>VMOF01000388.1:7860450-8138105 GCA_011764245.1 Trialeurodes vaporariorum
TGCCCCAAAGGGCTAAGTATTGGAAGCTATCGATAATATGTTAAATGAAAAATTTAGGGTTGATTCCCTATGCGACTTCCATGTTTCAAAACATTTCAATCAGCCATTCTCAAGAAAAATGCCTGGTAAAGGTGCTCTGGATCACCATGTATACAGGGTGTCAATTAAAAAAGGAGCCAGGCCGAATATCTCGAGAACGGCTCCGGATTCCGAAAAACGCTGAAACACGTGTTAAATTATTTTGAGCAGGACATCTTTTTAGGGGACGCCGATTTGGGGTCTCTCTCTGGGGGGTCCCCAAGGAGGCTACCACCTCCCTAAATCCAATACTTCAATGGGGCCCCAATTTTTTTTATTTAATAATCAAAAATAGGGTAAAATTTTAAGACTTTTGGTACAAGTTAAACGTCAACATCGTTTTTCGTTTTCGATTATATCGAAGGTCCAAGTTCGATTTGGGCCCATTTTCAAGAAGCATTACTTACTCCTCTTTGAAGAGTCGGAATTCACAACTCAAGGACACAAAAATACTCTGAAAAGCAAGCCCTTTTCAGAAAAAAATTCAATTATAACAAACATTTATTCAAATTTTGGTTTTGAAGCTCAAAAAACTTTTAGACGTTTTTGGGCCCCAAGGAGGGCCATCTGAAAAATTCCGAATTACGACCCCTATTGAGTGATACATCAATCGAAAAGACGTAACAAACTGAGCATTTCGGCGCAAACCGGGGGTGGATATCGTTTTTACATTTGAGATATCGAATGTCAATTTACAGATTGCGATATCTCGATTGTGAAAAACGATATCGAACTCCGGTTTGCACCGAAATGCTCAGTTTGTTACGCCTTTTTTATTTATGTATCAATCAATAGGGGTTGTACCTCGGAATTTTTCAGATGGCCCTCCTTGGGGGCCAAAAACGTCTAAAAGTTTTGGGAGCTTCAAAACCAAAATTTGACCAAATGTTTGTCATAATTAAATTTTTTTCTGAAAAGGGCTTACTTATTAGAGTATTTTGTGTCCTTGATTTTTAAATTCCGACTCTTCAAAGAGGAGTAATGATTTTTTGAAAATTAGTCCAAATCGAACTTTGACCTTCGATGTATCAAAAACGAAAACCGATATTGAACTTCGATTCGCACCAAAAGTCTGATAATTTCACCCTCTTTTCGATTAATAAATAAAATATGGGGGTCCCTGTTTGAAGTATTGAATTTAGGGACGTGGTATCCGCCCTGCGGGCCCCCTGGAGATGGCCCCGAAATCGGAACCCCCCTATAAAGATGTCCCCCTCAAGCATTTGAACACGTGTTTCAATGTTTTTCAAAATCCGGAGCCGTTCTCGAGATATTTGGCCTAGCTCCTTTTTTAATTGACACCCTATATGCTATGAAACTTAATGAAAAGCGGTATTACAAGAATAACAACGCAGTCAAAGCAGCTTACACTGATTGACTGCATGTTATCTTTGTATCGCTAGACTGCGATACAAAATCTGCTGGCTGCTTGTTTTTTTTTTTTTTTTTTTTTTTTTTTTTTTTTTTTCAGTGAGAGAATAAGACAAATTTCTGGTTACGGCTATGAATGCCGCGCCCCGATACTTGTCACTGACAGTGGCGTAGCGTGAAATTCGGCAACGTAGCGATTCGTTCATTTAAACCCATAAAAAAGATCGAACTCTTGAGTCTTCGGTGAACACCTTCGCATTCGACCTTTTACGTGGGTTTAAATAGACACAATACAACGTTGCCAAATCTCACGCTACGCCGCTGGTCACTGATTGTGAGATGAACTCTCCGTCAATATACGCACTATCTTTCAAGACAATCCGTATCAAACCGGTGCCGGGTGCGGTGGGGGGGGGGGGGGGGGGGGGGGGTTTGCTGTGGGGGGGGGGGGTTTGCTGTGGGGGGGGGGGGGTGCGGTGGGGGCGGCCCGTGGCTCATTAATGTTTGACAACAAATATCAATATTACCTAACATTACCAGATTTACATAATAGATACTTCATCATTTCGCTTTACCTTGCTTATCGTTCGTTGAAATATTTCCAAAGATAAGAATCATCTGTTGTCAGGTATTTAGTGACATTCGCTCTTCAACTTCTGAAGTGCGTCCTGACAGGCCCTATAAATGCTATTATTTCTTTAAAAAAAATACATTTAAAACAAAATTATCTTCTTTCCGTACTGGTGAGGGAGGAGGAGGGGTTAAGTTTTAGAGGGATTGAAACAATTAACAACGGATCGATAGAAAACTTCTGCTACATCTGTTGAGTGAATCAATGTGTATGTGTATCAATACAGTGGTGTATCGAAGATAAATGAAATAAATTGGCCAATATGCTGCGCATTTTGTTAGAAATTGTTTTTAATTTTATTGAAACATACCTAAGGCCTTTCGGCAGTTAGTGCATCATCAAAGATGAAACAGAGAAGATAAGAGGAAATTATAACTACATATCAATCATAAAACAATCACAAAATAGTGATGATTGTATCACAAACCGTAATGCATGATTCAAATGGAGTTATTAATTTCCTCTATCTTCTCTCTCTCCATAATTGATTACATAAAAATGTATTTAAAGAAGGGGATGGATTAATTTTTGGATGGACATTTCCTCGGTCTCAAGCAACGCATTGGCAGATCCAACCCTCGCGAACGGGGGGGGGGGAGTGAACTTGGGATTTTCGCCTCCCGGAGACCCCCTTTTCGTATTTTCTCTCTTTCTTTCCCCCCTCCCACCCCCTCTTTTCCCCCTTTTTTGGCCTAACGGGGGGGGGAGGCGATCACCCCCTTCGCCCCCTGTATCCGCCAATGAGGCAACGTGCAATAATTAAAATACAAGACAAAATTAAAGTAGTCAATACGACTAAAACAGTATACACGGAAAAAAAAACTATGGTGAAAATAACCATACGGATACCTGATTTTGGCACCTGCTAGATGTTATGGTAATGTTAACCAGAAGTATACTATGTTTTGACTAGGTACTAGGTGATGTTACCTGATTGCATGTCAAATTTACTCACAGTATTGGTAAATGTACCATACTTCTGGTCAAGTTTACCATAACATCTAGCAGGTGCCAAAATCAGGTATCCGTCTGGTTATTTTCACTAATCTTTTTTTTCCGTGATTTAACGAATAAAATACTCGTTGACATTTGTTGACATTCGTTGACATTTGTTGACATTCGGAGGGTGTTGCGAATTTATAGCTCCATTCTGTACCCTACGCGTACATGAAAATAAAGGTACTTTCACTTTGAAAAAAAAGCTTGCTCTTTTATAACAACAATACAATGCGGGAAAAGGCTTTTTTCTACAACATTTTTTCCATCACAAAGCTCACTCCAGTAATTTATTCATTTTCCTTTTCCGATTCGACTCGAAAACCTTTTTTTTTTTCTCTCTCTCATTTTGCTTCTCGCTCTTTTTCTTTTGGAGGTAAATAGAAATAAGGTTACAAAGAACAGGTTTGAGGCACATTGTATCCTAACCCCTATCATTGTTAAGATATGCCTATTCTCCCCGCCTCTTCAAAAGAGAGTGAGTAGCTTTCATCCCGGCATCCCCCATATCCGCGGGAGAAAGCTGCCGAATTCGAGTGCTATTTCGTGAAAAGGCCTATACGTAATTAGAACTATGTGTATTTTGCTCATTTTGTAATTTCATTTTACTTTCTTTGGTCGAATCATTTTTTAATGTACTCTCTAGTACACCGTGTGTATACTCACGGAGCCCAGAAGGAATTCAATGCGAGATGACCTACTTCGAACGCTTTATTCTTTGTCGAGATTTGCTCGAAATCGAAAATAATCATCGTGAAAAGGGCAAGGTTTTTGGTGGCGGTTTTCTGCATTTCTTTATTCCCTCGTTTCCTTTCTTACCCTCTTTTTTTTTTTTTTTTTTTTTTTTTTTTTTTTTTTTTTTTGTCACATTCACCGAAAATAATTCCTTCATTAGGTCCCTAATAATTTGCGTAGATCGACTTGAAAGGAGTACGTCAAAGTCAAGTGGTGCTGTTATATAGAGAGACGTTTTGAAGCGTTTGCGATACTTTCGTGAAATAGGGTGTGAAATGAGTACCCTCTTAATGTCGAGAGCTTTGACCTTGAAACCCTGCCTCACCTTTATTTCATCTCTTTTTGAAAAGGAATCAAAGGTGATTTTTGTATACAGCATTGTTCAACTCGTTGTCGGTATGAAAGCGTAATTTTTCGCAAACGTTTGATCCGATCCCCGCTATGAGCAGAAAGCTTCCTTTCCCCTCCCTATCGCACCGACTCACAGTAGTACGAGTCTATTGGAGATGCCAGACATGGCGTGTTCACTTTGAATGCGCATATCTTTGTTAATACGCAACGTCAAACTTTGAAAGTAGTTTCATTGGTTTTCGTGTGAAATATTCCGTTAGAATCACTCCTTAAAGTTTGTTTTTTTATCGTAAAAACAACCAAAGTCGCATTTTTAATCATATATTCTATATCTGACCCGTTCCATTGACTCGTTCCACTGTGTGATGCAGGCTCTCTCGATCTGATTCAAAGTATCACCGGCCCTTTCGCATTTTCCACGAAATTTGGTCTCTTTAAGCCTTAAAATTTTTCTAAGAGTTAAAATTACAACCAAGAAATAAGTAAGTCACCCTCTCGCTGTCTCTCTCTCTCTCTCTCTCTCTCTCTCTCTCTCTCTCTCTCTCTCTCTCTCCCTCCCTCTCTTTCTCTTTCTCCCTCTCTCTCTCATACACACACACTCTCTTTCTCTATCTCCCTCTCTCTGTCTCTCTCTCATCCCTCTCTCTTCCTCTCCCTCTCTCTCTCATCCCTCTCCCTCTCTCTCCTCTCTCTCTCTCTCTCTTTCTCTCTCTCTCTCTCTCTTTCTCTTTCTCTTTCTCCTCTCTCTCTCATACACAAACACACTCTCACTCTCTATCTCCCTCTCTCTCTGCCTCTCTCTCATCCCTCTCTCTTCCTCTCCCTCTCTCTCATCCCTCTCTCTCTCTCTCTCTTTCTCTTTCTCCCTCTCTCTCCGTTACGCAAACACACTCACACTCTCTATCTCCCTCTCTCTCTCTGTCTCTCTCTCATCCCTCTCTCTTCCTCTCCCTCTCTCTCTCTCATCCCTCTCTCTCTCCCCATCTTACCTCCCTTTCACTCTCTCAATACACACCCACGGTCACCCACGTCCCACCTGGCCACGTCTCATTCATTTCTCAAGCTCATTTTGTTGAATTGATCTGAAGGAGATTATACTGGACAAAACAGGGTGTGTTTCAAACTTTTGCTAAAGTTAGAAAAAGGGATAATTCTGGTGTAAAATCTCTTGAAAATAACATCGGGAGCATCAAAACGTTCGAAAAAAAAATTTCACAAACTCAATAAACAATAAATGTGTTTAATCAAAATTCAAATCTGGTACTGGTGTGTACATGTCGTGTCTAGAACACGGAAAGTTCGTGTAGGAGCACGTCCATTTCGGTCTGTGTTTGAAGAATCACTTTTCTCAGCTTAGAATGATGGCGTAGCGATTTGATGGAACTCCCTCAGATGACAGTAGCCACCTTGGTATTTTGTTTGTGCGAATAGCTTGTTGTTTGGCAACGTTGCCCTGGTAAAAATGTTCCATGACCAATTTTACATGGAAATAGATTTCCATGGAAATTGCTCAAATTTCCATGGAAACTGAGTATTTTTCCATGGAAACCTCGCATATTTCCATGGAAAAAGGAGTATTTCCATGGAAATCACTGTCGTTTCCATGGAAAAATAATCAGTTTCCATGGAAAGTTGAGCGATTTCCGTGGAAATCTATTTCCATGTAAAATTGGTCATGGAACATTTTTACCAGGGTGCGTTTTATCCGTTCATTAAAAAAGATCGAGCTGTTGGGTTTTCGGAGAACACTTTGAAATCCAATCTTTTACTTGAGTCTTAAATGGATAGACTGTATCGTTGCCAAATTTCACGCAGTATAGGTCACCGAATGAAAAAAAAAGTAACATCCTGAACTAACGGGACCTCCCGGTGTCGCTAGATTAGATATTATTTTTTAATTTTTTAAATACTAAACCTGGCATGTATGATTGTATGCTGTCAATAATCGCCAGTTTTTCATATTTTTTTAATTTATCATACATTTCTTATAAGTAACCCCGGTCCATTTTTGTCCTTATTTAACCCTTAACTGCAGATGAGCCCAGATCTGGAACAATTACTTTGAAGCCTTATCTGAAAGTAGGGGACTTGAGTTGTACTGTCGTTGCATGGTGGGTCACATGTGGAACAGATACTAAACGAGAAAGGATTGTCAATTTTGTCCTAGAGCGCACAGCACAGGATAGAGAACGTGCAGAGTGGTTGAAAATAGCTCACTGAAAATCTGATGGAGATTTTCCGATTTTCATTGTTATGTTTGGGAGTGACGCAGGGGTACCATATACAAAAAAAAACAATTATTGAAACTTACTAACTTATTTTTTACTACTTTAATTTTTTTTTTTTTTAGCCTGAAAACTTTATTTTCAGTTGCATGGATACCTAAATGCGGGTAAGGCCATATTTGGAACAATTAATATTTAGGCTCTTTACCATTGAAATATAATGGAAAGAATTTTTTCACTATTTTTCCCTGTCTCAAGGATAAAAATTGTACTGAAAAAAAAAAATTATTTTATTGAAAAAAAAAATCATGCAGTAAAGGGTTAACTTAAACTTCATCTATAGAAATACTCTTTTTGTTCCGCACGGATTCCCAGATGGGGCTCATCAAAAGGTCAAACCTCAATTTCCAATACTTTTTTCTAACTTTCGAAACGCAAACCTGATCGATTGAATACGAATGCAGGACAAAAAACCACACTGCAACGCCTCATCTTTACAGGCAGGTCCGATCGGTCAACTCCAGAGCTACAGAGAATCGACCTCCAGACAACATTGTGCGGGAGAGAACTGCTGCTCCTCTTTTTGTATTGCAGTGGGCCATTATTTATGCAGGCCCATAAAAACGCGCATAAGAGAGGTGCCGAAGACAGATTTAGAATCCAAAGTAGAAAAATTGATGGAATAAAAAGTTCTTTTACGATGCACTGAAAATGATTGCTTATCACAAAAAAGAGAGAAAGAAAGAGAGAGAGAAAAAGAGAGAGGGAGAGAGAGAGAGAGAGAGGGGGGAGAGAGAGGGAGCTGAGAGTATAGCAGTGGCTACAAAACGCATGTCTGAAATAGCGAGTAATAAATATAAAATTAGACTTCGTGCGTCAGATTGCTTTTCGAAGGAGTCCCAAATCCTAAGCAATCAGACTACATTTTGGAAATTGAAAAAAAAAAAAAAAAAAAAAAATCTCACCAAACGTAAAGCATCTCATTAAATTTTTGGGATATTTTGACACCTGAATTGGTCTCCGCGTGCCATGTTAGATCTCTTTCATATTTATACTGCGTTTTAGCTAGAAGCGGGACATTTAAAATTGACCAATCGGATGTCGGTTTCATCTTTAAAAAAGCATCCAAGCAAATCAGATTCCTGAATTTTAAATTTCCCGCTCGTCTCTTGAACTTCCGCAATAAAGCAGGCAAGTCACAATCTTTTGGCAGACAATTCCTTAATTCTGCTTCTTTCTCAATGCAATATTTTTTTCTTATCAATTCTCTGGTCGCAAAAGTCAATGCTGGGCGCAATAAAGTTGACCTTTTACATTGTGAAATGGTTCAACTCAAGTGCCCTTGAATGTATGTATATATTTAACATTAAATAAAAATTCTTCCCGTAAGCTCTGTGAAACGCTTAACCCAAATATATGTATAGCACACTTATGGGTTTTATTCTATGATGTGTTCGCATAATCGGTGGACATGCTCGAAAATCCACGAAAACGCTGTTATGAGCTGTTTCGTGTATAATAAGCGGTGGGTGTACTATCGACGAATTAAAGATTGTCGCGAGATTTCCACATGCTAAGTTTTGCCTTCAAGGTTCTGGTTCGGCCACTCTTCATACTCCTCACACCCCTTGCGGATGAGTGGCCAGTGCGGGTGGGGCGAGAAACCCGTTGCAGATCAGTCCCACACTTACACCCATAACTGAAAATGTGCGAAAATATCGCGACAATCTTTAATTCGTCGATAGTACCCTCCCGGAGATGTTTTCTGACTGAGCCTGTGCGGCTACCGCCACTTATGATATGTTCATGTGTCTCTCCTTTTTCTGTCCGTTCGGTGAACCCAAAGATAATGTGATGAAACTATATTTTTTCAACAGATCCTTTGTGGGTCTGTAGTATCTCTATACGATTATTACCGCGAATTGTGAAATTTAACAAATGAAGTGTTAAAAATTCTAATCCATCCGATTTATTATTTTGTTTCAGATGGCATCATCTAGGATAGCTATTCTTTTGGTTTTCACGGTGTCTAGCATCCATGCGGCGATCATACCGAACATGCCCGAATTTTTAGAACAGGTAAAAATAATTTATAGTAAATCAATGTTGCATTAGATTAACCCTTCCCATACACTGAAAAAAAAGTACGGTCCAGAGACCCGGATGTTCCGAGCAAATATGGAACAACGGCAAAATCCGGGCGTGACACCCGAATTATGCCGGTTGTTCCATATTTGCCAGTACTTTTTTTGTTTTTTTTTGTTTTGTTTTTTTTGTTTTTTGTTTTTTTCTCAGTGTTCCACGCCTGAGTATATTCGTTTCTGTAACTAGATTTTTCTCACACAATGTCAGTTTTTCATTTACATAATGGGGCAGTTGCTCGGGTTTGAAATGTTGTGTTATTTATGAAAAAAAATTATAGTACTTACGGTGAGCTGAGAACCAGTGGCGTAGACAAGAATTCCGGGGCCCTCCCGCCAATTATTTTTAGGGGCCCCTCTACTATCACTCCAAGATAGGGGGTTCACCCCCCCCCCCCCCCGCGCGTAGGACCTGAGATCTGGGGTGTTTCCCCGACAAATTTTGGAGATTAGATTTTCTCAAACGTAACTTCAGGCAATATTCATCTAAGAATGCTCACACAATTCATGCTTATAGTTATCGGTTTTATTTCCTTCCTTCTTCTTGTTTTCGTATCGAAGAACTTAAAACTCGCGACTTTTTCTCTGGAAAAGTATTTCCGTAATAAAACGCTTAAACAGTGTTGGAAGACGGAAGATACTTACAAGTAAAAAAAGAAGGAGGAATGCTATTTAAATAATGAAAAAACTTTCCTTTCTTTACTTTGACAAGTTTTTCCTTTCATCAAGCCCGGGGCCCCAACCTCGTCGGTCTTCAGGGGCCCTCACAGCCTGGGGGCCCACCCGCCTGGCGGGGTCCGCGGGGGCCTTATCTACGCCACTGCTGAGAACAATGGTTCTTTGGTTTTTATTTGTGTTTTTTATAACGAAAATGATAGTACTTGGTGAGCTGAGAGCAATTTTTCACTTGGTTTTTTGTGTATTATTCATAAAGAAAATGATAGTTCTTGATGAGCTGAGAACAATGGTTCCTTCGGTTTTTATTTGTGTTTTTTATAATGAAAATGATAGTACTTGATGAGCTGAGAGCAATTGTTCATTTGGTTTTTTGTGTGTTTTTCATAAAGAAAATGATAGTTCTTGGTGAGCTGAGAACAATGGTTCCTTTGGTTTTTTTTGTGTGTGTTTTTATAACAAAAATGATAGTACTTGATGAGTTGAGAACAATTGTTCCTTTGGTTTTTTTCTAAGTGTCCCGGTTTTGGAGATACGCACGTGTAAAGTTGTAAAAAATCGTATGCGTGGTGGTGTCACTACGTGGAATTCCCATTTAAAAAAGTGTATTTTGGGCCAAAATCTCATCTTCGGAACAATAGAACTTAATTAGAAACCAAATAAGGCATCTTTGTTCTCAGCTCATCAAGTACTTTCATTTTCCTTATAAAATACATATCATTTCAGACCCTTGTAACTGCCCCACTGCGGGCTCCAAATTGTTCATACTTGAAAATAATGTTTTCTCGGGCGCCTCCAATAAATTGTGTATGCAAAATCAGTACCGCAATGTACGAATATTTAAGGTGATTTCAGGCGAAACTTTTCCAGATTTCAATCCTATGGATAGCGCCATGCATATTAGTCGTTCTTGGGGAAAAGCCGTGTTTTTCGAATACTTTAAATTGAAACCAAAAGAAAAAAAACACTAAATTCAAAAACGTCAGCTTCTGCAAAATTTTTTATGAATATTTCAAGCCCAAAACGAACGAAATTGGTTAAGAATTAAACCCGTAAATAATTATAAAATTCGTTTCGCCATAAGCTTAGTGAGTGCAAGTGAGTGCGTGCGAGTGATAGAATGTTTACCTGCCTCACTCGCACTCATTGAGGCGTAAGTATTCGTCAACGTAGGTTAACATCCGCGACGAAAAAGTGTATTAAGATGCACCTCTGGCCGATTTTATGCACACATATAACATATAAGGTGACTTTGGAGGAAGAGAAAGATAAAGAGAGAAATAAGAGAGAAAAGAGAGAGAAAAGAGAAAAAAAGAGACAATTGAATCAGAAAACAGTGGAGAAGGGACAGGGGGTAAGTAGACTCATACAAATGAGAAACTTCATCTATCGATTAATTATTAGAATAAAGTGGCCAATGTTGGGATGCGCTTCTTATTGTAATCAGCAGAATAAGTGATTTTCGGTTAGTTTAATAAAATTAGGAATGATTTTTTTTCTAATCTAATGCGGCGTGGCGTGAATCTTATCTTAACCCGGTGACGTGTGCACATCATACATAGGTTTTTAACACCGTTTTCAATGATGCGAGGGAATCAGACGAATTGACTTTATCGCGTTATCATATTACGCCATTAATTAGTATGAGCGGTCGCTTTCCTTTGCGCGCTTTTTTTTTATCCTTTATTTTCCTTCTTCTTCTTCTCCTTCTTCTTCTACTTCTTCTTCTTCTACTTCTTCTTTTCCTTCTTTTTTCCTTCCATTTGATAGAACTAAAAGAGGACACGGCGTGTAACAATCTTATCAAAATCAATTGACTATTAAGACCCTCCAAATATCATTTATATGTAGAGTGGTGGCAGACACCAATAATTAATTTGTGACAAAACTGAAAAAAAGCCCAACGACCTTTGCTCAGTCTGGACGGAAGCGCAGACGGGAAACTTATGTAATGGGGTTCATTCAAAATCGGCATTTTTCGCCCACTGCTTGTTTTTGACGAAACTTTGGGAATCGATTGGGGTTACTATTAGTAGTGGATCCTGAAATTTTCGCGACCTAAAACCAATTTTTAGAGGGGGGGGCGGGGGGTCAAAGTTGAAACCTTCAAACTCAAATATCTCGCCAACGAATAAAGCTTTTGAAATGTGGTTTGCGCGAAAAAACGCGAAATAAAATTTCCTTTCTTTTGATTACCCTTATGTTGCACAAAATTTTAAACAAACACTTGCAATTTGCAATTTTTTGATTTTCAGGCTCAAAATTTTTTACAAATTTTGAAATTTTGAAAAAACGCATTCTTCGATTTTGATCTCTATGAGATATGTTATTTTCTAAAAAACTTGCTACAATTTAGTCTAAACCGCATGTTGGGGAAACTTTTCGTTTCTGAGTTATGAATTTTTAAAGTTTCAAAAATCGCAATTTTAGCGTTCTCAGTGACAGCGACGAAACCTAAAAAAATAATTTCTCCGCTTCTAATCAACAAAACTTGATGAAAATTGGGATTTGGGGGTTTTGAAGGTCGTAAAATTCAATTCTGCTATCAGATTTGAAGAATTTTGAAATCCAAGATGGCTGCAAACCCATCTGCTTGGTAGCCATCTTGGATTTCAAAATTCTTCAAATCTGATAGCAGAATTGAATTTTACGACCTTCAAAACCCCCAAATCCCAATTTTCATCAAGTTTTGTTGATTAGAAGCGGAGAAATTATTTTTTTAGGTTTCGTCGCTGTCACTGAGAACGCTAAAATTGCGATTTTTGAAACTTTAAAAATTCATAACTCAGAAACGAAAAGTTTCCCCAACATGCGGTTTAGACTAAATTGTAGCAAGTTTTTTAGAAAATAACATATCTCATAGAGATCAAAATCGAAGAATGCGTTTTTTCAAAATTTCAAAATTTGTAAAAAATTTTGAGCCTGAAAATCAAAAAATTGCAAATTGCAAGTGTTTGTTTAAAATTTTGTGCAACATAAGGGTAATCAAAAGAAAGGAAATTTTATTTCGCGTTTTTTCGCGCAAACCACATTTCAAAAGCTTTATTCGTTGGCGAGATATTTGAGTTTGAAGGTTTCAACTTTGACCCCCCGCCCCCCCTCTAAAAATTGGTTTTAGGTCGCGAAAATTTCAGGATCCACTACTAATAGTAACCCCAATCGATTCCCAAAGTTTCGTCAAAAACAAGCAGTGGGCGAAAAATGCCGATTTTGAATGAACCCCTTTGCAGCTAACTCTGCTGAGTATTGGGGTAGTTAAGGTTGAACAGACCCGTTTTAGATAGAATAGACTCCAAGTTTGATCCAAATTTTCAAGTGAAACTGAATATGCTTGTTAGTACAGAAACAACGAATTTTTTAGCGGACACAGGAATTCGTCTCTGTCAATCTCTCTCTCTCTCTCTCTCTCTCTCTCTCTCTCTCTCTCTCTCTCTCTCTCTCTCTCTCTCTCTCTCTCTCTCTCTATCTCTCTCTCTCTCTCTTCCTGTTTACTTAGCGTTGGGTTAAATGTAAGAGAGGGCCTTGGTGCCCTAATTTTGCCTAGTGCTTAGTGAACTCTTTATTCACTTATTTATTCTTTTTTCTTGAGGTCTAATTTTGTTTCTAAATTATTTCTCTCTGTTTCTTTCTGTGCGTATGTAAATCAATGTTTATCTTGAGCAAAAATAAAAATTGATTCATCTCTCTCTCTCCAATTTGAACGCTTGCATGACAATAGGACAAAGGTAGGAGCTATAGTCACGTGATGGCCCCCCTCTGCTATCCTTTTCTAACACATGTGTGTTCAAATATGGGGAGAGAGAGGACAGAGGTGCACACATTTCTGTATCCGCCAAAGGCTAACATAAGTGGCGATGGCGCGACGCGGTGCGGTGCTCTGGCTGTGTGTAGTGTGGGCTTGCTTGGCGGGAATACGAGGCGCCTTCAATTTGAGAGAGACGCAACACCATATCCGGTGCCATAGCCGTAGCCAGGATATTGTCTTTCTCTCTCTTGGCCCATTAGAACGTATGTGTTAGAAAAAGACAGAAAGAGGGGCTGAAGTCACGTGACAGCCCCTATATCCATCCTTTTCTAACACATACGTTCAAATGGGCCAAGAGAGAGAAAGACAATATCCTGGCTTCGGCTATGTCCGGTGCGTAGGAAGTGTTATCGCACAGCGTCGATTTTTTGTTTGTTTTTTTTGTTATGAATGTTCTCACGCGCGATGACTATGACTCTCCACGATTAAATCAGCAAAGCTACACGGACTCTACTAATTTACAAATCCAACGTTGCCGAATTTGTATGATTTGTTACCAGTCATGGGCGGAGCCAGCAATTTGGCAACTGTGGATTCTTCCCATTTGAATGTATGAGAAACAATCGGTTCTTGAGGGGGCCATGGCCCAATTTCGAATCGATTGTTTTTCATACCTTCAAATGGGAAGAATCCACAGTTGCCAAATTGTTGGCTCCGCCTATGTCACCAGTGTTGCCATTTTTCAGATAATTATCCGATATTCTCATTAGACTTATTGTAAAAGTTGGTTAATTATTCAGGAACATCTGGCAACCTTGTTTCTTCATTTGTATTTTCGAAATGGAGTCACCGTCATTGACACGCGCTGATTGTTTTTGGACGACAAGATAAAACTAATTCACGTTTCTGTCTGCTTTTCTTTTCCAGAATTCGCTGCCAATTTATTCGAGACTGGGAGGTAAGTCTTTCTTGTTTCATAGAGATTGATCAAAATAAGCATAACAGTAGCGGCTCGTGAAATTTGGCAACAGTGTACTCCTCCCATTTAATCAATGCAAAATAATCGATTCTCCCGGAGGCTGTCAGCCTCCTCAAGAATCGATTCTTTTACCCAAGTTTAAATGTAAAAATTGCATGGTTGCCAAATCGCACGAGCCGCCACTGAAGCATAAACAATAAAATTACCGGATTTGAGCAGCAAAGGTTGATATTATTTACAGTCAGGGCTGCCGTTTTGCGTATAATCAATGCTATTTTTCTATTCACAGATGATTCCACCGGTTGAGGAAAGATTACACAGTTCAGTTCAGTTCATGACTGTAATGCACGAAAATACTCTGATCTGTATAATCTTTCCTTAATCGGTGGAAACTCCGTTGATTAATTAAAATATCCGCAAGTTTTTAAAAGTCATCGACGACTCCACCGGTTGAGAAAAGATTACAGATACGAGTATTTTAGTTTATTACTGTTATGCTCCGAACTGAACTGTGTAATCTTTTCTCAACCGGTGGAATCATCGGTGAATTGAAAAATAGCATTGATTATACGCAAAACGGCAGCCCTGTTTACAGTGGCGGCGCGTGCAATTTGGCAACAACGAATTCTCTCTATTTGAACCTATGTAAAACAATCGATCTTCAGGAGGTGCAATTGCACCTCCTGATATCGATACTTTTGCATAGGTTTAAATAGAAAATTAGCAAGGTTACCAAATTACACGAGCCGCAACTGATTATTTAGCATTTTCTTTTTAAATGCATGAAAAAGGTCGAACTAGGAAGGGTAGACAGTGCACTCCCTCAAATCGATAGTGTTTCATGGGTTTAAATAGACAAAATATAGCGTTGCCAGATTGCATGCGACGACACTGGATCTGGTATTATTCAGTATACATAGGGTCTCGCATTGAAATTAGGGCTTAGAAACACTAAGAATTCTATTAATACTATAGCTACTCATAATAAGATAGTATTAAAAGTCCTAAAACAAAAACAAAAACTCGCATACGCAGTAAAAAAGGCTGTTTGTCATCTGCCAACTCTCCTGAAATGACCCCTACCTATACATAAGAATCGAATATTCTGCGTCTTGAAGGATTTTTTTGTTTTTTGTAACAAAGCAAACAAATCAAAATTTTGGAAAACGACTTAAGATGCCTTCTAGAGGATTGGGAGAAAGATTCTTCACGTTTCGTCTCACATTAACTTTTTCATCACAAATATTTTAAAAGTTTGATTAGTTTGGCAACTAGATCTCGATTTGATTTAGTAAACTCGGTGGGTTTACGGCAGGGCTGCCGTTTTGCGTATAATCAATGCTATTTTTCTATTCACCGATGATTCCACCGGTTGAGAAAAGATTACACAGTTCAGTTCAGTGTATGGCCGTTACGCACGAAAATATTCGCATCTGTAATCTTTCCTTAATCGGTGGAAACTTTGTTGATTAATTAAAATATCCGCAAGTTTTTTTTAAAGTCATCGACGACTCCACCGGTTGAGAAAAGATTACAGATGCGAGTACTTCAGTTTCTAACAGTCATGCACTGAACTGGACTGTGTTATCTTTTCTCAACCGGTGGAATCATCGGTGAATTGAAAAATAGCATTGATTATACGCAAAACGGCAGCCCTGGTTTACGGCTTTACGGTCCATTCCAAATAAATCCAGTTATACTCTGTTCGGGATAAGAAGTCCGATGGGAAGTCAGGTAAAACTACATTGCAACGCAGCGGTTTCTCGGCTGACGATTCTTCCCCGCAATGTCCGTTCAGGAGGACCGACCTTTTAGACCCTTTTATTGAAAAAGACAATATCGTGAGCTGACCAATTTATATATAGTCTTTTGAACGCCCACTCGAAAATTAAACTTTTGCGGAATTCGCGAATTTGGAATAACTGAATTTAAATTTAAATTCTGCTTGACGAGCACAGAAAAATGATACCTAACGGCGGTTCAATGTATAATTTTTCAAAGATGACAGCCTCTTCGAATCACTCAATCAGGAATGCCAAAATCTTTGAAAAATTACATATTGAACCACCGTTGGGTATCATTTTCTGTGCACGTCGAGCAGAATTGAAATTTAAAGTCAGTTATTCAAAATTCGCGAATGCTGCAAAAGTTTACTTTTCGCGAGTGGGCGTTCAAAAGACTATATAAATTGGTCAGTTCACGGTATTGTCTTTTTCAATAAAAGGGTCTAAAAGGCCGGTTCTCCTGAACGGACGTAGCGGGGAAGAATCGACAGCCGAGAAACCGCTGCGTTGCAACGTAGTGCATTTTTACCTGACTTTTCATCGGACTTCTTATCCCGAACAAAGTATAGTCGAAATAATCAATAGATGAAAATTGGAAATAAAGATGACTCACAAGTCGATGTTGTTTCCACAGATAGAGACGATGAATTCAATGAAAATCGAGGGGGCTTGCGACGCAGGGACTGGGTCAAAGTGTCCGTCACGACCCCGCAAATAATCCGAGTCCCGATGGGCTCCCGTGTGGAGCTCCATTGTGAGGTCATGGGCAGTCCACCGCCAAGTGTCACATGGAACCGAGGACTTCAAACTCTAACACAGGTAAGCTCACTTTCGAAACCATCAATGCGGCTCTTGCAAACTTTTGCTGTGAGCAAATTAATAGTCCAATCTGATGTAAAAACCATCGAAAATCACAGAAATTACACCAGAAAAGTTTAGAGTTTTCATAAAATTTAGTATTAGACTCACATAACTATTATAATGGCAAGATTGCAATGGCGGTTCAACGCAGTTACCATGGGGATTCGTGTCTATTTTGTCACTTTCTCTGCGGAGAGACAAAGATATGTCTCAAATGAGGCTCCTGCAAACTTAAGCTATAAGCAAATAAATAGTTTAATCTGATGTAAAGATCAGCGGAAATCACGAAAATCACACTAAGAAAGTCTACAATGGGGCTATTGCACACTTTTGCTATAAGCTATTTAATAGTCGATTATGGCGTAAAAACCTCACAAAATAACGATGGCGGCACTAAAAACTTCCAAAATCCACTCCTAAACTCAATAAACGCAGTTATTTGCGCGAGCGTAATGGTGGCCGAAGGCACTAACAATGGGAGATTCCCATCTAACAATTCTGAAACTCCATCAAGAAGTGACCAATAAGAGACTACTTTCATTTGACACCGGTGTCACTAGGGGTTGCGGCACCATTCATCGGATGTGGATCATCACTCTGATGACTATTTACTCTGTGAATCATCCTAGTCAACATAGAAATAGACATAGAAAGAGTGACGAAATTAAGATAGGAATCTCCCATTGTTAGTGCCTTCGGCCACCATTACGCTCGCGCAAATAACTGCGTTTATTGAGTTTAGGAGTGGAATAACTTGGTTTAGGAATAACTTGCGCGCGACGGTGCTTGAGCCTCGCGGAAGCTCAGTTAAAACTGTTTAAAACTCAAATATTGAGTTAATCGTTGTTTATGCGGACAATATTTTTTCTGTTTTTTTTTTTTTTTTTTTTTTTTGTATTCTAGAGAATATTCTCTTGTTTGTTTTCTCATTGGTTGATTTTCATTATATTTTTTTTAATTGCTATTTTTAATAATGATAATATATAATGATATGTATAATTGATTTTGATTATTTCGTTTTTTTTTAAATTGATATTTAGTGTGTTTTTTTTTGTGATCGATGTTTTAAATTTTTCGCGTTCGCAATTTAGTGTTAAAATTGTGCGTGTAACAATCATGGAACGATTTCCACAAGAAATTTTGCAGGCTCCTCGCGAGTATTTAGTGCGAAAGAGCGAGAGAGTACTTGTACCTTGTTATGGCGGATGACCTTTTTCGCTTCGCCGAAACCTTATTTAAAACACCAAAGGATCGCCGACATCGCGAAGCATCGGCTAAATCGCAGCAATTACATGAATGCTGGTTAAAGCTATCCGAAGCCGAAAAAAGTGCGGAAATAGTCGGGCTCTACAACAGGTGTGTAGTTTTTATTAAGGCTGCATCAAGTGAAAAAACCGAAGAAATGGCAGATTTTGAGCTTAAAACCGCATCCTCCATTGTTCCGGAATTTGACGGGTCTACGGACAACATCAATGATTTTACAGATTGCGCTAAATATTATAATGAGTCCCTAAAAGCTGCAGGGCAAAAGTTATTTTTAACGTATCTTTTAAAGGTAAAATTAAGAGGAAAAGCTGATGTCAGCATGTATGACATAAAACAATAGGAAAATACATGCACACACACTAAATGGTGTATTACCACTACAGGATTTTGGAAGTTTTTAGTGCCGCCATCGTTATTTCTTGAGGATTTTACGCCATAATCGACTATTAAATCGCTTATAGCAAAAGTGTGCAATAGCCCCATTCAGTAATAAACTCATATAACTGGTATAACGGCAAGATCGTAATGGCGTTTCAACGCAGGTATTATGGGAGATTCCTGTCTATTATGTCACTTTCTCGACGGAAACAGAGAGATATGTCTCAAATAGATAGAAATCTCCCATGATACCTGAGTCTCTCCGCCACTAAGCCCGATTCTAAGAGTGAATTTTGTGATTGTTTAGTGTACTCGTCGTCATTTTTACAGGTTTTTATGCAAGAATTTACTCTTCAATCCTCCATAGCAAAAGTTTGCAAAAGCCCCATTAGAAAGGAATCTCCCATGATACCTGCGTCTCTCCGCCATCAAGTCCGATTCTGAGAAAGAATTTCGTGATTTTTTTTTTTTTTCAGTGTACTCATCATCATTTTTACAGGTTTTTATGCAAGAATCGACTCTTTAATCCCACGTAGCAAAAGTTTGCAAGAGCCCTATTGCGAAGACCTTTGGGTGCAATTCAGACAGTGGCGTCGAGTGCAATTTGACAAACACCATGCGTCGTGCAAAATTAATCACGTGAAAAAGGTCGAACTATTAGCAGTGCAAAGTGCACTTTTTCGAATCGATATTTTACATGAGTTTAAATTGACGAAAAGCAGCGTTGCCGGATTGCACTCGACGCCATGGAAACGTTTACTGAAAAGCGGCAATTGTTGAGAAACCTTAAGTTTACCTTAAGGTAGCTAACGAGCTACCTTAAAACCATTTCCTTAAGATCTGCCTTTAGTATACAATATTTAAAACTGAGCAAAAAATCTAGGAAGGAAAGCGGAGCTAGCGAAAAACTTAGGGTGAATCTAATTCCCATAAGTAATAAATGAGGATGATTCAAGTCCAAGCCAAATTACGGAGATCTCAAGGAAAGTTTCTGATTTGCTCTCTTAGAGCGGCAAAAGATAATTTTTTTTTTTTTTTTTTTTTTTTTTTTTTTTTAATAATCTTTGCATTTTTTCATTGTTCTCTTTTTTTTTATTATTATTTTTTTATACGCGAATGCGAAAAATTAGCATACATGTCAATCAACTGCTCAAACGGCGTGACATGGACAGTCGAGTGAAGGCTTCGTTTGAATGTTTCCGAGCATTTAAAAATGAATTAACACTCTTGACGGGCGTGATATATATCAGTCAATGAAATTGTCTCTGTCTAGACTCCACCACCTCACACCAAGTGATAGAGGGTGTCCATAAAAGTAGGTTGCCCCTTAAATAGGCGGTTTCAGTGTGAAATCAACAGTTAGCCAACAACCACAACAATGCACTCATAGGTCGCAATCGGTTGTGATAAAACTCGCGTAGCGTTCCAAACTATCTCACTCACTCTCCCGTGACCCCCATGTATATCCATCTCTTTCTAGCTTCGAAATTCGTATACGGGGCCTTCTTTTACAACATATTATTATCAAAATCGCGTAAAAATGCCTCGTGGAATTAATTTCAGGCAAAAAAATTCACGAAAGATGTCTCTATAAACGATTTTTGAAATTAGAGTGAGATGGATATACGTGGGGTTCACGTGAGAGCGAGAGAGACAAACTGTCTTAGTTTGGAACGCTCATCACCGGCAGTCGCCATAACTAAAACCCTCTATTCTGAGGCCCATTTTATGTACAAGGTAACTATAAAAAAAACTCCCACTTATTGTTAGAAGTTTTAAGGTGGTTGCTAATCGATATATTGAAGGAGCTTCTATATTTACAGTACGATTTCAGTACTATTTGCCTTAAGTTGTTTTTATTAATTAATAATTACCAACTCATTTGCATGCATTTTTACTTTCAATTTAGCTGCATGGCATTTTTGTGTAGGAATAGTCCCTGAAATTCTGACTAGCCCCTTCAATTCCTCGTGTGGCAACCATACCAACTTCTGTGTGGGGACTTTTTTATATAGTCACCCTGCCCTGTATAATGATCAGAAAAATTCAAAGGGGGATAATTAATGGAGGAGGGGGGGTGTAGAAAATATTCACACTATATATCCCCTCCGTGTTCCCTTAGGGGAAGGCTTACTAAGAAAACAGATGAACTCACATCATAGACACCCTGTATAACCACCCGGTTCGAACGTAAACAATAATGAAGATCAAATAAAGATAAAACAAGATTAGCGACAAAAGACATGACCATTCAGATATTTTCACGGCGTCACACTACAAGTGGATGGAAACATAGATGTTTTCGGTTCACGTAGCCGTATAGCCAGTAATTTGTCTTCCTCTCTCACTCTCTTCGCCCATTTGAACGCATGCGTTAGAAAAGGACAGACACAAAGGCTTATAGTTCCTGTTTCTGTCCTTGCTTAACACATGCGTTCAAATAGGTGAAGAGAGAGAAAGATAAATTCCTGGTGACGATGACATTGCCTCCGGACATGAAAAACCTGCTTGAAAAACGTTTTAGAAGTTGATTTCTTGCAGAAATTATGCAATCGGATTAATTTTGGGATGTCAAATTAATGAATAACCAAACTAATTTTATAAATAGGTTAATTCATTTTACTGTTCATAATCTCGACTGCCCCCCCCCCCTGAAATCATGTCCTGGAAATTTTGTATTCCAACATATTATTTTTATTATATTTTTAGAGGGAGATGCAGAGACGAAAATCGGTAATTACTTTAATGAGCAGCTTTAATACCTAGCTACACTTATTTTGAATCTTAATAGTCCGGAATTGCGTTTCAGCTAGTTAGAATTATGTAAACTAACTTGGAAAGACCCCCCAAACTCTCCTTTCTAAGCTGTAGAAATGAAAGCTGTATCCCTTATAACTATAGGAACCAATACAAGTTGCCGTTTTCTTTTTAATTCTCTGAATTCGATTACGCCCAATGGGTCTGTTGCAACCTTTTGCTACAACGATAAAGAGTGTTTCATAGTATGTAAAATCGCTCGAAAAGTCGATTGGTGGCATCAGAAAGTCATGAAATGCGATGATAAACTAACAAGAGACGTTTAATGAAATCCAAGATGGCGGTAAAATATCGGGCAATCTGTATGCATGCACCTTTAACATCCACGGATTGCCAACGTTGACAACCTCAAAGCTTCAGAGGTTATGTGTTTATTTACGTTGTGATTGGGTGTTATCGATATTGTGAGGTTGGCTATCCTTGGATGTTCGTGGTGCATGCATACAGGTTGCTCGATATTTTACCGCCATCTGGGATTTCATTAAACGTCTCTCGTGAGTTTCATACTGCATTTTATGACTTGCTGATGCCACCAATGGACTTTTCACAAGATTTTATATCAGATTGAACACCCTATAGCGCTGTAGAAAAATTTTGCAACAGACCCATTAAAGATTTCAGAAACAAACGTTTCGGCCGCAAACCACCAGCCATCTTCAGTGAATGAAACCTAAGTAAGAATTACAGTAAAAATAAAAATTAAATTAAAAATAAAAATGAAAATAAAAATAAAAATAAAAACGTTAAAAAACAACCGTTGTAATTTTCTTGCTAGTGAATAAAATCCAAGAAAATTAATTAAAAATACAGAGACGATTCAACTTTGCGGGACGATAAGTATAGTCTGAAAGCCTGCGAACTATAAGTATAACCTAAGAGCTTGCGGGACTATACGTATAGCCTAAAATCCGGGGCTGGCCGGAAGCGGCTATAGCTTGAATACGCGGGAGCTGGGTTAGCGGCCTGGTACCCAAGATAAGGAGCTGGAGGCGGTGGGTAGTTCTGATAAGGTGCTGGAGCTGGATAAGCATGATAAGGCACATGATAACTTTCATAAGGTGCAGGATCTAAATAGCTTTGATAAGGAGTTGGAGATAGGGGCGGGTAGCCGTGATACAGTGGTCTATGATGATCTCGGTGAGGAGGGCGTCCTTGATACGAAGGCGTTGGGTTTCTGGATTGATAGCCAAGATAAGAAGACGTCGCTGGGTTGACACCATAGTAGTTGAAACGACTGCTCCCTGCAGGTACTATTGGTACGAGTGCATAGTATGCGTAATATGGGTGCTTTTCGTTTGAGATAAGCTCTGGAGTATCGTTCGTTTTCAGTGAGCGTCCTTCATCGAATCGACCTACGTGGACGTTTAGGGGGTGTCCGTTCGGTACTTTTGGTGATGACAGTAGCTCAGAGATTGTCGGAAGGGCCGCGCCCCCGTCCGGGGTCGGGGTAGGTTGAGTGACGTTTTGGTCCGACCCCGCAGCTGTCACGAGAGAAACCAGCAAACATTCAGTCAGACCCAAACATAGTACCAAGGCCACCAAGGAATTCTGGAACATGTGATACGAGTATTATATTCACGGAAAAAAATAACAGGTAGAATTTATCATCTGCATAGCTGATTTTGGAGTCAGCTATATCAAGTATGGTAAAGTTCACTAAGTGATGGTAAAGTGTACCAACAAGTTAACTTAATTTGCCATAATGGACACCGCATTTACCATCTACTTGATAGCTGACTTTTTTTCCGTGTTCCTTTTCGATTTGACGAAGCGGACATAACAGACAATTTTTAAGAGGGACTCGCTATGTATTTAGTGACTCAGGGGTGGCGGAAGTACGTCCTGCACAGGGTAGGGAAGAGAGAGAGAGAGAGAGAGAGAGAGGGAGGGAGGGAGGGAGAGAGAGAGAGAGAGAGATTTGATTTATTCCAATAATGTTAAATAAGAGTGGTGACCGCAAAATGGTAACAGTTAATTTAACAGAACGGGATGCTAATTTAAGGAAAATACAATTACTAAACAGAAAAAAAATAGATTGTGAAATCAACGAATTAGTACCTATGTAAAGTTTACACACATTTAGTTGATTTCACAACTCGTGCTGTTAGTTTAACATTAATAGTTGGTTAATGTAGCATCCCGTTTTGTTAAATTAACTTTGGCCATGTTGTGGTCTACACTGTTTGACACTGGAATTGTTAAATTAGCATTTTTACTTATTTATTTATTTAGTTTTTCTACACTATGTATAAAAATTTGTGTAGGTTTTGCTTCAATTCAAACCGGTCACAAACCGCACGATAAGTTCCATTTATTGTACTTGAAAAAAATCCTACAGTTTGCGCCGAATCACTTGGAATTTTACGCTCTTTTCAAATATGTAATAGAAAATGGAGCTTTTCATGCTGTTTGGTCACAAACAAGGGAAAAAAGCCAGATCTTAAACGCAAACAAAAGACATATAGTCTAAGAAAAAAATCTCTGACGGTAAAAATAAAGCATTGACGTAATATCTCTGTGAAAACGGTCAAGGTGCAGCTTACCGATAATCTTTGGCGAATTTTCAATTTTTTAATCGTTCAAATGAAAGAAAAAACTTGTCTGCAAACTCCGACCTTTAAAGCGTTGATCAGTGAAAAGCCAACCACTTAAATTAATTTCCATTTAATTTTATTTTGCAATGGGGCAGTTGCAAGGGTCTGAAATGTTGTGTTTTTTTACAGTGAAAATGATAGTTCTTGATGAGCTGAGAACAACGGTGCCTTTGATTTTTTTCTAAGTGCCCCAGTTTTGGAGGTACATTCTTGTAAAGTTGTAAAAAATCGTGTGCGTAATGACGTCACTACGCGGAATTCCCATTTAAAACAATGTATTTTGGGCCAAAATTTTATCTCCGGAACAATGGGACTTAATTAGAAACCAAAGGCATCTTTATTTTCAGCTCGCCAAGCACTTTCATTTTCATTATAACACATACACAATTTCAGACCCTTGCAACTGCCCCATTAAATAAATAACTTTCGATATGATTCCAAAGATTATCGATCTTGGTGCGCATAAACTTTAGAGACGAACTACCCCCATTAAAGAAATAACTTTCGATATGATTCCAAAGATTATCGATTTTGGTGCGCATAAACTTTCGAGACGAACTACCCCCATTAAAGAAATAACTTTCGATATGATTCCAAAGATTATCGATTTTGGTGCGCATAAACTTTCGAGACGAACTACCCCATTAAAGAAATAACTTTCGATATGATTCCAAAGATTATCGATTTTGGTGCGCATAAACTTTCGAGACGAACTCTAGTATGGCTCTAAACTGACAAGGAAACAAAAAAGTTGATCATGAAACACTGAAAAGAGACATCTTACCCAAAACTGAGACATTCTTATTGCTTGTTGAAGAAAAGGAAAACAAAAAACAAAACAGACAGTAACAAATCCACGATATACATTTACCTTCAAGATTGAACTATACCAAACCTATACCGATGATAAAAAGTTGATGAAACTGGTCCGCAGTTATCATCACTTCTCATTAATAAAATTTTAGCTATGCTGGGGAGTCTAGAATACAGCAGCTCTACGATTCCATTTAAAAGTCATCAGGGTATCACGGCTTCTTATCTGCATTCATAAATACAACGCTGTCAGGACACATAATTTTAATGTAACTATGCAGGCGAGACAATTTTGCATACCTACAGGGTGTTGAAAAACTGTTCTCGAATATTTCAGGGGCGGATTCTACAGGTCAAAATAATACTTTTTTATCCAAAAATGTCCCCCTTTTGAGCTACAGCCCCCCTAAGTTTTAAAGAATTTACGGTTTTTTTTGGAATAGCGACCACCGTTATGAACCAAATGACCTAAAAATTGGTGTCCCATGGTTATTTTTCGTGCAAAATCCATTAATAACCTAGTTAGCGATTTTACCGTAGCGGCCAGCCCGAAGAAGCATTGGAGAGGCGGGTTGCATACTCACTGCCTCTTTTCATGGTAAATTCGCTAACTTTTCCAAACTGTGCAGCGATTATCTCGCTTAAAATGCGTCGTATCGAAAGAAACAAAGAGGACCAAAAATCTTTCTAACGGTTTTTTGCATCTGATTTCAGTAATTTTTCTTCAAAGTTTTCATCCGTAACATAAAGTTCGTGCCGTTAAAAGTACAATATTGCGTGAAAAGTACAGTCAGACTCAATTTCTGAATTTCTCGAGGTTACTAATGGATTCTGCACAAAAAATTATCATGGGACACCAATTTTTAGGACATTTGGTTCATAATGGTGGTTGCTATTCCAAAAAAACCGTCAATTTTTTAAAACTTTGGGGGGGGGCTGTAGCTCAAAAGGGGGGCATTTTTGGACACATGTTTGTAGGGGAAAAAAAGTATTATTTTGACCTGTAGAATCCGCCCCTGAAATATTCGGGAACAGTTTTTCAACACCCTGTATTTCTGTTATGTGTCCGTTTCTTTATCGTGCAAATCCTTCTAGAAGAAACAGTTATATCGATTTCTATGTCCAGATAGCCACTCTAAAACACTTGAACTTTCGTTTATGACCAATTTCAAATGTGTTTGTCATTTTTTTTTTTTCTTTCTTTTTTTTTAATTTAAAGGTTAAAAAGTGAGGCAAACAAACCAAGCTTGCGTGTGAAAAACGTCCACAAGAGATTTAGATTATGGCTGCCTCCGTGAAGTCTCAATATCTCGCCCCACAAATCCTCTCTTTCGCTATAGCTCGGTTGTACCAAACACAACGTTCCCAATTTGCACGCCATGCTACTGATTACTATACAAGCTAGATCAGTTGTTATTTATCCTCTAATCATATTGTTCTCTTTTGGCCTTGTTTCAGCACGGATTCGAAGAAAGCAACGATATCGGTGGAACAGGCTTAGCAAAAGTTAGATCAAAGCTGGTCATAGACTGCGTTCTACCTCACCATCAAAGCATACAGTATACTTGCAAGGGCACGTCCGGAATCCAAACTGTGACCTCGGATCCTATAACACTTTTAGTTCAAGGTCAGTTACTATTGCTTGTATTTGTCTAAATATATTGACAGGCTAATTAAATATACGGTATCGGTTTAGTTGGGGGATGAAACCATCAAAGTTTAGTTCAAATTGCAGTTAAGGCTTTTGAAATAATGTACTATGACTTTCAAAAGAAAGTGCCCTGGTGAAAATTTGTAACCAATTTAAATCTCCGCAACCTTTAAACAAGTTTGCAGCTTTCAAGTATTTAAGAACTAAACAGAATAACTCTTCACACTACGTCATGAAAAATCAAAAATTTTATTGAAAACAACAGAATAATTTAAAAAAAATAATTTCGATCAGGGTACTTTCTTTCGAAAATCATAGTACCTACTTCGTCCATAATTTTTACCAAAATGCACGCATTTATTAGCCCTCTAAAGCTCTAAGGGCCAGGTTAGTTCAAAACATAAAGCCACTCTTCCGTTTATAAGGGAAGGTAGTTAACTGTTCGTACTCGGGGGAGTTGGAATTGCCTATACAATGAATTGAAGGCGGCCTTAAGAGACCTTATCTTGTAAGTGTTTTCATGGATCGCCTTTGTCAGGAATAAAGACTGAGAAAATGTGAAATGGACTAGAGAAGAAAAACGAGTATACTTGAGCTTGGCCCTAGAAGGGTTAAACGAAAAGCTTTGCCAAATGTCCAAGAATTAAATCTGAATTTCTGCAATAATTACTTTCTGTTCGAAAAGCTTTTGTCCGATGAGCGGGTTCATGGGCGGATCCAGAAATCTGGCAACTGCGCATTCTTCTCATTTGAATGTATGATAAACAATCGATTCTTGAAGGAGCTATAGCTCCGTGTCTAATCGATTATTTCTCATGCAATCAAATGGGCGTATTACATTGTTGCCAGATTGTTAGATCCGCTAATGAGCGGGTTTCCCGAAATTACGCCATATAACTTTTGAGTGTTTACAAGAGCGCTTTAATGTTTATTTGATTTTCAATATTATTTATTTATTTAAGTTCTCAAGTTACCAACGGTCACGATTCGGTCAGAACCGTACTCACTATTTTTACAAGTGTTTTTTTCTAGCGTACTTTTTTTCTCCAGTGTTTTTATTTTTATGTAAGTGTCATTCATAAGTGTTTACGTCCTATTTTACCTGCCTTTACGAAAACTCGTTATACTCTGCCTGGATCAAATATATAAATGAATCGTTCCGTTTGTTGCGTCACAGGTGGAAATTCGACGAGCTTAGGATCAGAAAGGTGTCGTGCGGGAGGTATCAGAGTGCCGCGAATCACATCGTGGAGCCCGATAATCATGGAAACGATGGACACAAACATTGCTCTGCCTTGCTTCGCCGAGGGTAACCCTAGGCCGACCGTCTACTGGCTCGACAAAAAGAACGAACCAATTGACCAATCTTCAGACTCAAGATTTAAAGTGAGTAGTATGGAAAACCTTCAAGTATACATAATTGCATAACCTCCTACAGGTAGGAGCAAGGGGGGTTTCTATCCCCCCTCTCGAAATGGGTCTGTTGCGTACTTTTGCTACATCAATATAACTCATTGTTTCGAACGTGAAACTCGGCGAAAATAACGATGCGCACATTATAAACTTTCAAAATCCACTCATTAACTTAGAAAATAACTTCCATTTCAAACAACCCGCGCTACACTAGACACTATATCACCGACTTATAACTACATAGATGGAACCATCTCGTTTATATGTAAACATGAACAGAACTTACAAACATTGCAATGTTTCGTTTATAGATGCGTACATTTCTTATTTTATTTTGTAATCTGAGATAAACCGAAAAGATCAGACAGCAAATGCAGCCAATAAATGGGTCTGTTGCGTACTTTTGCTAAATCAATATAACTCATTGTTTCGAACGTAAAATTCGGCGAAAATAACGATGCGCACATTAAAAACTTTCAAAATCCACTCATTAACTTGAAAGATACCTTCCATTTCAAACAACCCGCGCAACACTAGACACTATATCACCGACTTATAACTACATAGATGGAACCATCTCGTTTATATGTAAACATGAACAGAACTTACAAAACATTGCAATGTTTCGTTTATAGATGCGTACATTTCTTATATTATTTTGTAATCTGAGATAAACCGAAAAGATCAGACAGCAAACGCAGCCAATAATTCATGTATTTAGAAGGGAATTCCATCATTTTGTAGTTACGATGTTGTTTACTTATGCACGGTAGTTCCGTCTATGTAGTAATATACCGGTGCAAATAGTGTCTATTGTAGCGCGGGCTGTTTGAAATTGAAGTGATTTCCTGAGTTAGTGAGTGGATTTTGAACGTTTTTAATGGGCGCATCAATATTTTCGCCGAATTTTACATAAGAATCAAGGCTCTAGAATGCAAAAGTATGCAACAGACCCATTGACAATCACCTGATTACACTTTATAATTTCCCCCTAAAAATGAGGTGAACGCCAGCAAAAATTTACGGAAATCGATAGTTCCCCCCCCCCCACCTTTGAGAAACTTACTACCAGCGCATATGCGGGTAGATCAGTTCTAGTGGGAGGATTGGTATACTTTTCAGGATGCGGACTAAAACAATTCAGACGAATTAACAAAACAACAGTTCCTTAAGGGTGATTTCACGATAGTGCATGGGAATTGCATTTCGCCAGGCCGGTCAGGGGCTTTGGACCATTAATAAGTATGTGAAGAATAAAGAGTTAAACAGCCAGCGGCGGCTCGTGCAATGTGGCAACAATAGATTTCCTCCATTTAAAACTGTGTAAAATAATCGATTACTTGGTGAGGCGCAGCGCCTCACCTAGTATCGATCTTTTTGCATACGTTTAAATGGCAAAAGTGCACGGTTGCCAGATTGCACGAGCCGCCACTGTAAACAGCAGTGGTTTTTCATCGAAACTTACTGTCTAAGGGAAGAAAAAAGATAACGAGGAAACAAAATGATCATTGCCGCGGAATATATTACACTTTTTCAGGCATCCGAATTGGTACACTTTGTTAAGTACATGTCGCCGAACAGTAGGTAACAAAGTGTACAAATTCTGACTGAAAAAGTGTGAAATATTCCAAGGCAGTGATATTTTTTTCCCTCCCTCAGACAGTAAGTTTTGATGAAAAACCACATTTTAAGATCAATAATTATTAAAATTTCTCAATAATCTTAAAAGTGACACAATGAATAAGCTGGCGTATTTTTCAATTCACGGCCGATGATTCCACCGGTCGAGAAAATATCACGCATTTCAGTTCAACGCAAGACTGTGATGCACGAAAATACTCTGATCTGTAATCTTTTCTCAATCAGTACAACCGGCGTTGAATTATTAAAATATCCACAAGTTTTTTTGATGCCATCAACGCAACGACTCCACCGCGGTTGAGTAAAGATTACAGAAACAAGTATTTTCGGGCATTACAGTTATTCACTGGACTGAACTGTGTAATCTTTTCTCAACTGGTGGAATCATCGGTGAATTGAAAAATTCCATCAATTATATGCAAAACAGCAACTCTGGCAATGATACAAAGTTCTAGAACAGTCAGAGCACCGCAAGGTGGGTTGAATGAAATGTAATTTTCCAGACATAATTTTACAAATACAAATCAAGATTCATGAACAATCAATAGCAAGATAACTAAATAACTTGGGAAATCTTTATTTTAAGAGATTAAAATGAATCCAATAACATGGTTTTTGCATGAAAATATAAAATGTTTGTATAAAAAACAAAACAAAATAAAAACAAAAACTTTTTATGTCCGGAAAAATTAATGTTTCGATCCAAAGTGCGCCGCTTTTAAAAATGTTTAAAAAAAAAAGAATTATCCACGAAATGTGTTGCATATAGAGATAAGCGTTAGATACAGACGATTTTCATTCGAGAAGAAATAGAAAATAACGACGCGAATTCTTTTTGTTATTTTCATCTTCAGATGCTTGAAACTGGCGAACTCCTCATAACAAAACTGAACTGGGAAGACATGGGTGACTACAAATGTGTCGCCGAAAGCCCTCAAGGACACGATTCTGCCGATACTTTCCTATATCCAATGCTCCAAGGTAACTAATTTTGACTTAATTTATCATAACCCCCCTCCCCCTTCCTTCTCCCCCTTTTTTCTCCCTCAATATTATTTTGATTTTAATTTCTTTTATCGGCCAACAGAAGGACTAACAATAAGTATACAACAGTGGCAGGTGTTATTTGGCAACCATGTTTGTTTGCTATTTGAACTTATGCATAAGTATCGATCTCTGCCTTCGCAGGGATTCAGAAATTCCCCGAAGATCGATTATTTTACGTCGGTTTAAATGGAGAGAATCCGTTGTTGCCAACTTGCACGGGCTGCCACTAGACTGTAATCATTTCACGATAGAGCCAACCGCTCAGCTGTAGAGGTGGTTTCAGAAGTGTAGGCGAACCGAAACCGATAATCTTTGGAATTTTTCAACATTATTTCTCTTGCTACAAAATGAAAATCAATGAAAATGAATTTGAGCGTTGGCTTCTCATTGAGGAACACTTTAAAATTAAAAGTTCAAAGTTGGAGGCAAGTTTTGTTTAGATTTGAAGAATGAAAATTGAGAAATCACTATAGATTATGGTCTAGCTGTGCCTAAACTTCTGAAACGAGCTCTAGTGTGAGTTTGCAGGACATGCGCTCATTAGCGTGGATTTATTGAAATTTCCAAATTCAACATTGATTTCATCGATGGACAAAAAAATGACGGATAAATATGCTTATTCACACGCCCTAAAAATACTATTCTAATGATCTAAATAATCTTTTTGTCCAATGGTGGAATGACCGTTGAATTTAAAAGCTCTGTCGCACGAAAATTGACAACAACGCGGAATCTATAAATACTCTGCAGGCTACCCACACTTCTCTTAAATTTCATGTCATTGTAGAAATCAATCCCTCTTTCACCCTTTTCAATGAATGCGGCATTATACATCAATTTTTATTTATTTATTTATTTATTTATATATATTTTTTTTCAGTAAAGATGAAATTGATAGCATTCAATTGAAATTCACAGCCTCCCATCCCCTAAGCGGATCAAGGAATTTGTTGCTTCTCTCTCCATCTCCCCCCGTTTGCCCCCTTTTCTCCCTCTCACCCTTCTCTCTCTCTTTCTCCCTATCTCCCTCTCCCCCTCTCCTTCTGTTTGAAGGAATGAATTAAAAATTATGGAAATAGGGGCTGAGGTCGCATGATGTCCCCTTCTCCTGACTTTTCCTAAAACATGCATTCAAATGACAGAAGAAGGGGCGCCATCATGTGACCTTAGCCCCTACCTCTGACCTCTTAACGCATTCCCTCAAAAAGTAGGAGAGAGAGAGAGAGAGAGAGAGAAAAGCGACAAATTCCTGGATCCGAATCTGTCCTTCCTTCGCCGATTCGTTTGATTTTTTTTTCTATTCAAGTTATTTTCAACTTTATTTTATGATTTCCATTCTTTATTCTTCATTTCATTATTTGTTATTTTTTTTTTTTTTTTTTTTATTTTATTTATTATTTTTACTCCGTAATCGGTCTCTTAATAGATTTTTCTTTTTTTTCCTCCCGCTTCTTTATAATTTTATTCTAAGAAATTTATTTTTGCGTTATCCTTCATTTCCTTTCTTTTCTTTCAATTTTTTTCCAGTGAAAAATACAAGAGGTGAAGCATTTGCAACCCTTCTGAAAGACTAATACCTCTTTCGTTCCGTGTTTCGTGCTTTTATAAATGCTACGGATAAAAATGTCCAACTTTACGACGAAAGGAGCTCTGAATGGCGACAATAACGAACGTGTTTACGCTTTGAATGGAATGTTCTCAGAGGGATAGCCCGATCGGTATTATGAATGAAAAAAAAAAGGTATTAAATATGAATGAAAAATTCGCAGGCGGTGTTCCGTAGCTAGGCGGATTGAGAAGGTTTTTTTGAAAATGTTGAAGAAGCAAATATGCGCCTGGTATGGTGCATTGTGGGAAGCAAGCCGGCGAGGAGAGACAGCCAATAGACAAGTTATAAATTAAAACTGACAGTGTGTCTCTCATTGTCAGTGGATAGCGGCCCCTTCCGATGGATCGATGCAACAACAATGCTCGCATGTGCCTATTCCTGATTCGTTGCATGCAAGAAATCGATTTGGAGACATCCAATTTTGTGAATAAACAATCGGAACGCCTGGAAAATATTGATTTCGAGCGATAATTTATGACTCTCTTAACGTGGAGGTTCTTGGTTCGAATCCCGACCTTGTTAACGATGATTTGATGGTCTCTCAAAATCAGATCTCGTTACCATTAATTGGCATAGATGTTTGTTTTGAATCGAGTACTGCCATTATTTGGCGTACACAAAAAATACACACTTTATGTTAACCACACATGGGAAAATTTGTATCTTTTAAGCCAAAGTTGGCAACATTGCCTCTAACGGCCCCCCCCTCTCTCTCGCACTCTTATATTCCCTTCTTTTCTTTCTCTCGCTTATTGGTCTTGGCGAGAAAAGACCTTTAAACTACCGTAAAAAAAAGTTGAAAAATCTTTGATTCTTAATTAGATCACTTTAAATTTTACTAAGATGAAGTATTATGACTTGTTAGCAGTGGCGTAGAGTGCGATTTGGCAACATTGTTTTGTGTCCGTTTAAACCCGTGTAAAAGGTCGAATGCGAAGGTGTTCACCGAACACCCGATAGTTCGATATTTTTCATGGGTTTAAATGGACGAGCTGTAACGTTAACAAATTGTACGCTACATTATTTTTTCTTTAAAGGGTAAATGATCATTTTTTATTAAAAAAAAATTATAGACAGATTCTGAATTGAATCATTATTAAGAGTATAAAAAAAAGATAGAACAGAATCTAGAGGGCAAAAAATTATTCCTTTATATAAAAAAAAAAAAAAAAAAAAAAAAAACAATGTTTTCACAGAACGAACTAATTATTGCGTTCTTTTTTGTTACACCTTTTTACGTAATTTTCATTGCCTAAAGTTGATAGAAAAAGAGAGAAAAAGACCATTACGATTTCCTGATGGCATATTATAATGATTAATGACATCATTTTACTTCGAAGAAATCTTTATCAGAGCGTAATCGGTAAATCGGTGCCCTTTGTAAACTGTTATCTCCTTGAAATAATGGATTGAGGAGCACTTTTTTTTTTTTTTTTTTTTTTTTTTTTTTTTTTTTTTTGAAAATTAGATGCAACGTCTGGACCAAGCAAGACTAAGCTTTGAGCGGAGATAAGGTACAAAGAAGAGTTCAAAGTTTATCTCTGATTTACCTACGGTACATCGAGCACACATAGATGCAACTTACTTTTCTCGTTAATGAGATAAAACTTAATTAATCACCCCCCCCCCCCCCCCAGTAAACGCATCGATTCCTTTGAACCCCGTTATCCGAGTAGGTATATAGGTGTCCAGGACATTGGAACCAAAGTGAAAGGTCTAAAATTGGATTCCGCGGTTAACTAATGACTTCCTACCAATCGGACTCAAAGATTTACTTTTCAGCGTTCTTGACATCTGAACGAGAAAATGTCACTGCTCATGCAATGTGGCAACAACGGATTCTTCCATTTAAACCAACGTAAAATATCGATCTTCAACAGTGACGCCTCGTGCAATTCGGCAACAATGTTTGTCCTCCACTTGAATCTATGAAAAACAATCGATTGTTGGTGAAGCAGCGATTCAAAATTGATTCGATTGTTTTACATGGAATCAATTAGAGGAAAACATTCTTGCCAAACAGCACGAGCCTAGGGATTCGATGAATCCCTGAGAAATCGATATTTTTACATGATTTCAAATGGCATAAATCATAGTTGCCAAATAGCACGAGCGATCCATTGCATCTACCTCTCACTTGAATGATGAAAAAAAAAACGCAGATTTTCAACTACACAGTCTTTCAAATTAACAACAAACAAAAAGGAAATACCTTTCCTTCTTTTTTTTTAAGTGTACTTAAATTATAGTTTTTAAGAATGGATCCTTTGGAGCTCCAAAACTCCGGGGTCTGATATTTTATTTCTAAAACAACTTACGACGGTGAAACCCGTGAACTACCATATGGTTCAAGAGGTGATATTATTGGGCCTGATGGAAGTATTGAGGCGCAATTTGCAATAAAATTAAGATAGGTATAGGGTCATACATAGAGGATGACTTTAGTAAAACGCGACTTCAAAGATACTGCCAACTCAGTAGCGCAGCGAGCAATTTGTGACATCGCTGTGATGTCGTCTATTCAAACTAATGTAAAAGGTCGAGTTTGGGGTTTCCACTGAAAGTCGAATAGTTCGATCATTTTCATTAGTTTAAATGAGTGATATGCGACGTTGACATATTTGCAAGCCACGCCACTGATTTACAGAGCAACTGTGACAGCTTGAAGGTATTTACCATATTAGATACATACCTATTCTAAATGAAAGAAACAGGTGAGCGAGGAAAACGCTAGAAAATGCGCAAAAAAAAAAAATTGGTGAGGATTTTTCGTCTGAAATGGGGCAGTTGCAAGGGTCTGAAATGTTGCGTTTTTTACATGGAAAATGAAAGTCCTTGGTGAGCTGAGAACAAAAATGCCTTTGGTTTCTAGTTAATTCCCATTGTTCCGGAGATGAGATTTTGGCCTAAAATACATTGTTTTAAATGGGAATTCCGCGTAGTGACGTCACTACGCCCACGATTTTCTACAACTTTGAAGATGAGTATCTCCAAAACCGGGGCACTTACGAAAAAACTGAAGGCACCATTGTTTTCAGCTCAACAAGTACTATCATTTTCTTTATAAAAAACACAACATTTCAGACCCTTGCAACTGCCCCATTACAGCCATTTTCAACTCTAAAATTTAAAAAAAAATTATTTAAATTTTAATCATATAATATTTTTATAATTTAAATTGTTTTTCATTATAAATTATTGATATTTAATTATCTTAAAATATTTTTAATTTTTGAGTTAAAAATGGCTGCGATTTCAACCGAAACGTCCTCATCAAATATTTGTGCGTATTTTCCAGCATTTTTCCTCGTCCATTTCGTCAGTAGCGGCGCGTGCATTCTGGCAACGGGGCAATTAGTCCATTCAAACCCGTGTAAAGTATCGATTTCAGGGAGGGCACTTTGCACCCCCAACGTTCGACCTTTTTCATGACTTTAAATGGGCTGCATGCAACGTTTCCACATTGCACGTGCCGCCACTGATTTCGTTCATGTCACGTCGTCGCTGGTTCGTTTTCGATATCTTGTTTCTTTCATACCAATTCTTGAAGGTTTTATTAGTCGAAGATAAATTCTTTATTATTTATTTATCATTTCATTTTAATTTGAGATTTTGTACATAATTATAATTTTCACTTATCCACGTAGTTTTCATTTTTAGATTAAAGGCAGTGGCGTCGCGTGCAATTTGGCAACAATGTATTCTATATCCATTTAAACTCATGTAAAAGATCGAATTCAGGGGGTTCACAGTGCACAAGGAAAATTCGATATATTTAATGAGTTTAAATGAAGCAGTTGCATTGTTGCCAGATGGCACGCGACGCCACTGATTAAAGGCTCGGTGGCCTCTCCGTTTCTTTTAGGTTTAAATTTAATTTATTTGATTTCTCCACATTTACTTTTAATTTATTAATTGTATTATTTATTGTATTGAGCTCTCATTTTTCCTTTATTTTATCTTTCTTTTTTTTATACATGCCTGTTTTAAGTATCAAACTTTTTAAGTAACTTTTAAGTATCTTCTTTTGTACTGGTGATTTTTACGCAAGTATATGTTTGTATTTTTCATTTCTTAAATAGAATGATTTTGATTTCGTTTTTTTACTTTTTATTTCGCTTGTTTTATTGAATCTTTTTTCTTTCGTTTTGTTCATTTATTCTCAGCTTTTAATTTTTTCCTCGTTACTTTTATTCCATTTAGTCGTTAATGTAATCTATACCATTTTCAAGTCTATCATTGTATTTTCTTTTAATTTTCATTCCGCATTCAGACAATTTAAGACGGGCGATCCAGTCGTAGAAGTAGACTGTTTTAGCAAAGCGATACGTCGTATTAATTGCTGTCCGAGGAGCTCTGCTTCCGAACAAACTCTGATTCAATGTATTTTCCCGATATAAAAGCATATTTTTGAACGGAAATTTAGTGAACTAAATCAAACAATTACTTAATGCAATTATGAATTTTTCGTCTTCGAAAATGTTTAATTACGCCTAGCTCCACGACTAAAACTACCAAAACCAACAAGCTACAACAGATTTAAAAAAAAAAAATACATTTGGAGGTGCAAAAAGAGGTCATTGTAGACCAAATATGATCAAGACCCGGTCATACTTCCAGCTTCATTTCATACAATTTAACCAAACGATTTTTACCAAAAACAAAAGCCAAAAGTAAAATAATCCTTACCTACCTATTATATCTTTATAAGCCAGTAGGACCAAAGAGATGTAACGTGTTGGTGATCGATTAAAGGTTAAAGAAAATGTAGCGGGATAGGTTTAGTGTATTCCTCTTAGAGGGTACTCCTCGTCTCAAAAAAAAAAAAAAAATATATACTTTTTCAACACTCATGTGTCACGTTTGTACCAGTGTAATGTTAAATCGCTTATAGCAAAAGTGTGAAACAGCCCCATTGTTCAGATGTTTGTGAACAATATGATGTATTACAAGAAGTAATTACGCGTGAGAATTCAACTTTGAAAATATTTATTGTTGAATGAAGATGGGAGTCTCAAACGTGGAGGGAGACACGTATTACTTACAGTGGCGTAGCGTGCGCGATTTGGCAACGTTGTATTTTGTATATTTAAACCCACGTAAACGGTCGAATCGCGGGTGTTCACCGAACACCCAGTAGTTCGATATTTTCAATCAGTTTAAATGGAAAAAGTTCAACGTTGCCAAATCGCACGCTACGCCACTGACTACACAGTACTCATAGAGCAGTTAATAATGATTTGAACACGTTGGAAGTTATTCGTTTTGCCTACTCGTGAAAATGAAGGCGCTTTAAGCGACGATAAAAGTTAGTCGACTTTTTTTTCTACTCTCTCAAGTCTCGCTGCATTTCCGCACCCAAGCTCCGTTTAAACAGGTCGATCCGATGGCGTTATTGCATTTGCACCGGGGGGGGGGGGGGGGGGAGACTGGTAGAATTTACCATCTGTATAGCTGATTTTGAAGTCTGCAAGCCAAATATGGTAAATTGCACCAGATGATACCAACCATGTACCAACAACATGTTTCATCACGTACCAACATGTTACCTTAATTCACCACAAGGTACGTTGCATTTACCATATTATGGTAGAATTTACCATACTTGCTAGCAGACGCCAAATTCAGATATGCAGATGGTAAATTAACCAGTTCCCCCCCCCCCCCGAGTGTGACCAAATCTGGAATCTAACAGCAAACTTTATTTAGTAACCCGGTCACGTTTTCAGTGACCAGGTTTCGAAAATCAGTAGGTGACTGAAATTTATTACTTTGGTCACTTAAAAGTGGTCGGAGCCAAGCATTGTACGGCGTGTACGGTACTGTAACAAAAAGTGACCGGGAACCGCTAAGTTGCGATTTCCAAGGACCATACCTCCCTCCAAGGTAGGTTACCTGAGCATTGGCAGGATCAGTAAACCGGAGGGAACATTTGAAAATTGAAGTGCCTTTGTTTGTGATTGGCTCGCCCGTAAGTAACCGTGATTTCGAAACCTTGGTCACGTAAGAAGAGACTGTTGACCACTTACCAGTGGTTACTAAATAAAAGTTGCTTTTTGTCATTCAAATTAGGGTTGATTTCTCGATTTGATCAAGGCCCATATAAGGATCGGTCATCAGTCCGACCGCATTATAACAGTGGTGGCTAGTGCAATTCGGCAACAGTGTTATCCCTCCATTTGATTGTGTGTAAAACAATCGATTCGAAAGTGAAGCAGCGCTTCGGCAGCAATCGATTGTTAAACATAGATTCAAATGGAGCGAAGACATTGTTGCCAAATTGCACAAACCGCCACAGCATTATAATATTTTGTCCCCTTCAGTATATGCTTGCAAAGAAGCCTAACCAAATGAGAACTCAACCCCCATTGATTTGAATAACATGGTTTCCTAATTTTGTCACAAAGACTACACAACGCTATTGGACTGACCTGTTTGAATGGGCCTTGCGCTGCGCCATAGCGGCGATCGTATAATGGGGCTCTTGAAATAGTTAATTCTTGAATAAAATCTAGCGAAATTGAAGATATGAGTACGTATGCTAAAAAAAAAAAAAATTACGAAATTCAATCACAGACTCACAAAAGTTCTTTAAAGTTTACGGCGTAATGGCGAAGCTACGCATAGATACCTACCACGAGAGATTCCTATCTAATTTTAGTGTGTCGATTTATCACTTCGATTTGTTTGGTTACTTTACCACACAAACCACCAGGGATGTGCCAGGATTTCCAGAGGGGGAGAGGGACATTTGCAATGGGTCTGTTGCATGCTTTTGCTACAACAATATAGAACCTTGATTCTTATGTAAAATTCGGCGAAAATAACGATACGTACATTAAAAACGTTCAAAATCCACTCATTAACTCAGGAAATCACTTCAATTTTGAACAGCCCGCGCTACACTAGACACTATTTGCACCGGTATACTACTACATAGACTGAACCATCGTGCATAAGTAAACAACATCGTAACTACATAATGATGGAATTTCTTTTTTAATACGTGAAATATAAGCTGCATTTGTTGTCTGGTCTTTTCAGTTTATCAAAGATTACAAAATAATTTAAGAAATGTACGCATCTAAACGAAACATTCCAATGTTTGTAAGTTCTGTTCATGTTTACATAAACGAGATGGTTCCATCTATGTAGTTATAAGTCGGTGATATAGTGTCTAGTGTAGCGCGGGTTGTTTGAAATGGAAGGTATTTTCTGAGTTAATGAGTGGATTTTGAAAGTTTTTCATGTGCGCATCGTTATTTTCGCCGACTTTTACGTAAGAATCAAGGTTCTATATTGTTGTAGCAAAAGTATGCGACAGACCCATTTTGCCACCCTCCACGAGTCGCCGCCCATCAAAATTACAAATTGAATGACCTATAATTTTATAAATTTTGTAATTTTTTTTTGCTCGTTTACCACATAATTTTGCCTCAACCACGTCTAGGCCCAAGTCTCAAAAGATATGAAAACCCTTGAGAGCGATCGACTCCATTTGCCAAGCTGAATCGATAGAGGGGTCACAAGCTAGGTTTTGGCGACATCACCTTTTTGCCCATGTTACATAGCGATGAGTTGCCATTGAAGCGGTCTTAGTTTCAAAAGATATGAAAACCCTTGAGAGCGATCGACTCCATTTGCCAAGCTGAATCGATAGAGGGGTCACAAGCTAGGTTTTGGCGACATCACCTTTTTGCCCACGTTACATAGCCATGAGCTGCCATTGAAGCGGCCCCAGTTTCAAAAGATATAAAAATCCTTGAGAGCGATCGACTCCATTTGCCAACCTGAATCGATAGAGGGGTCACAAGCTGGGTTTTGGTGACATCACCTTCTTGCCCATGTTAGATAGCGATGAGTTGCCAGTGAAGCGGCCCCAAGTGCAAAATATGTGAAAACCCTTTACGGCCTTAACCCTGAACACCCACTGTAGTGTAGCTGAGCGGGGGGTGGTTTGTTTGGTAGCAAAACGATGTATCGAAGTGATACATCATCACACTAAATGGGTTTATTATGTCTTAAACTTTAACGAACTTTCGTGAGTCTGCGAGAGGATTTCATAATTTTTTAATGTGTCTATCGTAATTTTTTCTGAATTTTACTCAAGAATCAATCAATGTAAATGGATCAAACCCAGTTTAACAATTAGCGATAGATGTAATTTTGCGTTTGGATTTTATTTCGAGTAAATCATTTTTTTATCTTATTATTATTTATTCGGGACCTAACGAACGTTCTTTGTGAGTTTCCAAGAAATAAATTATCTAATATAGAGCAATTTGAAAGAGGGGTCTAATTGGGACGGCGCAATGTCATGGCGACCACCCGGGCCCACCTGGGAAGGAATCCATACGTTCTATTCAAAGGAACTCGCGCGGAAGATAAAGATTGATTGGCGCCAGAGCTGCCGCTTCGCATATAATTAATCGCATTTTTCAATACACCGATGATTCCACCGATTAAGAGAAGATTACGCAGTTCAGTTCAGTGTTTGCCTGTAATGCACGAAAATACTCGAATCTGTAATCTTTTCTCAATCGGTGGAAAAACCACTAATTCATTAAAATATCCGCAAGTTTTTTAACGCGACTCTACGGTAGAGTCGTTACCGGTTGAGAAAATATTACATATATACGCGAGTATTTTCGTGCATTACAGGCATACACTGACCTGAACTGCGTAATCTTTTCGCAACCGGAGGAATCATCGGTGAATTGAAAAATACAGTTTAATGTATACGCAAAACGGCAGCTCTGATTGGCGTCAGCCAGGAGCTTCATTACAGTAAGAAATCTTCCATCACTCTCATTTTCCATTTGAATGAGTGGGTAGTGAAGGGATGGAGAGAGGGGGGTTTATCATTTTTTCTATCCTTGTCTAAAACACGTGTTTCAATGGTGAAAAGAAAGGGATGGAGAGTTTCTCGTTGATGCGCTACTGTGAAGACTAATCAATCAGTGCGAAGCATGCAATTTGGCAACGTTGTATTGCGTCCATTTAAACCCTTGGAAAGAGTGTCCGGAGGGTTTTTCGCTGGAAAGTACCTTTTTTCCCACTTTTTACCATGGGGGTTTTTACACATAGTCAACGTCGGCAGAAATTAAAGTGCTACGACTGTAATCAATGTATCGACTCGAAATTGATCCTGCTAACTTTTCGGTCGATACCCAAAATTTTTCAAAAATCACTTTTTAAATATGATACGTTCTTCTATTTAATGAGGAACACAAATGATTTAAACCTGCAAATTTTTTACCCAACAGTTTGGAATAATTTCTACAACACCTTACAAAAACGAATGGTTAAACCAAATTCAAAATCGAAATTACAAAAACCATGGAATTTATAGCGGCTTCTATTTGATGAGGAAAACAAATCGATGAGTTGCAATTTTAGAATATACCTTACATTGTTGATGCGCAATACTCGTTCATAATAACACCTTACAATCTATATCGGTTCCCAGCTTTCAAGAATCAAGATCACCGAAACGGGGTCGGTGGATTTTCTGCTGCGTCGCACTGATAGTACATTTTGTTTTAAAATAGCTTTTAATTAAACTACAGTGAGCCCATTCACGCCGCCGTTTGGTGTTCGGTCAAAAAGTTTCGCATCACGTGACCTGTCAATCTGTGATTATATGCGTTTCCTGTCTGAAAATGAGTGAGTATTTGATGGACAAAGGCCGCGAAGAGCAAGAGCAGTGTCACAGAGCGTAAAATCTGGCAATGTTGTATTTTGTCCATTTACACCCATGAAAAAGATCGAAATAATAAAGGGTGTACGTACTGTCCAATGAGAATTTTCAAATTCGACTTTTCGATCGGGTTTAAAAGGACGGAATGTGACGTTGTCAGTTTTCACTCTACGCCTCACAGTAGATGGAAACAAAGAATTTCCCGGACCTTTTACAAATAAAAATTAATATTATAAACGAGATACCTAAAGCAAGATAGCTGAAAATGTGTCCAGTCATGTCTGTCTGTGTGTGTGTGTGTAAGGAGCAGAGAAGGGCTTTTTGAGAACCCTGCGCCATGCTGGTCCTTAAAAGTCCACGAGATAAAAGGACTGCTCGTAAGTCTGATTTCCCATTTAAAGTAACGTTGCCGATGCTCCGAAAGAGCAGAGGGAACGTTTTGAAAGCCCTGCGCCAAGTTTGCGCTTAGAAGGCCGCGAAAATAAGGACAGGTCTACTCGTAAGTCCAATTCCCTATTTCAAATAACATTGGCGATGCCCTAGGTTATAGATTAAAGAGGTATGCTCATCTGACTTCGCGCCACGAAATCAGTAGCGCGCAGTTCAAAATTCAGATCCAAGATGGCCGGAAAAAGCAGGAAACATTGTATACTCTTTCCAGAAAACATCGGGCTATTTTCTGCTTTTCTGGAGAGGGAGCCCGAAAGAGTATACAATGTTTTCTGCTTTTTCCGGCCATCTGGGGTCTGGATTTTGAACTGCGCGCTACTGATTTCGTGGCGCGAAGTCAGATGAGCACACCTCTTTAATCTATAACCTTGGGCGATGCCCCGGAAGAGCAGAGGGGACGATTTTAGAGCCCTGCGCCAAGTTTGCGCTAAGAGGGCCGCAAGAAGGACAGGTCTGCTCGTAAGTCTAATTTCCCATTTAAAACAATATTGGCGATGCCCCGGAAGAGCAGAGGGGACGTTTTGAGAGCCCTGCGCCAAGTTTGCACTTAGAGGGCCGCGAGAAGGACAGATCTGCTCGTAAGTCCAATTTCCCATTTAAAATAATATTGGCGATGCCTCGGAAGAGCAGAGGGGACGTTTTGAGAGCCCTGCGCCAAGTTTGCGCTTAGAAGGCCGGGAAAAGGACAGGTCTATTTGTAAGTCTAATTCCCCATTTCAAATAACATTGGCGATGCCTCTGAAGAGCGGAGGGGACGTTTTGAGAGCCCTGCGCCAAGTTTGCGCTAAGAGGGCCGCGAGAAGGACAGGTCTGCTCGTAAGTCCAATTTCCCATTTAAAACAATATTGGCGATGCTCCGGAAGAGCAGAGGGGACGTTTTGAGAGCCCTGCACCAAATTTGCGCTAAGAGGGCCGCGAGAAGGACAGATCTTCTCGTAAGTCTAATTCCCTATTTCAAATAACATTGGCGATGCCCTGGAAGAGCAGAGGGGACGATTTGAGAGCCCTGCGCCAAGTTTGCGCTAAGAGGGCCGCGAGAAGGACAGGTATGCTCGTAAGTCTAATTCCCCATTTCAAATAACATTGGCGATGCCCCTGAAGAGCAGAGGGGACGTTTTGAGAGCCCTGCGCCAAGTTTGCGCTAAGCGGGCCGCGAGAAGGACAGGTCTGCTCGTAAGTCCAATTTCCCATTAAAAACAATATTGGCGATGCCCCGGAAGAGCAGAGGGGACGTTTTGAGAGCCCTGCGCCAAGTTTGCGCTAAGCGGGCCGCGTGAAGGACAGGTCTGCTCGTAAGTCCAATTTCCCATTTAAAATAATATTGGCGATGCCCCGGAAGAGCAGAAGGGACGTTTTGAGAGCCCTGAGCCAAGTTTGCTCTTAGAAGGCCGCGAGAAGGACAGGTCTATTCGTAAGTCTAATTCCCTATTTCAAATAACATTGGTGATGCCCCGGAAGAGCAGAGGGGACGTTTTGAGAGCCCTGCGCCAAGTTTGCGCTTAGAGGGCCGCGAGAAGGACAGATCTGCTCGTAAGTCCAATTTCCCATCTAAAACAATATTGGCGATGCTCCGGAAGAGCAGAGGGGACGTTTTGAGAGCCCTGCGCCAAGGGCCGCGAGAAGGACAGGTCTGCTTGTAAGTCTGATTTCCTATTTCAAATAACATTGGCGATGCCTCGGAAGAGCAGAGGTTGCGTTTGGAGAGCCCTGATATACGATGGCAATCAGAATTCCGCGAGAAAAATGGTATTCTCAGGTCTGTTTGTCCTCCTCTTCTTTCTTTTGCTCAATTTCACTTTTTTCAAGATATGTTAAAGAGCCTGAAACGCTTGGGGTCAGTCTGGTCCTAGCTAAAATTCGCAGATGCAAAACTTTCCGGCAAAACCAATAGAGGTGTCCTTTCATAGGTATAGGTATGCTTTCACAAAGCAGGAAATCGTGAGGGGAAGGCAGTGGCGTCGCGTGCCATCTGGCATCAATGCAACTGCTCCATTTAAACTCATTAAATAAGTATATCGAATTTTCCTTGTGCACTGTGCACCCCCTGAATTCGATTTTTTACATGAGTTTAAATGGATAGAATACATGGTTGCCAAGTTCCGCGCGACGCCACTGGGGGAAGGGACGTATTCCATCATATTCCATGCCTCAACCAGCTAAATGGGGGTCTGGAAGTCCATGCCAAAAAATTTTAAAATTTGTACTTATACCGCCTGAAGAGAGCGAAGTTTCGTTTCGTTTCGTATTTTGACTCTTATCTCGCTGTTTTCCATGGAATTTTCTCTTGGTTTAGGTCTGGAGACTGATCATTCCTAAGTAGCATCAAAAAGGTACTTAGTTTGCAAAGATATACTTAGCTATTAATTCATCAGTAACAAAGGCTCGCCAACAGCCCCATTCCATTTGTAACATTTCAATATTAGATTTTGCTTCCTCACGGGTAATTTTCTGGAAGAAGTAGTGTAGCTGTGTAGAATTAGTAGTAATAGAAGTAGTAGTAGAAGTAAAGTGTCTTAGTTGTATGTAGTGATTATAGTAAAGTAGCACAGCTGTAGTGGTAGTTGGTTGTTGTAGTAGTAATAAAGTCCAGCCGACCAAACCGTTCGTTATGCTGGTGTTTCACAGCAAACGACTGGACTGAGATTAAGCAGAGGGAAAAAAGAGGACTGAAGGTACTTTACAGTAAGGAGAGAAGACAAAAAGGATACCGCACCAAGCGTGACACCACATGGAAAGGAACAATCACAATTTTCTGTAAGTAGTATAAACTTTAGTTTTGGAGATGTTTGAAATTCAGTCTCACAAAAATACAACAAATCTGCTTCAAACTGATGAGTGATGACAGCATTGTTTGATGCGATAAGCATTTAACTGATAAATGAACGATCACAGTCAGACGCAGCATGAAAGTAACGCCTTTTTTCTCGCTGATGCAAATTGCTACCTGCAACGAGACAGAAAGAGCTCCTTCATTCTCACTAATACAACACGCACCATGCTCTTTGATGGTTAAATTTATCTGTATCCGTGCTTGTTTGCATGCTCAACGGTTATCGTTTAGGTACTCCACTTTAATAAACACAAAAGTATTGATTACTGGAGGCAAGGACTTGAAATAGGAGCCACGATTACTATGAATTCGACGTCTCTCTCTGCAGAGAATCAAGGAAATTAACTTTCAGGGTTGGAAACCGAAATTGTAATGTAATCAGAGGCAGCTTTGAACCATTGATTCTCTGCAAGTTATATAATATAAACCAAAACCGTCATCTTGAGGAAACTGGAATTGAAACATAAGCCGAAATAAAACATATCTGAACCTAAATGGTGACCGGTTCGATTTCGGTTCAAGTTCAGGTCACTGTATCTCAAACCTCGATCAAACCAAAACAGTTTTTGTGAGTGGCAACAGCTGACGGATACTTTCGACAGTTTCTCTGTTACATCTTAAGTTTATTTTGAAGGTTCAATTACACCTTGTGAGATTCCCCGCTGATTCTTGCCCATCATCTTAAATGGCAGAGGAGACATTCATGTATTGTATTTAGTAACCAATGCTGCCTCTATGAAAAATTTATGCGCTTCTGAAATTTTTGATTTTGCAGAGAGAATGAAGAGGCAATGATTTTATTAGACACAGATTTTTTCGCATTGATTCCTAGGTTCTTTACTTGTTTTAAATGGATTTTTTTTTCTTTCTTTTTTTTCAGAGTAAAATTTCAACACAGAGCAGCAGCTTATGAAGAGAAGCCAATCAGCGCAGAACATCTCTCAGCGAGAAAATTTGGTGAATAGGATTATGGCTGGAAAATTGCTGCGGAAAAGAGCCAAGCTTGCTAACAAAAAAGAGATGATGAGAAAACATAACTAGCCTCATTTGATTTTGGCTTCAAGCCTTCCTTTTTTTTCTTCTTCCTTTTTTATTTAAATGTTTCAGACTCTATGAAGCCGAATGCAATGTCAAATCATTGTGATTATATTTTTTTAATTATTTAGTAGTTTCGTTGTAGAAATTAAGTAAATTAATGACGTATTTTTTTAAAGAAAAAATATATTTAACTTACTTATTTTTCAATTTTATTTGGAATAAAATGTTTATTATTACTTGGCCTACCTGTTAATAGGAATTTTACTTAGACTATTTTCAACCCCCCCCCCCCCTTCACATAATTTGAAAAACTATGTAATCAATGCAATGGCATGGCGTCTGCAATGGGGCGGTTGCACACTTTGGCTGTAAGTAATTTAATAGTCAATTCTGGTGTAAAAACCTCCAAAAAAACGATGGCAGCACTAAAAACTTCCAAAATCCACTCCTAAACTCAGTCAACGCTTTTATTTGCGTGAGCATAATGGTGGCTGAGGGCAGTAATAATGGGAGATTCCCATCTAACTGTACTGTAACTCCATCAAGATGTGACCAATAAGAGACGACTTTCATATATGTGACACCAGTGTCACTAGGTGTCACAGTACCATTCATCCTATATGGATCACTACTCTGACGACTAATAATTACTCTGTGAATTATCCTTGTCAGCATAAAGAGAGTGACGAAATTAAGATAGGAATCTCCCATCATTACTGCCCTATGCCACCAATACGCTCGCGCAAATAAAAACATTCATTTGAATTTAGGAGTGGATTTTGGAAGTTTTTAGTGCTACCATCCATCATTATTTTTGGAGGTTTTTACATCAGAGTTGACAATTAAAGCGCTTGTAACAAAAGCGTGTCACAGCCTCATTTTTTTTTTCATCCCCCTAAAATCCGGAGTATTCAAAACTTTTTTAAAACAAAAATGGCAACTTAAGTAGAAAGTCTTTAGGCACACGGAAAAAAAACCACGGTGAAAATAACCATACGAATACCTGATTTTGGCACCTGCTCCATGTTGTGGTAATGTTAACTAGAAGTATACTATGTTTTGACTAGGTACACGGTGATGTTACCTGATTGCAAGTTGAATTTACTCAAAGTATTGGTAAATGTACCATACTTCTGGTCAAGTTTACCATAACATCTGGCAGGTGCCAAAATTAGGTATCCGTATGGTTATTTTCACTAATCTTTTTTTTCCGTGCAACTGATGTAGAGTGGCTTTAGGCAACTTTAAGTGAAATATTTGACAAATTTGGTGAAGCTAAAAAAACAGATCTTGAAATAAAAAACCAAATAAAATTTATTTTAATCTCTGAAAGGGGTGACATTCTGAGTACATTTCATAGAAGTCCATATCTAGCTAGTACAAAAGAGAGGCTTCATGATTGTAGAAAGTTTATAAGTTTACCAAAAGCTTGAGCAAACAACAAATGGAATAAATAATTGTGGGAGGGGCATGGGCGGATACAGGGAATTGTCTTTCTCTCTCTCCTCCCATTTGAAAACGTGCGTTAGAAAAGGACAGAAGAGGGGGCCAAAGTCACGTGATGGCCCCCTCTGTTATCCTCTTCTAACACATAAGTTCAAATGGAAGGAGAAAGAGAAAGACAATTTCCTGTATTCGCCCTTGGGGAGAGGGGGGAGGATGGATAGGGTTGGGGTTGGAAAGGGATTACGGCAAAAATACTACACAGGTTTGAAACCGTTCGGAACACGGTGAAGTTTGTAGAATAATTAAGCACGGCCCAGAAAAATGAAATAAGTATCTTACGTTAACATGTCTTTATAGGTAACTGTTCAGAAACTAATTGAATAAGGATTTTGAGGCAGAATATGATCTATCTGTTCAATATCTTCAGAAGGTACAAACATTTTAAAGGACATTTGTTCCAAAGCAAGCGTAAACAGCAAGTAGTTGCTGAACAGCTTTCTGACTTAAAAATTCAACGAAAAAACTCATTTGGATCTTTTTGCTTGGCTCTGGTTTGAAGAGAGGGAGAACGAAGAATAAACAAGGCTGATGCAAGCTTTTACTGCGGATAAACTATGTCCCTTTTTTCTTTCCTTCTTCTTTTTTTTCAATAAACAGCTCAGAAGACTGATCCTTTACTTTCGTGCTAAACTGATGGTTAAGACTGTCGATGAGCCATGATATAGGTTTAGAATTGTAAGACTTGACTGTTGCTAAGGTAACCATCATTACAGAGCCTGTTTTCAACAGCTACTCATGAGTAGCCTTTATTAAAATATAGCCAACAGGAAACTTAGCTATGGTTACCATAGCAACGGCCACATCTCACAATGCTCGATCAATAGCTGCACTCATAGACAGTCTTAACACGTTAACTGCCATCGGGTTTATCGGTATAATGCCTCATGGCGCCAGCAATTGAAAGAAACATTGGAGGAAAATGAAAAAATCAAAAACTGGGGCTGAAACAACTTCGGACGAGAAAATTCTGTAGTGCATCGCATTCAGGACGCTGCGCCGGTCCCAACAACGTAGCAACATTCATTAAGTTGGGGCCCAGCGGCACTGTGCGAACATCTATTCACGGATACCACGCGTCAGCCTCATGAGCCCGACGCGGCAGTTAACGTGTTAATGATCAGTTTAACGTAAAAGTAAACAATCAGTCTGCGAGAGATCCTTGAAATTACTGACTTTACATATCTTAAATTATTACACCCATCCTTTTCTGACACAAGTGTTTAAATGGGTATAAAGTTGAAAAGAGAGATAAGATAAATTCCTGGCTACGGCTCTGTGTGAGACTGCGCTCGGGAAGATAAAGGTTAAGGAAGGTATACCATTGCCGCAGCCAAGATATCTTCCATCTCTCTCATTTTCCCTTTGAAACTGTGAGTAAAAGAAGGATAGGAAGAGGGTATTTTATCTCCTTGTTTACCCTTATCTTACACACATGTTTCAATGGTGAAAAGAGAAGGATAGAGAATTGGTCTGTTGCAAACTTTTGCTACAGCATTATGACACATTGATTCTAACGTAAAATTTAGCAAAAATAACGATGCTCACATTAAAAATTTTCAAAATCCACTCATTAATTCAGGAAATATCACCGACATACAACTACATAGAGGGGACCACTGCGTTCATGTAAACAATAACAGAATTTACCAAAATTTAAATGTTTTGTTCAGATGCGTACATATTTTGTATTATTTTGTAATCATTGAAATCTAACCAGAAAAGACCAGACAGAAAATGCAGCCAATATTTCAAGTATTTAGAAGGAAATTTCATCATTTTGTGGTTACAAAGTCGTTTACATATACTCAGTGGCTCCATATAAGTAGAAAGGAGCCCGAACGAATAGTGTCTAGTGTAACACAAGCTGTTTGATATTGAAGTAATTTCCTGAGTTAATGAGTGGTTTTTGAATGTTTTTTATGTGCGCATCGTTATTTTTGCCGAATTATTCCTAAGAATCAAGGTTCTATATTGTTGTACCAAAAATACACAACAGATCCATTGCTTGTTGTACTACTGGGTATATTTACAACAAACAAACAAACTTTTCACACATTCTCTGTTCAACTTTTCACCATGATCAAAATTACTAAATTCAAGAGCTTATCTTAGTTTCTTGAAGAGATGGCACTTTTGACAAGCAACCATTTGTAATAACAGTGACAGTCTTTTTCGTGTATTTGAAATCACAAAATAGAAAACTTCAAGGATAATGAAGAAATTAAGTATAGAAGGAGAATGTCTTAGAACGAAAGAACCGAACCTGAGCTAAAGTTAACTTCATAATCGGTTGGTTTGCAGATAATCATTACCATCACTATCTAACTCTTTTTCTAAATACGTGTTTAAAAACTCTTCGACGGAGTCTGTGTTCCACCTTTCGATGGCAAGGACCTGAAAAAAAAAAAAAATTACAACAATCATACATCGTTAGTAATGAACTCATGAAAGAGTAGAATGGATCTGTTACACACTCCTGCTATGAATAAATGGAATAAAGTTTCTTGTAAAAAGAAGTACATAGTTTAGTAAGTAGTAATATCCATCCGCCCAAATCATTATTTTGTTATGCTTCTATTAACTCTTTCCCTCATGCTGTACAGATTTTGCTGTCCATCTGCTACATAGGTGCAAGTAGAATCCAAAGTTTCAAAATTTCCAAACTCATTTTCATTTTTTCAACTGTGATTAATCATTCAATGGGTCTGTTGCAAACTTTTGCTACAACGATAAAGAATGTTTCATCACATGTTAAATCGCCCGAAAAGTCCATTGGTGGCATCAGAAAGTTATGAAATGCGATAATAAACTCACTAGAGACGTTTATTGAAATCCAAGATGGCGGTAAAATATCGAGCAATCTGTATGCATGCACCTTTAAGGTGATTCTATGGCAAACTCCTGAAAATTTTAATCCGATAGATGGCGTCACTTGTCGCTGGCTCCGAAAAGAGCCGTTTTTTGACGGGTTTCGGCTGTTTTCTCTGAACACACGAATAAGAGACGAAAAATCGGAATGTCAGCACCTGCTTAATTTTTTGCTTGATTTTTTGAGCCATAAATGGGCCAAATTGGTTCTAAAATAAAGGCGAAAGTATGCAAAGAAAAAATCACGTGTAATTTGGAGTTGTATCAGTAAAGATTACAGGTGAAACAGAAACCTGTAATCTTTACTGATACAACTCCAAATTACACGTGATTTTTTCTTTGCATACTTTCGCCTTTATTTTAGAACCAATTTGGCCCATTTATGGCTCAAAAAATCAAGCAAAAAATTAAGCAGGTGCTGACATTCCGATTTTTCGTCTCTTATTCGTGTGTTCAGAGAAAACAGCCGAAACCCGTCAAAAAACGGCTCTTTTCGGAGCCAGCGACAAGTGACGCCATCTATCGGATTAAAATTTTCAGGAGTTTGCCATAGAATCACCTTAACATCCAAGGATTGCCAAAGTTGACAAACTCACAGCTTCAGAGGTTATGTGTTTATTTACGTTGTGATTGGGTGTGATCGATATTGTGAGGTTGGCTATCCTTGGATGTTCGTGGTGCATGAATACAGGTTGCTCGATATTTTACCGCCATCTTGGATTTATTTAAACGTCTCTTGTGAGTTTATTATTGCATTTCATGACTTTCTGATGCCATCAATGAACTTTTCACGCGATTTTACATAAGATTGAACACTCTATAGCGCTGTAGCAAAAGTTTGCAACAGACCCATTGCTTCATTTAAAATTTGTCTGTGAGTCTATGACTCATAAAGAACAAAGGAAAAAATATGAACAGTTATTCGTGCATGCATTGTCCTTCAAAAATTTACAACGTAAAAGATGATCATGAAATGTTGGATTTGACTTACGCCTATGCGTCAGATGAACGACAATATGAGGCGTAAAATTCATAATGTTGTTTGTGTCATCAGACGTTGCAAAGGGCAAACCAACAAAAAAAAAAAAAAAATTTTTGCTTGTTTTTGTTATTGTGTCAGTTTCTTAATCGTGCAAACAGTTATATCGATCTCTGTGTTCAGATAGCCACTTTTAAACACTTGCACTTTCGTTTAAAACCAATTTCAAATGTACTGTGTCACAACTTTTCTTTAAAATTTTCAACGTTCAAAAAAGGCAAGGTTCCAGTGAGGCAAACAAATGGAGCCAGTGTGAAAATGTCCATCTGAGATTTACATCATGGCTTCCTCCATGCTACCTCAAAACAGTGTTGCCAGATTGGGGTGAAAAAGCCGTAAGTTTTACATTGATTTAAATGGGGACGATATGGCTTTTTACCCTCGATCTGGCAACACTGCCTCGAAAGCACATCTCACAAATCCTCTTTGTTGGTGTAGCTTGTTAGTTACGCCATATTTCTTGGGCTTAGTAATATCTGGTCGCAACAGAGTGTAGGTTTTTGGATGAGAAACTCTATCGACTGTTTTAGTTGAGCGATATATCGTATCGATTGCCGTCCGAGGGCCTCTGGTTCCAAACAAACTCTGGTTCAGTGTAATTTCCCCATAAGCGAACTTTTGAACGGAAATTTAGGGTATTAAATCAAACAATTAATGCAACCTTTCTGCGACTACGAATTCTACGTCCTTGAAAATGCTTAATTATGCCTGGTTCCTTGACTAAAACTGCCGAAATCAATAAGATATTACAGATTAAATGTTGCATTTGTAGGTTAGAATCGCCTGAAATCCCGCCAATTCCACAACAACAACAATAACATTTGGGTGATTCAAACCTCCAAACGCATCGTTTAATCTGTAATGTCTTGTTGATTTTGGCAGTTTAACGGGTGGAACCAGGCAAAATTAAGCATTTTCGAGGAAGAAGAATTCATAATCGCATGAATTGTTTGATTTAATGCCCTAAATTTCCATTCAAAAATCCGCTTATGGGGAAAATGCATTGAATCAGAGTTTGTTTGGAACCAGAGGCCCTCGGATGGAAATCGATACGATATATCGCTCTACTAAAACAGTCTATTGGATAGATGTAATTCAGGTACATATATACTTTGAAGAAACAATTAACTGAATGAATGTTCCAGGAGATAATACCTGAAGGAAAGAGTCATTCTAGGTGAACTGTCCCACCAGTCACATTTTAAAGCAATTTTTTGCTAACCCTATAACTTTCAGAGACAAATAGAGATGGAGCACGACGCTAAAATACATAGGGAAGATTTGAGGCACACTGAATTTTTGGGGATTCAACAAAATAACATGTGAAACAACAGTCAACACCTTTTGATTTTGCATGGTGTTGAACAACATTGACATTCGGTAGACACAGGGGGGATAGGCTGGGAAGTGCAGAGGAGGGTGCTCAACATTCAACACCCTGCGCGTTGACTGTTGTTTTGTTGAATCCGCGAGAATTCAGCGTGCCTCTGCTGCAGCTGTTAGTGCTCTGTCCCTATTTGTCTCTTATAACTTAAGAGTTTCATATTTTTAGCGATGGAAAGGGTGACTAACGTCTGACCTCTTTTTCTTTTCATCTTTAAAAAAACAAAAACTTGATGTTTGAGGATCAAAAAAACAGATTTAAAAAATGACAGGCGGGACACTTAACCTTGAACGACCCAAGACAAGAATCTACTAGAAAAGTGCAGGAAAAGAAGATAAAATTACAAACCTCTTGAACGACATCGCTACTATCCATGAGCTTAATCACAGGATCTGCACCACGTACATACTTGATGGATAAATTAGGAAACTTAGATGGGCGATCACTTTTGATAAATGCTGTAAAAATAAAAAAATTTAACAAAGCAAGATCAAAATTTGAAATAGAGTTAAAAAAGAGTGTTGCAATCAACTCTCTATGGACCAAATGATTTTCAATTAGAATTTGCATTGACTTTCGGATAAATACTTTTTTTTTTCTTTTACTACACTGAAAAAATGCTACAGTCTAGGTAGGTTTACTGAGGCACTACCACTCTTGAAACCCACTACTTTCTGTGATGGAGTCCTTAATTATCGAAAATTACAGGTGTCACAACTGAAGTACCTTGGTAAACCAATATGGTACGTAATTTACGATGTTCAACACCTCATCGTTTTTTCAGTGTATGAAAAAAGCTTGTTGTGTAGAGCTAGGTTATTTCTTGGCCAAAAACGGCCATAAACTTCGGTACTGATGTGTTCTTTCAATTTTGGTTAATCCTCAAAAACTTTTAAAATACTGGATACCAGCAATAAGCTTACATGTACCGAGACGAACATAACCTCTCAATTTCAAACAGAGCAGCATGGTATGATTATAGACGATATTGAATCAGTCAATTCGTCTCTCTCCATGCAAATGAAGTTATCTCAAAATTTTGAAATTTTGAGATTAAAATTTATTCATAAGTATGTATTTAAAAATGCTTTTTCAATTTAGTTACATTTTAAGACTCAAATCCTAAAAATATTAAAATTATTGAGCAAAAACAAGCAGGCACAACGACACGAAGATATGTACCAACATGTGTTATTCTAGCTCTCCTGAAAAAACCAAGAAAATTGGAGGAAAATCAGTGGCAATGCGTGCATAGGGGCAAACTGTACATATGTCGCAGGCAAAAAATCACAATCTTAGGCAAATTGCTAGCCGAATGAATTGCCTGACTCGATTTTAGGCAAATCGCAAGCCGATGAACGTAAATCATGGAAACGAAGGATATAAATATAATAAAATAGAAATAATTTTTGAATGCTATGAGATAGTTTTAGGCCATTGTATATTAGATTAAAAATGAGGATAAAGTAAAATTTAAAATTAACAGAGACAAATAGAGACGGAGCACTAACTGGCTGCCGCAGAGGCACTCTGAATTCTCGCGGATTCAACAAAACAACAGTCAACGTCGCATGGTGTTGAATGGTGAGCACCCTCCTCTTCACTTCCCGCCCATCTCCCCCGTGTTTTCCGATTGTCACCGTTCAACACCATGCGACATCGCAAGGTGTTGACTGTTGCTTTACATGTTATTTTGTTGAATCCCCGAAAATTCAGAGTGACACAAATCTTCCCTATGTATTCTAGCGTAGTGCTCCGTCTCTATTTGTCTCTGAAAATTAAAGAATTTAAGAATATTCCATTAACATGTAGAAGTACAGATAAAAATTTATACTTAAAGAGACAAAAAATCATTGCTGTATTAAAATAAAAAAAGAAGAAAAAAACTAAAAAATACATTGCAAGTGAAGCTCATTATAGCATTCGTGATTCTCCAGATAAGTAGTTAAGCAATGGTCCATTGGCAGCGAGCTGGCTTTGCTCAAAAAATGGAATGCTCAAACGATGTGCTTTTATTTTCAGAATTTATTTTTATTCATATGTTTTTCAATGTCTTCTATAATGATCTTTCTTTGCAATGTATTTTATAGTTTTTTGTTTGTTTTTTTTTTGTTCGTTTATTTTTTTGTTTATATTTTGTTTATTTACTATATTAATTAATTTCCTTCATTTCCATGATGTAATTTAATATTTTTTATCTTATTAAGTTCCTTCATTTCCATGATGTACATTCATCGGCTTGCAATTTGCCTGAAATCAAGTCAGGCAGTTCGCTTGCGATTTGCCTAAGATTGCGATTTGCCTACCACACATGCATTGGATGAGAGGGTTTGACTATACCTAATCTTGTTCGACAATTTCAGTCTTTATCAATGTTCCACATAAAATATTGTTCCCAAGATATTTTTCCATTTTCCATTCAATCAATGTGCCTTTAGCGGCGCCATGGAAGCAAGGTTTTTCTTTACACTCAGCACTCATGGTATTACTCACCTTGAATTTGTGGATAAGCACCAAATTTACAGGTGCAAACTTCTAGCTTAGCTTTGGCGTACTTTTTCACATTGGTGGCCACCTCTCCGGGGTGACAGCATTCCAGACAATGTTCTCTGAAAAAATAAAACAGAGCAAAAAGAACTTAAGAGACAGTTATGTTTGACGATATTCTGTGTAGCAAAGGAATGATGTCCACAATTTTCAATCATTTTGTTTTCGAACGTTAATTTCCTGCCCAGTAAACATTTTATGACATTTTGAGAGTAGAGTAATGCATTACTTTGCGTTTAATGTTCTGGAACAATGACTACGTCAAGATCTATTAATACCAGGTCAGTCCAAAAGCAAGTACGTGGGGCTAACGTGGGCCGTTGCACGATGTCTCCCCGAGTTGCATGGCTCACTTGGCGGAACCAACAGCTGTCATGCGGAATACGACGGTGAATGCACTCGCAATGTGGGGAAACGTTGGTATGAACTGCCTACTGGACTGACCTGGTATTAAATAGATCTTGGACTGACTACGTAATGGAAACTATGCCTCATTTCATCCTTATGTAATAGATACATTTCCTTATTTTTAACCTATTTCGACCCAGAATTGTTTGAAAGTAGGTTTAATTTTTTTTAAAAAAAAAACAAAATCATCAAAGTCTACTTAAAGATCCGTAGGTAAGAAACAACAACTATAACAAAAAAACTTTAAATCACTTTTCAGGTAAAACAAGAGGGGCAAATATTTACCAAAACAGTTTTTAAGAGTTAGCTTAAATTGCTGGGAAATTGGCTCTCAGAAAATTTGAAAAGTTTGTACACAGTTGAAAATTTTCCTGTTTTGCAGGCAACAATTAACTATTTAAGATTGAATCTTTCGCTACCTGCAATGGGGCTTTTAATCTGAATATAAGAGTGATTCTTACAGTAACACGCATTTTCTCTGACGTCTTATAAAATGTCATAGAAATCGCATAAAAAACACCTCTGAAACTGCTGAAATGAATGATTTTTTCTGTAAAATATATGTTTGTTTCTACCAATTCTTGCATTAATGGAATGTAAATTTAATGGTTTGTTGAATTTGCAAACTTTTGCTACACGGGATTGAAGAGTTGATTCTTGCATAAAAGCCGGTAAAAATGACGATGAGTAAACTAAAAAATCACAAAGTCCACTCTCAGAATCAAGCTTAATGGCGGTTCAACGCAGGTATCATGGGAGATTCCTATCTAATATGAGACATACCTCTGTGTTTCCAAAGAGAAAGTGGCATATTAGATCGGAATTTCCCATGATACCTGCGTCGAACCGCCATTACGATCTTGCCATTTATGTAGTTATGTAGGTTTATTACTGAATTTAAAATTTTCTCAGTGCGATTTTCATGATTTTTGCTGGTTTTTACATCAAAATGGACTATTCATTTGCTCACAGCAAAAGTTTGCAAGAGCCTCATTGCAGATATGTAAAAGTTAGCAAGAGCCCCATTCAACAGGAATAACAAAACAATGAAAAACTGTGAAAAAATTGTACATAAGTACGAGAATAATTAGTACGAAAAAAATTTCCTTGGGCAGGTTACCTTGCAACATAAAAGTTTTTCCCATAGGGGGTAGAGCTCGTTTCAGAAGTGTAGGCGCACCTAGACCATAATCTTTGGAGAATTTATAATTTTTGTTCCTTCAAATCAAAACTAAACTTGCCTCCAACTTTGAGCTTTAGATTCTAAAGCGTACCTTAATGAACAGCCTAAGCTCAAATTCATTTCTCTTCACTTTCATTTTGCAACTGAGGAAAGAATGTTGAAAAACGCCGAAGATTACCAGTCAAGACGCGCCTACACTTCTCAAACGACAGATGCGTTTTTTTCCCATCTACTGCACTGATCCAGCGAGAATTTAGCTGGTACTGCACTGATCCATCCGTCCAGCAAACCGTTTCTGTCAATTCGTACGATTTTGCTTGAAGAGGTTAGGTTCGCCTGGTTCGCCCATTCGTAAACACAGATGTAAACAAAAAAGGCCTATCCAGCGGACGCCCAGCGGCCTCAGGAGACCGCTGGGACCACTGGCATCTGCTGGCAGCAAATGAAATCAAGCGGAGAGAAAAGAAACGGTTTGCTGGATGCCAGCCGCTGCAGCAGATGGGCAGCGGATGAGAAAAAAAACGGTTCTGACCTCTACATATTTTGAAACTTAACAATGCGGTTGGTATCTACTTACTTTAGAAGACCTAAATTGAAACTGGACAGCTGATCACAGGAGGAACATAAAAGATTTGCTTTATTGTATCCTAAGGCAGTGCAATCTTCGGCTGTGAATTCAGCACAAGTCTGTAAGAACTAAAAAAGGAGAAGAAACAAGTATTTTTAATCATTAGTAATTTGAAATAATGATACCTTCAATATAGTACCCAGCCTTAACAGCTGTGCAACCGTGCTTTTTTAAAATCAGTCTTTGATGGTAGGCACCTCCTTCCGATGCGAGGAGCAGTTTATTTGATACATAGGTATTAGGTGAAAGCATGACACAATTTGCAAAGCTGTACAGAAAAAAAGCACAATGACAGATTTTGCTATTGAGCAATGGGGCAGTTGCAAGGGTCTGAAATGTTGCGTTTTTTATGAAGAAAATGACAGTACTTCATGAGCTGAGAACAATAGTGCCTTTGGTTTTTTCCTAAATGTCCCGGTTTTGGAGATACACACGTGTAAATTTGTAAAAAAATGGTGCGCGGAGTGACGTAACTACGCGAAATTCCCATTTAAAACAATGTGTTTTTGGCTAAAGTCTCATCTCCGGATCGATAGGACTTCATGAAAAACCAATTACATTTTTGTTCTTAGCGCATCAAGTACTTTCATTTTCTATATAGTAAACACAACATTTCAGACCCTTGCAACTGTCCCATTGACAGCAGCAATTGACAGTTTCTTTATTTTTTAATGTTGTCTCAAATCTTAGAATTTGTTATCTTTGCTGAACCAGAGTTGAGCGAAAAGCGAATCGTCTATGCCCGCATTGTAATTCCGGTAAGGCCAAACCCAAATTGGTTAGCCCGGGTTGAAAAGCCTTGCTTAACAAGGCTAATCTTTGAGTCCCTAAAGTTGCAACACATATTAAACTTTGGATTAAGACTCTTCTTCACCTACTCTGCAATGCCACGAGCAAGCGGATCAAAAATCAACTCGCTTCGTTTCGGCATACCTACAGATGTGAAGTATAAGAAAAGGTGAAACCTTCTGCGAAAGGCAGTATGTTTTTCTTAATGCAAACGTAGTACTTAGTCTACATCTGAGGAGTAAAATCCGTTCCTCTTACCTTAGATAGCATTGCAGCAAGAAAAATAAGAATATTGAAAGAGGGATACATAGTTGCATATGAATTGAGAATAATTATTAATTAAGTTTTATAAAATTGATAAGCAATAAAGAAATTAAAATTTCGGTTTATAGATACATCACATTATCACAAAATCATGAATTTACACTGACTGCGACATCACACGGTCTGAGGGGAACTCTAAAATGCACGAATTCGCAAAATTTAGAGCATTGGATTGTGTTTGTTTACTTCTTTCATTACAAGCATAACCTCAAAATTTCATCGATATTGCATGGCTGAATCTGATTGGTTGAAAACAATCCAAGCTACCAACTGTTTTTTTCATTCGCAAAAATTGATTGAGCTTTGGCATCTTCTATGCCCATTTCTCCCCTTTTTTTTCAACGTAGTAATTTATTTTACTATCGAAATGTGAACAGATTTCATTATTTAAGCTGGATCTACTGGGATTCGGAACTCCAAAGTTTACTACGGCAAAGAGAAAATTAATTTTCAAGGGCACATAGGTCGAAAAAAAAGCGCTACAGCTTAAGCCAGCATGTGAGCGGGAAATTTAAATTAAAAAACCTTTCAACGACCCGTGGCAGGAGAACCTCGGCGGAGACCAGAGATAACTAAGCTAAAGAGATATGGCAAGTCCTATCCCCGCCATGTTAGAAAACCGTTAATCGACAATCGTAAAAAACGCCTTCAAATAGACCGTGATACAATACGGCGTACCACCTGGTGGACCATTTTTCGTAAACATTGCTATTACTGCTGTTAGTGGAAATAAATTCTAGGCACACACTTTTCTGAATTTTTTTGCTTTCCAAACACGTTGATAAGATGGAAAATGTCAAGGGAAAAATTTAACCACCAAAATAACCACTAAAACTTTAGTCAAAAGTCATTTACTGCCAGCCGAACGCACTTCGGTTACTTTCAGAATTGTTTACAAAAATGGTCCACCAGATCGTATGCCAGTTTGCCTACTTCGTAGGAGTCGATTAACAGTTTTGAGCAGTTCTGCCATATCTCTTTAGCTTAGTTATCTCTGGCGGAGACGATAGATAGAATTTGGTACTTCCCCAGCGACTGAATTTGTAGTCATTCTAAAACTTCAATATAATTGATAGTTCTCCATAGGTATCGAATGCTCCATCAGTGTCAAATAATCCAAGATTATTGAATGGTGCATAAGTAGTATAGGTACTCAACCAGTATCTAAGTAATACTCAATAAGTTCCAAAAACCTGCTTTAAGAAACCTAATTCTACTTTACATTAGACTATACATACCTTTAAAAACTTAATAGAGCCGACGCATTTTGAGTATCGGGTTGATGAGTTCTTACATGCATTGGTATCAGCTTTCCAAATGCATCAAAATAGACCAATGAGCGGAGTTGTTTAGCGAAGAGCTACGACTCGTTGCTGACCAACCACTCACTGATGCATATCTAAAGCAAGTACCGCTACTTGTCAGAATTCGTCAACCCAATACTTAAAATGCGCCAGCTCTTGTACCTGATGACTGCAGTGTTCACTTTTTCGTCTCAAAATTCAACATCAAAATTGCAGCTATGCAATATTTTAATGCCCCTGTAGAGATGAGAAAGACGTCTAGGATGGGGACCTAAGCCTTCTCCTCTCCAATGTTTTTGTCCTACAGGGGAATTTTTCGATTGATAAAAGATGAGGTTGGTTAAGTAAAAGTAAGTATTATGAGATATTCCAAATCATACTTCATGACTTGCACCTACTTTCTTCATTAACTAACTCTTTTTAGGAGCAAAATTGACTGAAGAAAATAAATGGACACATTTATACTTAACAGACCTATTAGTATTTCAACATTGCCATTCAATCTCGAATTTTCAACTCTCCCTTAAAAATAATTTGATTGATAAAATTGATTGTGATTTTCAGAAACAGGACTTAACGTAAAGAAGGAAAGTGGCAACGTCTAAAGTCGAGTAGGTCCCTTTTGTATAAATGAGTCCAAATATAAATAAGTAAGCTACAACCTACTCAAAACAGATTTTTACGCTTTAACAACATAGATGTCCGCCCCCCAATGAATACAAAACAAGGGTCCCTGGACACAAACATGGGTTTTTTTCTTATAACTGGACTGTAATCGCATGAATAGCATTCGATCCGGCTGAAATTGCCCTTCCGAGTTCGAATTTGGCCTTAGTTTTGATCGAAATATTCTAGATTTTCCACAATTATAACTTTATCGTGAAAAATGTTTGAAAGTAGAATACGCGTAAAATCAGGACGAGTTAAGCAGAAATTAATATCATTTTTGACATCGGCGTCCCAAGTACTATGGATTAGCACAATTTTAATGTAATTAACAAGAAAATGTATTGAAATACATTAAAATTTAGTTAAAAATAACACTAATGTTTGGTGCTGTTCGCGGACAGTTATGTCGTAAAAGAGGCCTACTTCTCAAAACATCATACTCTTGCAATCAACTTCAACTTGAATTTAATGACTAACGTTAAAAGTGGAGAGTTATCGACACCTAATAGAAAAAGTAGGCTTATGATTCGTGCATGGCTCAGCCATTTTTGCTCTTACATAGCAGAGCTACCCAGGTATCATAGGAGATTTCTATCTAATTTTTTTTCTCTCTCTCCTTCCCTCCCTCTTCTCTCTCTCTCTCAACACACAGAATAAAACCTCAACGCCTTAATGCCTTAAACTCTGAAGGCATTTTGTGAGTCTCATGAATTTTTAATGAGCTCATCGTAATTTTCACAGATTTTTACGCAACAATTAACTTTTCAATCGCATAAAGCAACAGTTAGCAAGAGCCACATTTTCAGGGCTGCTGTTTTGCGTAGAATTAATGGCATTTTCCAATTCACCAATGATTCCACCGGATGAGAAAAGATTACACAGTTCAGTTTAGTGTACAACTGGAGGGCACGAAAATACTCTGATCTGTAATCTTTTCTCAATTGGTGGAAACTCTGTTAATTAATTAAAATATCCGCCAGTTTTTTTAAAGTCATCGACGACTCAACCGATTGATAAAAGATTACAGATGCGAGTATTTTCATGCATTACAGACATACACTAAATAGGACTATGTAATCTTTTCTCAATCGGTGGAATCATCGGTGAATTGAAAAATGTCATTAATTATACGCAAAACGGCAGCCCTGCACATTTTAAAGAAAAGTTTAGCTTGGAATTTACAGGGCCAGTAGCATTCAAAACATATTTTACGTCTGGTTTGGTTCATTCAAACGTAAAATGCTGAGCAAATAAATTGCAGTGGCCGCAATTCTTTTGCCACGTGTCGAATATCTAAGATTAGTAGCAGTCCTTTGCAAAAGCGATTTTATGGCAAAAACGTACGTTAAGATGTATAGTTTATGCTTCACACCATGCATTCAGTATTGCTCCAGGCATGCGTAAGCAAAAATTCATACAGCATCACTGAAAGCGTATTTGATGTGAAAAACTTGGTGAATGTAAAATTACACAAAAATTTACCAAAAAGAATCGCTTTTTCAAATGACAATATATCACACAATGGGGCAGTTGCAAGGGTTTGAAATGTTGCATTTTTTATGAAGTAAATGAAAGTACTTGAAAAGTTAAGGACAAAGATGCCTTTGGTTTCTAATTAAGTCCCATTGTTCCCAAGATGAGATTTTGGCCCAAAACACATTGTTTTAAATGGGAATTCCGCGCAGTGACGTCACTACGCACAGGATTTTTTACAACTTTACACTTGTGTATTTCCAAAACCGGGACACTTGGGAAAAAACCAAAGGCACCATGGTTCTCAGTCCAACAAGTCCTATCACATTCTTTATAAAAAACACATGATTTCAGACCCTTGCAACTGCCCCATTGCTAACACTCAACGGATCGCCACCAAATTGAGACCATTGTAACTTTCTCAGCGTTTTACCGAAGCATGAATTATCAAAAGGGAACTTTGTTGCCAGGTCAACTGGCCCAAAACAGTTTCATCCTTTAGAGGCGAATTTTCATCATATCCCAAGGACTTCCCTATTCCGCAGACACCAACCTTGTCGCACAAATCCGAACTTGGGTTTTCAGATTTTCAAGACATAAATAGCATCTGAGTCAACAGACTTATCGAGCCTCCTTGAAAAATTGGGGGCGTGGCAAGTTCTGAAGCTGTTTGTGCCTCTAAAACATCAAAAAAATAGTCGACTTTGAGTTCAAAGGAAGGCATTCAAGTCATGGACGGATTCAAGAATTTGTCTTTCTTGCTCTCTCTTTGCATTTGAACATGTGCGTTAAAAAAGAACAGAGACGGGGGCTAAAGTCAAGCAATGGCACACATGTGTTCAAATGGAAGGAGAGAGAGAAAGAAAAATTCCTGTAGCAGCCCAATATTCCAGTCCAGCGGGCCGATCATTTACTTCATCGTTAAACCGATCGTTAAAACTGTCTACGAGTGATGCTGTTGGTCGAAAATTGTAAAACTTGGCTGTTGCTATGGTAACCATCGTTAAGAGTCTCGTTTTATAAAGGCTATTCATGAGTAACCTTTAAAAAACAGACACTATAACGATGGTTACCATAGTAACGGCTAAGTTTTTCAATATTCGACCAATAGAATTACTCATACACAGTCTTAACGATCGGTTTAACGATGAAGTAAATGATCGGCCCGCAGGTCAAAGCACAAAACTTTACTCTAAGATTCAAAACAAGAGCAAAAAAGGAAAAAAAAACTCCAATAACGTAACATAAATAAATAAATTTATTTTATTTCAGGATTTTATTTTTTGTTTTTTTCTTTTATTTTCGTGACAGTTCAGTTTCAAGATCGGATTTAAATTAATTTGAATAAAATGCTGACACATCGGTTTTAAATGAAAAATAAATATGGTTTCCTCTAAGTCAATATATATTCAATATCGATACAATTACTTTTAAAATAACATTATTTACAGGTAAACCATCAATAGTTTTGTATAAAGTAATTATGAATGTTAAAGACAGTTAAAAGAGCAATAAAAAATAAATATTCATTAAAAAGAATTACATACAAGATACATCGTTCATAATTTTCATACCTAACTTATATGATACACTCAATAGCTAACCCGATTCCTTGCAGAAACCCAATTAGAATAAAAACAAAAGATGGAGAAAAAAAAGAAAGTATGCGGCAAATTTTAGTAATGTCAAGATATAATTTGAGAAAACCAGGCTACAAAAAGCTTCTTAGGAAGTGCGAGTAATAGCGAGGGCGACTGCTTGACTAATTAACAAAAACAACCAAAAAAACTGTAAACAAAACTTAATAATTAACCTCAGCTAAAATAAAAAGCATGAACTTGAAAATAATAAAAAAGTACAAAAATATTACAAGTGAAGAGGGAGAAGCAACCTGATTTTCTGTTCACACTATTACTTTACAATTTACAATAATTACGAGTTAGTTTAACAAGTTGATAGAGATAAGATTTAAACGACAGAAAAAAAAAGAAAAAAATAAAAAAATGCTAAGATAACAATAATAAATTAAAAAATGAGGATAGTCAATGAACAGATTATCTTATTAAAGTACTTTCAGATTCAGAGGTTCGAGTGCTTTCAAAGAAAAAATATATCATGAAAGAAACGTAGATCTTGCTGAGATAAACCATAAAACTGCAGCACATGAGTGCATTTTTTTTTGACACAACAATAGTCGGCGCAATATCAGTTGAGCCCTGGGACCAAATAATTTTAGGTCCCGAGAGTGACATGTGTAAGCTCTCTGATTGGTCGAGATTGCGCGCACTTTAACTTGAGCAGGCTGCAGGAAACATACATTTTTTTGCCCCCGAGCTAAAGGTCTGTTTATACTGGAAAAATAGAGATTGGCAACGGCCGAGATATTGTTTGCAAATTGCAATTGTTTTCGGTGGTCATCAGAACAGTATACGTGCAAGACTGTGAAAAGCTACCTGGCTCTTGAGGACTCAACTTAAATTGCACAGACAAGAGTCTACTAACAAGAATAGACTTCTTTTTCTCGATATTAAAAATAATAGTAAAACTGTGATGACTTCATAGTTGGTGACGTAGACTTAGTAAAAATACTAACTAAAATACCAAAGGATTAAAAATCAATCCGTTTGATAGCAGTTTGACCAAAAATATATTTCTTCTTTACAGCAGTGTTTGAAATTCATCTGAAGATTTGATTTAAGAGTTATTGACTGGCATGTCTAATTTTCAGTAGCCATTAGACATGTTTCAGCTGCCAAAGTGATGTGTTCGTCATATTTTTGAGGAGAATGAAAAACACAAGTGTAGGAAAAAATCGAGTTTTTTTTCCCCCCTCCTGAATAACGTTGATATTAAAGTTATACGATCTAGAAAATGAAAAGGTCATAAATGATCTGGACCAAACCAATGAAAAAAAAAAACAACAAAAAAAAAAACAAGGGAACATAAAAAGGAACCAAATGTGAGTACAGTGGCAGCTTGTGCAATTTGGCAACAAAGTTTTCCTTCCATTCAATTTTATTTCGATTTTTTGCATTGATTCAAATGGAGGGGAAAAAATGTTGCCAAATTGCACAAGCCACTATGTAACCACTGTGTAAGTATGCATATAAATAGCATACTTGCAGTCACTTTTGAGAATGAAGATGAGTTGGTAAAAAATGCTATCAAGAATCTAGCAAACTGCCTATAGCTCCAGATCAACTTCTTGAGACGACAAAGACAAACTGAAAAATTATTATCTTCGATGGATTTCTACAGACCAGGAATTGTTTGCACTCAAAGTCTAAATAAAAATGGTACTATGAAACACTAAAGTTTTTGCAGTCAAGAATTTTCACCGAGCGCAGAAAGGAGGCACGCAAGGCCGTAAAAAATTGCAAATAGTCAAATTTTTAGGACAAAATTGTTTTCAAGATGGAAGTCAAAACAGTAGGACAAATTTTTAACCGCAAGGCAACATTCCATGCCTCCTTCTTGCGGACAGGGAAAATTCTTGACTGCCGAAACTTTTGCGTTTCCTAGTTCATTTACACTTTTAATTAATTCTTGAAAGTGAAGATTAAGGCGCAAGGAACAAGTGCGTGGAAAAGTAGTAAATCGTTCGTTTGCAATTTTTTGTTTGAAAAAGAAAGGAAAAAAACAGTCATGATTTTCTTAGACACTAACTTAGACTGATAATTCAATTTTGTAAGTGCCAAAGGCAATTTTTAGACTTTTTTTATAAATGTCACCAGTGAATTTCAAACACGTCTTTACAATGACGTAACACTCGACTGAAGAGTTCTTTGGTTTGCAAGTGCAAAAGCAAAAAAAAAAAAAAGGGAGGAGATGGATAGTGTCAAAGATACGGTGGTAGCCACTTAAATAACAAGTTATCTAGGATAAAAAAAAAAGAAACAAAAAAACAGTCATATCAAGTCAGTCATGCATTATCTTTTCATTTATTCATTTTTAGCTTTTTCTCGCGGCAAAAAATACAAGAGAGCCACATTCAAAGAAGAGCAGTTACGGGATATCATCGTGAAAATTTTAGAGGAACTAAGGAGAGTAATGTTTAGATGAGTTCAGCCCGTTGATTATTACTTTGCTTGTATCAATTTCACTTACAGGTGACAATGAGTCTGAAGAAAGAAGGTGATCAATTATAGACAAATCAGAGCGACTTGAAAAATTCCAAAAAAGAGGAGTTCTTTGGTAAAGGGGCGGATTAAACATTGGGTGTGCTCGTGCTAAAAAAAACCTGATTTTAAATGGTTATTACATGAATTCGTTGTCCATCCGACGCATATGCATAAATCGAATCCAACGTTTCATGATCATCTTCCACTTTTAAAATTTTTTGAAGGACAATGCATGCACCAGTAATCCTCTAATATTTTTTCCTTTGTTTTTCATGAGTCATAGAATCACAGAAAAATATTAATTGAAGTAATTGAATGATTGATCGTGGTGGAAAAAATGAAAATGAGTTTGGAAATTTTGAAACGTTGGATTCGACTTACGCCTATACGTCAGATGGACAACGAATTAAGAAAACCCAGTTTTCCTCATCTGAGTTTCACGCAATAACAATTTGAAACCAGGACTTTTAAGCTCCAGCACACGTACTCTCTGTTTAATGTAGCCTTTTTACAGAAGAACTCTTCAATTAATGCTCACAAAAAGTTTCCCTGCTGATCCTTGAAAAAATGTTTGAACGCTGACACAAATCCGAACGAAAAAACAACAAAATGTCTGATTTGGTTACGTTCTTTTTTTTATAAAACTTTTTAATTCGGTTTTTTAATGAATTTTCTTTCAAATAGATATTTGAATTGTTGAGTGTTTTGTTGGCTTGTTTCCTATCGCATCAATTCATTTCTTAAACAGTAAAAAAATTTCCAGATGTAGCAATCATTGCAAAATTTTTGAGAGGTTCATTTCAATTACAAAACATATCCCTACAATAATCAAATAGGGAAGTCTTTTACAGGAAAAAGTAGAAGTATTAGTAGTAGTGGTGAAGTCCAGCCACCCAAACCATTTGTTCCTTACGCTTGTATATCAAAGCAAACGACTTGACTGGAAATGAAAAAAACTGAACTAAGAGGAATGGAAGTACTAAAAGACTATTAAATAAAAAAAAAAAAAACAATATGAATGGAGTTTAAAAGAACTTTAAATAGAGATGAAATCTACACTAACTCAGCTATTCCGAACAGAAAATTTATTATTAACCGACGAAAAAATTACGTTCAAGAGTATTAATTTCAAATTGTATGGAAATTCAGAAAACGGAAATTTGGCAGGCGGAGGGATTAAGCTTAACGGTTTAATAAAAAATACACTGATTTTAACAGCGATAATAAGTTCCCTTCTAGGTCATGACGTTTCAAAACATATAATTCAGGTTATAAATATGCAAATAACTGAGTCTAACTTTAGAGGTGTATTTGCGCGAGGAACAAGAAGAAACAATGAAAAAGGAAAAAGCTTTTTCTAAAATTCGCAGCGGAACAGTGAAGCTTTAAAAATAAAAATCGTGATTTGCAAAACTAATTGAATAGAAAAGTTTTGCAGAATCTCAACTGAGATACGCTAGAAGCGTAAGTATGCACCTACAATCTATATCTCAGTTAAGTTTACAATGAACGAAAGGCATTTCGAGCGACTAAATCCACTCGGGAATAGCGAAGAAGTTACTAACGTTGGGGAGATTAGACAAGGAAAAAAAAGAGATGAGTTGGCGAGAGAAATGAATATTGTGAGAATAAACCCTTGATTTTTGAAAAGGTATTATTCTAACTGAAACTCCTTGAACATAATATCTCTGAGATGAAATGATTGATACAAAACAGGGTGACTTGTAAGCTTAAAGCTGTGGATGAGATGCGACACTTTTACAAAGGAAACAGGAGAAGTAAATCTACAAAGTAGTTAGACTGCGAGCAAATACAAAAATTATTCATCATAGTGAAAGAATTACACAGAGGCGCTTCTGAGATTTTGTCTTTCTCTCTCTTTGTGCACTTGAGTGTGTGAGTCAGAGAGGGATAGCGACAGATACTTGAGTTGCAGGACGGCCCCTCTCTCTCTCTCTGTATCCTTTTTTAACACATGCATTCAAATGTACACGGAAAGAGATGGACAAGTTTCTTCCTAGGTGCGCCTCTAGAGCTAGGTATATAATAAAAAACATCGAGGACTAACTATGAAAGTTTTATAGCTTGTTTCATTTTTTTTTCTGGATTGATTAAAGTGTTTCAAAATATGATTAAAGGATATAAAATTCAATTGAATACAGCAGCAGATCGGTAAAAATGACAAATTAAATGAAGCACTGATTGAATTAATTTTAATTACAACTTGATGAGATAAAACGAGATTGATTTGATGCTAATCTTAGACAAAGCGCTTGATACAATGTTTTGCAGCAATTGGTTGTTGATTTTTTTGGCTGAGTCGCAAAGATTTTAAAATTGTAGCAAGCCCAAGTCTAAAAAAATCAAGTGAATATGGCGGCGATTGCACAGTAAAATTGAAAAATTGAACGGAGTACTGGTTAGATTGATTCTTCGAAAACTTGATGAGAAAAAATGGGATTGATTTGATGCTGATCATGATTGGAGCATTTGGTACAAAGTGATTCAGTGATTGATTTGTGATTTTTTGGCAGAGTCAAGAGGAAAAAAATCGTCATTTAAAAATTGTAGAAATAGAGTCAAAAGTCTAGAAAAAACAATATTGCGCAACAGACATGCTCTTTCTTTCGCAGAAAATGCTTACAATTAATGGCAAATTAATGCTTTCGACAAGTTTCTACAACTTTATACAACTAGAAAGTTTGAACTGAGGACTAGTAATAAAAACAAAACCAGTCTGATTCCAGCCTTCATGCAGACAAACATTTTGGATTCCGTCAATGTTGATTGGTATCATCAAAACAGAATTAAGGTAATTATTCAGGCAAAAATTTGACAAAAGAAAAACAAATTAGTGGACAAACTTGGCCTTAGCCTCAGGATGATGTTTTGGTGATGAGATAACTTGAAAGTTTCCTCTTTAAAAAATTTAAACAAACAAGCATCTAAGGTAACGGTACCGGTAGCCGGACAGGCACCGGTAGCCGGACACTCGCTTGTTTTTCTAAAAAAATAAGCAAAAGAAGCCAAACAGGCGAAGGGGCTTTGTAATTTCTAATTCTAGATATAGAGGGCGACACTTTACAGAGGTATTATTTTTTTTTAATGCTGGCAAATCTGCCAACAATGCTTGCAAAGTGACGTCAGTCCAATCAACCACCGGAACAAGGATTCTGTTGACACTTTGGTTAAGAAATCGGTAAGCGTAAATAAGGTCTCATAACCTTGATTTTCAATCAATCTTCGTGATTCTGGTGTCAATTTGTTCTCCGTGTCTTCAGGAACCTTTTTCAATAAAAAAATTTTCTTTTTGGACTATTTTTTGGTATTTATTTGCTTGTCCGGGTATAGGAACCTCCAATTTGCCAAATGCACCAGTATCCGGACGCGATTTCCGGACTTCGGAACTCTCAGATTATGAATGTTCCTATTTCCGGACATGTTATTTTTTTCCTTACTTTTCTCTTTAAATCTTATAAATCAAGTTAGCTTGGACCTGTTTTTGGATTTTTATGAGCAGTATTAACTCTACTAGCCATAGCTCTCCATTATTCATTGATATACTCATAGAAATGAACTGGAAAGCACTAAAATCTACACATGTAAGAGTCAGTGATAACTATGGTGTTACAAAAGAATTAACAACCTTCAGATAATACTAAAATTGCAACCAATTTGTTGATATTTAACGTAATGGAGTTTAAACTCAAGTACAATAACAGGTTTCTAAGTATGTAAGTTGAAAATTAAATAAATAAAGTTAAATACCTACCTACTTTTGAGCATAACGCTGTCATCGGTGAACCATTACTCCTCATACCTACTTACCCGCTGAAATATATTTACTGCGACATTTATTTCCTTTTTAGTATAAAAGCATTCAAATGAAGCATCTAAGAATGTGCTTGGCAACCTGGAGAGGCGCATTTGCTTGATTTTAATCCTTTATTGTAATTGCTCATTAAAATATTCCTTTTAGTTCATAAGTACCTAGTAGGTTAGGTTAGGTTATATGATTCCCTATGATGCATCAACAATGACTTCTCAACCTTTTTTATTATTTTTCATGGTCTCACATGATTTAAAATGAATATTTCTAATATTTCACTCTTCTATGAGCTGTTTTCTTTACGTTTTTTGCGATGTTTGCGTTATTATTGATGGTTTTTCTACATGTCCGGATACTGGTACAACACGTCCGGAATTGGGCAAAATTTACGACGAGATGTCCGGAAATAGGTGCTTTTTGACTTTTTTTCGGAATTTCGGTTTTTTGAGGTCATGGGTGATGTTTTTTCAAAAAAAATATGCATCAATCGAAACTTCATTCAATACGGAAGCTGATAATGTACCTCCCGTATTTTTTCGTCGCTTTTCCGATTTTCGGCAACCTGTCAAAGTCTGAAAAATCCTTAAGTGTCCGGCTACCGGTACCGTTACCTTATGATGAAAGAACAGACAGATTACTGTTAGCATTGGATGATGATGATGATTTGAAAAAATTTGGAACATTATCCGTCCGCAAGCTTAATGATTGAGGCGATATAAAAAAAAGTGAAATTCATCGAAGGGACAGTCTCTTCATTGTTAGTATTGGACAGTTTTCCATAAAAGTTACGGTTATTCCCAAAAAACAAGCAAGGAGGCACTTTTAAACAAACTTAAAAAAAGGAACTCCTCTTAATCGAAGGCGGATTCAGGAATGTGTGTCTCTCTCTCTTTCTCTCACTCTACATCCTTTAGAACATATGAGTCCCTCCACACCTCCTTCTATCCTCTTTTAACACACACATTCAAATGAACAGAGAGAGATAGAGAGAGAAAGATCTAGGAATTTATCTTTTTCTCTCTCCGTCCATCATTTGATCGCATATATTGGAAAAGGACAGATATAGCAGCTGAAGACACATGCTGACCTCTCCCTCTATCCTTTTCTGACCCATGAGTTCAAAGGGCCAGAGAGAGAGAGAGAGAGAGAGAGAGAGAGAGAGTGAAAGAAAGAGAGAGACAAAGACAAATTTCTGAATTCTCACCAAAGCGCTCTTATTTCTTTTTCTCTCTTCTTTCATCATTTGATCGCACTTATTCGAAAAGGACAGATGTAGCAGCCACAGACACAAGCTGATCTCTCCCTCTATCCTTTTCTAACATATGTGTTCAAAGAGCCAGAGAGAGAGAGAGAGAGAGAGATAGCAAAGACTAATTTCTGAATTCGCCAATGCCCTCATTTCTGATTTGAAGGACTGCAATGTAAAGTTGGCTTGTTGGCTAGAAAGGCGCTTCCTATCAGAAAAAGCACTGATACGCAATGGCACATCTAAGAATTTATCCATCTCTCTCTCTCTCTCTCCCTCTCTTTGTCCTTATAAATGCATGTGTCAGAGGAGGAGGAGGATAATGAAGTCATTGTAAGCCCTACGTAGTACTGCATCCATCCTTTTCTAGCATGTTTATTCTTATGGCCCAAAGAGAGAGTGAGATAGAGACAGAGAGAGAGAAAGAGAAAGAGTGAGAAAGAGACGAGAACTTAGATGCGTCACTGCTGATATGCCTTTGAAAATTAGAATGATCACAGAGACAAATTGTGTATTGTTTTCAAGACAGGATGGAAAATAAAAACTTAGGAAGCCAAGATTTTGACCAATAGTTTAATCGAAAAAGCTGCCAGTAAGTTGAAGGCCCGTGCTCAATGTGCGACTAGATATTGAGGAAGCGAGTAAAAATCTTTCTGACGAGTGATACCGCACCTACGTACGTACCTACTTGAGATCAACCTGCTGACGATGTCAGATTGTCAATGATTTATCACTAACCTACGATTTTCTTGATCTTATCGCTATTTTTTCTGCACAGTGTTGCCAGATCGAGGGTAAAAAGCCGTATCGTCCCCATTTAAGTCAATGTAAAGCGTGCGCCTTTTTCACCCCAATCTGGCAACACTGCTTCTGCACGATCTCGCTTTAAGCTTTTAATTTTTCTCGACTGATCATTGATGTATGAGATTGTTGGCTTGGATTTTTAATTCCTAGCTTTTATCACATTGCTTGAATTCTTCTAATCTTACCATATTCATTTGGCGCTTGACATAGATCTGAAAAGCTTAGCGATGTTAGAGTAAATAAGAAAAATTGAGCACGCTGGCAAAATCTTGGCTATAGTATGTAAATTTGTCAGTAGCACGACCAGGAACCCTCTTGCGATCCCAACCCTAAAATTGTTCGCCAAGAAGGTCAATCACAGGCAATTTTTGCCTCCGAAACCCCTCAAGGAGATTAGGTAGGCAAATTTTTTGGGGCAACCCCCCTTCCTCCCAAGAAAGGCCATCTGGTTGGGCTACAGCGTTCGTGACACCAACTTTATTTTTCATCCTATCTTACATATTTTGTATATTTTTGCGCGGACAAAACAACTGAAAAACAAATAAATAAATAATAAATAAATTAAAACAACTATCCTTAGGTTACAGAATCACACAGCACTTGCACATTGGTTTTTTCTTAATTACAATATGTTCTACATCTCCCGGAGTGCCGACGGTGCCCCGCTGCACTTCCACTCCACCTGCAGGAACTATCTTCTTTTCGCTAGGAGCATTACCGTTTGCTTTCATCGGAGAAGTCACGTTTCCGTTCTTTTCTTCAACGCCAGATGAAATACTTAATCCGTTGCCGGTGTTCCCGGGTGTCGGAGTGATTGGTTTGCCTCCCTTAATCAGTTCTACAATTTGGTCAGCTTCCCTAGAGAGATCTCCGTCCGGTCGAAAAGGATTGTCCCATCCGCTATCCGTACTGAAAACAGAAAATAAAACAAACGTATTAATTAATCACTATTTTCATTAACTTTTTAACTCTTCAATCACCTGTAACCAAAAGTTTAAAAGAGCCTTATTGGGCAACTTTATGCAGAGAGGAGCAATCTGCTATGGATTCTCTAGGTAAGTGAAGTAGGTGTTTTATTTCTTCATGCAAAAAATTCAGTCAATTTTCCTACACTCGTTTTTCACTAACTCCCGAGGAGCTTTGAATTATTATAAATATATATGTATATATAAATTTTTTTTCAAATTCTGAGAACGAGAAGTAAAATTATAGCACAAAACAGAGATAAAAAACCGATAGTCCAGCGGTTCATTCTTTTTAAACATGAGTAAGTATCCATTCAAAACTAATCGTAATATTCGGTGGAATTCCAAATTATTGTTTTCGAGCTTTCGTTCGTTGAAGCTCAAAATTGTTTTGTTCGTGAGTTCGCGAGCACGCCAGAGAGAAAGGACAAATGGTGGTCAGGAACTCAGGAAGCCATCGGAGGGGCAACGAATTAAACAACAAATTAAGGACACACGCGCATAGATGCCATGCTTGACAAGGTATAGCAAAATGTCGTCCTTGCTTTCACATAAGCATCCATAGGTCAAAATCAGACGGGGACACTATGGGGCAGCCGCCACTGGCGGCTCGTGAAATGCGACATTTATGACTATAGAAAAGTATCGATTTCTCGGGGTTCAATTGCACCCCCTGAAGATCGATACTTTTCTATAGTTTTAAATGGAGTATACATCGATACATCGAATTTCACGAGCCGCCACTGGGCAGCCACTTTACCGCACTATGGTCTGAGATCTATGAAAAAGGTCGCCAAACGGCCAAAAACCGTAGGGCAACAAGTCACAAAAAATCATAAATGTCGACCTTTTAACCCTTTCAGACCTGCTGTGCATTTCAATGTACATTTGAATAACAAAGAATATCTTACAGAGAAAATGAAAATGTGATTTGCAAATCGTTGTGTATGTGAAATTTGTGTCCAGAACAGATATGATGGTTAAAAATCCGTCCCTGAGCAAACATTATTTTCAGGTTTGAAAGGGTTAAACTTAATTTAAAACTTTCCTGTGACATTTCTAGGTTTAGAAGGGTGCGTTGCAAACTTTTACCACAACGTCAAGAAAAGCAATACCTAGTTAAATTGCATGTAAATCATATTGAACGTATATCGAAAAGTCTCGAAATTCACTTGCAAACTCAATAGATGCACTCAACAAAACAAATGTCAAAGATGCCAGTTGAATGAGGTAGAGTCCCATCCAGGGGCGAGCCGTGGTTTCCAGAGAGGGGGGGGGGCAAGAATGCAATCTTGCCGCCCTCCGCGAACAAAATTATAAATTGATGACCTTTTTTCTTTTTTCTTTTTGCTGGTTACACACTGATTTTGCCGCACTCTGAAATTCATTTTTGTCGCTCCCCGAGAGTGCCGCCCGGGGCAAGGGTACCCCCCCCCCCTCGGGCACGCCCCTGGTCCCACCTAATTGCAGCTTCTATCTATATGCTCTATTATCTCGAAGGTAATCCAAGGGAGCAGCAATTAGACGGGACTGTCTCATTGTGACCCCTCACTCGACTGCCATATTCAAAATTTGTTATCGCAATTCACCGAGTTTGTGAGTGGATTTAGAGATTTTTCGATATACTTCTAATGTATTTCTCACGTAACTTTTTTGTAGAAATCAACCAGTACCGTCTCTAAACATACCAAGCTGCTACTTTGAGGTTAGGGTTGTCTTGGTATACGTACGCTTATGGAGAATGAAATATTGGTGAAATGCAAAATCGTAATTTATCCTCTCAAAATACAATTTTCAACTCTTTTGCTGCTTTAAGGAAGTGACTAAGCCCTAAACTATCATTACTGACGCACTTTTCCAATTTTGGTTGAACTTCAAAAAACCAACCAAATCCTCGATAACGCCGCCCATAAGCATTCCACAAGCTATATACCAAGACGAACCCTAACCCCACTTTTTCAAAAGAAGCAGCCGGGTATGCTGGTATGCATAGAGACGGTATTGAATCAACCCTCCATAAAGCTGTAACAAAAGTTTGAAGCAGACCCATTACTTGCTAAAAGTGTTCTCGATGATTAAAATTGGCCTAGAAAGTTTATATATCATGAATTGATAAGAAATCAACGTTCTGATTGTTGGCCACTTTTTGACGGTCTCAGACCATAGCGCAGCGTATCGATTGGAGTGGGGGGGGGGGTGGTTAGGTAGAAAAAATAGAGAGAAATTGTGGGGATATTATTTCGGGAGAAATTCGACTTGATCATTGATTATACCGAAGAATCCAATTGCGCTTAATTATTTTAAAACTTAACATTTGGCAACGCTGCAAAGATAAGCTGCAGAGCCTGCGGGATGCGACTCCGATCATAGTTGAAGAGGGACTGTCTTGTCGTGACTTGTCGTGAGTCATGAACCATGACCTCGCCACTCTTGGAGCGCGGATTGGTGGGAGAGGGGGGGGGGGAGGGAAGCTGGACAGGTTGTTCCGACTGACTTATTGGCAGCTCTGACTTTAACACTCCATGGCTTTGTGTCCTATGACCGAGCAGAGACGCGCTATGAACACCGATTTAAGAGAGCATGTCACCGCAAGATTCATAAAATCATACACGGTGGGACAAAAGCTGTGCACACCCTCCCTTAAACTTTTTTCCCCTTCCTAAATAAAATTGATCCTGATGTGACCAGTGAGAGAGGATTTCCTCAACAGATAAGACAGTGCTGCCAGAATTGGCAAACAAAAAACACATTTTACATTAAGTCTTATGGGAAATGTGTGTGTCTTTCACCAAATCTAGCAGCACTGAAATCGATCTATGGGCCCTGCTTCCGTGCACAAAAATTTTCCAATGGGTCTGTTGCAAACTTTTGCTACAGCACTATAGAGTGTTCAATCTCAAGTAAAATCGCGTGAAAAGTCTATTGGTGGCATCAGAAAGTCATGAAATGCTATAATAAACTCACAAGAGACGTTTAATGAAATCCAAGATGGCGGTAAAATATCGAGCAACCTGTATGCATGCACCACGAATATCCAAGGATAGCCAACCTCACAATATCGATCACACCCAATCACAACGTAAATAAACACATAACCTCTGAAGGTGTGAGGTTGTCAACGTTGGCAGTCCTTGGATGTTAACGGTGCATGCATACAGATTGCTCGATATTTTACCGCCATCTTGTATTTCATTAAACGTCTCTTGTGAGTTTATTTTTGCACTTCATGACTTTCTGATGCCACCAATGGACTTTTCGGGCGATTTTACATATGATCAAACACTCTTTATCGTTGTAGCAAAAGTTTGCAACAGACCCATTCCTTCCAGGATGTTCTGACTGACGTAAAACTTTGCGCGACCAAAGTTTGACACCCGCAGAAGTCCAAAGATCACATCTCTGAAAAAAAGTTCCACGTTTTTGTAAAATTTTGGCTGCGTCCATTAAGACCTGTGCAACATATCGTTTCGATCGTTCGACCTTTTACATGCATAGAAAGAGATAAAATATGAAGTCAAATTTTCCATTGCGCAACGATCCTGGCAACAAGTTTCGTTGTCATGTCATAGGAGCTCTAACGTGAGTGCGTAACTTACAGGTGTGTGACCTTGCTTCAATTGGAATGTAAATAAAACTAGCGTGTACGTAGACGCCAGTTATGTCTTGGCCCAGAGAGCAAGCAGTTCCCCCGCCCTTAAATTACCCCCCACACTCAGTAAAATGCAGGTGCGTCATCAGCATTTTGAGCCTTTGGTCACTTCTAGGTCACCGAATCGCGTGTCGAACGTGTATTCGTATACGAGTCATTATTTCAATCCAGGAAAAGTTGAAATGAACGCAAAGGTTTTCGGTCTGTACCTACTTGTAGAGAAAAATATTTTAAGCCAAGTACATGATAGATTTTGTAGGTAGTGAAACAATTTTCAAAAGCAAAATATGCGACATTATTAGCCAAGGCAATATTACAGTCGGTGAAATAAAGAATGTCGTCGACGCCTTGGATTTTGAATCAGGTAGGCAACCGGAAGCACTTATTACTATGTATTCAAGTATTTCGGGTGGTCTACCAGGGCCAGAATCTAAGGAGTCAATCGACACGATTTAACTCGCTGACTGTAGACTGACTGTCGTAACTACGTGTGTATGTTACTGCAGTGAGGGGATGTTTTGAACGTAATTATTGTTAGGGGGACGGGAAGAGGAGGTTTTTCAAACCAAAGATTACATATTGAGTTTTTTTTTTCGCTCGATTGGTTAGGCCAACGTTCGAATCGCTCGTTTTGAAATGGGGTCAGTTGCGGACAAGAAGCGTAGCGTGCTCCTTGGCAACGTTGTAGAGCGTCCATTTCAACCTATGAAAAATATCGAACTGTTGAGTGTTCGGTGAGCACCTTCGCATTCGACCTTTTATGTGAGTTTAAATGGACCCAATCCAACGTTGCCAAATTTCACGCTACGCCACTGTTGCGGACTTTTACTACAGCTATGGAGAGGAAAGGATAAATTCTGATGTAGAATCACTTGAAATTATTTTCAACGTTGAGAGAATTAGAAAGATCCAAAATTAACTCACAAACTCAATAAATACGTTTAAACAAAATTCCAAGATGGCTGTCTAACGAGCGGGTCTAAAATCTAAAAGGGGGAGTCCCGTCTGAGAAATATGCATAATCTTAAATTAATGTTTCCGGAAATGAAGTCCGTGAAATTCCAAATTTCGATTCCACTGTGCGCCGCACAGTGCAGTGAGAAAAACTCTTCAAAATCGCTTTAGGCAGCTTTACTCGTCAAATGATTGAGACATTCAAAAACTGACAAAGACACCTTTTTCTTTTGTGGAAAGTAAGATTGCCTTTTCAAATTCTTACGTATCTTAATTTTTGACCGAGAAATCCTGCCCTGAATAATTTATCACGGAGGCAGAATTTCTTGGTCAAAAATTGAGATACGTAATAAGAACTGAAAAAGTCAATCTCTTTCTATCCACAGAAGAAAAGGGGCTTTTTTCAGTTTTCAAATAACTCGATAATTTGCCGCGTAAAGCTACCTAAAGCGATTTTGGAGCGTTTTTCTCACTGCACTGTGCGCCGCAAAGTGGACAGAAATGATTTATTAGATGGTTAAAAATCGGAAAGTTAAAATTGCCTAAACTTTTATCGTTTAAAACTAAATTTAACTAAAAGGGAACTATGTTTAACACATGATTCTAGCTGGGAAATGTACACGGAGAATCTAAAAGTTAGTTCGGCTTCGAAATTATACTGATTTATAGTGATTTTCAATTGCTGATTTTTGGCCACCAAATTTCAAATTTCTACCCACCGAACGCCGATCACATGGAATATAGCTCCGCGCAGTACGATACGCACGGTCGCACATCTCCCACCCCAGAAATAAAGTTACGAGACTGAAGCTCTATTTAGTTGCATCGTTTAAATTTCACCGAGCGAGGGGACATCCAACAATCAACAGTAAACAGTCGACAACAGCTTTCCCAAAAATTCCTTTCAATTCATTCGTAGGCACGTTCCACACGCATCAAAGCTTATCTTGCGGTAGTGGGCTCCAACAAATTCACTAAAAATTACACCCTCCCCTTCCTTCCCGCAAAGAACCCCAAGAAGGTGATCGCCGCGACGCACAGTGTTTTGAAAAGGAGGACCGGCGGACATTGGCTTATAACTCTACTATAGCGCATAAAAATATAATCAAACCCATGCCACCCTACGTAGTTGGGTACGAGAAATTCGTAGGAAGGGTCGAAATTGTCGCACAGTGGGTGTTTTTTAAGTAAATCCTGGACAAAAATTAAAAAAGGTGAAAGAAAGCGGGAAAAATGTCATAAATGGCAATGACAACGTTCAATTTTATCTTATTTTCTATGGTTTACCATGGGAAACACAGAATTACTGCTCTACCGCCGCACAATGATCAGTTTTCAAGAAAAAATAAACTTTTTTTTAGTGAGTTTCAACTGGAGGCACTTATTTTATGAATATTTTATTTTAAATGATAATGAATAAAGTTAAATCGAGGCTCATTTTACAGATCCGAGAATGAAGGTTTTCTAATTTCTTCCATTATAAACGCACGAAAAAAAAAAAAAAAAAAAAAAAACCCTCCCTCCCCCAGAACAGACTCTTTCTATCAGTAATAGCTCTGCAAAAGCGCTTTTAATGAGCTCAGGTCAGTGAAAATGAGATAAAATTTGGAATATTAAATGCCTCATCAAGAAAAACTCGAAAATTCGAAAATTTAGGTTTCTAAAATCTTCGTTTATATTTCTATTATGAAAAGTTACCATCATCTGTAGGCAATAAAAATAGTGGGAAAAAGTATCTTGGATGGAAGAGAAAATGGAAATTTAAACCAAAAATGTGAGCAAGCCGAAAAAAACTTACAGGTAGTGGGATTCGAACCCCGGTTTAATGCGTGCAAGGCAAAAACGTTAGCCAAACGACCAGCATGTGAGCATGAAGAGAGTCGGCGCGCGTCCAACAGATAAGCAGCCCCTGCCGATCGGCCTAGACGTGAGACAGTTGCTAGCGCGGCGAGAGAAAAACGTGGTTAATTTTACGGAGGTCGACTTACAAAAATTAAGATTTCTCCAAGAGTCGCAAAAAGTGGCAGCCAATTTTTGGATATGTTGTTCTCTAGATGTTACTCTATCACTCCCTGAAAGCCGTTTCTTAAGGCAATTTAAGGCTTTTTTTATAGCTCTACCTAAAGTTGAAAAACGGTAAATTTTTCCTCAACTCTTTGAACAAGCTTATCAAGGTTGTAAAAGTAGAAAAGTTTAACTACATATAGCTCATTTTAAAGCTGAAAGTACGCTGAATAAAATGGTGTATTTCATTTTTACAAAATTTTGAATATGAACAAAGAAAACACCCATACATTCGGAGCATGGTTTAAGAAAAATTCGGAACCTGCCGAAAGTGATATTTTGAGAGCTTACAAAAGTATCAAAAAACGAATTATAAGCCAAAATTATGGTAAAATGGGGTGCACAGGATACTAAACTGATGATTTATTCATGTTTTGACTCTAAAAACACGACTTCGATTTTTGGCCCTATGTCCGCGCCGCGCCGGATTCAAAACACTGTGCGACGCGACGCAACGCGACACGAAGTCAACGTTGCCCCGTCGCAATAGGGTCTGAGATCTTAAAAAAGATGCAACAAATCAGAAAATAAAGGACAGTGGCGTCGCGTGCAATTTGGCAACAATGTATTCTATCCATTTAAACTCATGTAAAATATCGAATTCAGGGGGTGCACAGTGCTCAAGAAAACTTCGATATAGTTAATGAGTTTAAATGGAGCAGTTGCATTGTTGCCAGATGGCACGCGAAGCCACTGATAAAGGACCTGTATCATTAACACTACAATGAAAGAAATCACTTATTTAAAAACAAGGGAACGCGTTTACTTGTGACAGTTTTCCTTGCGCGAAGTAAAGTTCTGTTGCATGAAGGAGAATCACTGTCATGACAAGGAATCTTTTACTTGTAGCAGCAGACATTTTCCTCAGGTTAAAGGAATTCCCTCTTAGTGAACACTTCACAAAGCAGAGTCTCTAACACAAACGAAAAACAACTTGGATTAAAAGAAAAATTCTCTCAGTGAAGGGTCATATTATCTGCCCCCGTTTTGGTCCAAAATTAAAAGTCTGAAAGAAGGAAAACAAACTGAGGATTACTTGTGCTTTGGAGGTCAATCAATCAGAAAGTATCAATGAAATGGGTATTTATAATTATTTGTTTGTGCACCGGACTCGTGTATGAAATATGGATAGTTTCGCGATTTTTTGTGAGAAAAATACACTATTTTTCACTGTAAAAATGTAAATTTAGGTATGAGCATTAGAAAGTGACAGCTTCTGCTTCAAATATGTTGTTACCTGCATCAAGAAAAGTATTTTTTTTTTTTTCTGGAGAAGCTCCCACTCGCTTGTGCTCATACTTTAAAACTTAACTTAACCCTTAACTGCAGATGAGTCCAGATCTGGAACAATTACTTTGAAGCCTTATCTAAAAGTTGGGGACTTCAGTTGTACTGTCGCTGCATGGTGGGTCACATGTGGAACAGATACAAAACGAGTAAGAATTGTCGATTTTGTCCTAGAGCGCGCAGCACAGGATAGAGAACGTGCAGAGTGGTTGAAAATAGCTTACTGAAAATCTGATAGAGATTTTCCGATTTTCATTGTTATGTTTGGGAGTAACGCAGGGGTACCATTTACAAAAAAACCAACTATTGAAACTTACTAACTTATTTTTTACAACTTTAATTTTTTTTTTTTTTAGCCTGAAAACTTTATATTCAGTTGCATGGATACCGAAATGCGGGTAAGGCCATAATTGGAACAATTAATATTCAGGCTCTTCACCATTGAAATATAATGAAAAGAATTTTTTCACTATTTTCCCCGGTCTCAAGGATCAAAATTGTACTGAAAAAAAAATTATTTTATTGAAAAAAAAAAGCATGCAGTAAAGGGTTAATAGCAAAATTAGCGCAACACTAGCCATACTCATGAACAACTCGGGTGTCCCTTTCATTGACATTTTCTGCTGGATTTAGACCTACAAGTACACGTAATCCACAGTACTTTTACTTTTTACAGACTTTTAATTTTTGCCCGAAAGGGAGGCAGAAAATGGCCCTTCATATAGGACAGGTCCTTTTTTATCAATACATCATTTTATGAACTTCCAAGAACAACAGAAAACACTTTTAACAAATAATTCAAGCCTTCTAAATGCCACTGAAAAGTTTTAAATTAAGTGTAAAAGGTCAAAACCCATGATTCTTACTTTTTTATTTTTTTGTTTTATTTTTTGCTGATTTTTGGCCAATTTAGTTTTCGATTTTTTGACCATAGTGCGTCGGCTTCGACCCTCCTTTAGAAATTGATCCGAGCAAAATGAGACTTCGTGACTTTCAAGACCAATTTTAACAACAGAAAACACACTTAACAAACAATTCAAACCTACAGATATGCCACTGAAAAGTTTTAAACTAAGTTTGAAAGGTCAAAAACTTTGATTCTCATATTTTTTTTTTTTTTTTTTTTTTTTTTTTTTTTTGCTGGCCAATTTTGTTTTCGATTTTAGACCATAGTGCGTCGGCTTCGACCCTCTTTCAGAAATTGAACCGAGCAGCTTGAGACTTCGTGATAACAACGCGGGACACCAGCCACCAGAATCGTAGTTAGGAGTTTGTCTTTCTCACTCTTTACTCACAATGACGCATACGTTAGAAAAGGACAGACATAGGGGCTCAAGTTTGTTGACAGCGCCTCTTTCCATCCTTTTCTTACATATGCGTTCAAATGGACGAATAAGAGTGAGAAAGACTAATTTCTAGTTAAGGCTAAGCGGGGCACGCTTTTACTTTTAATACCGTGCGAGCACGCGCGCCGAACGTTAAATGGAGGGGAGGGGGAGGGGGGGGAGGGGGAAGTAAATAGAGAGGGGAAGAAAACAGGAAGATAGCCGGAGTGAGGAATGGAGGTCTTGCAAGGTTCTGCTGTATAGGCAAATTGACTATCAATGGGGCTCTTGCAAACTTTTGCTATGCGGGCAAATGAATGGTCCATTCTGATGATGTAAAAACCAGCGAAAATCACACGAATCGCACTAAGAAAGTCTAAAATTCAGAAATAAACTCACATAACTGCTAAAACGTCGAGTTCTTAATGTCGGTTCAACGCAGGTACCATGGGAGATTCCTCTCTAATTTGTCACATTCTCCACGAAAACACAGAGATATGTCTCAAATTAGATACGAATCTCCCATGATACCTGCGTTGAGCCGCCATTATGCCAGATTCTGAGAGTGAATATGGTGATTTTTTAGTGTACTCATCGTCAATTGTACAGGTTTTTAGGCAAGAATAAACTCTTCAATCCCCTGTAGCAATGCAAGAGCCCAATTTTAAAGTAAAATACTCCGAAAATAAAGACGAGACTAATGTAATGAAAAAGTCAAGAATTCACTAATCACCGAGAAAACTTAGCTCAAAGTTTGAAGATGTGATTTAACCCTTTCAAACCTGAAAATATTTTTCTTTCGAGGATAGATTTTTTGCCGCCATAGTTGATCTGGGCACAATATTCTTATAAAAAACGATATACGTGACGTATTTTTATTTTCTCCGTAATATTCTATGTTTTTCAGGTGTACCTATAAATTGAAATGTACACCAGGTCTGAAAGGGTTAAGTTCTTAACCCTTGTGACAGCCCAAGGTATTTGACCAACGTCTGATACCACTGGGAGGGGAGGGGGTGCGATGAAAAGACCCCAAACAGAGTTTCATTGTTGAGGCTGAATCCCGAGTCACATTTATTTTTCTAATTTGATCGATTTTCCTTTACGGCGAAGGAACATAAAAGCATGCTTCAGGAGGTGGGAACAGCCTAAAATGAAGTCGGAGAGTGGCTGAATTTGCAAAATTTCCCAGAGAACCTCCCCTAAGCAGGGGATGTCCACCCCAGACCGCCCAGAGGGATTTCCGAACTTTGCCCCCCCCCCCCCCCAGAAAAATTTTCTAGCTACGCCCATGCTTACAAGAGTTAAAATCCGCAAGACGCGAGACGAAAATATTAGAGATATAGTCCAGCGGCGGCTCGTGCGATTTGGCAACAATGTTTTCCCTCCATTTGATTCTATGTTAAAAAATCGACTTGACAGTGAAGCATAGCGCTTCACCTGCAAATCGATTGTTTTACATAGATTTAAATGGAGGGAAAGCACTGTTGCCAAATCGCACGAGCCGCCGCTGAGAGACACGGAGGGATGAAAAATGAGACGAGAGGGGACACCAAATATCGCCAACGATCGATGCTTGATTTAATGGTTTCTGATGCTTCCCGCAGTTCCCGGCAAGCGAAATAAAGAGTTATAAAAGAGAGGGGTGAGTGACCTTCGAGTAGCGATATTTCGGACGGTTCAGTTCTTTACTCTTCACTCTTTAGCATCGGCATGCACGATGACGCTGACCCAGTTATAGTTGAGATGGAGCGAGAGTGCAAAGCGGTGTGCCGATGCCATATACTGAGAGTGTGAGTGTGAGAACTAGACAATTCGTAGACGCAGACTCGGAGACGACAAAATCTCATCAAGCGATTCATGCTTCGCCGCACAGTGGAAGGATACATGGATTTTTCCGGACAAAAAATGGGTATGTTGCATACTTTTAATGTAGCGTTATGGTGATTCTGGTGTAAATTTGCTTCAAAATCACAGGTGGCGAGGCGAGAAACTTGGCAACAATGAACTTTCTCCATTTAAATTCACCTAAAAAGTCGAACGCTTCGGTAATCGGCGATGACCAGGCATTTCGACCTTTCTTATGTGTTTCAATGGGAAAAAGGAACGTTGCCAAATGGCACGCCTCGCCACTGGTTGCTTTGATAACACGAAGGTGCATCGCTTATATCGAATGGGACAGTTGCAAGGGTCTCAAATGTTGTTTTTTGTAAAGAAAATGAAAATATTTGATGAGCTGTGAATTGACAATGATGATGCCTTCGATTTCTAATTAACAAGGGAAGGTCGCGGTGGAGGGCCCCGGTAGGGACCCCTCTGTTTGCGCTGACATTTTGCAGAAAGGTAGGGCTTAGGGTCCTAACTAACGTACTTACGCCCTTTTTTGCCGATGGGCCTTTTTAAGAGTTGCAAAATCGCTGCAGCATATATACCGAAAAATTCGCCCTCGCAGAACCCTCTAACGCTCCCACCGTTATTTTTATGTGATTTCATACCCGAATTTCCCCTCTCTATAGTTGTGGCAGAAGTTTGCACTTTGTTGTGTTTGCACTAGACCCCGTTGCCAAGGATTCGGAGCAGGATCCACAGTCAAAATTGACATTTTCCCTTCTCCTGAACTGAAGGAAACAACAAATAATACTTTCAGAACTGAAATTTACAATTTAATAAAGTAATTCAAGATGTTTTAGCGCAGACAGGCATTACTTTCCAATGGAAAGTAATGCCTTTCTTGGCATTAACTTGGAAAGTTTCCATGTAATCATGGAAAGTTTCCATGATTACAGTTTGAATTATTGCAATCAGAGCTGCTCCAGGTCAGGGCTCCAATCGCAATGACTCAAATTGTAATCATGGAAAATAATGCCTGTCTGCGCTAAAACATCTTGAATTACTTATTGAATAATAAATTTCAGTTTTTTTTTTTTTTTTTTTTATTGTGTGTGCATTGCACTCACTTAACCTTGCACCTATTCGCAATAGAAGTGAATATTTGACAGTATTCTGTCTATTAATTTAAATAACTTAACACAGTTGGCAACGTAGTTGCCAAATGCTTAATTCTAATTTATGTTGAAAAGTAACACAAATTCAATAAATATACATTTTTTACATTTTATCCCTTCAGAAAGCGACCTGACGACAATTCAAACGTTTTCTGACGTTTTAATCTCTTAATCAGATTCTCATTATCAAGAAGTACGTCAATGGTGGGGTTAGGAATTTAGGATGCTCGACTAGTTTATCTTCATGTCTTTTAGCTGTTTTCATGACCACCTGCTTTACTGTCTCGATTTGCAGGTCCCTATGGATATCCTTGTTCCTGGAGTACATAGGGGCGTCGGTTATTGAATTTCAGTTCTGAAAGAATTATTCGTTGTTTTCTTCAGTAGAAGTGCAAATTTCAATTTTGACTGTGGCTCCGGCTTCGAATCCCTGCCCGTTGCTTTCAGCCAAAGTTGGAAACTCACCGATTACAAGTGATTGAAACGCAGAGATGTCGATTCAGTAATTAAGATTGTTGTTGAAATTCGCCTTTATGGAGGGCGGTTCGGTGCTAGGGACGGGGTGCTGGAGAGAAAGAGAGAGAGAGAGTGATCCTTCCAACCTCGCGGAGAGGTTAACGAACGGTCACGACAGTTTCCAATCGCTGACCCGCTTATTTTGGAGGAGAGAGGGAGAGGGGGGGGGGGGGAGAGAGAGAGAGAGAGAGAGAGAGAGAGAGAGAGAGAGAGAGAGAGAAAGATGGAAATAATAGTAAAGCGGAAGACGCATTTTATTGATCCATCCGATGCGATGAGAAGAAAGACCGTCCCGGCTCACGAATCACTACCACAATGATTGGGGAAGTAGAGAGTACTACGATAAATAGTGGATAAATACATAAATATTCGACCGCACGCCGCGTAAAAATCGCGCTGAGAGAGAAAAAGTAGTCCCTAATTAAAAAAACTTCCCCGCTTTCTTTCCTCCATCGAACGCAGATTTCAGCGGTTCTTCGATTAATTAAACCAATCCCTACCCGGGTTCCGCCTTGTCATGGCTGTAAGCATTACCTACGCACTACGGTCGTTGGTTTGGGATCGGAAAAATGTGGCCACAAATCAGTGAAAAATAAACGGTCGGGAAAACCCTACGAACCATTTCTTACATCAAATTTAGTCCGGGAGAGACCCCCAGACCTCCCTTTAATATCCTGGGGGAGACCCCCAGACCCCCCTTTCACATTTTTATCCAGATCCAAAGATCCATTTTTGAAATATTCAAATGTTTCCTTTTTTTGACCCATTGTCCCATTGATTTGAATGGAAACCATTTTTAATCCATAACTAACCTAAAAATTAAAATTTCGAAAAAACAAAAAAAAAGGTCCCTCTAGGGAATGTTGAAAGCAACATCTCTACAAAATTTGGATGCATATAGATCAGTAAGTAGTTCAAAAGTTATGCTGGGTTTTCACGTTTTATGGCTATACGGACAGACCGACAGACGCCACAGAAAGTTTGTGCATTTACACCTCCAAAGCCACAAATGGTTAAATAATATTGAAACGTTCATGGATGAATATTCATTAGGATAGTATTAAGCATAATGAGAGCAAATTATTTTGTAATTATCATGATTTACTTAGTCGTAGTGGGCCAAGTATCGAAACAAAATACCTTTAAAATCTCTGCGCCATTGCAATACTTTCCCTTTTTCTAACTTAAGTCAGTAGTGAGTAAGTAAAAATCAGGCCCGTAACCGGGGGGGGGGGAGCTCAGCCCCCCGTTGACAATTTTGAGCCCCCCTGGAAAAATTGGTTTCAATATGTAGTGTAATAGTAACTACCACAGTAGCCCCCTGAAAACACACGAGCCCCTCTTGGACAACATGCCTGGTGACGGGCCTGAAAAAAATCGTCAATAATCACCGTTTTCGACTTTTTAAACTTAAAAGAATCATTTCGTGTGCAGTATATCGCTTCCATACACCTTTTTTTGACCAAACAAACCACCCCCCCCCTCCCACCCCCCACTTAGCCTTACCAAAGAGAGGAACTAGGAAGGGGGTGGTTTGTTTGGTCACAAAACGATACATCGCATGCAAAGATGACGTCATTACTAAATGAGTAATGTTCCGGTGATTATAAAATAGGTCTAGAACGTTGATAAGTGATAAATTGATGAGAAATTAGTGTTGCCAGATTGGGGTGAAAAATCCGTACGTTTTACATTGATTTAAATGGGGACGATACGGCTTTTTACCTTCGATCTGGCAACAATGTGAGAAATTTACTTTCTGGTTTTAGACCACTTTTAAACGATCTCACACACCATAGTGCTACGGCCGAAAAAAAGGAATTTCCTTGCGACAAAGATAGAGACAAATATAAAAAGCGTTCCCTTAACGACCGAAACAACTTGCGTGACGTTACCAGGCAGGCAGCTTGATTGTTTACATTCTGATTGAGTCAATAAAGGGAAAGTTTGTTCTAGTTTCTCCAGGGGGTTCAATCATTTGATATCGATTCGGATCGACCTGTATGTTATGATTAAAAGAGAGAAGCGGTGTTTGATGAAATGAAAGAATGGAAATTTCTACATGCGAACTTTTGCTTTTCTGCTATAAATTTAAATAAATATTCGATACTCTATGCTAGAGGAAAAATATGGTTCTAGGTGGATATGTCCCAAAAGAAAGAAAAAAAAAGGGGGGGGGGTCCAGTCCGGAATAAGTTCCATACTTCCAAGCCCGATACAGAAAAGTGCGAGTGATACTGTTTCTGTCTGCCTCAGTCGCACTCATTGAGGCTTATGGGAATTTTTGTATTTCATAATTTCCGGCTTCGCTTTTGAGTATTTCAGCTCAAAACTTTCAGGATACCAATTCAGAGATATGTTTGCAGGTGCTGGCGTTCTATAAATGTGTACTTTTAGCGTGCATGCAGCAATTTCAGCCAACAACTGTTGACTTTTTGAGCAGCGCTAGAGGTGCTTTCCATCGGATTGAAATCCGAAAAGGTTTTGTCAGGAATCACCTTAAGATGATTCTAGGGTCGAGTAGTTCCAACCGTGAACACCACGTCGCGCTGCTCGAAAAGTCAACAGTTTTTGGCAGAAATTGACGAATTCACGCTAAAAGCACAAATTTGAGGGACGTCAGCATCTGCAAGCATATTTCAGGAAGAAACCCTGAAAATTTCAAGCTGAAACACTCAAAAGTAAAGCCGGAAATTGTGAAATACGAAAAGTCCCATAAGCCTCAATGAGTGCGAGTGAGGCAGATAGACATATTATCACTCGGAATCACTCTCACTCACTAAGCTAATGGCGAAATTTTTATAATTTAAAGCTTTAATTCTAAACCAATTTCACTCGTATAGAGGGCTCAACAAATTCATAAAAAAAAAAAAAAAAAAAAAAAAAAAAAAAATCGCAGGTGCTGACGTTATTGGGTTTTAAGGGTTTTCTTTGGTTTCAATTTAAAATGCCAAAAACACGTCTTTTCCCAAAAAGCTTCTTAGGTGAAAGCACCAGTTACAGACACCCCCTAAGAACGGTACCACCAGTGACAGGCACCCCAAAAGGTTGATGCCCTGGGACCAAATAATGTTTGGTCCCGAGCGTAACTTACGCAAGGTCATGTGACCGTAGGTAAGCTCTCTGATTGGTCGAAACCGCACGCAAGATGCACGCAAGTCAACTATTGCACACTGCCGGGACCATACATTTTTTGGTCCCTGATCTGAAAAGAGAAAGTTAGTTAGGACTTAAAATTACTTCCAAGTTCTGCTATTTCGATATTACAATTAGATATTACAATTTCGATATTTCAATATTACTTTCTAAGTCCGAAAAATTAGGCACTTGTGGCAAAATAATTTAGAAATTTTGGGTGTATGTCACTGGTGCATGCCGTTCTTAGGGGGTGTCTCAGTGTCTGTGACTGGTGTTTTCACCTTAGTGGCGCTATCTATCGGATTGAAATCTGGACAAATTTTGCCAGGAATCACCTCAATACAATTATTTCCAGCACTACGGGTGGTCTACTTAAGCCTTAATCTAAGGAGTCGACGAACATTTTTAAATTCCCCGACGCGACGGTACTAACAATTAGATTTCTAGCATAACGAGGCGGTTTGTATTTAAAATCAAATAAGGTCTGATCGTGAGCTATCTTTGCAGCGCAAAAAGGAGAAAAGAAGAAGATGAAAAAATAAAGAAAAAAAATGAAATAAAACCGATGATAAGCGAGTATGAGTACTGCGTATTTTTATCCTGTCCTCTGTGAAATAGTCGCGGTTCTATATTTGTCACACGACTGAAGTTGACATGAAAAAAAAAAGCAAGACCAGAAAAGGAACAAAATACTAGTTTGACTTGAAGAGTTGCTAGCTCTGTGCTCACTCCGTGCGATTGCATTAGTGTCATGACAGAGCCAGACTAGCGTAAAGAAATAATCAATTTGAGTCAGGGTAACCGAGATACGCTTCACATTGATCGGTACGGATTTATTTTGGGTCATTCCATTTTAAATCAACCAAAATTAATGAAATATGTTGCTGCCTAGTCATGGATTTTGGAAATATTTTGTGGGGTGATTGTAACTACTTTTAGTAGCTCAAAACGTATTTTTTCATATTTTTTTAGCTTACGGCCCCTGAGATATAGGCAACCGGAAATTCAAAAATTGCGATTTTAGGCTTATCTTTGAACGCGTGCCACAGCCTTAATTCTCAACGGAAAGATACGGTTGAGGTCTCATTTTGATGCATTTTGCGTCCTCTTTTCATTGCTATAGGTCGTTTTTCATTAATTGAAGGTTTAGCAGGTTGCATACCTATTTGAACTTTGGTGACCCTATTGCAATTTTTCCGATCTTTGATAATTTTTTTAAATAGGATAGCGTTGGTAGAGAAAATTCATACTTTCCAAGCTTTAAGTACACTACTAAGAGTACCTGCTCAAAAAAAATTGGATCTCCTGAGCAATTTTTTCTAGTTGAAAAAATTGCTTAAAGTCGGCTGAAATTAAGAAAGACCCAACTTTGAGGTTAAAAAAGTCGATGTGGGGATTCATGAAAAAATCTTAAAAAATAACTAAAATCACCGCTTTTATGTCTACTTTCAATATCTGAAGTCGAAAGTTTGTGTATTTGATCGCTACAGTCGAATTTTTTTATTTTCAAAATTGGTAAAAATACAATTTGCTCGAACACACGCGATCGAAGCGAATAGAAGAACCAACTCTGTGAGGTTTAAAAATCTCGCAAAATCTCTAAAATGATCGCTTTTAAGTCCTTTTTCAACGCCTGAAGTCGAACATTAGATTATTGAAGCGCTTCAATTGAAATACAAGCTTGTAAAATCGGTAAAATTTCACGCAACGCCCCTATGCCCTGAACTGAGCTCAGATTGTGGCCGTGCTAATTGTGTTTTTACCGATTTTACGAACTTATTTTTCAACTGAAGCGCTTCAGTAATCAAATGTTCGACTTCAGGCATTGAAAAAGGACTTAAAAGCGATCATTTTAGAGATTTTGCGAGATTTTTAAACCTCACAGAGTTGGTTCTTCTATTCGCTTCGATCGCGTGTGTTCGAGCAAATTGTATTTTTACCAATTTTGAAAATAAAAAAATTCGACTGTAGCGATCAAATACACAAACTTTCGACTTCAGATATTGAAAGTAGACATAAAAGCGGTGATTTTAGTTATTGTTTAAGATTTTTTCATGAATCCCCACATCGACTTTTTTAACCTCAAAGTTGGGTCTTTCTTAATTTCAGCCGACTTTAAGCAATTTTTTCAACTAGAAAAAATTGCTCAGGAGATCCAATTTTTTTTGAGCAGGTACTCTTAGTAGTGTACTTAAAGCTTGGAAAGTATGAATTTTCTCTACCAACGCTATCCTATTTAAAAAAATTATCAAAGATCGGAAAAATTGCAATAGGGTCACCAAAGTTCAAATAGGTATGCAACCTGCTAAACCTTCAATTAATGAAAAACGACCTATAGCAATGAAAAGAGGACGCAAAATGCATCAAAATGAGACCTCAACCGTATCTTTCCGTTGAGAATTAAGGCTGTGGCACGCGTTCAAAGATAAGCCTAAAATCGCAATTTTTGAATTTCCGGTTGCCTATATCTCAGGGGCCGTAAGCTACAAAAATATGAAAAAATACGTTTTGAGCTACTAAAAGTAGTTACAATCACCCCACAAAATATTTCCAAAATCCATGACTAGGCAGCACAGGCTCTGGTTGATTTAAAATGGAATGACCCTTTAATAAGAATTGATTTTATCGGACAAACTGTTTAACTTAATAGGTTTCAAGTAGGCTGTGTACACTTTCGCTTGTTGTTGGAATTATTTTTTTATTTTATTTTTTTTCCTCCTCTTCAAGAGAGAGTTTTCCCCGCTTTCTTCGTCACCTGCATTCCTATTGCAGCGAATGAAAAATGTGATCGAGAAAACATACCTGTACTAAAAATATTCTAGGAGGCAAATGGGGAATGACTCACTCGCCATTAATTTTTTCGTTTATATTTATTTTCCTTATTTTTTATTTCTATTTAATTGTTTTCCTTTACTTCTTTATTTTTATTTTTCTGTAATAAGTTTTGCTTATTGGGGGGGGGGGGGGGTCGCCGTCGAACGCCGAACAAGAAAACCCCCCTAAAAGATGTATTGCTCCAAATAAGCGATCACACGACTCAGCGTTGTTCGAAAATCGAAGCCGTTCACGAAAAATTCAGCCTGACTCGTTTTCTTTTGCACACCCTGTACAGACACAAAGGTGTGACATTTGAACATCTAGAGCGCCCTACACTGCAACTGTGGTAGTTTCTAGATGAATTAAGAAACACTACTCAGACTCTGAATGGGGTCACTACTCAATATACTCATTCCACTACAAAGTCAGCGGTCAGTATAGAGGAAAAAACAATTCACAATCAGTTCAAACCTTTACGAAAATAACAAATGTATAAGGCTTTTAAGTGGTCACTTGTTTAGAAAATCTATAGAGCCAAAAAAAGCTTGGCTGGAAACTGGATATCAGAGTTGCTCTTAAGGTGATTCTATGGCAAACTCCCGAAAATTTTAATCCGATAGATGGCGTTACTTGTCCCTTGCTCCTAAAATAGCCGTTTTTTAACGGTTTTCGGCTGTTTTCTCTGAACAGACGAATCAGAGACGAAAAATCGGAATGTCAGCACCTGCTTAATTTTTTGCTTGATTTTTTGAGCCATAAATGGGCCAAATTGGTTCTAAAATAAAGGCGAAAGTATGCAAAGAAAATATCATGTGTAATTTGGAGTTGTATCAGTAAAGATTACAGGTGAAACAGAAACCTGTAATCTTTACTAATACAACTCCAAATTACACATGATATTTTCTTTGCATACTTTCGCCTTTATTTTAGAACCAATTTGGCCCATTTATGGCTCAAAAAATCAAGCAAAAAATTAAGCAGGTGCTGACATTCCGATTTTTCGTCTCTGATTCGTCTGTTCAGAGAAAACAGCCGAAAACCGTTAAAAAACGGCTATTTTAGGAGCAAGGGACAAGTAACGCCATCTATCGGATTAAAATTTTCGGGAGTTTGCCATAGAATCACCTTAAAAAATTGATACCTAACATCCCTCGAATCTTTGATTTTATTCCTTGTCACCAGTGGCGTAGTGTGCAATTTGGCAACGCTGTACTGTTTCCATTTAAACCCAGGTAAAAGGTCGAATGCGAAGGTGTTCACCGAATACCCAACAGTTTGATCTTTTCCGTGGGGTTAAATGGACACAGTACGACGCGACGTTGCCAATGTTGCACGCTACGCCGCGCCGTTGCTTGTCACTCCAACACTGAGAGAAATCACTTCTTTAAAAACAAGGAAATCCGTTTACTCGTGACAGTTTTCCTTGCGCGAAGTAGAGTTCTGTTGCATGAAATAGAATCCGTGTCACAACAAGGAATCTTTTCCTTGCAGCAGCAGATATTTTCCTTGGCTTAAAGGAATTTTCTCGTAGTCAATATTTCACTGTTCAGTTTCTTTAACACAAACGAAATACACCTTGGATTAAAAAAATAATTCTCTCAGTGAAAGGGGGTGAATTCAAGGGGGGGGGGGGGGGGTGAGCACTTGCCCCCTCCCAATGGGTCTGTTGCACACTTCGGCTACAGCGTTTTAAAGTATCAATTCCTATGTAAAAAGCCGAGAAAATAACAATGGCAGCATCAGAAAACACTGAAATTCAGTATTAAACTCACAAATTGCGAAAAACACTAGACACTATTTACCCCTGTATCTTTCCACCACGTGCACGATATTTCGCGAAATTAGCGCGGCACATTCAAATAATCACGGCCATCTTTCATCACAGCTGATTTCATAAACAAATAAACAGTAAACACTGACGACGTCTGCTCGAATTCTTACGTTTCAATATCCTCAAAAGGTTGTGAAAGGTACGGAAACTGATATTTGCGTCGAAAACTTATCAAAATGAAACAATAACACACAGGAATTCCAAGGATGATTCCAACTTCGATCATCATGCTTGAAACTCTTGTGTGTTATTGTTTCACTTTGATAAGTTTTCGACACAAATATCGGTCTCCGTACCTTTCACAACCTTTTGAGGATATTGAAACGTAAGAATTCGAGCAGACGCCGTCAGTGTTTACTGTTTATTTGTTTATGAAGTCAGCTGTGATGACAGTCGGCCGTGTTTATTTGAATGTGCCGCGCTAATTTCGCGAAATATCGTGCAAGTGGTGGAAAGATACAGGGGTGAATAGTGTCTAGTGTTTTTCGCAACTTGTGAGTTTAATACTGAATTTTAGTGTTATCTGATGCTGCCATTCTTATTTTCTCGGCTTCTTACACAGGAATTGATACTTTAAAACGCTGAAGCCGAAGTGTGCAACAGACCCATTGTCCCAGAAAACGCAAAAATATAAGAGGAAAAGGTGGTCGAAATGACGAAAATTGAACAAACCCCCTGGTTGATTTCGTCCCCTTATATTTTTATCTAAATTTGTTTTCGGTCACGCCCTTTTACATCATAAGAGCTTACATAAGAGTATCAGATTGTTGCTAATTTTGAAGGGGGAAACATCTTAGCTAGTGTAAGTTACACTGACTGTCCAGATATCCAAAGAAGTCGATGCACATGTGATGACTCCAAATAAGGTGCTTTATGTATAGAGGTAGAATTTTCCGACAGCGGCGCGGCGCAGAGAGAGATTATTTGTCTCTCTCTTTCTCATGCATCTCCATCAAACATTGAAAGATAGACAAGGAGAGTTGACAAAAGCAGCTCAGAGCAGAGCAGAGGCAGCTCTGTGCTCTACTTACAACAACCAAGCAAACCGTGCGAGCATTGGGCACAGGCGCGAGTCCATGAACGCATCTCTGTTGAGAAAGGATAAACAACGTATGAGCTAAATTCACGTGACCCCCACCCTATATATATATCCTTTTCTAATACAATTATTTCTAGTAAAGGTGATCAAAGAGTGAGAAAGACGAATTTCTGGATACGCAGGGATGGGGAGAGGGGTTTATTCGATAGCGTGATTAATCCTCATTCTCATTCGAAGGGTGCCACTAATAGAGTAGATAATCCCAACCCCATCTGACATCGAAATCCTCGGGAGTTTTCCCCGAGAGAAAGAGAAAGAGAGAGAGAGAGAGAGAGAGAGAGAGAGAGAGAGAGAGAGAGAGAGAGAGAGAGAGAGAGAGAGAGAGAGAGAGAAGAGAGAGAGAGAGAGAGAGAGAGAGAGAGGGAGAGAGAGAGAGAGAGTGAGAGAGAGAGAGGGAGCGAGAGAGAGGGAGAGGGGGGGGGGTTCTTATCAGAGGTAAAACTGGAATTGAATGGAGCGCGGAGAAGGAAAAGCTAAGAGTAGAGAGACACAGTTTCATATCGACTGTACAGGAGTGACGAGTGACCCCATACTTTCGAAAATAAATGGGAAGCCTGTTGGTCACCGCGCGCCGCCGCACTTTGGACAAAGACCGTATTAAAGTGGGCAAAAATCAAAAAATATAGGACAATAGCTCTTCACAAATCGTTTTTTGATATCAGCTTCCGTTCGCCCCCCAGACAAAAGTGTGCATAGTGCTTTAGGGACACCCTTTGTATGTAGCCATGGGCGCCCGCAGAGAAATTTCCAAGGGGGCAACATTTTTGAACCACAACGGAAGGTCTAGGAGGACCCCCCCCCCCCCCCCGGTGGAAAAAGGGAAAACTTTTTTTAATCCAAATAATAGTGTACAATTATTAACCCATTTTAGGTGTATCAAATAATAATAACAATTTTGACGTGTTTGATATAATGGATAAAGGGACGACAGCAGATGATAAAGATAGTAAGAAAAATACATAATTGTTTATTCCTTGCAAAAAATGAGTTAAAATTACAAAATAAACTAATAATGAAGTTTCTCAACTACTCGTCCTTCGATTAACATTTCATATTATTATTTCCTTTCATTTTTCATCGTGGAATTTGGACTTTTTTGAATTCCGGGGGGGGGGGAGGAAGTTCCCCCTCTTGCCCCCCGCTCCGGGCGCCCATGTATGTAGCAGCGATCCACTTCGCGCTTTTCTGATCCCTTATCCAGTGGTGGATCCAAGAATTTATCTTATATCCTCTTTCCACCAAATTGAAACTTGAACAGCACGGGTTGGAAACGCAGGATCGAAGGATCGCGTCATTTTAGTTCCTATCTCTGTACTTTTCGAAACACACGCGTTCAAACGATAGGGGAGCGAGAGAGAGAGAGAGAGAGAGAGAGAGAGAGAGAGAGAGAGAGAGAGAGAGAGAGAGAGAGAGAGAGAGAGAGAGAGAAAGAGAGAGGGGGGAAGAAAATGACAAATTCCTGAATCTGCCTTTATCCTTTGTCCTCTGCGCTCATCCTATCTCACTATTGATTGAGCGTAACTCAATTGGATGGACGGATAGCGTGAGAGGCGACCATTAAATTAATTGAAAAAGGAGGAGAAATATGGAGAACTGTGAAGAATTGATTATTTGATTCCAGCCTGGCAACAGCGCAAAGGAAATTACTTTCGAGAGGACTTTATTTTCGACGTTCAGAAGAAAGGAAAGACGAGACTATACCGTCAGAAGAGTGGTTCCGAAGATGAAATGCATGGACCTATTTCGTGTGACGTCACGAAAAAAATTGGTTCGAAACAAATGCTCCATCTCACTCGCTCTCGTGGGTTTTCCCATAAGAAACACGATCCAAATGTTCAAATACAAATTTGTGCTAGTAAACAACAAGTTCTCTCAGATTTTATTACACCATTGGATTCCACGTATCTTAAAATATGAGCACGCTACAACAAAATTTTTGAAACATCGCGCATCAATGTACAATCACAGTTATATGGAAGAAAGTCCTATGTTTTGTCCTTGTCACACTCACAGTTTCTTATGGGCACAAAATTCTAGGATATAGGCTCATCAGCACCATCACACCATGTGTTATACCTCGAACAAGCTTCGATACGAAGAGAGGTTAGGATGATTGAGTGTGATGGCGGTGATACTCCTATAAGAGACCGTGAGTAAGACAATAACAAAACATAAAACATCTTTCGGTATAACTGTGATTGTAAATTCGCTTGTGACCTTTTAGGAATTATGTTAGAGTGAAAAGAAACTTTAAAGTACGTGGAATCTATAATGGTGCAATAAAATTTGAGAAAACTGGTGGTGAACTAGCATGAATTTGCGTTCGAACATTTGGATCTGATTTCTTATGGGTAAATCCACGAGAGTGAGCGAGATAGAGCATTTGTTTGGAACCAATTGAGGAGCTAGTTGGAAAAACGGCCTTAGCCGGCTAAGGCCGTTTTTCCGGAGAACAACTTTTCTGAGAGAACATAGGCTCAATAATATCTTCACAAAATTTCATGACCGTACGTCAAAAATTGAGTGAGATATGGGAGTTTATATGAGAAGAGGTTGCCACTTCTGCTGGCGACAATAATGACCATAATGGGGAAAATTGAAGATGGTGAAGAGGACTTGGGCAACAGTGAAAGCGAGAGTGAATACGAGGACGAATAATTTTATATTCTTTATTTTCTAATAAATTCGCCTCTTTTTTTGCAGATTTTTGGTTTTTTTTTTTTACATCTATCATGTAGTACATGTGTTCCATACAGAAAGTATGGAACACAGCGTTTAGTGAGGACTTGTCTCTGTGCAACAGGTCGTTCTATGGAAAAACGACCTTAGTAGACCTTTCGTATTTATCCAATTTCTTCTTTCCTATACAGCCAAAGCATATTTCAGTTGTACCAACTTCAACCTGAGGGTATGGATCAACTTTTTTGATCCAACCCAAGCCTGATTCTTCATCTATGTTAGATTGGCACTAAAATAAAAACTTTAACAGCCGTTTTCTCAGAACGCGATTTTGCTACTTAGGCCGTTTTTCCAGCTACCTACTCAATTTTGATCGTGAAGTCATCAGTAAACAGGTCTACACAAACATACATCAGAACATCGTTGGTTGTTGATTATTGGTTTTCACCGTAGTAAACGTATAAAGTTTGCCCCTCTTTTGGGTACTCACAGATTGCTTTGAAAAATGACCCGAAACAATGTCACTTTTCTCGGCATAGAAAGTTACGATTAGATGGGACACCCACATTGCGATCGTGATTCGCTCATTTGACCGCCATCTTTGAATCTTGTTCAACGCATTTATTGAGTTTGTGAGAGGATTTCGAGACTTTTCGATGCTTTTGGTGTGATTTTCACGTGATTTAACTGCATAGGAATCGACCCTCCATAACGCCTTTGGCAAAATTTTGCTGCAGACGCTTTGACTACGTCCCTCGAATGGGGCTCCAGCAAACTTTTGCTACATGTGATTGAAGAGTTGATTCTTGCATAAAAATCTGTAAAAATGACGATGAATACACTAACAAATCACAAAATTCACTCTCAGAATTGAGCTATGCAGATATCGTGCGGAAGATTCCTATCTAAGAAACATATCTCTATCACAGAATAATACAATCAGAAGGGAAACTCCCATACGAGCCAATGGAAACAAGATTTGGAATTTACTGGCACAAACTGGCAACTGTGCCTACTCACTTCTCAAGATGGCGGACATGCTTTTTCAGGCTATACAACCAATCACAACTCGGCCAGTTGCCGAAGATCTGCCGAAGATTGCCGAAGATTGCCGAAGATACTCACTTTCGAACATGGCGGCCCGAAGTAAAGAATGTTTCAAAATGAATTAGAGTTTCCCTTCTGATTGTATTATTCTGTGTCTCTATGTTTCCGTAGAGAATGTGACAAATTAGACAGGAAACTCCAATGATACATGCGCAGCTCCGCCATTACAGCAGTTCTCTGAGTTGAGCTATTACTAAACTTTAGACTTTTTCAATGTGAAATTCGTGACTTTTGTTGGATTTCACATAAGATTTAACTACGTATTTCTGTGGAGCAAAAGTTTGAGAGAGCCCCATTAAAAGTAGTGGTCTTTAACCCTTTCGCACACGAATTATGAAAAAAGTGTGCTGGTAATCTAAAACCTATGTCATTAAATTGAACGAACTTTTCTCATATGATTTCATGTGTGAGTCAATTTTTTCGAATTTCTTAGGCTCTGTGTATAATGCCGTCCCTTATATAGGACACTAGGAGACAAAAGGATTAAATTCTATAGTGACACTAATGGAGCTCTTGCAAACTTATGCTATAGCGGATTGAAGAGTTGATTCTTGCATAAAAACCTGTAAAAATGACGATGAGCACTAATAAATAAAAAATCACACGAAATTCACTCTCAAAATCGGGCTTGACGTCGGAGAAACGCAGGTATCATGGGAGATTCCTATCTAAATTGAGACATATCTCGACGTTTCTGTAGAGAAAGTGACATAACAGACAGGAATCCCCTATGATACCTGCGTTGAGCCGCCATTATGATCTTGCCAATATAGCAGTCATGCGAGTTTATTACTGAATTTTAGACCTTTTTTAGTTTCACTTTCGTGATTTTCGCTGGTTAATTCATCTGATTGGACTATTCATTTCCTCACAGCAAAAGTTTGCAATAGAGTCCCTTGATGGACATGTTGTATAGGGAGTACCGACACGACGCTTTATGCATTTTGACAGGAGTCGATTTTGTCGACCGCTTGAACGATTCGAAGGTTAAGTTCGACAGTGGACCAGTGGTGGACCGGCATTCCGGTCCGTTCCCAAACGTTCCTCTACGAATCGACGCCTTTCGTGTGGAGCCTTCGATGTCGTCGACTCCTGCTAGACTCCGTGAGAGCCTAAAACCAACAACCAATCACAACTTGTTGAGCTCGTGTCGGTACTCCCTATACAATATTTCCATCAAGGGACTCTAGTTTGCACGAGCCCCATTCGTTTTTTTTTAGATAAGGTTAAACCTCATTGGAAATATCATTGTTTCAACCTCGCAACACTGGAAACGAAATCAATTTTAAACGACTATATAATGGATCGGGCAGGCAACAGAGCCGAGCGCACTCAGCGCTCTCAAATTCACCGGAGCGTGTCCATCAAAATGTAACCAATTATATCTTCAGTTACCCCCCTCCCCCCGCCCCCCTCACGATCCTCTCCCAATTCCCCTCCTTCGTCTTCCCTCTCTCCCTATGGCCTATCTCTATTCATCTTCCCCTTTTACTACACCACAGAATATTCCGCACGGTTGATACACATTTTAACTCGATCGAGGTTGTTGTTTTTGCTGTGGACTTGGTGTTGATGGTGGTGTTGTTGTTGTTGTTGTTGTTGTTGTTGTTGTTGGTGTTGATGTCGTCCTCCATCGTTTTCCCAGGAGTTTATACACACCTAACCAACCAACGGAGAGACCGATGCAATGGATGGGGGCTTTCGTTGGCTTCGCGGGTAAGTACCTATACTTCGTGCAGCAGTAGCGCACCGAGAGTTTCTTCATCTCTCTCTTTTCTCCATTAAAAAACGGATGTTAGACAAGGATGGACAACTGGATAAAATCCCCTCTTTCTATCCTTTTCCTACTCATACATTCAAATGGGAAATGAGAGATGGAAGAGATCCTGGTTGCGCCAGTGTCGTGCAGCACCGCGTGAATCCAAGGCTTCAGGACAGGACCATCGTCCATCCCGCGCAGTTTCGTGTTAAGACTGTGCGTTTATGTTCCAAGACAGTGTTGCCAAATTCTACGGATTTTTACTATGTGTTTTTAGCGTGCAATTTGGCAACGTTGCAATGTATCAATTTAAACTCATTAAAAATATCGAACTGTAGGGTGTTCGGTGAACACCTTTGCATTCGACCTTTTACAAGGGTTTAAATGGAAATATGGGAAAAGCCGGAAGATCTGGCAACACTGGTTCCGAGAACCCGCAGTACTGCACGTTGGTAGCGTTCTAGAATTCATCGCTTTCATGCATCCGTGCAGAAAAGATTACATTATCCTGTAATGTGGTATATCTATATGTATATATTGGAAATTACTGCTATTCATAATCTTTTCTGCATCGAGAAAAATAAAGGGATGAATTCTGAAACGCTGCCGTTGCCGTTCATAGAAAGAAAAACTTGCGAACAGGCTTCCGGCTAACTTTTGCTAAACAGCTGATTTAGACAATGGCTTTAACCCTTTATGGACCAAGCCCGAGTATACTCGTTTTTTGCCTCTTTCTTGATTCACATTGTTTCCGTGTTCATTCCGAATAAACGCGATTATAGATGAAAACACTTTAACGATAAAATGTCATCGGGCGCCTTCAATTCGTCGTATAGGCAACTCCATTTCCTCCGAGTACGAACAGTTAACTACCTTCCCTATAAAAACGGAAGAGTGGCGTTCTTATGAACTAACCTGGTCCTTAAAGAATTAAAACCAAAAGTTTCTCCGAAATGAGCTAAGGCAAACATACCGGGATAACCGAAAGCTACGTGATGACTTAAAGCCTTCGCAGGCGCACAACGGGTTCGATCAAATTGCAGGATTGCCAACTTGCCTTTTCCAAAATTCGAAAATAACTTGACTAAAATATCTCCCAAAACATGGGTTCTATTGGCAGAAATTAGTGAACAGAAGACGAACCATGCATAAATATTCTTCATAGTCTTAAATTTTATTCATGGAATGATGTCCAAAAAATTCTGAACTCCAATCAAGCAGAAGCCAGTTGCGGCTCGTGCAATTTGGCAACCATGCTAATTTTCCATTTAAACTTATGCAAAAGTATCGATATCTTGGGGGTGCAATTGCAGCAACTCCTGAAGATCGATTGTTTTACATAGATTTAAATGGAGGGAATCCATTGTTGCCAGATTGCACGCGCCGCTACTGGCATAAAATCCTTCCTCAGTCTAACTGAACCACAGATAAGAAAAACTTCATCGTCCTGCGGGAGAGGAGGAAAAAACATCCGTCATCCTTTGACATCATCTCTTGATCACCTGATTCTTGATTTAATTTGGCAACTCACGGCTCGGAGTGCAGTACTTAGACTCCAACTCTAGTGCATTCACCGGACCATGATATCCAGCGTTGCCAATTTTTCGAGTGAAAATTCCGCAAAATATTTTGACTTGATATACTGATGGGATGACAAGTGCAGTCTCTGAAATCTCCTCCGCAAATCTGGCAGTACTAATACAGCGCGGGCGTGGTATAAGCATGAGCAATGATGCCAACTTTGGCGGGAAATTCGAAAAATGTGAGTTGAGTTAAATGAGAAACTGCGCATAGTTGGACTCCAGCTCTAACTTCTGATTTACGCCATTGAATAGATAATTATTGAGTAAAATCCAGCAACAATTACGATGAGCACATTAAAAATTTACAATAAATTCACTCACAGACTCACAAAATAATTTGAAGTTTAAATCGTAATGGCGGACCTACGAAGGTACTACAGGAAATTCCTATCAAATTTGATCCTTCCTCTGTGTGTTTCTAGAGAGAAAGAGAAAGAGATAAAGATAGAGAAAGAGTGCGTGAAAGAGAGAGAGAGAGAGAGAGAGAGAGAGAGAGAGAGAGAGAGAGAGAGAGAGAGAGAGAGAGAGAGAGAGAGAGAGAGAGGAAGAGAGAGAGGGGAAGAGAGAGAGAGAGAGAGAGAGAGAGAGAGAGAGAGAGAGAGAGAAATATAGTTTTATTTAACGCTCAATTCGTACATATTTACAAAAAACAAAAACAACCTTAATTTTAATTAGACCAGAATAAGTTAAAAGAACAAAAAAAGAATAAGTTAAAATTAAATTAACAGAAAAGGGAGAAACAGTGCGAATTGAGAAAAGAGGCAGGGTTAGGACTATTTAGTCCTCTCTTCCACCAAACCTCCTTGCTCTCACTCATTTGCTTCTAATGAGACAAGCAAGGATATTAAAAAAATGATAAACAATAGAGAAACGGTTAAATTTTACAGAAAAATATAAATACTTATGGTGACATAGTAAATTTTCAAGGAAACAAAAGTCAAAAATAAATGGTTTGTATAAGGAGAAAGAGGGAGAGAGAGAGAGAGAGAGAGAGAGAGAGAGAGAGAGAGAGAGAGAAAATTAGACAGGAACCTTCTATGATACCAGCATAGCTCTGTCATATTCTTTGCTCTTAAGGGGTGTCTCCACCTGCGAATTTAAAAGCGCGAATAAACTGATTGAGCCAATAAGCTGCCTTGAAGTCGATAGGTCGAGTCCGATGTATCGACATTCGACAACAAAGAAGCTCATTGGCTCAATCAGTTTATTCGCGCTTTTAAATTCGCAGGTGGAGACACCCCTTTAGCAAAACTATATGCAGTTGTCACGGAGGATTCCTGACAGTAAGTTGTCGCCCTCTCTATAAAAATACACGCAGTAGGAAGCCTCAAATTACACTGAAATCTCCCATGTGGTACCTGAGTCCTGCGAAGCTCCGCCATTACACCTTAAACTTTAAATTCATTTTGTGAGTCTGTCAGTAAATTTCATAACTCCTTAATGTGCTATCATAACTAAGAGAATTATTTTTTTAATCCAAGATGTATTTCGTTTGTGTTAAAGAAACTACACAGTGAAATATTGACTATGGAAATTCCTCTAACCCAAGGAAAATGTCTGTTGCTACAAGTAAAAGATTTCTTATTGTGACAGTAATTCTCCTTCATGCAACAGAACTTTACTTCGCGCAAGGAAAACTGTCACAAGTTTATGTTTCCTTGTTTTTAAAGAAGTGATTTCTCTCACATCAGTGATACGTTTCTTTAGATTTTACTCAAGATTCAACTATTCAATCACTTATAGCAAAAGTTAACAAAAGCTCCATAGTACGCTAAGCGGTAGTCTTTGGCGAAGTGTTGCCAAATTTGACGAGAAATTCAAAAATCTTGCATTGAGTTGAACGACACAAAATGGCACCCCTGCTTGGTCGTGAGGCCGTTATCCGTAAAGCTAGCTCTCGGTGCGATGGACACCTTGAAAAGCGCTCTCGAGTGATTCAGTGTTGCCATTTTTTCGGATTAATGATCCGATTTTCCCCCATGTGACATGAGGTGGAATTTTGTATTTTGTATAGGATAATTTGGCAACACTGCGGGTTTTTGAGGCGCGAGTGCGGTACACCGCTAGTTTGCGACCACACTCCGTATAGTCCCGCACCGCCTGACCGCCTCTCGCTGCTGCATGATGGGGCATGCTCATCTCAAACCTCTCATCACCGGGTTCTACTATCACAGCATCAACTATCCGATCCATAGAGACTTGTATAAAAGACTCCAGAAATAGCACTGCAAGAAATCTGTTGAATTATTTGTCATTTTTTTATGCTGCGGCAAAGGCAATTTATTAAGGGTAACGAGAGCACAACGAGTTTCAACAAGAGTCCCAATAGACAGTTTTAGTGGTGTTCCAGTCAGCGGCGGCTCGTGAAATGCGATTTATCGATGACTCCATTTAAAACTATAAAAAAGTATCGATCGTCGGGGGTGCAATGGAACCCCGTATAGAAATCGATACTTTCCTATAGTTTTAAAGGGAGTGGACATCGATTAATCGCATTTCACTAACCGCCACTGGTCACAGTCTTCCGGTGAAAAAACTCATTGACACTTCTAAACTATCATTCTCACTCCTACAAAGTAGAGGCTTAGCGTGAAATGAAGCTCTTGCAAACTTTTGCTGTGAGCAAATGAATAGTCCAATGTGATGTAAAAACCAGCGAAAATCACAAAAATCACACTGAGAAAGTCTAAAGTTCAGTAATAAACTCACATGACTGCTAGAACAGCAAGTTTGTAATGGCGGCTCAACGCAGGTATCATGGGAGATTCCTGTCTAGTATGTCACTTTCTCTACTGTAACACAGAGATTAGGCTCAATTTAGATGGGAGTCTCCCATGATACCTGCGTCTTTCCGCCATTAAGCCCGATTCTGAGAGTGAATTTCGTGATTTTTTAGTAAACGCATCGTCATTTTTATAGATTTGTATGCAAGAATCAACTTTTCAATCCTCTAAAGCACTGGCGCAACCAGGATCTCTTCCATCTCTCTCATTTCCCATTTGAATGCATAAGTAGGAAAAGGACAGAAAGAGGGGGTTTTATCCCGCCGTCCATCCTTGTCTAACAAACGTTTTTTTAATGGAGAGAAGAGAGAGATTATAAATAAATTATATAAATTATATAAATAAATTATAAATTTATAAATTATGACTCACCAACGTATACTAACAGTAAGAATTATCTTAATCCGAAAATTTGTCTCACCTGAAACAGAATAAACAAAATATTAATTATATGAATAATAGAAACAGATGAATATGTATAGAAGAACAAAATTTGAATTTATTGCGTGGATAATTAATTCATTGATAAAGTTAAGAGTCGCGGTCCGAGATGCAGGTAACATGGCTCGCTCGCCACTGAATTGCATGTAACGTAACACATTCATCGACTTCTCTCTTTTCTATATTAGAAGCAGTGGCGGCTCGTGCAACGTGGCAACAACAAATTCTCTCCATTTAAACCTATGTAAAACAATCGATCTTCAGGAGGTGCAATTGCACCCCCCAGATATCGATACTTTTGCATAGATTTAAGTGGCTTGCATATTTGCCAAGTCGCACGAGCCGCCACTGATTAGAACCTACGTAAAATAATCGATGCTAGGTGCGATAAGTCTGCCGTAGTCGATTTTTTTTACATAGGCTTATTTCTGATTTTTGGCCAATTTTCGACGACTTTTAACCACAGCGCGATCGAATTGCACTTAATCCAAGAAAGAACGGAAAATGGGATGAGGTGGGACGGGGCTCAAGGCGAAGGGATGTTACCTGTCGCGTCAGAAATTCGCCCAGTAAATCGTCTGAGTCGTTAAACGTAAACCGCCGATCGGTCCCGAGGGACTTCGCGCGGGAATAGAACAAAGCTAGACTCACCAGTCACTATATAGTCACTAGTCACCGTCCACCAAACAATGCTAATCAATAAATGTTGAGTGCGTTCGAATGTTCACGATGATGGTGGAAGCTCAGCGATTCCGACTGCATAGTGCATGGGGCTAAAATGTGCATTAAATATTCAACTACGTCCGGAGGGTGGGGTGGTGGGGCGGTGGCGGACGACCCACAAAGCAGTGCTGCCAAAGTTAGTGGAAAATTGAAAACTTACATTGAGTTAAATGAGGCACTGAAGAAAAAAAAAAAAAAAAAAAGGATTAACAGCAGCATGACGATATGTGAACCGATGTGAGGGATGGTACAATTACCAGAATTCTAGTGTTTGTACCATAATTATTGAACATTTTGATTTTTACGCCTTAGCGACATAGTATGTCCGGCTGTTATGAACGTAAAACCAGGTTTTCTCATCATAAGATACCTCATTCTCACCCCTGCCGCAAGAGTTTCCATGTATTTTGATCCGCTGATTACAAAATTCGGCCTCAGTTTTTACTCAAAACTCATACTTCTTCCAGAATTTTGAATTTTTTGCTAAGAAGATGTAATTTCAAATTTACGTAAAATTCAAGACAGTTTAATGAAAAATGCTAGCATTTTTGAAATCAGCGTCTCAAAATACCTATGATAACGACGATGAAGTGAAATTGTAGGCGTAGAATTATTCTAAAACACTAAAAATTGGTAAAATTTATTAACACTGATGGATGGTGAATGTCGCGGACACATTATGTCGTTTTTGATGCTTACTTGAGCATTTTGAGGAGATTATGGTTCCAGGGGTGCAAAATGTGCCCGATCTAGCGATCCGCGGATCGCGTGAAAGTGAGGAAATTTGTCCATTTTTTTTTTTTTTTTTTTTTTTTTTTTTTTAATAATGGCAATGAGGATTTCCCAGGAAAATACAGGAAAAATGGGAAAATATCGGTCATTTTGCGAAAATACGGTGTTGAAATGTTAAAATAACCAAAAAAGAAGTCATCACTTTCAAATTTTTGTGAGGAAATTTTAAAAAATCTTGTGAGGAAATTAGTCATGGATCGCGTGAAACTTCCGAAGTTTTGGAACATTTTGCACCCCTGTATGGTTCTATAACCATATTCTGGGATAAACAGCAGAGTTTTCTAGTCAAAGTACTAGATTTTCTTTCGTTCACTTATCATTATGCTTCTGGTAATATGAATAGAATCTGGTATTATGACTATCGCTCTTTTCAGCGTATAGAATTCAATAAACGCGGTTGATGCCAGCTTTTTTCACGGGTAATTTAACCGTGGTAATCTGCTGTAAAATTTCTCGAAAATTACGGTCTGTGAGATACCAATAATAATTACTCTCATAGGAGCTAAATAAATTTGAAATACGATTTATGCGCCACTCGCGGTCCGGCTTATCTATGCATGACTGTTGAGGGTGACCTCAGTGAGGTATGTGACGTCTCTATACTAAAAACAGCTGAATTACGGGCCGATGCCGCACTATGGTCCAGGCGACGAAATTAGCTAGACAAAAGTCAAAATTCCAAGGTTGGCAAACATGAAAACTGACCTCACTATGTGATACTACATATCATGGAGTATCTCCTCATAAACGGGTTTGCCATGATTATCACTGATATGGCCGTGGCGAGCTTTTTTCTGCGACCGCGCGCGGTGTGTTTATTTACGATGTTTACTGTTCTGATTGTCAAAGCGTGAAGTGGCCTACGTTGACCGTGTTTTTTCCAGAGTTGGCCGTTTATTTCCCAATTTTTTGCATTTTGACGTTCTTCCTGAAGGTAAATTGAGTAGTTTCAGCCAGATATTTGTCAATTCCAATGAAAATTATGTCCAGTACAAGTGGTAACAGACAACAGTCAAATTTAAACGAATTTTGCCATAATTTTTGCACTTAAAGTACGCTACGAATTGTGGAACCTATTGGAACCTCACCAAATGTGGCTGAAGTCATTCTGAAGACCCATGGCTTTGCCACCTTGCCTTCATAATTGCCGCCGATTGCCGCCGAAAGAAGTTATGAATTTTTTTCGTCACCTCTAATGAGATAAAATCGGTGTTTTTTTACATGTCTGTATAGGGCTCTTTTTCATACCGTGTATCGCAGTGACGTCGTGGCAATTTGGCAGCATTGTATTTCGTGAATTTAGACCAATGAAAAAAGTCTGGGTATCGTAAGTGCACAGTGCTCTCCCCTAAATCAATATTTCACATGGGTTTGAATGGATTAAATACAGTGTTGCCAGATTACACGCTACACATCTGACATTCATGTAGGTGATTTTTGAGGTGTTCTACGTAGTTCCTGATATTCCTATTGACTTTATGGAAATTTATTTTGACGGCAGTTAAATGCATTTAAAAAGCGTTCATTTAACTTAGATTATGATGTTTTAGTTCCAATGTTATCATTGTGAATTAAAGTTAATCAGTGTATTTTAAAGAGATATGACGAGTGGATAATTTGACGTCTTAGCTTTTCAACCATTGGAGCCCCTGGAAAAAGCCGATATGTGTACGCTTATTGAATTACCTTGGAACTGATATTTTATGTTGGTCTAAATGGAAGAAATGCAACGTTGCCAAATTGCACAAGCATATAGGTGGATCCAGTAATCTGGCAACTGCGCGTTCCTCCCATTTGAATGTATGATTAATGATCGATTCCTAAAGGAGCCAAAGCCACGTGCCTGTAATCGATCGTTTCTCATGAAATCAAATGGTAAGAATACACTGTTGTCAGATTGCTGGATCCGCCAATTTTTGAGGGTAGCTTACTTTGATCTCTAGCTGTAGATATTTTGTATTCTCATTTACATTGTATATTTTCTTCCTCTGTCGATTTTTTTTTTTTTTTTTTTTGGTATTCTTGTAATTAATGAATTAAATGATTCATTACAGCAGTTGAATTTTCCATTTTTATAAAAAGTTTTAACGATAAAGCTGATTTTACGAAATTAACAAAATTGAATTTTCATTATTCCCCTCCCCCTTCATTAGAAGTAATTGTGCTTGTTACCATTGGAGTAAATATTTAATTAATGTAACTCTTATTATTACTTACTTATTTTCGCCGATTAAAGAAGAGGTTTATAGATCATACAGCAGAGGAGACTTATTTGCTTCTTTTTCTGGCGTTTACTTTGCACTATTTGTGTATGTAAATTGACTTTTATAAGGTTATATGTCACAATTTTGAAAAAGTGACATCAAAAATGGATTCAGCGACCTAAAAAACCCCCGGTGACGTAGTTTTATCCGCGCATGTTAGCTTGAGGACTTTTGTCTAGTTAATTTTGGCGCCTGGACCATAGTGTGCCGTTAATTTGAAACGCCCGGTGAAGGGTAAACGGCGGCAATTTCATCGTAGGCAATGGGTCTGTTGCAAACTTTTACTACATCGATAAAGAGTGTTTCATCGTAGGTAAAATCGCCCGAAAATTCCATTGGTGGCATCAGAAAGTTATAAAATGCATTAATAAACTCACAAGAGGCGTTCAATGAAATCCAAGATGGCGGTAAAATATCAAGCAATCTGTATGCATGCACCTTTAACATCCAAGGATTGCCAACGTTGACAACCTCACAGCTTCAGAGGTTATGTGTTTATTTACGTTGTGCGATTGGGTGTGATCGATATTTTGAGGTTGGCTATCCTTGGATGTTCGTGGTGCATGCATACAGGTTGCTCAATATTTTACCGCCATATTGGATTTCATTACACGTCTCTCGTGAGTTTTACACTGCATTTTATGTCTTTCTGATACCACCATTGGACTTTTCACGCGATTTTACATGAGATTGAACTCTCTATATAGCGCTGTAGCGAAATTTTGCAACAGACCCATTTCAGTGTTAATAGTGACGCACAGCCAGGGACGAAAATAATGCTAGAGGATTCCAGCGGCGGCTCTTGCAAGTTGGCAACTATGCTTGTTTGCCATTTAAATGTATGCAAAAAGATCGATACTAGGTGAGGCGCTGCGCCTCACCAAGTAATCGATTATTTTACACAGTTTTAAATATAGGAAATCCATTGTTGCCACATTGCACGAGCCGCCGCTGAAACCTATGCAAAACAACCGCCAGCGCGAGCGCGTCTTTGGACATTCTTGATGGTCAAAACTTTCGCGTTTGCTACAACATAGTGCATACATGCAGACACTGAGAGAGACCTCTCTGACTTTGAGACTTTGAGCTATAAAATTTCTCTTCATAAGTTTTTAATAAAGACTTGGAATTATAGAACTTTTTTTTTTTTTTTTTTTTTTTTTTTTTTTTTTTAATGATCTCATCCTTATTATTGCAGCGTTTCACATCAGGATTGATCGTCCCTTTGCTTATACAAATATACATACACGGAGAAAAATGTCTGATTGAAATTACGGAACGTAGGAAAAAATTGGGGTAAAAAGAAATTCCTTTAAAATAATAAGAATTCTGATTGATCCAACGATTCTTTCTTGCGATTTTTCTGAATGGGGCTATTGCACACTTTTGCTATAAGCGACTTAATAGTCGATTGTGGCGTAAAAACCTCAAAAAATAACGATGGCGGCACTAAAAACTTCCAAAATCCACTCCTTAAACTCAATAAACGCAGTTATTTGCGCGAGCGTAATGGTGGCCGAAGGCACTAACAATGGGAGATTCCTATCTTAATTTCGTCACTCTTTCTATGTTGACAAGGATGATTCACAGAGTAATTAGTCATCAGAGTGATGATCCACATCCGATGTATGGTGCCGCAACACCTAGTGACACCGGTATCAAATGAAAGTAGTCTCTTATTGGTCACTTCTTGATGGAGTTTCAGAATTGTTAGATGGGAATCTCTCATTGTTAGTGCCTTCGGCCACCATTACGCTCCCGCAAATAACTGCGTTTATTGAGTTTAGGAGTGGATTTTGGAAGTTTTTAGTGCCGCCATCGTTATTTTTTGAGGTTTTTACGCCATAATCGACTGTTAAGTCGCTTATAGAAAAAGTGTGCAATAGTCCCATTATCAGAACGTTCAATGGGGCAGTTGCAAGGGTCTGGAATGTTCAGTTTTTTATAAAGAAAATGAAAGTACTTGATGAGCTGAAAAACAAAGATGCCTTTGGTTTCTAATCAAGTCCCACTGTTCCGGTTCCGGAGATGAGATTTTGGCCCAAAATACATTGTTTTAAATGGGGATTCCGCGTAGTGACGTCTCTACGCACACGATTTTTTGCAACTTTACACGATTGTATCTCCAAAACCGAGACACTTAGAAAATAACCAAAGGCACTCAGATTATCAAGTACTATCATCTTCTTTATAAAAAACACAACATTTTAGACCCTTGCAACTGCCCCATTGGACCAATGAATGGTCATTTTCTGGTTGAATCAATAAGAATTTTTAATATTTTAAAGGGAATTTCTTTTTACCTAATTTCTTCCTACATTCCGTAATTTCAATCGGAAATTTTTCTCCGTGTAGCTAAACCTTGCTTGCAAGACTATTATAAGCAAAACAACACGTGGCAGCCCCGCCACGAAGCAGCTCGGCAATACAGGGGAGGCAGGGGCGGGCGCCCGTAAAACACGAGTTACGACACCGAAGAGTAAAAAAGAAAGAAAATAAGGCAATTGAGAGGGTGGAGGGTGTGTAACTTATACACTTACCGACATTAGAGACGACCATTAAAGGTAGACTGTACGAATGAGTAACCATGGTAACATCGGTAAGCAAAGCGATTAGATGACCACTGGATAAGCTAATTAACGATCGCTAAAACAATACATGCTTGTATGGGTACTTGGTTACTTGGTAAGTACTTACACCGGCCCAAGAATAATAATGAGCCGGTTTTAGTTGCACGGAGGGGCGCGACGAGAAATATTCTATCTCACTCCTTTCTGCATTAAAGCGTGTAAGTTAGAACGGGATAGACAAGGTGATAAAAATCATTCCTTTCATCTTTTTCCAACTCATAAATTCAAATGAAAAATGAGAGAGATAGAGGAGATCCCGCCTGCGCCGCTGGTTTCACGTGAAGATCGCAGTCGGTCGATGTTTTTTACTATCAGGACAGCGGCGCTCGTGCAATTTGGCAACTATGTGCTTTGCCAATTATATCTGTACGAGAGTATCGATTTCTTGGGGGTGCAATGCACATCCAAACCATCGATTGTTTCATGTAGGTTTAAATTTACTGATTGGAGTACCTAATTCAGGCCTGCAGAATATTCCCTATCCGATAATCTCGGATTGCGTGATCGGTGTGGCAAAATAGGACATTTTGTGGCGACTTCCCGGCAAAAAATGAAATTGTCCGAAAAACGAACCTATTATGTTTAAGATTATTTCCCGGAGCCGAAAAACGTCCTAGGAAAAACCTTAAGTCTAACGCATGCATATAGGCTCAGGTCTGCATTGTTTCAGAAAAATACACGAGAAACGGACATCCGCCTTACTCAAACTGCACTGCAGGCCGACACTAGGACGTTCGCGTTCGGTTCGAAACCGAAACGACACTCGGATAATATTAGGCGGTTTTTAGGACGTTTTCAGGACCAAACCGGGCGATTCATTTTTTGCCGGGTTGTGGCAAACATTAAAAATTTTGTGGCAAATTGTGGCAAAAATGTGCTAATTTGGAGGTAAAAGTCTTTCATCGAGCGCGCTTATTTTTAGGCAAAATTTCACCGACCGCGTAAAAATAACCTTTTCGCAAAAAGTGTGGCAAAAGAGAGTTCGTGCGGCAAACAATTTTTGGAATTGCAGAAGAATACAGAGGTTGAAGAAGATTCTGCAGACCTAACCCAGTTTATGGGTAAGAACAACCAATACATTTGATTGCGCTATAATTTCACTAATAGGTAATCAGTAGGGCGAACCATTTTTTTTGTCCCCCTCAGTGTATAACAGAAACCGGGAATTTTTCTCGGTGAATCTTGAAATCATTTGTTGGATTATGAAACTGATGATTCCATGAGAAAAAATTTAAAAATTGAGACACGAGCCCATATCTAACTTGAATTTTTCCTCTCTCTGCAAGAAACATTATTATTTGTATCTGCAACACACGCCCCTGAAAAATCCAAAAGAGGGGTTCAGAACAGGGCTGCTATTTTGCGTATAATCAATGGTATTTTTCAATTCACCGATGATTCCACCGGATGAGAAAAGATTACACAGTTCAGTTCAGTGCATGACTGTAATAAACTTAAATACTCGCATCTGTAATCTTTTCTCAACCGGTGGAGTCGTCGATGACTTTAAAAAACTTGCGGATATTTTAATTAATCAACGGAGTTTCCACCGATTAAGGAAAGATTACAGATCTGAGTATTTTCGTGCATTACAGTAATACACTGAACTGAACTGCGTAATCTTTTCTCAACCAGTGAAATCATCGGTAAATAGAAAAATAGCATTGATTATACGCAAAACGGCAGCCCAGGGACCAAATAATGTTCGGTCCCGAGCGTAACTTACGCACGGTCACATGACCGTGCGTAAGCTCTCTGATTGGTCGAAACCGCACGCAAGATGCACGCAATTCAATGCTCGGGACCTAACATTATTTGGTCCCTGGTTCAGAATCACCGTAAGTAGAAAAAAAGAGGCAGAAAGCACGATGCTCCAGCTACATCTTACATCAGCTGTTCATCGCTATTTAAAGATTGTAAAACACAGAGAGTGTATATCAAAGACATTATAGAAGAAGACTGGCCCCTGCTATCTCTTTGCACGGGGGAAAAGTGAAGCCGGTCTTGAGTCGGGCCGATGGGCAGGGCACTTCCCCGCGCGGGGGTATGAACCAAATTAACATTAGCTCTTATGGAGCTTCGCTCTTCAAACCTATTTTAGTCGATTATTCTTGCGAATAACCGTGTCGAGTCTCACATATGTTGTACATTATTGTATACCATACATTTAAACCGAAAATTTGGATCAATTTAAAACGTCCTTTCTTTAATAATCGAAGTTAACGATCGGTCAGTCATTGTTTACTTTAGCACCCATAACCTCTTTGCCGTACTTTCAATCGAAAATATCTAGCGGATAAATTGACCGAAACATTCGTTTAAATTCGTCAATCTCAACTTTGGCATAAGCTGCATATCATATTAGCGTACTTTTGAAAACTAACAGTAATTAACATTCTTTTGAAACAGTTTTATGTATCAGCTCCATAAGACGCAATGTTAATTTGGTTCATACCCCCGAGCGGGGAAGCCCCAGCCTGCGACAGTAACCGGCTTCAAATCTCGCCGCTAGGGGCCAGTCTTCTTCTATAATGTCTTTGGTGTATATCCACTATCCAGCTATAGCAATAACCTATCCAGTATGGAGGGTGCAGAGCGCAGCGGAGCGGTCTCCATCACTTTGATTGTGTTTACTTTCTGAACGTGATTAGGCCGTCAAAAAGATGGAATAAGGCGAACTCTGGGAAAAAAAACATCGTCCATCAACACGCCTCGCTTGAAATGACCGGCCAGAGACTCTGATCGATTTCATCAGCAAACATGTCCAATATTTTGACCGCGTTCCTAACACCACATGTATACATCAATCGAAAACAAGACCATTTTACTAGCCTCACTTTCGTCTCTATTCGTCTCTGTTTTGGCCTCCCCCCCCCCCTTCGAAGTTTTAATGCTCTCTTTCACCAACCAGACACACAGGGCCAGTGGCGGATCCAGAAAAGAGCGAATAAAAGTGGTGTGCTTACATTACAATGTTTAAAGCAGGGTGCCAGTGGCGAGGCGTGAAATTTGGCAACAATGTATTTTCTTCATTTAAAGCCACCAAAAGAGTCGAACGCTTCAGTCATCGGCGATGACCAGGCATTTCGACCTTTGTAATGTGTTTAAATGGGGAAAAGGAACGTTGGCCTCGCCACTGCAGGGTGCACAGTGCACACATTCAAATCACCGATGCGATCACAGGATCACACCGTAGAGTTTTAAATCATTAATAAAATTCACGCAAAACGACAACCCTGGCAGCATCCTGGTATGCAATTAACTGCATTCATCGCAGTAAAAACAAGTGCGCATCGCATTGGCGGATCCAAGGAATTGTCCTTCTCTCTCTTTTTCCATTAGAACGCATGTGTTAGAGAAGGGTAGGAGAGGAGGCGATAATCAGGTGACTGTTCCTGTTCTAACCTTTTCTAACACACGCATTCTAATGGGAAAAGAGAGAGAAGATTAGATGGGGCTCCAGCAAATTTTTGCTGAAGGGAATTGAAGAGTTGATTCTTGCATAAAAACCTGTAAAAATAACGATAAGTACACTGAAAATCACGAAATTCACTCTCAGAATCGGACTTAATCCTTTAAAGACCAGGTTAGTTCACATGAACGTCACTTTTCCGTTTGTATAGGGAAGGTAGTTAACTATTCGTACTCGGGAGAGTTGGAATTGCATATACGACGGATCAAAGGCGTCAGACGAAATCTCATCTTTTTATACCACATCGAGAATCGCGTTTATTCGGAATCCTGATATAGGACCAATGTGAAATAGACTACTTAGAGGAGAAAACCGAGTATATTCGGGCTTGGTCCATAAGGGGTTAATGGCGGAGGGACGCAGTTATCATGGGAGATTCCTATGTAAATTGAGATATATCTCTGTGTTTCCGTAGAGAAAGTGACATAATAGACAGGAATAAAAATATAGCCCATGATACCTGCGTTGAGCTGTCATTACAAACTTGCCGTTATAGCAGTTATGTCAGTTGATGACTGGATTTTAGACTTTCTCAGTGTGATTTCTGTAATTTTCGCTGGTTTTTACATCAGATTAGACTGATTGAAGTATTCGTTTGCTTACAGCAAAAGTTTGCAAGAGCCCCATTCCTGGATCCGCCAGAGCGGTGCATCGTTATGGTATGTTGCTTGGTTTTCGACGATATTTTTAAAAACTACTCTGAAAGTTTACGAATGGATAAAGTTAGATCATTCAGATTTCGGAAGTGTTTACCGGCGGTTCTTCTCTGTAACACTGTAATAATTTCCCTCTAACTCGCTACTCGACTAAAGGGAGAACTCTTGGCAGACAAAATACTCACTTTTACATGAAAGTTAATGTACATAAAACATGTCTTGAGAATCGGTAGCATAAACTGTCATGTCGTCTCTCTCGGAAGCTAGGACTTTCAAAAATAATGACTCGTGTTTTACAAAAAGTTTGTGTCTGTGAAAGTTTTATATGCGGTTGAGGAACAGCTTATTTGAGACTTTGCTTTGTGCCTATAACTTTCTTTGTAAACATTGCTATTTTAGATCAAAAATTCTCCTTTTTTGTTTTTCAAGGTAGTCCAAAAACCCCTCCCTTCCTAGAGACCCCCTGTTCTAGTCCCCTCTCCCTTTGGCTTTACGTCACACAAGTTCAGTGTTTTACGCAAGCTATGGAGTAAAATCTAGGAGAACTTTTGTTTGTTGAATATGGTAAACCGAGGTGTTAATGTGAAAATGGCACAACCAAGCGCAGCAGCCTCGTTGCCAGATTTCTTCGATGTTTTTATCAACGAGCTTTAGCGATAGAGAGGCTAATACATATGTTATAATACATGGACGATCTATGAATCTGCGGGCCGATCATTTACTTCATCGTTAAACCGATCGTTAAGAATGTGTATGAGTGATTCTATTGGTCGAATATTGTAAAACTTAGCCGTTGCTATGGTAATCATCGTTATAGTGTCCGTTTTTTAAAGGTTACTCATGAATAGCCTTTATAAAACGAGACTCTTAACGATGGTTACCATAGCAACAGTCAAGTTTTACAAATTTTGACCAATAGCATCACTCGTAGACAGTTGTAACGATCGGTTTAACGATAAAGTAAATGATCGGCCCGCTGGTTTGTTTGCCTCACTTTTTTTAACATTAAACTAAAAATTGTAATTAATTCAGTGGAAATTGGTTTTAAACAAATGCAAGTCTTAAAAGTGGCTTTCTGGACACAGAATTCTAATACAACTATCCAAGTGAGAAAATCTAGCTTGTTTCCAATAATGTGTCAGTTCCTTCATCGTGCAAATCCTTCCAGAAGAAACAGTTATATCGATTTATGTGTCCAGATAGCCACTTTAAAACACTTGCACTTTCATTTATAACCAATTTTAAATGTTTTTGTCACAGTTTTGTTTTAAAAATTTAAAGGTTAAAAAATATGAGGCAAACAACACGAGCCTGTGTGAAAAACGTCCATTAGAGATTTCCATCATGGCTACCTTAGTCTGTCTACTCCATTTAAAACTATAGAAAAGTATCGATCGTCCGAGGGTGCAATTGAACCCCCGAGAAATCGATACTTTTCTATAGTTTTCAATGGAGTGGACATCGATATATCGCATTTCACGAGCCGCCAATGCCCACGTATCCTCTCTTTCGCTAAAACTCGATAGATTTTATGCAAAGAGGCGAATAAGCCTAAAATTAGCCAACAAAAAAGGTGTCCGATTTGTTTCAAGTATAGACGCAACCCTATTTCAGGCTTTCAGCAAAGTTGTCGTTGTTCGAGCAGTTATCAATTATCCGAAATGATCAATGCAGTGGCTGCTCATGCTATTTGGCAACCATGCTTTTAGCCATTTGAACCTGTACGAAAGTATCGCTTTCTCTGATATCGGCGAATCTCCTGAACATCGATTTTTTCACGTAGGTTTCAATGGAGAGAATTCGTTGTTGCCACATTGCACGAGAACCACCACTGGATCGACGTAAAATTGCTTTCAAATTAGCTCGTTAATAGCGTCGATTTGGCAACCTTGTGAGCATGTGTGCCATGCGTTGCGATGTGACGGTGCTCGAGAAACCTCGCTGAATAAATAGAGAATGGAGCTGCTGGGATTAACATATATCTGTATCTATGAGCGCCGGGCGTCGAAGATTCGCTCCCACTCGTGAATTAACTCGTAAACACTGAACAGTGAACACTGAGCAGTGGAGATTTTCCGCAACACTCAACAGTTCAATCTGCTAACCGATGCGCTGCTGCCAGGAGTGCCACCGCAGGCATTTTTTTATTTTTTGGGCGAGTATACTCGCCCAAAAGCCCCTTGCTTTTGCTGGTTCCCCTCCGGCACCCTCTTTTTCCGCTCGCCCAGAGGCAGGGCTGCCGTTTTGCGTATAATCAATGCTATTTTTCAATTCACCGATGATTCCACCGGTTGAGAAAAGATTACACAGTTCAGTTCAGTGCATGACTGTGATGCACGAAAATACTCTGATCTATAATCTTTCCTTAATCGGTGGAAACTCCGTTGAATAATTAAAATATCCGCAATTTTTTAAAGTCATCCACGGCTCCACCGGTTGAGAAAAGATTACAGATCAGAGTATTTTCGTGCATTACACTGAACTGAACTGTGTAATCTTTTCTCAACCGGTGGAATCATCGGTGAATTGAAAAATAGCATTGATTATACGCAAAACGGCAGCCCTGCCCAGAAGGGTCGGTTTTTGCCCCTCCTCGCCCAATAGTCCGCGTCCACCAGAACTACAGCCTTGCTCTCTTTTTGCCCATTCTACAAACAGCTGATTTGGAAAAAGATGAAATAATAAGGAGGGGGTGTCACGTGACGAGCAAAGAGAGAGAAATACCATAAAGTATATAACAATAACAAACGAAGCCTCTCAGTCGGGGCCCAAACTATCCCAGATTTTAATGACCACGGCAGGCAGCCAGGTAATTCCACTCTATAGTGCGCCTCGAGGCTCGCAAGGATAATAAACGAAATGACTCGCGCGCGAATATTTTCGCGTGGCTTTTAATGTGATCATAACACGCTCGCGAGGGATCTCATTGAAGAGCGGGCCATTATAGATGGCGCCACAGAGGTGTATCCACTATCCAAAGGGATTCGTTTTTCTCTCTCATCCACCCATTTAAACCCATGAATTAGATAAGGATAACAGGAAAACGTTATCACGTGACTTCAACCCTCCGTACTCTCCTTTTTTATCACGTGCCACTAAATAGGCAATGAGAGAGAAAACAACGTTAATTCTTGCATCCGCCATTGGATGGCGCCACTCGCTCCCAATCGACTCGAGCCGGGAGACCGCTCCCTGGATTTTTTTAAGCTTTTTTTTTACGACTGAAAAAAAAATCGATTGCAAACTGCATCGAGCTGAACTGAAAGCGGCGAAGCGAAATGTTTCAGCGCTGGAGAAAAAAATTCAGTCGTGTCGTGCGGGACCGTGTTAAAAGCTCGGCGCGGCGATGGAAACACGAATACACCCTCTCGCGCATTGCTCGCGAGCTAGGGTCTGTGCTCGAATTCACCGGAGCGTTACACTTATGAACCGGGGCAAAAAAGATTACGGGTAGTGGCGTTTTCAGTAAACATCGATCAACTTTAATACAGAACTCGGTAAACTTTCACTGAAAGAAAGTGATAGTCATAATACCAAATTTTAGTATAATATTACCAGATCAACTGCAATATGTGAACGACAGAAAATCTAGCATTTTGACCAGAATATGGTGATAGAACTAGAATTTCCTAAACAATTTCAAGAACTATGGTACAAACACTAGAATTCTGATAATGCACAGAGAAAAATGCTTCTGTTGTTAGAACTGAAGATTCGACTTATTTTTATCACCGAAATTTTCGGTTGAATAAACCAAAATGTTCAGTCGTAAGTACCAAAGAAATCGGTAAGTATAACCCAAATTCCGCCTTTACATAATACTCAGTTTTACTAATGAAGCATTCGGTACTCGGGGCGAAAATTTCGGTTCCTCTAACCGAAAACTTCGGTGATCAAATTTTACCGAATTATTTTTCTCTGTGTGGGGCTCTTGCAAACTTTTGCTGCAGGTGATTGAAGAGTTGACTCATGCATAAAACCCTGTAGAAATGACGATCCCTGATAAAAATGACCCATGCGAAAAGTCCAAATTTGCATGGGAAATCATGAGTTCTCATGAGAAATTCATGTCAACGTATGGGAAATCATGACTCTCCGTGATGGTTTCCTCATTAGAACCCATAAGAAACTCATGATTTCCCATGGGCTCCCATGATTTCCTATGGGGTCTCGTGATTTTTCCTTGGACTCCTCATGGGTTCTCATGATAAATCATGAAAATGTTCGTAGATATACCAGGAAATCACGACATTTTTCATGGGTTCACATGAGAAACTCATGTGAGCCCATGCAAGTTTGGTCATGATTTCTCATGAGTCATTTCTACCAGGGATGAGTTCACTAATAAATCACAAAATTCACTCTCAGAGTTGGGCTTAATGGCGGAGAAACGCAGGTATCATGGGGTATTCCCATCTAAATTGAGACATATTTCTATGTGTTTCCATAGAGAAAGTGACATAATAGACAGAAATCTCTCATTATACCTCCGTTGAACCGCCATCAAGAACTTGCCGTTATAGCAGTCATGTGTGTTTATTACTGAATTTTAGATTTTTTTTAGTATCATTTCCGTGATTATCGCTGGTTTTTACATCAGATTTGACTATTCATTTGCTCACAGCAAAAGTTGGCAAGAGTCCCATTACGTGAACCGCATTGTCGTTAGCAATATCCACGTGACAAATCGAGGCGTAAGACAGTATAAAACACAACTACCGGGAAAAAACGGAAAATGAAGAGCGGAGAAAGAAAAGCTATATTTCCTTGACCTTTCCCGATTTTCCGAGGGAGTACAGCCCACATTAGAACACAGCGTAACACTTTCGCCTTGACTTTTAATAAACAACAAAAGCGCTTTCACGGCGAGTTTTGTTAAAAGGTATACATTTACAACGATTAATCAGACGTTGTTCCGGTTTCGAAAAAAAAGGTATTTTTATCGATGAAATCGATTTTCAGCCCCCGCATCCTCTGACCTACACAATATGTACACTTAATCCCAACTTTGACTGACAAGAAAGTCAGAGATCGATTAATAAACACCAAGGAACGCGAAAAGCATGGCAAAAATTCGAACGGAATGTTATAAAAACGACAGAGAGCAAAAAGCGAGAGTGAGTCCGAATGAAGAGAAACACCCGTCCTGAGTTATAAACGCCCACGGGCCACGAACTCATTAAAACGACTTCCTAATTAACTGACAGTCAACTTCACACCATCCGCCATAACAGAACATGTCCAGTGTAAGTCTTTTAAGACTGGCCGCTCGATTCGTCAAATCCGTGGAGGCAAGCACACAAAAAAATTCATAACTCACGATCCCATCGGCGTCCCAAGTTGAAATTTTGATGGTGTCTTTTTCAGGGTATGCTCCGTGTTTCCTGATTTTTTTATAATTTTAAAAGTGGCCGATTTTGAGATATTCAAATTCTAAAATTTTAGAAACAAATTTCAGCCAAATTTTAAAATTTTTCTCAAGGTTGTTACACACAGTTAGAAAGATATTAGAAAGACCTTTTCAATGAGACCACAACGAATGTTCTACGATGAGCGGTTCTCGAGATACGCTCTCTTGAAGGTGACGGTCTCGGCAAAAAATTGACAAATTTTGGCAACTTTGAAAATTTGTAAAAAATAGACAAATGATCAGAAAAATTTAAAAAAAAATCCGTTTTAGACTCATCTCGGTGGATAGAATGAGTGTACCAAATTGCATGCAATTCTGAGGGGGTCGGGTCAAAAATCATAATTTTTTGGTCTGATTTGGCTTGGACTGACCCTTAAGTATTCATGACTCGCATGGTGGGAGGGGAGGGTGTGTGTGTTATTCCGCAGATTTTAGAGAGGCAAAAAATAACCATTCTAAAAAGTTAGATTGCACGATATCGGCCGCAACCTCGCATCACTTGAGCATGTCAAGAAGATACTAGATCGAGTCCCTATACACATATGTTCACTGGCGCAACCAGGATCTCTTCCATCTCTCTCATTTCCCATTTTAATGTATAAGTAGAAAAAGGACAGAAAGAGGGGGTTTTATCCCCTTGTCCATCCTTGTCTCACATACGTTTCTTAATGGAGGGAAGAGAGAGATGCAGAAACTCTCGTTACACTGGCGCAACCATGCAGGATCTCTTCCATCTCTCTCATTTCCCATTTGAATGTAAAAGTAGAAAAAGGACAGAAGGGGGGAGGGGGTTATCCCGTTGTCCATCCTTGTCTAACATACGTTTTTTAATGGACAAAAGAGAGAAATGAAGAAACTCTCGGTGCGCTATTGAATTCTGTAACTGACTAACTAAGCGCAGTGAACGAGTTGGAATGTCCGAAGCAGTGGCGTCGCGTGCAATTAGACAACATCGTATTTAGTGCATTGAAACACGTGAAAAAAATCGAACTATTGAAGGTGCACACAGTGAACAAACGATTCGATATTTCACATGCATTTAAATGTACGAAATACAGCGTTGCCAGATTGGACACGACGCCACTGCTCGTTTGAAAAGGAGCCACGAAATACATCACAGAGAGTTCATGGCAGAGCTCATGTTGAGAAAGACTTAGCTGACTTTTAAGCAGAGAGCGATTCATTTGAAATGCAGCGGCCGGCGGCTGCGTATAACGTGCAATTTCACAACACGATTTCTGTCCATTGAAACCTGTGTGAAAGGTCGAGTTTCAGATTCACCAAACACTTAATACAGTTCGATATTTCCCATGAGTTCAAATGGCGAAAGGGGGGGCCGGGGGGGGGGGGTGCAACGTCGACATATTACGCGCTATGCCATAAAGTTAGCGACAGAGTTCTTGGGATTTTTGCGAAGGAAAACGCGTGCAGTACCGAACCGCGTGAATAGCGAGAATCAGACGAGACAAAACGTTTTCAGTCTCCGACCGATTGCGTGAGAGACAGGCATAGACAACTTTTAACCGCGCGGCTGATTCTTCAAAGCTGCAACTGCCGACCTTGACTTGATAAAGTGCAATACAGGGCCTTAATAGAGCTGCACTGAAAATGGTCGTGCTGATGCGCGGGCCGGGGCAGTCAGCAGTCAGCAGCTGTCGCTTGCTAACTGCCAACAACGAGTTCAATCGTCATTGACTGCTCAGCACGATTCAGCACGATCGCTCAGCATAGGACAAACATGAATCATTCATATGAAATGGTCTGCCGACAACTTTTACTCCAATCAGAAGAATGGATTATGGAGTGAACTAATCCGAAAAACACGATTATCGTAGTCATTGGTGGATTCAGGGGGGTGGCGAAGAGGGCGACCCCCCCTCCCCCGGTTCGGCCAAAAAAGTGCGAAAAGAAAGTGAGGAAGGGGGAAAGCAAGAGTGAAATAAGAAAAAGGGGGTCACTGAGGGGAAAAAATCCCCAGTTCGCCCCCTCCGTTTGTGAGGGCTGCGGATCCGCCACTGAGCGTAGTGACTATTTCCAAAATCTACTCCATGAGCTTCTTTGGAAATTATGATTGTTGAGTTGTGACATAATGGGGCTCTTTGCGAATTTTTGCTACACGGAAATCAATAGTTAAATCCTATGTGAACTCCACCGAAAATCACGAATTTCACATTAAAAAGTCTAAAGTTTGGCAATCAACTTAGAAAATTGCTGTAATGGCAAGATCGTAATGGCGGAGCTATACGCAGGTATCATGGGAGATTCCTGTCTAATTTGTCACTTCCTCTATGGAAACACAGAGATATGTCTCAAATTAGATAGGAATCTCCCATGATACCTGCGAGTAGCTCCGTCATTAAACATAATGGGATTCTTGCACACTTTTGCTATAAGCGATCTAACACTCGATTCTGGTGTAAAAACCTCGAAAAATAACAATGGCAGCGCTAAAAACTTCCAAAATCCACTCCTAAACTCAATAAACGCTTTTATTTCGGGGCGTAATGGTGGCCGAGGGCAGCAACAATAATGGGAGATTCCTATCTTAATTTTGTCACTCTTTCTATGCTGGCAAGGATGATTCACAGAGTAATTAGTCAACAGAGTGATGATCCACATCCGATGAATGGTACCGCAACACCTAGTGACACCGGTGTCAAATGAAAGTCGTCTCTTATTGATCACTTCTTGATGGAGTTACAGTATTGATAGATGGGAATCTCCCATTGTTACTACCCTCAGCCACCATTACGCCCGCAGCGGGGGGTTTATATCTGCCTCGCGTCAGTAAAGCGCGACTCAGGCTTTAGGGAGGCCCCGGTCCAGTGGTGGACAGGTACAGGGTGATCTGAAGAATCCGTTTCAATAATTTCAAAAATAAATCAAAATGTCACCACTATCACAAAAATGTCAGACCCTATATATTAGCTATGTTCATGCTAGCATTCCAATTAGGATCGATTACAGATTTTAGGATAAGGTTGGATTAGAGTGATTCGCAAAAAACACTAGGAATTTTACTTAATCTCGCTCAAAGTCGAAATCCGAAATAAAATCATCGTTAAAACAATTTTGAGATCCAGGAGGGGTTTTTTTTTTATTTTTATTTTTATTTTTTTTTGCGAATCTAGTTTTAGAAAACGCCAGTGAAATAACAAGAAGTGTGGCAGAGAGGAGGTTACGTAACTTCTAACCACTAAAAATGTATTTCAGCGCGGAACAATAAAAGTGTCCGATCCAGATGTTTATTGGAGACGAACTGACTGGGGGGCGAATATGAACGATCGTTTCTTCAACGTCGAGTCGCTATCTAGAAGCGAATTTTCGCGACGAATATATTCGACAAAACCATTGCCAACCTACGCATGATAACAGTAGATGACACGAAACTGGATCGTGTTTTTCGAACTTTTTCGGTGTTTTCAGTCATCGATGGCATCAATTCGATTTTGAATTCAAGTCCGGAGGTGAATTCGAAATCGAATTGATGCCACCGATGCCTCGAAAATCCATCTAAAAACACAATCGAGTTTCCTCGAATATGTAGTTGGGTTGGTATTGTTTATGGTATTCGATCGCGAAAATTCGCCTTACAATTAGTGCGAGTTAGTCTTATGGATGGTATTTATCTCCTCAGTGGGTATTCCGATAGAAACCCTTGAATCTCTACAGTGTGCGCTCGTCAGCCGAGGAATCATCGGTGAATTTCCTTAGAGTTTTAAGGGTTTCTATGGAAATATAAACTCGAAAGCTAATCCCCCATGAGAAGAACATGCACTCGATAGCGCGATTTAATACGATTAAAGAACGATTGTTCACTGGAAAAAAAAAAATCGCCTGTTGCAATAACAAGAATTCTGGTTAATACTTATAATCCCCAGCATTCGTTTCCGATCTAGCTAGGTAGCTTATACGCATAAACACTGCGAGGGGATTAAGTAGGATTGAATTCAATCTAAATTGTTATGCTAGCATTAACTTAGCTATTACACATCTTTCGGTGCTTCAGAATAATTTTTTTACATCAATTCGTTTACATCATTTTTTTAACCCCAGAAGCTTTTCTATTCTATTATTGTCGATATCCCTCGACTATTCAAGACATTGCCCGACGGAACAAGAGCGTATCCATGATAAATGAGATCAGTCAGCGACTTCAAAACCCTTAGTATGGCGCTTACAGGTAAGTACATACGTTGTTCGATGTGTCGTGGAATTCTTCGCTTTGGCATCCTTACAAAATAATAAATTGTATACAGAAGAGAGTCGTGAGCAACGGATTGCCATCTCTTCGTATTAGAACCTTAGCAAAAATATCGATTACTTTCGGCGATTCAAATCGAACCTCCCGATAAAATCAATTTTTCTCTATAAGTTTGTGCTGAGAAGGAATTGAAAGATCGAATTTTACAAGCTATACCACCGATGATCACTATCTTCAAGATGCTGTGACAGTTCTTGAATGGCGATGTATCGATGTCTTCTACATTTAAGTCTAAGGAGAATAATCGACCCCCAAGGAGATTCAATTAACCCTTCAGGAAATCGATACTTTTGTATGTTTTCAAACGAAAGCAAACTACAATCGATCGCTGTGGCGGAGTTTCAGAGAAAATGCTTTGCGATTCATCGACAACCGCTCCATATAAACTTACGGAAAATAATCGACCCCTAATCGGTTCAATTGAATTATAAAGAAACCGATACTTATGCATAGTTTCAAGCGGAAGAAAACTACAATCGATTGCTGTGGCGGAGTTTCAGAGAAAATGCTTTGCGATTCATCGACAACCGCTCCATATAAACTTACAGAAAATAATTGATCCCCAATAGGTTCAATTGAATTATAATGAAATCGATACTTATGCATAGTTTCAAGCGGAAGAAAACTACAATCGATTGCTGTGGCGAAGTTTCAGAGAAAATAATTTGCGATTTATCGACAACCGCTCCATATAAACTTACGGAAAATAATCGATCCCCAATCGGTTCAACTGAATCATCAAGAAATCGATACTTTTACATAAGTTCAAATGGGATAAAAACGATTATTCGATCCTTCACAAGCCACCGCAGGCTGGAGGGTGAATGACGGTATTGCGATTTATCGACAACCGCTCCATATAAACTTACGGAAAATAATCGGTTCAATAGGGCAGTTGCAAGGGTCTGAAATGTTGTGTTTTTTATAAGGAAAATAATAGTACTTGATGACCTAAGAACAATGGTGCCTTTGGTTTTTTTCCCTAGTGCCCTGGTTTTGGAGATACACTCGTGTGAAGTTGCAAAAAATCGTGGGTGTAGTGACGTCACTACGCGGAATCCCCATTTAAAACAATGTATTTTGGGCCAAAATATCATCTCCGGAACAGATGGAGCACAATTAGAAACCAAAGGCATCTTTGTTCTCAGCTCATCAAGTACTTTCATTTGCTTTATAAAAAGCGCAACATTTCAGACCCTTGCAACTGCCCCATTGAATCATCAAGAAATCGATACTTTTACATAAGTTCAAATGGGATAAAAACGATTATTCGATCCTTCACAAGCCGCCGCTATGGCTGGAGGGTGATTGATGGATATGTTTACCTTAATCTCCTCTCGTTCAGGAGAGGTTCCACGTTCTGAACCATCTGTTTCTCTTCGAGCTGTTTATGGGTTGCAGTCCACCTTTCTGCAGTCTCCTGCTCTTTTGGAACTTTGACCACATAATACAATACCCCTCCGTGAGAGGTAGACATACTTGGCATACTAGGTTTAAAAACCCGGCGCTCAACACACAAAACACAAGAAACTGAACTTAAAAACTTAACGAAATTAGACCTGACAATTTATAAATTAGGAACCTTTGGTTGACTTGAAAAAAATACTACGCGGAATCACCGGTGTGTAAAAAACTTGAGACAGAAAATGTCTGCTCGCATTGTCAGTCTAACTGAAAAGAACAAGGTAGCACTTTATTACTGTCGATAGGATTATTTTTTTTTTTTTTATTTTTTTTTTTTTATTAAAAACGAGAGATTTCACTGACAATAAATCGATCTAGGAAGAGGATCAATATTCAAAACCGAGAAAAACGTCAAGGGGTCACAGTAAAAGCGTGTGAAAGTAAAATCCGGGTCATTTTATAAAATTAAAAAAAAAACCGGTGCTCAATTGAACACAAACGAACAGATTGAACACAAACTGTTGTTGGGATAATAAAAAACAAAACAACTTTCCAACAAGCCGTTTCTTCGACTGAAAAGAGGGAATTAATCCTTCGGTTCTTTTTTGTTTGTTTTTTTTTCAAGTTTTATAATATTATAAAACAAAAAACGATGAAAAAAATAACCCCCGTTAGCACCAAAAACGCACAAAATCAGACTAAATTGAAAAACCGACGAAAAAAAACAAACAAACAAAATTGCACTAAATTAACATAAACAAAAACAAACTGTAGTAGATCCAAAAACCACCTCACTCGTAAACAACGATTCGGGGGGTATCCACGTAATGACGCGACGGGAGGGCGGGTAGGAGAGAAGGCCGTGCGAGAGGATTCACCGGGGGGGATGGAGGGGGGCCGGGACCCCGATGGCGGAAAAAAAAAACAAAAAATCACCTCGGGGGGACAAACTTTTGAAACGAGGGTGCAAAATTTAAAGGTTATAATATCGTCGTGTTACGGGGGCCTACTGTGGAAAGGGGGGAGGGGGAGGGAAGGCGCTTAGGAGTGAGAGAGAGAGAGAATGGGTAAAAAACGGAGGAGGAGGATGAGCGAAAATACACTTCAACGTCACGACGTTCAACTGCCTGGCGAGTCACTCCGGGACCCGACGCGAGCGCTACGGGTTTTACGTATCCACTGAGAAGAGAATTGGTTGCGGAGTTGCAACGCGGGCAGGCAAGGAGTGAGGAGTGTGATGAACGGAGGGAGGGGGAGGGCGGGGGGAGATATCGATCCGCGCGTCGTTCCGACCCCCCCCCCCCTCGGACACCGCTTCTCCTCCCCCAGGAACACTTCCTTTTCTACCGGCGCACGGCAGCACGGCGTCCCGGCGAAGTGCGAGCGTCGAGTCGCGTCGTCGTACCGCGGATTCGCGTCGCGGCGGAGGCCCCCGCCAGAGCGCGCGGAAATCGCGGGAGGCAGGCGGAGGAGATGGTAGGTGAGGTGCTTGCACGAGGCGGCAACACCGGTTGCGAAGGCGCGGCAAAGCAACGCTGCCAACGATGGCATCATCCAACGACTTGTAAGTATACTGTAAACTAGAGTCCCTATATATGAAAGAGTGAAGACTAGAGTCCCTATATATGAAAGAGTCTCGCCATACGAGGTTCCATCTCTGATTGGCTGCTGAAAAGTGAAGAAGAAGAAGAAGAAGGGGTCAATGAGGCCTGGAGGCGCGCCTCTTGTTTACATCTTCATGGAACCATCTTCACTGCTGCCCAGCTTTGAGGAAACTTTCGGCATATTTAGCTAATACTGATGAAATTTGAATTAGAAATTGATGAAAAATGTGCTCAGAACAGAATAAAATTCACGCATTACTTTTAAAACAGGTAGTGAAGCCAACGGGTATTGGAGGTTAGTTTGACCTAACAAAGATTACTTACACACGAATACATGTATAAGGATTCTTTGGCGGGAAGATCGTTGGATAAAAATGAAAACAAGAGGCGCGCCTCCAGGCTCCTCAGGCACCTTCTTCTTCTTTACTTCTGTTCACGTGTCACGACTCTTTCATACATAGGGACTCTACTTGTAAGTACTGTAAACTTGAGTCCCTATGTATGAAAGAGTCAAGGCGTGAAGTGAAGAAGAAGAAGGTGTCTGAGGAGCCTGGAGGCGCGCCTCTTGTTTACATTTTTATCCAACGATCTTCCCGCCAAAGATTACTTATGCATGCATTCGTGTGTAAGTAATCTCTGTAAGGTCAACCTAACCTTCAATTCCATTGGCTTTACTACCTGTTTTAATAACCCCTTCCACCCCATTAAAAGAACTAATTAATGAACGGATCTTCAACCTCTTTCCCGCGCAAGCACCCTGCAATGACTTGTACTGTAAACCACAAAAGAAATGGGAGGCTCATTCCAAATACCAAGTAGATTTCAAGTATTATAGATAGTTGGTTTAAACGACTTGGAACAGCATCAACTGAAACTACCCAGGAAGGAACTGTTTAAGAATGTGAAACATCAAAAGAGTTAGTTAATAGACAAACATATAACCTCTCTCCCATTTGCAACCCCCGGGCAGAATGCTTTTTATGTTTCAGAAGATAACAAAAGAAACATTATTTTGTGGTTTTCTTTAAGCGCAGTCAAAGATTTAAACACTTACGGTGCAATCAGAGCGTCACAGATACAAGTAATATCACAGAGTAATACAGTCAGAACGGAAACTCTGTCGGATTTTGAAGCAAATTCATTCCGTGCCCGCCATGTTGGGATATAGGATGTTTACATCTGGATTCGTGCGCGAAAAAGAAAATATAGGACATGATCCGCGAAATTTTCATTCTGAAATGCCAGCAGAATAAAAGTGAGGCTGGAAACTAAGATTTCTATTCAAAATGTACAGAAATAAATGAGTTTCAACCCAAATCACTCGCGTCCGCCATGTTGGGATATAGGACCACAGCGTTGCCTATTGGTGCCGTTAAATTCCAAACTTGCTTCCATTGGCTCTTATGGGAGTTTCCGTTCTGATTGTATTATTCTGTAGTAATATATGTGTTGATCGTCTCCGCAAGTAATTTCAAAAATTGAGTTAGGAAGCTACCGAGTTGCATCATTCCAGGCGCATTATGTAAGTACTTCCAACGGCTGATAGATTTCCATCTAAACTAACTTTACTAACTCCTTGAAGTTTCAATATCGGGTCCCACAGATCCTCTCTATCGCTATATCTCGTTGCTTTAACCCGGGAAGGTAGTTAACTGTTCATACTCGGGGGAGTTGGAATTGCCTATACAACGAATTGAAGGCGCCCGACGAGACCTTATCTTGTAGTGTTTTCATCTATATTTGCGTTTATCCGGAATGAAGTCTGAATCAATGTGAAATAGACTAGAGGAGAAAAACGCGTAAACTCGGGCTTGGCTCATAAGAGGTTAGACAGAGGGTTGGAAGGAGTATCGCGAAGTGACGTCATTAGTTCACAATTTGCTCACCTTAGACCTAGAGCAGCACTTCAATGCAAACGCTGTCTACATCGTTATTTTCGCGTCATTTCATGCACAATGCAAATTACAAATACAAACCAACGCTTTAGATCGCTGTGGCTAAATTCGTAACGCAACCATTGTCAGGATGATTTGAGTAATTTCAGTTCATTCTTCGAGCACCCTGCAGGCTTATAGTCTGCCATTAATCCTCTCGACTTAAACGAGTCATGCATATGATTCTCAGCCTCGACCCCGCTTCTTTATCTCTGCATCCCTTCGTAATTTCCCCTATTTTCCCAACGCCAGGACCCTTCCTTCGTTTCTTCATTCCCTTCACCACTCTTGTATTTTAAACCCTCACTTAAACGTGTCTTTTTTTTGTTCTGTATTTTTTTTTTTTTTTTTTTTTTTTTTGCTTCGCCAAGAGTTTGACAAGGCTTGATTGTTTGAGACATAATTTTGATTCTAATTTTTAGATTATTAATAGGTTATAACTAGAGTCCCTGTATATGAGAGAGTCTCGCCATACGAGGTTCGATCTATGATTGGCTGCTGAAAACTGAAGAAGAAGAAGGGGTCTATGAACTATGAAGCCTGGAGGCGCGCCTCTTGTTTACATCTTCATGTAACCATCTGCCCCGCTGGAAACTTTCGGCATTTTCAGCTGGTACTGATGAAATTTTCTATTGAAATTGATTTTATCAATTAACCTTTATGGGCTAAGCCCGAGTATACTCGTTTTTAGTCTATTTCACATTGATCCAGTCTTCATTTTGGATAAACGCGAATAGATGGGCGCACTACAATAGATAAGGTCTCGTCATGCGCCTTCAATCCGTCGTATATGCAATTCCAACTCCATCAAGTACGAACAGTTGACTACCTTCCCTTTAAAAACGGAGGAGTGGCGTTCTCTTGAACTAACCTGGTCCGAAAAGGGTCAATAAATTGTGAAAATAATTTCTGCCATAAATTGATGGCAACTCTGTAAAACGGCAGTTCTTCTCCGAAGTCTATGAGACCTAAGGACCCGCATAGAGAGGGTGGAATTTAATGGGCCCCCCTCCCCCTCCCCCTAACTTTACAAAAACCTGCTGATTCCGCCAATCGCAATCAGGCGTCGGCAACCAACGGTTGGTTGTGGCTGTAGCTTTTGCAGCCCGCCGAAGGTTGTCAGACTCATGGGCGGATCCAGCGATCTGGCAACTGTGTATTCTTCCCATTTGAATGCGTGAGAAACAATCGATTAGTCAAGGGGCCATGGCCCCCTCGAGAATCGATTCTTCCTCATACGTTCAAATGGGAAGAATACATGTTTGCCATATTGCTGAATCCGCCCTTGGTCAAACTGATTTTGAGACTAGTACCACTCAAAATGGTCATCCATGCAGCCACCAGTCTGACGACTATAGTTTGCGCGAGTCATAATAGTTATTGCGAGTGCGTATACGGTCAGTTATTTCATCTGAAGTGAGTTACTCAACAGCTTTCACGTAATCTTTCTATACACACTGTTTCAGTCGAAGTCTCGTTCAACTTTTAGGTTTTAAAGAAAGTATATGCGTTCGTTTACTTCGGCTAATATCCGATTGTATCGAGAGCGTAATCGATAGTTATCGACATACAAGACGTCATCGTCAGCTTTTCATAATAATTCAAGTGGGTTTCCTGAGCAACAACGAAAAACCGCAAAAAAAAAAAAAACCGTAAATGAATAAACCGCAAAATTCTTCAAACAATCAAATTAGACCATCAAAAGTATGGATTTTAAGGGCGCATTTGGTGACTTGTGAGCAACAAACATCTGATTCAAAAGTTTACGATATAACGAACATTTGTTTTGACGTCTAAAATTTCGAAACGTTGCGTACTTTTGACGGGAGATTCATCTGTGCCATGATTGATGATGATCACAGACAAAGACATCACTGATGATCGTCAAATGTTACCGGGCCGCCAAATTATACAGGGTGTTTCAGACCACCTGGCGAGCTTTTACTGAGAAAAAACTAAGGCAAAGATGAAAATTCGGCGAAACACGTGTAGCATATATCGACCTCAAACAATTCTGGGAAAATATTTTTAGCCCCCCAAAACCGCCCCTTGAGGGGTATTTAGGAGTTGGGTACCCGTATAAAAAAAAAGAATCAAATGGAAAGGGTATGTTTCAATATTAAAATCTAATAAGGCATAAAAAATTAACTTTTTTCACTATTAAATTTGTTCTCTCTATTAAGCGCCATTTACAGAGTAAGGGGTGGTTTTGGGAAATATTAGGGGCAGTTTTAGATTGACCGCTGGGACCCTCCAAATTACTTGATTTGAAAAAACTAAAGAGTTTCTTTTGGTGTATCGCATGACTATTTTTTGGGAGAAACGGTACAAGCCCCCGCCCAACAGTGCAGTGAAAAAAAGCTCCAAAATCGCTTTAGGCAGCTTTACTCAGCAAATTATCGAGATATTTAAAAACTGAAAAAAAAACACATTTTTCTTTTGTGGATAGGAAGAGATTGTTTTTTTATGTTCTTATGTAACTCAATTTTCGACCGAGAAATACTGCCCCTGTGGAAAATTATTCAGGGCAGGATTTCTTGGTCTAAAATTAGGTTGCGTAAGAATTTGAAAAGGCAATCTTTTCCTTTCCACAAAAGAAAAAGGTGTTTTTTTCCAGTTTTTATATGTCTCGATGATTTGCCGAGTAATGCTGCCTAAAGCGATTTTGGAGCGTTTTTCTCACTGCACTGTGCGCCCCTACCCCCAAAATTTTGGGGTTTCGGGAATTCCATAAAAATTGTCGAATGCAAAGGTACGGCTTGTTACACATCATTTGAAAGGTCTTTAAAAACCATAAAAATGATGCCCTCCAAAATTCGTCAAAACTCCCCCCCCTTCAAAACGGCGGCCATTTAAAGATTTGAGGGCTCGAGGGGAGCCGTCAAAAAAAAAAATACCCAAAATTGAGCGAAACACTCTCTTAAACATGGCAATTGGCAATACAGGAGCAAAGCGGCCATGGCCTCTCCTCACTCTGAAACGACTCATCTCTTAACTACTAGATGCTCCAGCTTGCAGCGAGCAGCGGTGCGGTGGCGGCAGCCGCAAAATAAATGACCTGGTAATTTCTTTTTCCTCGATTCAACGCCGCGTATGCCGAATCATAGCGGCTGCGGCTCATAACTCACCGCCAACCAGAGTTGCCAATTTCCATGAATTTGATAGAATTTCCTAATTCAACGGTGATACAACTGCCCACCAGAACGGACCACCGCACCGATGCACAAAATGGTCTAAGATCGTCAAAAGCAGTGTTGCCAGATTGGGGTGAAAAAGCTGTACGTTTCACATTGATTTAATGGGTCTGTTGCAAACTTTTTATACAGGGATGTAGAGTGTTAAATCTGAAGTAAAATCACGTGAAAAGTCCATTGGTGGTATCAAAAAGTCATAAAATGCAGTTTAACTCACAAGAGGCGTTAAGAAACCCAAATGGCGGTAAATATCGAGCAGACTGTGTGCACGCACCGTGAACATCCATGATGGCCAACGTTAGCAACTTCACAGTATCGGAGGTTATGAGTTTGTTTGCGTAGTGATTGGTTGTGATCGATGATGTGAGGTTGGCCATCTTGGATGTTCATGGTGCGTGCATACAGGTTGCTCGATATTTTACCGCCATCTTGGATTTCATTAACCTCTTGTGATTTATTGCATTTTAGACTTTCTGCTGCCACCAATGGTTTAACACGATATTACATGAGATTGATCACACTATAGCGCTCAAGCAAAAGTATGCAACAGACCCATTGGAACGATACGGCTTTTTACGCTAGATCTGGCAACACTGTCAAAAAAAGGCAAAAATAAGAAAGTTTTCTCATCAATTCATAATAAGTAAATAAGTCATTTAAGGTGATTCTTCAGTGTTTAGTGCCGATTTCTGCCAACAGAGCGCTACCGTTCGATTAATGTCAAATTACAGGCCGAAAGCAATTTATATTTATAAAAACGGAGTTACAGTTACTACAAATTATCTCTGAAGAACTTCTCTGCAAAAATCTCGTCGATAACTTCGAAAATAAGGCTGAAATTACCAAAAAATGGAAAATCGCGAATCGTTTCTCGTATATCGAAATGCGATATTCATTTTTTGGTACTGCTTTCATCCTTATTTTCGAAGTTATATGACGAGATATTTTATAGAGATGTTCTTCAGGTATAATTATCTAGTAAACTGATACTCCGTTTTCATAAATATAAATTGCTTTCGGCCTGTAATTTGACATTAATCGAACGGTAGCGCTCTGGTGGCAGAAATCGGCACTAAACGCTAAAGAATTCACATTAAACCTGTCACCGTAAAGTTTAAAATTTACTTTGAAAGTAGAAAACGATGATTTTTGTCTATTGTTTTCTTTCACGGATTGTTGGCTACCCTGCCATGCCACCCTAAGAATCGACGTAAATAATACGGCTTTTAACAACAAACATGGCAACACAGCTGCCATTAAGTTTTCCCCCTTTACCCCCCAATCCCTCCCCTTTACTTTCCTCCCCCAAGCTTCATTTTTTTCCTTTTCTACGTTTTTTTTTTAATTTTTCAAAAACTTTATCTTTTTAAAAACTAATCCCAACGGGATATTTTCCCATTTGGCATTGCCCTTTGAATGTAAAAAAAACCAAGCATTTTTTCCGTTTCCTTTTCTAGGGCATTACGTTCTAAATTGTTTATCATCGATGAATAAACTTTTAGCCTCTTCTACACCCAACTGACCCAACTCTCCTCTTTCAATGCTCGACTAGTTCAGTAGTGTGTTTCGTTCATTTTCCGAATATAGTTTTGCACATTTTCAAAGTGTGCATAAAACTTCAAAACAACTATCTAGATTAGAAAATTTCACTCATTGCTGATAAAGTTATATGGGTCACTGTGTCAGTTTTTTCATCGCACGCGGCCGGACTTTTCGGTTGGGGGGGGGGGGGGGGGGAATCAACACACCTAATTACACCAATTATAATTATTATACTCTTTATAATTACACTAATTGAATGGTCCAGGAGAAAAACGACAAATTATCGTCACAAATATCAAAACTAAAGTTTTCAATGGTCATCTGATGGGATACGAAAGTACACACCGAAAAGACATCTATACAGAAGGGGCGAGACAATCAATTTTTGTGAATGGAAATGCGTTGAATTGATGTGTACACTCTTTATAATTACGCAATAATGGGGCTCTTGCAAACTTTTGCTACACGGGATTGAAGAGTTGACTCTTGCATAAGAGCCTGTAAAAATGACGATGAGTACACTAAAAAATCACAAAATTCACTCTCAGAACCGAGCTTAATGGCGGTTCAACGCAGGTATCATGGGAGATTCCTATCTAAATTGAGACATACCCTTTTGTGTTTCCATAAAGAGAAAGTGGCATATTAGATAGGAATCTCCCATGATACCTGCGTCGAACCGCCATTACGACCGTGCCATTTATGTATTTATGTAGGTTTATTACTGAATTTTAAACTTGCTCAGTGTGATTTTCGCGATTTTTGCTGGTTGTTACATCAGAATGGACTATTCATTTCCTCACAGCAAAACTTTACAAGAACCCCATCACAATTATACAAATCGAATTGTCTAGGAGAAAAACGACAAATTAATAACATAAAATACAAAACTTTTTCAGGGTCATCTGACGAGATACGAAAGTACTATCGACGAATTAAAGATTGTCACGAGATTTTCACGAGCCAAGTTTTGCCTTCAAGATGCCGGTTCGGCCACTCTTTATACTCCTCACGCCTTGCTGGCGAGAGGCCAGTGCGGGTGGGACAGGAAAGCCGTTGCAGATCAGCCCCTATCTCACACCTCTAACTGAAAATGTGTGAAAATGACACGACAATCTTTAATTCGTCGATAGTACATACTGAATAGAGATCTACACAGAAGCGCAAGACAATCAATTTTCATGGATGGAAATAAAACATTAACTATTAAACGTCATTTCTTCCTTTCCTACTGCTTAAAACAATGAATGGGTTTTTGTGACATTATAATTACAATTACATACTAATCGTTATTTTACAAATTATGTTTTCGAGCAACACTTTGAGTGCATGAAAGACAGCCATTTGCAGAGATTGGAAAATGGGGGGGGGGGTGAAAGGACGATACGACTTTTTCTTATGAGAGCGCTTAGTTCCAACCGTTCCAGGAAGCGTTTTTATTGGTAACTCAAGACTCTAACGACCGGGCAAACTAAAAGGTCAGAGGGCAGTAGTACACGAAGACATTAGGAACGCATGAAGCTCACACACTGTAACCGGTAACGTCTCTGACAATGAACAGACCTCTCTACCTTCGAGTAAGTAGCGAGCTACCATTGTTGCCATTTTGAAGAGTTTCCTCATATCTTTCTTAACTCAACGTAAAATGTTCGAATGGGTCTGTTGCGTACTTTTGCTACAACAAGAAAGAGCCTTGATTCTTACGTTAAATTCGGCAAAAATAACGATGCGCACATCACAAACGTTTAAAACCACTCATTGACTCACTAACATTAAAAAGTGGGAGGAGGGGCTTCTGGGGCTTGGAAATAGTGGTGGGGGCTTTTGGGGCTTGAAACGAATGGGGGGGGAGCTTAGCCCTCCCAAGCCCCATACACGCTACGCCTATGGCTGAGTGTGTACTCCTTATTATCATTATTCTTTAAAAGACTCTGAATGGTGCTAAAGTTGCCCGAATATAAACCTGACCAGGATGTATGCAAAACGCAACACACCTATAATTCATGTGTTAATGATATCGTGTGTGCTGCATATTGCATAATCCGCCCCCGCTGAGCTGTGATCTATACAAAAAAGGGTCGTGTATATGATGAAAACACAATATCTTATACATTTGGGCCCCCCGTGGCCCCCGTGATGTCCCGCAGAGAGCAGCCTCTATAGCGTTGACGCACCAGAAACGAAAAACATGGATTTTTCTGGACATGAAAAAGTATAATTTTACGATTCAGAAACACGTTCGTGTCGTTACATTTTCCCGCAAAAATGAGTAAATTTTAACTCATTTAAATCTTTCAAATTAGAGAGTCCTTATGTACATACTATGAGAGATGCGCTGTATGTCATGTTCTTCTTTTTCAAAAATGAAGAAGAAGAAGCGGGTCTTTTAGAGGGTTTTAGTGATGGCGGCGGCCGGTGATGAGCGTTCCAAACAAAGCCAATTTGTCTCTCTCGCTCTCACGTAACCTCCATGTACTAGCTGCCATCTCATTTTAATTTCAAAAACCGTAAAAAGAGACATCTTTCGTGAAATTTTTTTGGCTGAAATGAATTTCTTGGGGCATTGTAACGCGAATTTCGATAATATGTCGTGAAACAAGGCTCTGTGTACGAATTTCGAAACTAGATATAGAGATGGGTATACATGGGGGTCACAGGAGAGTAAGTGAGATAGTTTGGAACGATAAGCGAATTTTATCACGACCGATTGCATTGAGTGCATTTCTTGTGGTTATTGGCTATCCGTTGACTTCGCACTAAAACCGTCTAAAATCTTCGACAGCAAATATATTTCATGTTTAAAATCGAGCCGGTGTTTACAGGGAATAACATTCTCATTTTGACCTCAAATACGCTCCCGGAGTAGGGCACAAGAGTTTTCAGACACCCTGTACTTTTGAACCACGGTGTGGCGGAATGACAAACACGCGCGTTTTCAAGATCACCCTTGACTTGAGAGAGCTTCCTCTCAAGAAATTGACACTTGTTGCGCGCGCCGAGCGGCCGAATTCTGCCGAATAAAACTCAACCATCAACCATCAACAATGAAAATATGAAACATCCCATCCGACGACGGGCAAACCACGGGGGCAGAAAGCGAAACAACCGGAAACGATGATATGACGAGATAAATGCGCCGAGAGAGAAAACATCGCAACTTGGAAAATATGAAATGGACTTGGCCGAGTTTTTGAGCATGACATGAAAACATGCTATTTATAGGAAGGGGGGGGCGAATGCTTAAAGTCACATTCACTTGTTAACTGAATGTTGCACGAGTCTTGAAGAGAAAAAAAAAGTAATTTCGCTCATAAGGCCACCGAAAATAGAGAATGAGCCAAATTTTGCTGAGGCGTAGCACCCCCCCCTCCCTTGTACACGTCGACAGAATCAAAATTAAAACTTGCGCAGGGTCGGTCACATCTCGACTTCAATTTATGACTTTTCTCTTCAAAAGAAAGAGAAAGAGAGAGAAACATAGAGAATTGGTGGGAGGAGTGAGAGAGAGTAATTTTTCGTTTTGAACCTGAGGTCACTATACAAAGAGCGAGAGCTAATTTGCCGAGGTATATCCGAGATGGATTGAAAACCAAATTAAAACTCTGAGAGGGTTGCCAGAAATTCGGAAGCCTTCTTCGACTGAAAAAAATGAAGATTGGAAGAGAAAAAAAAAAGAAGAAAATTCGTCAAAAGTAAACAAACGTCAAATGAAGTTTACTTTGAGCCGTGTTCTGGCAAGTTGAGGCGCATTTGAACCATATTTTTACACCATTAACCGATACAACCCCCCCTCCCCCGCGAAGTGAGGTATAACCCAGTTGCAATGGGTCTGTTGCGAACGTTTACTGCTGTAACTTCGAGCTTTGAAGCTTGATTTCTTCTTGGAAAAAAAACTTTGCATTTTTTTTTTTTTTTTTTTTTTTTTGGGAGGGGCCTAAAATCCACAAAATTTCGCGAGTTATATTGTCGAGTAGTTTCGAGTTATCCCAATTTTTTGGGGTCTTCAAGGACCCCTGGGGCTGAAAGTGCATCTCCTATCGATGGAAAAAAAATCTAGTTAGTTATAATACACACAGACACACCCAAAGAAGCCACTTTTAATCAATAAAATTCAGCTGTTTGTCCATTTTTCCCGCTGTATTTTTGTCTATCTTTCCTAGACTATATTCTTCTTTTAGTGTTCTAGGTTCAAAAAATGTTCGGGACTGACAGGCTTTAGCTTTTGGGCTTTGCCTAAAAAAAACCAAAAATCAAAACGGCATCAAAAATTTTGGCAGTGCTGGTTGTATAAATGCAATTATTATATTTTTGATGATTCTAGACTACTTTCTGATCAGAAAACCCCCCACATAGTTGTTTTTGCTCCCATTATTGGCTGAGAAGAGGACTTTCTTGAAGACCCTGAAATAAGCCATTTTTTGAAGAAAACAAAGGGTTTTTAGTATCGTACTTGCCTGAACTTTCGTATAACCGAGGTTTTTCCCGAGCCTTACACCCTAGGAACCTGGCAATACCTCACATTTTTTGCGCATCTTTGCCCCAAAAGGGTCTTAGGGGGAAAAAACCTTTAAATTTTTTGGGTGGCGATTTCCGTCAAATCAAAATCCTCACCTTCCCAAAGACCCGATCTGAAGAGAGACGTTCTCTTCTATCCCGTCCCCCTGATGAGACTGTAAAAAATGATTTTACAGCTTTTTTCTTCTCCAACTAATGCACAATTCTACGGGAAAAGAAGTGGCTGAACCATGGTTGCCAAATGGTGCAGAAAAATCATAACTGATTACCAAAAAAATCAATGTAAAATGTGAAAACTTTTCTGCACGGCCAGCCAACCACGGGCTGAACCATTTGGAGGGAGAAAGGGTTGGGGGAATCAATCTGGTGATTTTGGGGGATTCTCGCGTGTATTCGGAAAAAAAAAAAAAAAAAAAAAAAAAAAATTAGCGTCTTAATTACCAAATCAGTTGCGTTTTTTTATTTCATCGGCAATCGTTCACTGCATTTACATGCTCCCTTTTATTTTTTCAATCAATTTTATTAATTACCATGAGTAAATTTAAAAATCGTGATTCGTTCAATTTTGTAAAAATTTCCCCTCGGATTTAAAATTACAGACGATTTTGTGATCCACCCACAGAAAACTTAAATTTTGTTATTCCGTAAGGAGCTCTATTGCTTTTAGAAAGTTTGTCTACAGTTTTATGTTTCGGGTGCAAGGGTTTTTTTTAAAAGTGTAGTAGGAAACCAGATCGATTCGAGGATAAATAAAAATGGAAGCTGACTAGAGGAAGAATTCCAGTTGCCCGGTGAGTTCAAAAAAAAAAAATTAAGTGAACTCTTTTAAATCTCTTGTTTACTTTGATCACGATCTCTCCCTGATCTGGGCACTAATTAGGGTTAATCGAAAATTAAGTTTTATTTGCATGGATAATCCTCCTCGTCAATATTTCTGTATGGGACTTCCCCCCCCCCCCCCAAACTTTTGGTCTAAACATTTTTTTGAATATTGAAGTATGTACTGATTAAGTTATCGAAAGCCATGGGGGCTCGCAAAAAACGCGTCCTTTTATGTAAAATATTTCAATGTACCAATGCTAAGCTTCCTTAAAAAGTCCCCATTTTTCAAACATTTTTCTAGGCACGAAAATGCGGTATGGAGTGAAAATAAAGAAATTTACGATTCTGGGAGCTAAAGATTCGGATTCCTCGTGAATAAATAAGTGGAATTCATGTATAACTGTCTAACTTTTTGCACAAATCAGACCCTCACAGCGAAATGTCCGCTGGCCCATTTACTCGATCCACCGTGCGTCAGTTACTAGATAATCATTAATCATCTGAAGAACGTCTCTGCAAAATATCGCGTCAATAACTTCAAAAATAAGGCTGAAAGTACCAAAAAATTAATCGCATTTCGACACAAGAATCGATTTGCGATATTCCATTTGTTGGTATACTTCCAGCCTTAGTTTTGTAGTTATTGATGACATATTTTACAGAGACATTCTTCAGATAATTATCTAGTAACTGACACTCCGTTTTTTTTAATATAAATTACTTTCGGTTTTAAATATAAATTACTTTCGGCCTGTAATTTGCCATTAATCGAACGGTAGCGCTCTGCTGGCAGAAATCAGCACTAAACGCTGAAGAACCACATTAAGTTTCAATCAAAAAGGCTGTTCACAGAACATGGGATCAATGCATGTACTGACAATCATGTTTAAAGAGAGCTTTGATGCTAACAGTTCATAAACGCTAGCATGGAGCAAGAAGAGTGGGGAGAGGAGCTGCTGTTTTGCGTACAAGCAGAGCCATAAGTCCTGCGTCGGCGATTCGACGCAACCCGCATTACACGTATAGTTAATGCTCTCTTATCTTTCTTTTCTTTTGTTCTCTCAAGACCAAGCGAGTTTCTGGCTACGTGTAGTGCGGGTTGCGTCGAATCGCCAACGCAGGACTAATGGCTCTGCTTGTACTTACATACATGATTACAATCATTTTCCCATTCAACACAATCACAGACAAACTAAGTAAGGATTAAAATGGGAACTAGACCAACAATAAATAAAAACTTCCGAGACGTTTCGGTGCACCCACAGCACCATTACTAATCAGAAAATTATAAAAATAAAAATAAAAACAAAAAAGGTGGAAAAATTGAGTGTTGCATATACCTCCAGTTTTTCCGAACGTTAACTACTGATTGAGGTTCTGTCTGCGTTTTGTCGGTCTGTTTTGTTTATGTAACCGATGTTGCGGTATTATGTTAATCAGTCCCTCTTCCAACTTGAGTGGAGGTGCTCCTCCATTGATAATGGTGCTGTGAGTGCACCGAAACGTCTCGGAAAGTTTTATTTATTGTTGGTCTAATTCCCAATTTAATCCTTAGTTTGTCTGTGATGTTTTTCGGCCATTCACTTTGTAATGGGTCTATTGCATACTTTTGCTACAGCAATATAACTCATTGTTTCTAACGTAAAATTCTGCGAAAATAACGATGTGCATATTAAAAATTTTCAAAATCCACTCATTAACTCAGAAAATACCTTTCATTTCAAACAACCCGAGCTACACTAGACACTATATCAGCGACTTGTAACTACATAGATGGGACCATCTCGTTTATGTAAACATGAACAGAACTTACAACATTGGAATGTTTCGTTTAGATGCGTACATTTCTCATATTATTTTGTAATCTTTGATAACCCGAAAAGACCTGACAGCAAATGCAGCTCATATTTCACGTAATAAAAAAGAAAGTCCATCATTTTGTAGTTACGATGTTGTTTCCTTATGCACGGTGGTTCCATCTGTGTAGTAGTATACCGGTGCAAATAGTGTCTAGTGTATCGCGGGCTTTTTGAAATTGAAGTGATTTCCTGAGTTAATGAGTAGATTTTGAATGTTTTTAATAAGTGCATCGTTATTTTCGCAGAATTTTACATAAGAGTCAAGGCTCTATATTGTTGTAGCAAAAGTATGCAACAGACTCATTGTTTTAATATTTAACACAATGTAAAATGTTTAAATTTCCCGCCAAATTTGACAACACTAGTTCTTTAAGAGACTGGTTATAATGAGAGAAAGGTGTGGGAACGTTCGTGGTGAGGGAAGAGGAACCCGCAAGTTTCCATCGAGAGGATTGCGGCAGTGTTGCCAGATGGAGGATAAAAAGCCGTATCGTCCCCATTTAAATCAATGTAAAACGTACGGCTTTTTCACCCCAATCTGGCAACACTGGATTGCGGGAAGCCGCAAAGGGAAGCCTAAAAACGGATTAGTTACACCACACACACACACACACACACACACACACACACACACACACACACACACTCACATACAATACATGTAGGGACGTCAGTCCAGAAGTCGTACGTCTATGCATAGAGAAATTGCACGGTCGCCGGGACTTGTATAACTTTCACAGGATTGATCCATGACAAGGACTCCTCAACAGAACTCTCAAGAGCATATCGGACAAGACATCGCATGACAACGATAATGACAACGACAAGGCACCAGCAACTAACGAACCAACACACACACCACAAAACGCACGCACACCACGGTCTGTCTTGGGGATCTTGGCTTGGGGATCCGTGACGTCATCTGGTCGTGACATTCACCACCGCTCACTGCACTCAAAACGCTCTGTGGTCTTCGACTCGCATAATTTGAGCGGGCGCGTCATGCGAGAGAACATGCACGGACCACGGAACGTAGGAAACAGTGTTGCCAGATTGGGGTGAAAAAGCCGTACGCTTTACATTGATTTAAACGGGGACGATACGGCTTTTTAACCCTCGATCTGGCAACACTGGTAGGAAAAGACTAAACGCGGTGACCGGCGCCGTCAAGCGGTGTTGTCGGATGTATTGCTCAAGGATTACTTAAAAATACAGATATGGCACAAAAATTGATAAAACGCCGGCCGTGATACAACCGGGCATACAGAGGGGATCGTATAAAGATTATAGAATCCTGCAGGCTGATTCGAAAACATTACTTTTCCCACTTTTCCTGTGTTTGTTTGAGGAACTAGAACAAACGTGGAACAGTGAACAGTGGAACGTAGAACGCGGAACAGTTTTGCAACAGACAGACATGGAAAATGTAATATTTTCTCAATAATCTTTACGATCCCCTCTGTATGCCCGGTTGTATCACGGCCGGAGTCAACTTCACAAAATTCAGGCGTATGCCATATCTGTATACATACGTATAAGTAATCTTTGGTATTGCTAAGAAGAATCAACGACAGGAGCGGCATGAGGTTTTGCCTAAGAGGGCCAGGGGTAAATTTTTAATGCGCTCGTCGTAATTTTCACTGGATTTCGCTCAAGAATTACCTATTCAATCGCTTTTAGCAAAAGTTAGCAAGATCCCCATTTCTATAAGTCCGGCTTTCGCGGCAACGGTTGGGTCTCATCAAGAATGCATGCGGTGTTGCGGTATGAGCGAAGGTAGGCGCTTTAGGCCGTACTATTCCCCATAAGAATCAAGGGAAAACACACTTTAAATCCTACATCTGGCAACGCCAACTTAGGTCTGTGGTTATCGCGGTCTTTCCGGAAACGTGCTTGCGTTTAAACGCGCATGCTTAACGTGACTTACACGCTCGCCGCTCGCAAGTATTAGTACTCGACTGTGAAAATTGCAAAATGACGCTGAGGACCGAGAGAAGATTCTCTCAGAACTCGAAAGAAGACAGATAATTTTAAAGTTTCCGAGAGAAGCTTGAATGACGTGACGTGAAATAATTTTCAACAGAAAAGCATCGACCTGCATATACGTCAACTACATCAATAGACTGTTTTCAGTGGCGTCTCGTGCAATCTGACAACATTTTATTTAGTCCATTTAACCCATAGGCGGAGCCAGCAATTTGGCAACTGTGCATTCTTCCCAATTGAATGTATGAGAAATAATCGATTAGAAATGGGGCCACGGCCCCCTTAATAATCGATTGTTTCTCAGACATTCAAATGGTTAGAATCCACAGTTGCCAAATTGCTGGCTCCTCCCATAATTTAACCCTTCACTGCACAGTGTCACATGATGTAAGAAGTCCTATATCAGACATTGTAATGTATATTTTGACTTATTTCAAATTGTATCACCAGTGTCACATTATAAGAAAACATAGAAACGGGCTCACAAATTGTTTAAAAGACTACCAGTACTCATTGCTCATTATAATGCATTTAATGATGGAAATCATGGCGGGTTGAGAATTTGCCCCCGTAACCAATTCCATCCCAATTTCATTATTTTTACTAATCTTTTGCCACTACCTTTTTGAAAAATCCAATCTAAGTAAACAATTATTATTTTTTTTTTTTTTTTTTTTTTTGAAAATTTTGATTTTTTCCCCTTTTCCCGCCATTTCTTATGGTGTTACAGCACATGTAAAAAACGAGTAAAAAATAAAATAATGAGAATTTTAACCGAAATACTTTCTCATTTTTTTTTAATTTTTATTTTTTTTTATTTTTATTTTTTTGCTATTATTCCCATTTATTAGACACCCATCCATTGAATTTGAAAATCCATTTTTGGTTGATAAAAAAAAATCCCATGCAGTGAAGGGTTTAACGTAAGTGAAAGATCGACCAATTGGAGTTGCACAGTGCTTACTCCCTCAAATAAATCATTTGCATGCGTTCAAATGGATAAAATGCAGCATTGGTAGATTTCAGGCGACGCACTATGTGGTATTTGACCAAAAAAGCTGGCAAAAACTCAAAAAAAAAAAGTCACTATTGGGAAAAAGTGTTGTGATATTCGGATCTACATAGATTTTTGCATTAGAAACTTGTATTTAGCGGGTCTAAACTAGATAATTCACCTAGAATCCACCAGGGGAAAAATCATTTTACTACCATTAAATTAGCCTCAGCACGAGACTATAATCAAAGTAAAAAAAAAGTGTTTCAAATAAAGTCAGAACAAATTTTGTGTACATGATCGTCTTCCTGAAGGTATTTACGATCAGTTATCCTTTTTATCCAATTTTAATTTAAATTTTGATATTTTTTTGCTATTTCAAAGTTTTTAGCTAAAAACGTAAATTTCCGTTTTTCAAGAGAATTTAAAGTTCAATTATCCTCCCACATCCCGGTATATATATGAGAAATGGTATCTTTAGTGCGTACTAATAGGCCTTGAAGTCAGAAGTTGCGGAAAAATGCGGCTTTCCGAAAATTAGTTCGAATTTGCGTTTTTGCACGAAATTCTCGTTTTTACGTGTTGTAAGGGCTACATCGTTACAAGAGTGAAATTTGGAAACACCGTCCAAATGACTTGAAACTCAGTTTTCAAGGTATTTTTTAACGCTGAATTCATATTTTGCATCAGTTTTTCAAATTCGAAAATCCAATGGCTGCCGACCGATTAGCCAAAAATTTGTCGGCGCCATCTTGGATTTTCAAATTTGAAAAACTGATGTGAAATTTGAATTCACGTTAAAAGTACCCCCAATCCCAAAATTTTCAAGTTATTTGGACATAGAAACAGTTTATGCCAACTTTTTCGGTCAAATACCACATAGTGCGACGCCACTGACTGTTTTGGTGCAGCGATGCGCAGGCGTTCAGAGAACTCTGGGTCCAAACAAACTCTGGTTTAATGCCATTTTCCCAAAAGTGCATTTTTGAAAGGACATTTTCCCTATGAAACCAAGATTTTGATGTGACCTTTTCGCAATTATGACTTCTATACATACTCGAAAATGCTGAGATCAAAAGACGAAAGGATCAAAGGATCAAAGGATCAAAGACGGAAAAAAGACTAGTAAAATTAATTACTAAGCCTGGTTTCAAGTTCCAAGACTAAAACTGCCGAAATCAATGATATTCACAATCAGATAAGACAGATTAAACTGTGCATTTTGGAGGTTTGGATCACCCAAGTATTATTGTTGATGTTGTCGAATGGGCGGTAATTAGGTCGATTCTAATCTCTAAATGCATCGTTTAATCTATAATATCATGTCGATTTCGACTGTTATGGTGGTGGGATGGAAAAATTAAAGATTTTTGTGAACGTAGCTTCATAGTCGCAAAAATGTGTCATTAATTTCTTGGGTCGTTGACCGAAATTTCCGTTCAAAAAGTTAATGTAATGTGCAAGCCGGTCATTTTTCACTAGAAAAGCTTTATCGCAAAAAAGACACGGTAATTTTTTCTAAATCGGCACACGAAAAAGAAGAAAACAAACGCAAAACAGTTGGAAAAACAAAAAGCTTGAACGCAAAGCAAACCTAATTACTCGGTTTCGTACACATCGGACAAAAACTTTCTATTCTTCCGTATATGCGCGAATCATGCTAAGATACTGGAAAAAACTGTGTCCTGAGTTCCATACGAATAAAATGAAACGGACTCAAGACAGCATCACAGCAGCAAGCAAAACACACAACAAACAGAAAGAAACTTTTTAGAATGAGAATGAAAGTAAGTACTTGATGAACTGAGAACGTAGGTGCCAGTGGCGAAGCGTTCAATTTGGCAACGTTGTACGGTGTCTATTTAGACCCATGTGAAAGGTCGAATGCGAAGGTGTTCACCGAACACCCAATACTTCGATCTTTTTCATGAGTTTAAATGGACGAACTGCAACGTTGCCAAAGGTGCCTTCCATTTTTCATAAATGTGTCCCGGTTTCGGAGATACCCTCGAGTAATGTTGCAAAAAAAATGTGTATGTTGTGATGTCACAACGCGAAATTCATTTAATGGGGAATAATAATCCCCATAATTCCCAAATATTCTGTGGGTCTCCCTCAGAATATTACTGGGGGGTTTGGGGGTCTCCCCATGACAAAATTAAGGGGGTCTGGGAGTCCCCCTCCCCGAGAATAATTTTGATGTGAGAAAATATTTGTGAGGTATTCTATACAGTTTATTATTATATTATTGTTATTTTTATTCGCAGTAATTTGTGCGAACGGGACCTACTCGACTTAGCACGAAAAAAAATCAGGTCTTCATATTTTTTATCGGGATAGCTAAAAGAAAAAAGCCTCAGCAACCGCGATCAAGTATTTTTTCTACACGGAAAAAAACTACGGTGAAAATAACCATACGGATACCTGATTTTGGCACCTGCTAGATGTTATGGTAATGTTAACCAGAAGTATACTATGGTTTGACTAGGGACTAGGTGATGTTACCTGATTGCATGTCGAATTTACTCAAAGTATCGGTAAATGTACCGTACCATACTTCTGGTCAAGTTTACCATAACATCTAGCAGGTGCCAAAATCAGGTATCCGTATACGGTTATTTTCGCTTATCTTTTTTTTCCGTGTACCATGGTAGATTTTTCGACTACCCTGGTAGATTATTTGCAGGTCTTAATAGTAAAAAAAAAATCTACCATGGTGGATGAAAAATATACCGTGGTAGAAAAAAAATTCTACTTTGGTCGATAAAAAATCTACCGTGGAAGAAAAAACGAAACTTAGTCAGTTATTGTCTACCGCCGGTATAGCTGAGGCTTTTTCAGCAACACTGGTAGAAAATATGAAGACCTGATTTTTTCCGTGTGGATGTTGCCACTTTCACTTGACTTTAATAATATCATAAAATGTCTAATTTTATTTTTTTTAGACCTAGATGAGCAAAGAATTTCTTGAAACTTCCAGGAATTTTCCGTTTGTTCCTGAAAGTATCAAGCAATTTTATTCATCAGATTAATTTAAAGGTAATTAAAAAGCACTAGTAGGTCCGGTCCATTTTCCCTTTAAATCAGTTGATAGAGGCTTACCTGGCTTGTCGGTTGTACGAAGGCGGGTGGTGGTGGAGGTGGTCGGAAAATGTCCCAGAATTCATTGCGGCCGAGCAGTCGACTTCGCTCTCGAGAGCCTCGCTCGAGTCTGCGCCGCCCGCTTCCGGCGTACTGATCACAGATGCCTTCTCGCTTTCGAAAAAGCTCACACGAACTTTCGAAGCTAAACACTTGGCCCCGTCCGCTCTGGAACATAATAACGAGAGAGAGAAAAACAATTAAAATTTATATACATGTGTAAATAGATTAATATGTTGTTCATTTACAAAAAAATAGGACAAGTAAAATCAAAGTCACTTCAATGAGAAAAGTCGACCGAAAAATGACAGTAGACGGTTATAGTAGAGCGATAAATCGTATTCATTGCCGTTCGAGGGCCTCTGGTTCCAAACAAACTCTGGTTCAATGTAATTTCCCCATAAGCGAACTTTCGAACGGAAATTTAGGCTATTAAATCAAACAATTATTGCACACTGCACCATGAATAAGTGAATAAAAAAAGAAGATAAATGGTTCTATTTACAATTCAGAAATACCGATAGTAAATATTGCTCATTTTCTTACACAAGTAAAAAAAGGGGGGCGGGGTTGTTCCATTAAAGTTAAATCACCGAAAGTGCTTCGCATCTTTAAGAAAACGGAAAGTCAGATAGGTATGCGTATACCGGAAAATAATTTTCAAGAATGACATTGAAAATTGTCTCGTCCATCATAACTTCGAAAACAAAAAAGTTGCGAAGTCGTGCGAGTGAGTGGTAACATTTATTTGGATCCAATTTAGTTTGTGACGGAGCGCGCAGTTAAAGAAAAAAAAAATATAATTTGGAGCGCCTTCAACGGCAGCGCATGCAACACCAGTCCTCGTTGGAGCTTCTAGTGAGAGTCTTCTGGGGCAGTCTATTGAGACATCGCGGAAAATGCGATGTATCGATGTGTCCATCAAATTTATTTATTTATCGATTGATCATGAGCCGACGAACACAAGGTAGAAAGTGCCGATTTGACGGTCAAAAATTTGAAAGTTAAAATTGCGCAAAGTTATCGTTTCAAGTTTTCAGGACTAAATTTTATCCTCTTGAACCACTTCTGCAACATGGTTTCAGCAGGAAAATGTACACAGGGAAATGTTAAATAAGGTTCTTGCAAACTTTTGCTGTGATGAGTAAACGAATAGTCCAATCTGATCGAAAATCACGAAAAGCACAATAAGAAAGTTTAAAATTCAGTAATGAATTGAATTCGCATAACTGCTTTAACGACAAGGTGTCATGGAAAGATTCCTGTCTATAATTTGCCGATTTCTCTACGGAAACACAGAGATATGTCTCAAATTAGATAGGAATCTCCCATGATACCCGCGTCTCTCCGCCATTAAGCCCGATTCTGAGAGTGAATTTCGTGATTTTTTAAGTGTACTCGCGACATTTTTTTAGGTTTTTATGCAAGAATCAACTCTTCAATTCCCTGAAGCAAAAGTTTACACGAGCCTCATTATCAGCTGCATAGATAATGAATTAACAAGACAATCAGAGATTTTGTATAATTGCGTGGATTGTGATGTATTATTTTACGGCACAGAAAGATACTTGGACGATATTCAGATCACGCTTGATCAACTCCGACTAACAAGAGTAGAAAGCTCCTCATAGTTCCCAAAAATAAAATGAAAAAGACGTGACAAAATCTCATTATAAAACTGCCGTAATTTTTGGTTGAAGGACTTTTACGACTTTGGCATCCTGGCTCCCCTTTCTATTTCCTATATCGTCTCGCTGACAAGCCCTCGTCAAACAGTTGCGTGTTAGATGGGGTTTTTTTTTTTTTTTTTTTTTTTTTTTTTGGGAATCCGACGGGGAAATGTATATAGTAGATTGTGTCTCTCACTCTCCCGCGAACCGCATGAAATCCGTAAACAGGACCTTAATTCAAGACATTTTACTATCATAATCACATTTAAATAACTCGCGGAATTCATTGATGCCAAACAAATTACACAAAAAGTTTCGGTATACGATTTCATCAGTATAGTATGATTTCATCAGTATAGTATGACTTTCAAAAGAAAGTATCTATAGTCTGTTCGTTCTAACTTGAGTCCTGAGCGGGCGATAAATGAATTTCGGAAAATTGAGAATGGCAACACTTCAATAGGTTGACATAGCCTGAGAGTCGGGCAGCAGCCCTGTCACCTCGGCTGACTGACGAGGGTTAGCACTCCTATGTTGCTACAAAAGGCAAATCTACCTGAATCTCCATAGGTCTCAAGTTAGAACGAACAGACTATAGGTAGAAATTTTGATTCTTCCATTCCTCGACCAGTTTTAAACATGTTCGTGTCATTTGGCAACAATGCCTTCACTCCATTTAAATCTGTATTTAATAATCGATTACTGGTAAAACGTTGCTTACACTTTCGAATCGATTGTTCTACATATAATCAAATGGAGGGATGACATTGTTGCCAAATTACACGAGCCGCCACTGCTTCGGACAAATATGAGACAACCGCACGGAAAGCGCTCCGCAGCTACTTCAAAAACGTCAACAGTCAGCGGTAGTGTAATAAGCAGTATTATTAATAGGACGGACTTGACTCGGTGCCCTGAAAGCCATGTTGCTAAATTCCTGCCAAATGCAATATGCAACGAACCACCACGTACGTAATAAAACTTTGGAGGAAGGAGGGAAAAAAAGAGAGGAAAAAAAAAGCACCAATTAACTAATTTAGCGACAGCAGCGACGACGTCCGTGCACTTTCCGAGCGGCGCTCCTCTCGCGCTGTGGGCGTAAAAGGCACAGTTACCAGTTTATTAGTCCCACCCCTCCCCCCTCCCCCCGGGGCTCAAGTCCCCATTCCAATTCTGATTTCTACGTCATAGTTCCTGTTCTCACACGATCCGTTGTCCCATATACCAACAATAGACTGTTTTAGTACAGCGATATATATCGTACCGATTACCGTTCGGTGACTTCAGGTTCAATGTAATGAGGCTGATGTAATGACCAGCGAAAATCACGAAAATCACGCTGAAAAAGTCTAAAATTCAGTAATAAACTTACAAAACTGCTTCAACGGCAAGATCGAAATGGCGCTTTAACGCAGGTATCATGGGAAATTCCTGTCTAATCTGTCACTTTCTGTACGGAAACACAGAGATATGTCTCATTTTAGATTGCGTTGAACTTTTTTTGCTTCTCATATGTCGCAACTCGCAAGTGATGGATTTGTTCAGATTTTTTGCCCCTCCGCCAAATAAAAGTGAGGAGGGGCTGCAGCCCCCCTTAGCCTCTGATACGGTGCGCCTATGTCCTGGGTTATACTTTTACTTGTCATGAATGTATAAAAACCTTTCACAGCAGATCGGAGAGTACGGAACGCGTGACTTTGGAATCGTTGAATTCGAATCACGCTCTTAAAATGCGAGAGATTGCGGAATTCGAGGTTAGCGCGTCGCTATATTGGCCACTCCCTAAAGAGTAAAGAGTTATACGGTCGGTGGGACGTGCGACGTGCGTGCTTGCGTGCTTACGTGCTTACGTCTCGTGCAGCGTGCATCGGGATATCGGGCGGGGACAATGAGGCTTCGAAGCTAACTGCTATGAGTCTGAATGGAAGCCATCCAAAAAGAGGACGGGTGAAAGAACCAAGTGATATGCGCTCAATGCAAAAGTCGCGTAATATAGTCACCGGTAGAATTTTTCTCTAAATTTGGATTGCGCCGATTGCGGTGACCCCAGGAATACTATTCTTGCCCGAGTGAAACATTTTTGCTTTCTCGTATCGTCCGAAAACACTGCAGTCAATGAACGAATATTACATAACAGTGGCGGCTCGTGTAGTTTTGGCAACAATGTTCTTCCTCCATTTGATTCTACGCAAAACAATCGATTTGATGGTGAAGCAGCGCTTCACCAGCATTCGATTGTTTTACATTGAGTCAAATGGAGGGAAACATTGTTGCCAAATTGCACGAGCCGCCACTGTATTCATAAATCCTCCCGCCTATCATTTCGAGGTGATTCTAGACGAACATTTTAGATGTAGATCTTTCAATCCACTAGATGGCGCTACGAGTCTCTTTCCGGAATCATTGGCGGATACATACATTGTTCTTTCTCTCTCTCTTCGGCCGTTTGAACACATCTGTTAGAAAAGGATAGCAGAGGGGGCGGGGACGGGGGGACCATCAAGTGACTTCAGCCTCTATCTCCATCCTTTCTTAACGCACGCGTTTAAATGAGAGGAAAGAGAGAGAGACAAATTCCTGTATCCACCCGTGTCCGGAATTTCGTCGTTTTTGGCGGGTAATTGAGGTTTTTGGTGATGACGTCATGCGATGAAAAATGTCGTTAAGCGTTCCAAACTATCTCTCACTCTCTCACTCTCACGTGTAACCCCCATGTACTATGAGCTTCAAAATATAAATAAGAATATATTCTTCTTTCTTTTTTATATTTTGAATTTTCTGGCTACTTGTATATAATTTTGTTGTTGAGCTTCAAAAGAAAGTCCTCTCATCGAAACGGTCCTTGGTTATGCTGTCCATTTCATTATTCAAAGAGTTTTAGATTTTTTGAGGCATACTTTCAAGCGTCAATGCTGTTGTACCTGAGAAATAGATCCTTTTATAAAGGTTCAAATTAGGGCTGCCGTTTTGAGTACAATCAAAGGTATTCTTCATTTCACCGATGATTCCACTGGTTGAAAAAGATTACACAGTTCAATTCAATGTATGACTGAAATACACGAAAATATACTCTGACCTGTAATCTTTTCTCAATCGGTGGAAACTCCGTTAATTAATTAAAATATCCGCAAGTTTTTTGAAGTCATCGAAGACTCCAACGGTTGAGAAAAGACTACAAGATCAGAGTATTTTCGTGCATTACAGTCATACACTGAACTGAACTGTGTAATCTTTTCTCAACCGGTGAAATCATTGGTGAATTTAAAAATAAAATTAATTATACGCAAAACGGCAGCTCTGGTTCAAATGGTAAAAAACATGGTTGCCACATTCTGCCACTGGATTCCACCGTCGATGGTTAATCCTTTTGTAATATGCTGCGGAAATTACAATGGTCACAAATCGATCACGATCGGCTCAGTGTTATCCGAGATTTAAAAAAAAAGGAAAAACGATGCAAATGTTTGTAATGTTGCAGAACCTGTATTTTTTGCCTCGTGCATGCAGTGATGCTACGCGCGCAAACAATAGTGCACATAACATCGCTGATTGCACGCGTGGTGCAAAGGAGACAGGGTATGCGGCTTAATAAACAACTAAACAACTACTCGTATGTTATAAAGTCGTATTACTGTGCAGTGGCGTACCGGAGGGCCCCGCTGGCGCTGGGGCCTTCAATTAGGGCCCGATGATTACGTCTGACCCGTGTATTAGACAAAACATAACATTTGAAAGAATAAAGATAAAGATGGAGGAGAAAGTAAATCCGTGTAATCTGAAAGTAAAAAGAGCTGGTTTGTTCCTCCGTTAGATGTGGTGAATTGGCCATGTATTTCCGTGGTATTAAATGCATTTGGAAAAGCTTTCAGAAATAGAAAGCCTGCTCTTTTCTTCTTGGGAGAGAAACGGAATTTTAAAGCTGAAACTGCGTGAAGAAACGACTCGAGCAGCGACGACGTCCGTGCACTTTCCGAGCGGCGCTCCTCTCGCGCTGTGGGCGTAAAAGGCACAGTTACCAGTTTATTAGTCCCACCCCTCCCCCCCCCCCCCGGGGCTCAAGTCCCCATTCCAATTCTGATTTCTACGTCATAGTTCCTGTTCTCACACGATCCGTTGTCCCATATACCAACAATAGACTGTTTTAGTACAGCGATATATATCGTACGATTACCGTTCGGTGACTTCAGGTTCAATGTAATGAGGCTGATGTAATGACCAGCGAAAATCACGAAAATCACGCTGAAAAAGTCTAAAATTCAGTAATAAACTTACAAAACTGCTTCAACGGCAAGATCGAAATGGCGCTTTAACGCAGGTATCATGGGAAATTCCTGTCTAATCTGTCACTTTCTGTACGGAAACACAGAGATATGTCTCATTTTAGATTGCGTTGAACTTTTTTTGCTTCTCATATGTCGCAACTCGCAAGTGATGGATTTGTTCAGATTTTTTGCCCCTCCGCCAAATAAAAGTGAGGAGGGGCTGCAGCCCCCCTTAGCCTCTGATACGGTGCGCCTATGTCCTGGGTTATACTTTTACTTGTCATGAATGTATAAAAACCTTTCACAGCAGATCGGAGAGTACGGAACACGTGACTTTGGAATCGTTGAATTCGAATCACGCTCTTAAAATGCGAGAGATTGCGGAATTCGAGGTTAGCGCGTCGCTATATTGGCCACTCCCTAAAGAGTAAAGAGTTATACGGTCGGTGGGACGTGCGACGTGCGTGCTTGCGTGCTTACGTGCTTACGTCTCGTGCAGCGTGCATCGGGATATCGGGCGGGGACAATGAGGCTTCGAAGCTAACTGCTATGAGTCTGAATGGAAGCCATCCAAAAAGAGGACGGGTGAAAGAACCAAGTGATATGCGCTCAATGCAAAAGTCGCGTAATATAGTCACCGGTAGAATTTTTCTCTAAATTTGGATTGCGCCGATTGCGGTGACCCCAGGAATACTATTCTTGCCCGAGTGAAACATTTTTGCTTTCTCGTATCGTCCGAAAACACTGCAGTCAATGAACGAATATTACATAACAGTGGCGGCTCGTGTAGTTTTGGCAACAATGTTCTTCCTCCATTTGATTCTACGCAAAACAATCGATTTGATGGTGAAGCAGCGCTTCACCAGCATTCGATTGTTTTACATTGAGTCAAATGGAGGGAAACATTGTTGCCAAATTGCACGAGCCGCCACTGCATTCATAAATCCTCCCGCCTATCATTTCGAGGTGATTCTAGACGAACATTTTAGATGTAGATCTTTCAATCCACTAGATGGCGCTACGAGTCTCTTTCCGGAATCATTGGCGGATACATACATTGTTCTTTCTCTCTCTCTTCGGCCGTTTGAACACATCTGTTAGAAAAGGATAGCAGAGGGGGCGGGGACGGGGGGACCATCAAGTGACTTCAGCCTCTATCTCCATCCTTTCTTAACGCACGCGTTTAAATGAGAGGAAAGAGAGAGAGACAAATTCCTGTATCCACCCGTGTCCGGAATTTCGTCGTTTTTGGCGGGTAATTGAGGTTTTTGGTGATGACGTCATGCGATGAAAAATGTCGTTAAGCGTTCCAAACTATCTCTCACTCTCTCACTCTCACGTGTAACCCCCATGTACTATGAGCTTCAAAATATAAATAAGAATATATTCTTCTTTCTTTTTTATATTTTGAATTTTCTGGCTACTTGTATATAATTTTGTTGTTGAGCTTCAAAAGAAAGTCCTCTCATCGAAACGGTCCTTGGTTATGCTGTCCATTTCATTATTCAAAGAGTTTTAGATTTTTTGAGGCATACTTTCAAGCGTCAATGCTGTTGTACCTGAGAAATAGATCCTTTTATAAAGGTTCAAATCAGGGCTGCCGTTTTGAGTATAATCAAAGGTATTCTTCAATTCACCGATGATTCCACTGGTTGAAAAAAGATTACACAGTTCAATTCAATGTATGACTGAAATACACGAAAATATACTCTGACCTGTAATCTTTTCTCAATCGGTGGAAACTCCGTTAATTAATTAAAATATCCGCAAGTTTTTTGAAGTCATCGAAGACTCCAACGGTTGAGAAAAGACTACAAGATCAGAGTATTTTCGTGCATTACAGTCATACACTGAACTGAACTGTGTAATCTTTTCTCAACCGGTGAAATCATTGGTGAATTTAAAAATAAAATTAATTATACGCAAAACGGCAGCTCTGGTTCAAATGGTAAAAAACATGGTTGCCACATTCTGCCACTGGATTCCACCGTCGATGGTTAATCCTTTTGTAATATGCTGCGGAAATTACAATGGTCACAAATCGATCACGATCGGCTCAGTGTTATCCGAGATTTAAAAAAAAAGGAAAAACGATGCAAATGTTTGTAATGTTGCAGAACCTGTATTTTTTGCCTCATGCATGCAGTGATGCTACGCGCGCAAACAATAGTGCACATAACATCGCTGATTGCACGCGTGGTGCAAAGGAGACAGGGTATGCGGCTTAATAAACAACTAAACAACTACTCGTATGTTATAAAGTCGTATTACTGTGCAGTGGCGTACCGGAGGGCCCCGCTGGCGCTGGGGCCTTCAATTAGGGCCCGATGATTACGTCTGACCCGTGTATTAGACAAAACATAACATTTGAAAGAATAAAGATAAAGATGGAGGAGAAAGTAAATCCGTGTAATCTGAAAGTAAAAAGAGCTGGTTTGTTCCTCCGTTAGATGTGGTGAATTGGCCATGTATTTCCGTGGTATTGAATGCATTTGGAAAATCTTTCAGAAATAGAAAGCCAGCTCTTTTGTTCTTGGGAGAGAAACGGAATTTTAAAGCTGAAACTGCGTGAAAAAACGACTCGAGAGCACTCAATTTTCAACAAATTTCAGGGGAGAACGCCTGAGCCGCCTCCGGATGGGGGGGGGGGGGTGGTTCTCCATAGACACTCCATTCACTGTGTATAAATCTGAAGGGCCCCCGACTGAAGGTTCGCGGGGGGGGGGGGGGGCAAAGGTTCCGATACGCCACTGTTACTGTGTTTAGTTTTTGTTTTATGTTTTCAAACGTCTGTATTATCCAATACTTTTAGAGTTTCAAACTTATCGTTCTTTTTCTACCTGGTCGACTTTTTTGATCCTTGAAAAATGTTCCCTTTTGGAGAGGGGGGCGGGGGGGTATAGCATTTCCTGACTTTTAAAAGCCAGAATCGTCACGAATATACAGAGCTCAAGCCAATGTATTCCTAAAATGTGAAGATAAGATGGATGGATAGATCCGGAAAGGAGAGACGTATCAGTATCAGGAAGACTGAAGTAAAATTGGAGTAGTAGGTCACATATTTACGTATCCACAAGCAGAAAAGCTAGCGATGGGAAGGAAGTTAAACGGGAGAACTTGTTGGAGGCGACAAAGATTTACATACGTAGCGCAGACGACTGGATCTAGAGACGTGTGAATTTTCTAAAAACACTGATACATTTTTTGAGATTAAGTAGGGTTACCTGGGCAAATATTTATTTGCAGGGATAGAAAAGGGTAGAGAAGTTCAGTGCATCAAAACTGTCGGGGATTTCAAATACTTTCGTATAAGTGGAGTTGTGTTGTAAATGCAATTGGAATAATTCCGGTTAGGAATGTAAATGAAACAGAATCATTGTTATAGTAACCGGAAATTTTTTTCAGTGCCCTATGCCTTAATATATTTGTCCTTCTAGTACTCAAATACGTAAAAAAGGCACGTAGAAGAAGATGTACACGGAAAAAAAAAGACTGGTAGAATTTATTTTCCATCTGCACGAATAGCTAATTTTGGGGTCTGCTATCAAGTATGGTAAATCAGTAAATGCAACGTACCTTGAGGTGAAATGTACCCACAAGTTATCTTAATTTACCACAAGGTACGTTGCATTTACCGTATGATGGTAAAATTGACCATACTTGATATCGCGGACTCCAAAATCAGCTGTGCAGATGGTAAATTCTACCAGTCTTTTTTTCCGTGTACATGACATACTATCAAGCAATCAAAATGGTGGGTGGCACTAAAATTGAAGGTAAATACTAATAATGTAGGGGTAGACAGACTCGCAATGAACGGCAATATACATGTGTGGTACTAGGTATGACTCAAGAGGGCGAAATTCCTAAAATTGCGATCCGATTTCAACAAAGTAAACCGGCAGAGCGCGGCAGCAAAGAGAGGCAAAATGAAAACCCCTGTCACATCCGCCGAGCACTGCTAATGGAAGATCGCTTCAATTTGAAACGTCAAGAGGAAAAATAAATCATCTAGACGTGAAACCTACTTTTGGCGTCCAAATATTTGTCAAAGTGGCAACGTAACCTGAATGTGAGCATATGCATCGTTGCCAGCGACCAGTCTTTAGTACTTTAGAAAATACACTGAGAGAAATCACATCTTTAAAAACAAGGAAACTCGTAAACTTGTGACAGTTTTCCTTGCGCGAAGTAAAGTTCTGTTGCATGAAGGAGAATCAACCCCCCCCCCACACTCACTAGTCGCGGCAATGCTTTATACGAAAGCCGCATTATTATCTTGATTCGAATAGCATCTTTACGTCATCAGCGTCCAAACCCAATCACAAAAATGCATTATTTTCATTTCCAATAATCTAGGCGTTTTTATTACACATACGTATGCTTTCAACAATATTAACAATCATGCATGAAGATTTTATCGACTTTAATAGCGCGATCAAAAGCGCACACCAATCAAGCATTTTCCGAGATAACACCTCCAAACTATTATGGTGGCAATTAAAATATTACCTTATTGCGCATCACACTCACACCTAGCCTGCACTCAACCAGAACCGCTTTTCCTCTGTTGCAACTTGCAAGCAAGCGCCACGCCACGCCTCACAGAGGGAGGAAACTTGAAATTTCTCGGACATAATTTTTTTAATGGATAACAATTAAGACTATGAACAATAAATAAAGCAAAATAACTGAAAAATCTTGAAACCATTCATGTACAGTCGAAAAATTAAATAATCTCAGCCAACTCCTTAAATTTTGGCTCAGGTAGGCCACGTGCGATGCTTAAATTCATTGTGATTAGCATTGCAGGTTGCCTAGATGGAACAAAAGTTAACCCCTTAGGGGCCAAGCCCGAGTATACTCTTTTTTCTCCTCTATAGTCTATTACACAATGTTTCAGTCCTCATTCCGAATAAACGTAAAAATAGATGAAAACACTTACAAAATAAAATCTCGTCAGGCGCCTTCAACTCGTCGTATAGGCAATCCCAACTCCCCCCGAGTACGAACAGTTAACTACCTTCCCTTTTTATTTCACATAGTTCCAGTTTCATGATTCTGAATAAACGCGATTCTGGGTGTTGATAGAGTCCCTATATATGAAAGAGTCTCGCCATACGAGGTTCCATCTCTGATTGGCTGCTGAAATGTGAAGAAGAAGAAGGGGTCTATGAAGCCTGAAGGCGCGCCTCTCTTTTACATCTTCATGGAGCCACCTTCATTGCTGCCCTGCTTTGAGGAAACTTTCGGCATTTTTAGCTTGTACTGATGAAATTTGAATTAGAAATTGATGAAAATGTGTTCAGAACAGAATAAAATTCACGCATTACTTTCAAAACAGGTAGTGAAGCCAACGGGTATTGGAGGTTAGGTTGACCTAACAAGATTACTTACACACGAATATATGTGTTGGTAATCTTTGGCGGGAAGATCGTTGGATAAAAATGTAAACAAGAGGCGCGCCTCCACGCTCCTCAGACACCTTCTTCTTCCTCACTTCTGTTCACGTGTCTAGACTCTTTCATACATAGGGACTCTGGGTGTTGACATTACAAAATAAGATCTCGTCTGGCGCCTTCAATTCGGAGGATAGGCAATTCCAACTCCGGCGAGTACGAACAGTTAACTACCTTCCCTTTAGAAACGGAGGGGTGGTGTTCTCTTGAACTATCCTGGTCATTAAAGAGTTAATGCGTTGACTGACACTATATAATTCGCCGACTGTAGCAGCTTAAAATGAGTCAAATGACATGGTTTTCACAAGAAAATACTAGCACTTACGTTTATAAAGCAAAAAAGGAAAAAAAACAAAAAAAACAAAAACAAAACAAAACAAAAAAAAACAACTTTTTTACGTCCGTAAAAATCTATATTTTAATCCAGTGTGCGCCGGTAGAATGGAATTAATGAATGGGCGAAAGAAAAGAATGAATGAAGAGAGCAATCGTGGGAGAGGGGAGGGTTGGGGAGAGGGTGAGGGTGAGGGGAGGGGAGGGTGAGGATCAGCATGGGGAGGCCCTGCCCCCTGGCATGACTCGCTTGCAGTGTGAAGATGGATTGCGGAGTCATTAAGTCGAGAGATCAAAAGCGAGGCACATGGGCATTGAAAATGTAAATACGCGCAAAAAAAAAAAAAAAAAAAAAAAAAAAAAAAAAAAAAAAAAAAAAAAAAAACAGGAGCTCGACCTAAATCAACAAACAAAATCGAAACCGAACGGAACGGAACAGAAAAATCGAGGAACGAAAGGGCGATCTTTCTCTCTCTTCGCTCATTTGAACGCGTGCGTGAGAAAAGGAAAGAATAGGGGAACTCACGTGACTTTCACCCTCTCTACTTTCCTTTTCTAACACATGCGTTCAAACGGGCAGAGAGAGAGAGAGAGAAAGGCAATCTCTTGGATCCGCTAGTGAGGGGCGGCGGTGAACCAGGCAGTGCCAATTAATGGTTTATAGATTCGCGATTAAAGTTCGATTCGTGAGGAATAAGGGAGAGGGAGAGAGAGAAAGATCTCACGTCTGGACTGTGTCCGTTTCTCGAAATTTGAAGCATGAATAAACGTAGCTTTGTTGCCAACTAGTGTAGTTTCTCGTTTTTTGTTCTTTTGTTTGTTTAGTTTTTAATTTATCATAGAGGAGAGGTGGTTTCAGAAGTGTAGGCGGACCCAGACTACGGAAGAAATGAAGCTGTCGCATTTTTCGACGCCTTTATGAATACGCCTTCATTTTTTGAGGTAGACTAAAACGGTACAGTCACGTGCGAATAGTTAACTACTTTCCAACACACAACGATTGCTTGCCCGCGCTATTGGGGTCGAATATTTAGTATAAGTCGTAAAAGCATTAAAATTGCCTTACTAATGGCAAGTTATCTATTTCCAGACAAATTACCAAGTACCAATTATGTGTGCAATTTATTGATAACTTAATGTCACAAAAAAATCCAAAACCCTCTGGGTTTAAAAAAAAAAGCCGGTCTAGTTTAAAAGAACTTTTTCTTAGGGATTGATACAAAAAAAAAAAAAAAAAAAAACAAAAAAAAACAAAAATCTGCTCCTAAATCTGTTTTAAAAAAAAAAAAAAAAAAAAAAAAAAAAAAAATGCTAATGATATATGCTGCGATCAAGTCTCAGGTTCTGTTTCATCTTTCTTCAATATTTCTTGTGACCACAGGTGTCTTTTTGGGCTTTACATTGCGTTTTACCGCCCAAAACATTGAAGATCGGTCGTGTGTGTGTGTGGGGGGGGAGGGGTCTGCCAATATTAATCGCTGAAATACGTTTGATATCCGATGCGATCAAGTCCCAAGTGCACTCTCTTCCTACCACTTTAATCTAAGGTGCCCTTTAATAATGGGGGAAAAAAAACTTGAGCCGGCAATTTTTTTGCTCCTATTTCTTTGCTGATACCAGCGCTGATCTACGGAGGAATGTTAAACTGCGTTTTCCCGATGCAAATTAATTAATTAAGTAAAAGTAGATTCAAGTGAATGCTAAGTATGATCGTTGACCATATAACTTTTTTCTGTTCACGAGAGAAGTAGGACCATTTAGGGTATCAAAATGTTCATTTTTGCCTATTTTGGTTCAAGGTCTTTTAAATTAAGTTTATTACAAGAATTTATGGTACTCAAGGATATTCATTGTACCATTTGAGTCATAACCGTGATGTTTAAATGGTTCATAACCAATACTCCAGTAAGCGTCACTCCGATATAGCCATACACCCATACTACATGGAGAATTGGTTGTGGACCAGTATGGACCATTAACTGGGGATAGCATATCCTCTGTTCATCAACGGTTCTTATAGGTAGGCCATCTTCCACTCTTTTTCTTTAAAGCCATAATATGTTACAGTTATTACAAATTGTTGAGTAGACTGGTAAAATCTTTGTCCACCTTTTCATTTAATGAATCAGGGGTCAACGATACGATGTGAAATTGAAACGGGATAGACGAAGGAAGCAAAAAAATTGCCGGCTCAATTTTTTTTTCCCCCCATTTTTAAAAGGGCACCTTAGATTAAAGTGGTAGGAAGAGAGTGCACTTGGGACTTGATCGCATCGGATATCAAACGTTTTTCAGCGATTAATATTGGCAGACCCCCTCCCCCCACACACACACACACGACCGATCTTCAATGTTTGGACGGTAAAACGCAATGTAAAGCCCAAAATGACACCTGTGGTCACAAGAAATATTGAAGAAAGATGAAACAGAACCTGAGACTTGATCGCAGCATATATCATTAATTTTTTTTTTTTTTTTTTTTTTTTTTTTTTTTTTTTTTAAAACAGATTTAGGAGCAGATTTTTGTTTTTTTTGTTTTTTTTTTTTTTTTTTTTTTGTATCAATCCCTAAGAAAAAGTTCTTTTAAACTAGACCGGCTTTTTTTTTTAAACCCAGAGGGTTTTGGATTTTTTTGTGACATATCAAGCTGATTTTGTAGTCAAAGGTTTTGTTTTGTTTTGTTTTTTTTCATGGCATTCTTTGAGCAACGACAGAGTCAGAGGCGGCGCGTGCAACTTGGCATCGATGCCCCCCCATTTGGGGGCCCAAAGGGCCCCCCCGGGATGGACCTTTTCGGTCCGAGACTCCTCAGGCCACTTGAAGACCTTCATCAAAATAAAAAAAAATCATATCCAACTTCTCATGGCGCATGCTAAGTCCATAGAAGTCGACATTAGCGGATTTCAGTGAAACCAGTGCTTATTCACGTCGATCTGGCAAGACCGCGCGCCTTTGAAAAATCGATATCTCGAAGTAGAATCGCTGGATTGCACTGCGGTTTGAGGCGGTAGCTATAGCTTTTTGGTACTTACTAAAAAAATTACGGATCCCCCAAGTTGATTAAAAGATCCTATGGGACCTCTAACGGCCCAGTTTGGGACTGTCGATGATCGCTATTTGGCCGCCATGTTGGATTTGAAAATTATTAAAATTGGACCTCAGATTCGGTTTTCTCGACCGCGAAAACCCCTGGAAACTAATTTTCACTTAAATCCGTTGATAAACAGGATGGTTATTGAGACTGCCAATAAATCACTATTCTGCCGCCATCTTGGATTTGAAAATGAGTTAAAACAGCTCTCAGATTCGGTTTTCTCGACCGCGAAAATCCCCGGACCCAAAATTTCAGTCAAATCCGTTGATAAACAGGATGCTTATTGAGATTGCCAATAAAATTTCTATTTGGCCGCCATCTTGGATTTGATAATTAGGTAAAACGGACCTCAGATTCGGTTTTCTCGACCCCGAAAAAACCCCCGGGCCCCAAAAATTTTAGACAAATCCGTTGATAAACAGGATGGTTATTGAAACTGCCAATAAATCACTATTCTGCCGCCATCTTGGATTTGAAAATGAGTTAAAACAGCTCTCAGATTCGGTTTTCTCGACCGCGAAAATCCCCGGATCCAAAATTTCAGTCAAATCCGTTGATAAACAGGATGCTTATTGAGATTGCCAATAAATCGCTATTTGGCCGCCATCTTGGATTTGAAAATGGTTTAAAAAGGACCTCAGATTCGGTTTTTTCGACCGCGAAAACCCCCCGGGGCCAAAATTTCAGTCAAATCCGTTGATAAACAGGATGGTTATTAAGAGTGCCGTTGGTCGCTATTTGGCCGCCATCTTGGATTTGATAATTAGGTAAAACGGACCTCAGATTCGGTTTTCTCGACCGCGAAAACCCCCCCAAATCATAATTTCATTTAATTCCGTTGATAAACAGGACGGTTATTGAGACTGCCAATAAATCGCTATTTGGCCGCCATCTTGGATTTAAAAATGGGTAAAAACGGACCTCAGATTCGGTTTTCTCAACCGCGAAAACCCTCGGACACAAATTTTCAGTCACATCCGTTGATAAAAAGGATGGGTTTTTGATACTGCGAAAAATCGCTATTAGTGTTTTAGCCATTTAAGTTACTTTGGCCCATTTGACAGTCATTAATTGTTAAAACTCGAACGAAAACCGTGGGTCAAAAATGTCAGAATAAAGATACTTAGCCGTTGTTGATGTTATGCAGTGTTGCTGTTATGTGATTATTTTGATTTGATTTGTCCCTGGTGTCAAGCGGTGATGGTGTGGACTTGTTCAGGTTTCGGTCTGTGGCAACACTGAAGGGTGGTCTGATTGGCCCATGCTTATTTTCGAGTTTATTTCCTTACAAGTGAATGAAATAAGTTAAACTCTTCGGAAGTATCATCTCCCAGTCATTCTGAATCTATCAATATATGGTTATCTAGGGGGTTTTTGTAGGCGTTTACTCTGTGGAGTGACTTATTGAATAATTGGTTTTGGCGGTCGATTCAAAATTGAACCGTAAAAAAGACGGTTTTCTAAAGATTTATTTTTGCTTGAACCATGAATCAAAAATCAATTCATACCATCTGATAGATCTTTTTGGGCCCGTTCTGGCCATATAGGGGGTTATGGGGTTTTTAGCGACGGTATAAGCGGTATTTTAAACCCAACATGCGAGAAATCCTGCTCAGAGCCTTTTTCGCGATGTTCGTAAAAAATATAAGTGATCCCGCTAGCCAACTGCTTCTGGGGTTTTAAACTTGACCGGGGTGGCTATCGCCACTTATAATCAAATACTTCTAATTAATTATTTAATTTAATTTAATTACTTAAGGAGGTGAAGGATCGGTCCTCAGAATAAAAATCTGACAACAACTAGTAGCAAATTTTGCTCAGCATTTGTAAGATGATTAGAGGAGTGATGTGGGGGGAGGGGGGGCTGTGGTGGTGGAGGTGGGGGGGGGGGCAGAGGTATCACAGCAACTTCGGCTCTGAGATTTGGGACGTTTGGGTGCTTGGGATACACCTCGTCTTTAAACACTCGATTTGAATGTAAATCGTCGAGAGAATGTTATTTACGACTCGCTCGCTATTTCGTCAATCAAAATTCAACGCTGAAAGAGGTTGTCAAATGGGGCCATTGCACACTTCCGCTGTAAGCAATGTAAGGTTGAGTTGAAAAAACCTGCAAAAATAACGATGGTAGCACTAAAAAGTCACATAATCCACTCCTGAAATCATAAAATGCTTTTAAATGCGCGAGCGTAGTAGTGGTGTCGGGCACTAATAATGGGAGATTCTCATCTATAATAATACTCAAGTAATACATCAAGAAGTGACCAATAATTCTAATAAAAATTCTCTCAGTGGAATAATGCTCAAAATTACGGTTCCAAGAGATTTCGTCCAATCCTAATTCGTCCAAAACACGTTTTGTCCAAAAAAGATCGTCCAATGAAAATTAGTCCATTATTATTTCGTCCAAAGCGCTAATTTGTCCAACATACAACTTACCCATATTTTATTTAGTCCATTTTGAATCGGTTTATCAATTTCGTCCAATATTTTGAAACATTCGTGGAAATCAACAAATCAACGGAACACACTATCTCGCTTTGGGAAGAAATCAACAATCTCATTTTTTCTATCAAAAGGGGCCCTTTTGACTATCCTATTTTGAATAGTGTTTGAACCTTATGTAGGGCGCGCATCTTCTCATTTTTGGACGTAATGTTTTTGGCCAATTTTTCTGTTGGACAGAAGTAAACTCTGGACATTTTTAAATTTGGACAAATAATTTTTGTACGAATTCTTACATTGGACAAAATAGAAAGTTGGACCAAAAAAAAATTGGACGTTTTTGCTTTGGACGAAATCTCTGCTAACCAACATTACCGCGGCAAAATTTTACACCAGACTCACTTTACAGCTGCCAATATGACAACACTGTTTTGGGATGGGCTTGCCTTGCCACCTTGCCTATACCCGTGAACGATCTTCTGTGACGGCGCGGCGCCGAAAGCTGAGATTGCATCAATGAACAGAAAGATTAAAAGAGCATCGTTCGGCTGCACTTTTTTTATGATACGTTTTTATTTTATATATATATATATATATATATTTTATTATATATATATATATATATATTATATATATATATAATATATATAAAATTATATATATATATATATATATATATATATATATATATATATATATATATATATATATATATATATATATTATAATATATATATATATATATATATATATATATATATATATATATATATTATACTACACCACACACACACAACACACCACACTCCACCAACACCCCACACCACACACACACAGAGTGTCCTAGAAGTCCTTACAATGCGTCCAAGTCGAAAAACGAATACGTCATTTTGATAGAAAACGGGACTGCTCGTTACATTGAGTTTCGCAGAATTTCTCATAAATATCAATAGAGGATTCTGCCGCCCTACAACTTCCGAGCAGACCTGTCGTTCATCGAAATCAAAGCTGCCGTTCCATGTGATATTAATAGAATTTTTCAATTCAACGATGATTCTACCGCACGGAGAAAAATTTCTAATTGAAATTACGGAACGTATTAAGAAAGTAGGGTAAAAAGAAATTCCTTTTAAAATAATAAGAATTCTTATTGATTCAACGAGAATTATCATTGGTCCAGTTGAACGTTCTGATGATTCAGAATAATGACAAGAAAGAATCGTTGTATCAATAAGAAATTCTTATTATTTTAAAAGGACTTTTTTTCACCCCATTATTAATAATACGTTCCGTTATTTCAACCAGAAATTTTTCTCCGTGCGGTTGAGAAAAGATTACACGGTTCAGTTCAGTGTATCTGACTGTAATGCACGAAAATACTACTATCTGTAATCTTTGATTAACCGAAGCAGTCGTCGATGACTTTAAAAAACTTGCGAGTATTTTGATAATTTAACGATGATTCCACTGGTTGAGAGAATATTACAGATGCACTGCAAAAAAAAGAGAGAATTGGTTCGCCTAGAGTCCCTATATATGAAAGAGCCAAGACACGTGAACAGAAGTGAGGAAGAAGGTGTCTGAGGAGCGTGGAGGCGCGCCTCTTGTTCACATTTTTATCCAACGATCTTCCCGCCAAAGATTACCAATACATATATTCGTGTGTAAGTAATCTTTGTTAGGTAAAACCCAACCCCCAATACCCGTTGGCTTCACTACCTGTTTTAAAAGTAATGCGTGAATTTTATTCTGTTCTGAACATATTTTCATCAATTTCTAATTCAAATTTCATCAGTATTAGCTAAAAATGCCGAAAGTTTCCTCAAAGCAGGGCAGCAATGAAGGTGGCTCCATGAAGATGTAAACAAGAGGCGCGCCTCCAGGCTTCTTAGACCCCTTCTTCTTCTTCACATTTCAGCAGCCAATCAGAGATGGAACCTCGTATGGCGAGACTCTTTCATACATAGGGACTCTAGGTTCGCCCAACTAATTAATAGTCAAATTATAATGGGTCGTACTTACACAAAAAAGAAGGTACTCCAACCAATAATTGGTACAGCTGGTACCAACTAGATTGGGTAAGTGAAACCAATAAAATTGGGTGTACTGTGCCACTTCGAGCTGGTACCCAGTAATAATAAGTGGCACCCAGGACCAATTTATTGGTTGGAGTGCCTAATTTATACGTACAAACCAATATAGATTTGATTGCGCAAATCGCACTAATAATTAGTGGGCCGAACCAATTTTTATTTCTTTTTCAGAGTGCAAGTAGGTAAGTACTTTCGTGCGTTACATTCATACAATGAACTGAACTGTATTATCTTTTCTCAACCTGTGGAATCATCGGTGAATGGAAAGAAAAATGTCATTAAATATACGCGAACAGCAGCACTACCCGTAATAAAGTAAGTTTTTTTTTTTTTTTTTTCACAACTTGGACACATTGGACTTCTGAAACAGACTGTAGATACGTATTGATGAACGACACAAGGTCAGCTGACTAGATACGCATGATGGTCAAGTTTCGAAGATGTCTAAATCTAGCTTATAAATTCAAAGCTGGATCAGTTTAATAAGCTTTAGAAGCGGAGATAACGCGTATTGCGATACCTGGACTTTTCTTTCATCCGCAATTTATTTCCGAGTAAGTACTTATAAAATCTGAATGATTGAAGAGCCCCTTGATTTATAACCAGTTTCACAATAATAGGTTGAAGCACAAATTCATGGATAAAGAATTGCAACTAAAAATAATAGTGATTATATTCTGATGATTGGAAAACCTGTCCATGCACGGATTATTAAAGATCTAGACAGAGCTTTGACAGAGGAAGTTGAAACTCGCAGCGCATTTATAAATGGAGTGAGAACCACTAATACATCTTAAAGTATTTCAAGTAATAATGCGTCCACAATAGCCATCACCAAACTTCTTTAACTTTTTTTTAAAACTAAAAATATACCATTGGTTTTACTGATCGCTTTAATGGTGCTCTTACAAACTTTTGCTGTGAGCAAATTAATAGTCCAATATGATGTAAAAACCAACGAAAAACACGAAAATAGCACTTAAAAGGTCTACAATTCAGTTATAAACTCACAATACTGCTATAATGGCAAGATGGCAATGGCGCGCGGTTATACGCGCAGGTATCATGGGAGATTCTTGTCTAATTTTTCACTAATCACTTTTTCACTTGACTATTTTTTTCTAATTTTTGGCAAAATCATAACAGTTGTAATGGAGCTGTTGCAAACTTTTGCTACAGGCTTATTGATAGTTGATAATGGGATAATACCCTGTAAAAATAACGATTAGCGCACTAAAAAATCACGAAATCCACTCCTAAACTCACAAAATGCTTTTAAACGCGAGACCGTAATGGCGGCCGGAGGCCGCGGTTTGCATTGGGTTTCCCTATCTTCAATCAGCGCCATCTACAGGAGGTAGTCTCGCAACACCACACAAGAAGAAGAAGAAGCACACAATTGCCATAAGAAAACCGCGGCCTCCGGCCGCCATTACGGTCTCGCGTTTAAAAGCATTTTGTGAGTTTAGGAGTGGATTTCGTGATTTTTTAGTGCGCTAATCGTTATTTTTACAGGGTATTATCCCATTATCAACTATCAATAAGCCTGTAGCAAAAGTTTGCAACAGCTCCATTAACACAGTGGAAACTGGTTGTAAACGAAAGTGCAAGTGTTTGAGAGTGGCTACCTGTACACAGACTTTTAATACAACTATCCATGTGAGAAAATTTAGCTTGTTTCCATAATGTGTCAGCTTCTATATCGAGCAAGTCCTTCCAGAAGAAACAGTTATTTCGATTTCTGCGTTCAGATAGCCACTCTAAAACACATGCACCTTCGTTTAACCAATTCCAAATGTAATTGTCACAATGGAGCTGTTATGCAAACTTTTGCTACAGGCTTATTAAGAGTAGATCATTGGGTAAAACCCTGTGAAAATAACGATTAGCGCACTAAAAAATCACGAAATCCACTCCTAAACTCACAAAAACCTTTTAAACGCGAGACCGTAAGGGTGACCGGGGCCGCGGTTTGCATTGGGCTTCCCTACCTTCAATCAGCGCCATCAACACGAGTTGTTCTCGCAACACCACTCAAGAAGAAAAAGAAGAAGAAGCATACAATAATTGCCTGTAGATTAGGGCGGCTTCGGCCGCCATTACGGTCTCGCGTTTAAAAGCATTTTGTGAGTTTGGGAGTGGATTTCGTGATTTTTTAGTGCGCTAAACGCTATTTTTACAGGGTTTTACCCCATAATCAACTATTAATAAGCCTGTAGCAAAAGTTTGCAACAGCTCCATTATTTTAAAAAAAATTTAAAGGTTAAAAAATATGATGCAACAACAGAGGCGAGGCGTGCGATTTGGCAACATTATTTTTTCCAATATAAACACGGTAGAAATGTCGAAATGCCTGGTCATCGCCGATGACTTTCGCCACTGGCAAACAAACAGAGCCATGTGTGAAAAACGTCCACAAGAGAATTTCCTTCATGGCTACCTTCGTGAAGTTTCGCAATACCACGTCCCACAAACGCCCCTAACGCCTACTTGCATGAAAGCACGCGTCACACAGATGCGGAATGCGGATAGCTATACGTACGTACTTACAAGGGATCTTCCTGTGGGAAGATTCATTCTACGCAATTAAGTTGTCCAAAAATGATACCTAGGCGGAATTGGGGAATGAGGATCTAATCAAGCTACTAATGAAATCAAGGGTCAAGCTTTAGAGACACGAGTGGCACGAGTGCCAAAACTGTCAAACTGACAGAGTCTATGAAGTGGACAATCCAACCCCCCCCCCCCCCCCCCCCACATCGGATGATTGCGTCGGTGGTCAACAGAGACGCGAGGAAAAATAATGCGACCGACAGTTCAGAACAGAACACTCGAATGGCCGAAATTCGCAAATTGCGGATCAAAAGAGATTTTGGAGGTTCGTTGGGTACGCTAAAAAATTAAGGCGACAGTGCACAGTGTGTAATTTTGGCAATCTAGCGCCCGAAAACCTCCAAAAAGTATATTGGCAGATCATTGAAAGAATATCTAAAATTGACAAATTAGAAGTACAAGGAGCAAGAAAATAGCATCATATGCCATAAAGCACCTTTTAAAGGGGAGGGGGGCCCTCAAATTCCTCAAATTTAGAGAACACGATTCATACATCAGCCGGCGAATCTCAGAAACACAAGGGAAAAAAACAAGTAAACATCATTAGATTCAGATGAGAATTTCGCATGATGTACTCAAAAACACTCGATTTTCCTTTGTATTAAAAGAAAGCTGAGAGTCTCTACTTTCTTTATCTGGAAAGACATCCTGCGAATTTTTGCGATTTTAAAAGTTGCGAGCATAAACGTGAACGTCATAATCGATCCATTTTTTCTGCAAATCTGAGAAATGTAAAATAAACCGTAAACTTGGATAGATTCAGATGAGAATTTCGCATGATGTACTCACAAATACTCGATTTTCCTTTGCATTAAAAAAAAGCTGAGAGTCTCTGCTTTCTTTATCTGGAAAGACATCCTGCGAATTTTTGCGATTTTAGAAGTTGCGAGCATAAATAGAAGGCAAAGTTGATCTGTTAGTTCTGTGCTTCTCAGAAACGCTTTATTAAAAAACAAGTAAACATCATTAGATTCAGATGAGAATTTCGCATGATATACTCAAAAATACTCGATTTTCCTTTGTATTAAAAGAAAGCTGAGAGTCTCTACTTTCTTTATCTGGAAAGATATCCTGCGAATTTTTGCGATTTTCAAAGTTGCGAGCGTAGAAGTGATCTCATAATCTACCCGTGTTTTCGGTTTATTTTACATTTCTCAGATTTGCAGAAAAAACCGATCGATTATGACGTTCACGTGTATGCTCGCAACTTTTAAAATCGCAAAAATTCGCAGGATGTCTTTCCAGATAAAGAAAGCAGAGACTCTCAGCTTTCTTTTAATACAAAGGAAAATCGAGTATTTTTGAGTACATCATGCGAAATTCTCATCTGAATCTAACCAAGTTTACGGTTTATTTTACATTTCTCAGATTTGCAGAAAAAACCGATCGATTATGACGTTCACGTTTATGCGCGCAACTTTGAAAATCGCAAAAATTCGCAGGATGTCTTTCCAGATAGAGAAAGTAGAGACTCTCAGCTTTCTTTTAATACAAAGGAAAATCGAGTATTTTTGAGTACATCATGCGAAAATTTCATTTGAATCTATGTATGTTTATTGTTTTTTTCCCTTGTGTTTCTGAGATTCGCCGGTTGATGTATGATTCGTGTTCACTAAATTTGATGAATTTGAGGACTCCCCTACCCTTTAAAAGGTGATTTATGGTCTATATATGATGCTATTTTTTTGCTCCTTGTACTTCTAATTTGTCAATCTCAGATATTCTTTCAATGATCTGCCAATATACTTTTTGGAGGTTTTCGGGCGCTAGATTGCCAAAATTACACACTGTGCAGTGGTTCGAAACGTGGATTTTTCAGGAAAATTGCAGTAGGTCTGTTGCAAACTTTTGCTACAACGATAAAGAGTGTTTCATCTAATTTAAAATCGCCTGAAACGTCCATAGGTGGCATCAGAAAGTCAAAAAATGCAATAATAAGCTCACAAGAGGCGTTTAATGAAATCCAAGATGGCGGAGAAATATCGAGCAATTTGTATACATGCACAACGAACATCCAAGGATGGCCAACTTTGACAACCTCACGGGAGGTATAGAGGTTGTGTGTTTGTTTACGTTGAGATTGGTTGTGATCGATATTGTGAGGTTGGCTATCCTTGGATGTTCGTGGTGCATGCATACAAATTGCTCGATATTTCTCCGCCATCTTGGATTTCAGTAAACGCCTCTTGTGAGTTTATTATTGCATTTTATGACTTTCTGATGCCACCAATGGACTTTTCAGGCGATTTTACATGAGATTGATCACTCTTAATCGTTGCAGCAAAAGTTTGCAACAGACCCATTGAAGCTTCTGAAGATCAATTGTTTTGCATAGGTTGAAATTGAGAGAATGCGTTGTTGCCAAATTACAAAAACCGTCACTGCGACTCACTGTGCGGTGAGGCCGCTAGGCTGTTGAGTGTTGACTGCTGAGTGTTGAGTATGAGCGAGTACTGTCCATTGCACGCAGGGCGCGGTGCTGTGCGTCGAGCGTCAGAGGCCATGGCCAAGTTGACGGATGATGTCATGGCGGAAAATAAAACATACTCTGCGCGCTGTATCCCCCGCCTCAATGAGGCATTAAAAGCATAAGACACCCGCACGCCGCTCAAAGGGCTAAAGTTAAGGATTTACTGAACACAAACATAATTTCAAGAGCCGGGTCATAAAACAATTGAAGGGTAGAGTGGATAAAGGAGTTATGTGACATTTTGGAAAAAATGGAGTTAGCACAGTGGATGAAGGAGTTATTATGGTATCTATCTATAAATTTCCCAACTTGGTTCAAAAAATGTAGGATATGACCCTACTTTCAAAGCTGTTGCGGTTGATGTTCAGCTAAAATGTCGAAAATGTCCATACTTTGAACTTTAAAATCGATTTTCTCAAAATCAAAAAAGAGTCACATAACCCCTTTATCCACTCTACCCTTCAATTATTCAGGGGCGAATTTTAGGATTTTTGGAAATCATGCAATTTTCGACCCTCCTCGAACCAGTTTTTCGTAGATTTGACTATGGCGTAAGTGGCATACCTACATTTTTGGGAAAAATGTATGTTACAGATGCATATTAGAGGCTTCTACAGTCCAATTTTGGTTGTTGTATCAGAATCGCATCTTGGTTTAAGAAAAAATAAAAACACCGAAAATTGGACATTTTGACCCCGAAAAATAACCTTAACAAAATCTAATACATGTTGTTAGATGTAGTTTGATTACATACATGATGTCTTAAAATTTGGACTCAATCGGTGCAGCCGCTCTCGAGAAATTAATTTTTTCTGAAACGTCGAAAAAACCGTCTAGCGCGAGAACCAATCAGAATTAAGGACTGAAAATTTGCAGAAATTAGTTCCTCGTGGTCCTTATCAAGTCCCCAAAGTTTCGTTAAAAAAGGCGCCGAAGCCCAAAGTCCTGTGCTTATCCTGCTATGCCCTTTGTGCTTTTAGCGCAAATTCGTCAGTTTTAGCCAAAAACTGTTGACTTTTTGAGCAGCGCGACCTGGTGTCCACGGTTCGAACTATAATCGACCCTGAAATCATCTTAAGGTGATTCCAGGCGAAACATTTCCAGATTTCAATCCGATGAATAGCGCCACAAGTCGCTTTTCGGAAAAGTCGTGTTTTTGGCGTTTTAAACTGAAGCCATAGATAAAACACAAAATCCAACAACGTCAGCACCTGCAAATTTTTTTCATGGATTTTTTAAGCCCAAAATGAGCAAAATTGGTTTAAAATTAAAGCCATAAATTATGAAATTCATTTCGCCATTAACTTAGTGAGTGAGTGTGAGCGCGAGTGATAATAGGTCTATCTGCCTCACTCGCACTCATTGAGGCTTATGGGAATTTTCGTATTTCATAATTTCCGGCTTTACTTTTGAGTTTTTCAGCTTGAAACTTTCAGGGTATCTTCCTAAGAAAGTATGCTCGAAGGTGCTGACGTTCCTCAATTTTGTGTTTTTGGCGTGAATGGGGCAGTTGCAAGGGTTTAAATGTTGTGTTTTTTGTAAAGAAAATGAAAGTACTTGATGAGCTGAGAACAAAGATGCCTTTGGTTTCTAATTTCGTCCCATTGTTCCGGAGATGAGATTTTGGCCCAAAATACATTGTTTTAAATGGGGATCCCGCGTAGTGACTTCACTACACACCCAATTTTTTACAACTTTATAAATGTATCTCCAAAACCGGGACATCTAGGAAAACCCCAAAAGCACCATTGTTCTCAACTCATCGAGTACTATCATTTTCTTTATATTAAACACAACATATTGTTGACCCTTGCAACTGTCCCATTCGTCAATTTTTGCCAGAAACTGTTGACTTTTTGAGCAGCGCGACGTGGTGTCCCCAGTTGGAACTAATCGACCCTGGAATCACAAGACCCGAGTATTTCTGCGCGATGCTACTGATGAGAGAGCTGATTTTTACCGAAAATGGCGGCGATCGGCATAACAGGAAGATGAACGTTGAGTGAGCGATGGGGCAGTTGCAAGGGTCTGAAATGTTGTGTTTGTTATGAAGAAAATGAAAGTACTTGATGAGCTGAGAACAAAGATGCCTTTGGTTTCTAATTAAGTCCCGTTGTTCCGGAGATAAGATTTAGGCCCAAAATACATTGTTTTAGATGGAAATTTCGCGTAGTGACGTCACTACACACACGAATTTTTGTAACTTTGCACGTTTGTATCTCCAAAACCAAGACACTTAGGAAAAAACCAAAGGCACCATCGTTCTCAGATTATCAAGTACTATCATTTTCTATATAAAAAACACAACATTTCAGACCCTTGCGCAACTGCCCCATTGCGTCGTTTCAGTTGTGTCGTATTTGTTAGTGATTTTTGTTGTAAAAATTAATCGCGATTGTACTATGACATACGAAAGAAAGTACCCAGACCCAGGGCAGGTCAAAATGTGTACTCCTTACAATCTCGGCACCCTTTAAACAATTTAGCGGCTTTCAAGTGTTTCAGAACTGTAATAATCATAACGCACCCTTTAAAGTATATATATGTAATTATAACCGACATTTTCTGTGAACACCTTCTTATTCGACTTTTTTCATGGGTTTAAATGGACTTAATTCAACATCGCCGAATTGCACGCAACGCCACTGCTACTGAGCGACGGTGGAAAAAAAAACTCAGAGAGATTCGCGCCATAAAATGCCGGTCTCGCGACGCAATACCAACAAACCAAACACTCGAACAAAAACCAACGAACAATTCTTAAATGTATACATACACTTGAGTTCACCCACGGACTAGGTTTTGGGGGCCTCGCAAGTTTACGATCAACAACGCTGCGCACACACTATATAGACGAACTTTTTTAGCTGTAAACAAAGCTGAGGAAAATCGCATTTAATTGCAAGCCACGTGCGATTGACAGAGGAGATAAACATCACCCGGTATCATCTCGCAAGGGCGGATTCAGCAACATGGCAACCATGTATTCTTCCCATTTGAACGTATGAGGAAGAATCGATTCTTGAGGGGGCCATGGCCCCTTGACTAATCGATTGTTTCTCACGCATTCAAATGAGAAGAGTACACAGTTGCCAGATCGCTGGATCCGCCCATGTCATCTTGGTGTAGTCTACGGGAGGTATTCTTCTTTGATTTTCCGCGCGTACAGTTCTTTTTTGTCTAATATCATTGCTAAGAGTTTAGCCCTTCACTGCATAGTGTAACACCGGTGTCACATGATGTAAAATGCCCTACATCGACGTGTGACACACCGGTGTCACATGATGTAAAAAGCCCTACACCAGACTTGCAATTTACTTTTTGACTCCGGCCGACAGTTTTTCAACACGGCGCGGAGATAGGGAAGTGTCATATCTCTTAGGCTTAGTAATATCGGGGTGTAGCGCGGTAGTGACTCATAGCTTTAGATCTAGCATCGATGTAATGTCCGTTTCAAACAACGACTACTACAGAACTGTAAAGGGATGTCTCCACCAGCGGATTTAAAAGCGCGAATAAACTGATTGAGCCAATGAGCTGCCTTGAAGTCGATAGGTCGAGTCCAGTCCGATGTATCCACAACAAAGAAGCTCATTGGCCTAGCGCTTTTAAATACGCAGGTGGAGACACCCCTTAAGTATAGATGTGATATGGCACTACAAAATTTTGGGGGTTTATTAAAATCTGCCGAGCCCCTTCGAAAAAATGCACGCAACAAGCAGTTCACGAAGCAAACACATCACGTGCTTTGCTTTTCGTGATTGCCTCAAGTTGAAGTGGGAAAGAATCAGTATTTCCATGGAGTCTGTCGCGATTCATACAAAATGTTATACACTTCCATCAGGAGAAACAGGAGCCCGGTTTGGACGGGATTAAGGTCCCTAGAGAAAAAAGGGACCTTTCCTCTAGGGACTTTAGACGGGATAGAGGCGCGGGCTTGACAACAGGCCTTCGCACGTGTCGCTCAAAGTAGGATAGTCAAATTGGCATCGGTGAGCCGTAATCCACCACAAATCGGCAGGTGAGCCAACCGTTGCACGTTTGGTTGATGTTCCGTTCGTCAAACAACTGTGCAATTTAACGGTTCGTCAAACTGCAGAGTTATTTGACGATGGATGGTGTGTTATCTGATCACCAATCCACAGTCAACAAAATCAATAAACCCCGTTTTGGAGGTGTTTTGCTTAAGGTCATGTTTGGATTTTAGAAATGTCAGGTTGGCAATTCTACTGTTTGCGGTGGATTTCAGCTCACCGATGCCAATTTGACGATCCTACTTTGAGCGTGTACGAACTTACGAAGGCCTAACCAGAATAGGAAAATGAGATGAAGCATAAGCGCTTGAAGGCTGAAGTCATAAAAAGTCCTTCAACCAAAAATCAAAACTGTTTCACAACGGTTTCGTCACGTATCGTAGTATTCCATTTCAGGGGAACACTGAACAGTACGAAATTTTAACTCCTTTTTTATCCTTAATCTGTTCTGGGGGAGGAGGAGTATTTCTAGGAGGCCAGAAAAAAATTAGGTCTCAAATGAAATACGTTCTTCTGTATTTAGAAATATTCTCAATTATTACGAAACGAGATAGAAAAAGTTTGCATTTTAATTCTTCTGCTCGAATTTTTCATTAATTTATGAAGCTAATAAGCGCATGATTTTATTTTATTGATTTATTTTTTTGAATAAAAAAATTTTGATGATGAAAATTGGAATCCTAGGGACCCCGCTTGGAAATGCACGTTACCCAAGAACCGTAGCGACTCCTGCAATCTGGCATCCGTGTTTTATTGTCATTAAAACCTAAGCAAAAAATCGATTCTAGGTGAGGTACAATGTACACCACCTCACCTCTAGCTCTGGGACTGATTATTTTACAAGGGTTTATAATGCTTAAATGAAGAATATCCCGATACTGCCAGATTTCATAAGCCGCTATGCATGTCCGCTACTTCCAGGAACTCGCGCTGAGAGAATTATTTTTTTTTTTTTTTAATCCAAGGTGTATTTCATTTGCTTTAAAGAAACTGCACAGTGAAATATTGATTAAGGGGAAGTTCCTTTAACCTGAGGAAAATGTCTGCTGCTACAGGGTAATTCCACGCCTAGGTAGTCCAGGGGAGTTTTTTTTAATTTTCTTCAAACAAACAAATTATTTACATTATTGAACGGCTCAATGTCTCTAGTTTTCAGAAATATATTGGTTTTTCCCCATTCTTGTTTTTTTTCTTGCATTTTCCACTCGTTTTTTAACCCTGTCACTCAGCCCTGACCTTGCAGTAAAAACAGTGATAGTTGGCAACACGTTTTGTGCGTTTCCTGTCAAAAAAAAGTTTGAGGTTTTGTTGATATTTATTTAGAAAGTGACGAAAGGAGGTCCTGCAAAATTTCAACTCTTGAAAGTAAGTACTTTTCCATTTACCTTACATTTAAAACTTAGTGTAACTTTGGTGACACCCGTAACACAAAAAAGGGATTTTTCAGTATATCTCATTTATTTTCTCCAACATTTGGAAGATATTTTTTTTCCTGTGTCTAGATGTCAAGTAAGACTTCAGAGTATTTTTTCCAATTTTTAATGTTAGCAATTAGTGAGAAAAATGTGTTACGGGTGTCACGAATGTGACTCCATGTGACACCCGTAACACATCAATGAATTGAAATCTGAAAGAATCTTATAGAAGCATCCGTCTAGATTTCACAGTGGTTCGGAAAACCTGCTTTCAGCACTGCGCCAACACCATCTGCCACTCCTTTCTGGTGGCTGGTTGCCTAAAACTTCCAGGTTCTTATTGAGCATAAAGGGCATTTGATAATGTGTATCTATTTTTGAACTGAGATGAGGCTCCATCGGTAAAGTTTCCCAGGTTTTCAAGCGAAGGCCGCATCTCTCTCAAATACCTGAGAATAACTGACAAATGTAGTAACAGGTACTGTTCCTACATTTGTCCAGTTCAAAAATAGATACACATTATCAAATGCCCTTTATGCTCAATAAGAACCTGGAAGTTTTAGGCAACCAGCCACCAGAAAGGAGTGGCAGATGGTGTTGGCGCAGTGCTGAAAGCAGGTTTTCCGAACCACTGTGAAATCTAGACGGATGCTTCAATAAGATTCTTTCAGATTTCAATTCATTGATGTGTTACGGGTGTCACATGGAGTCACATTCGTGACACCCGTAACACATTTTTCTCACTAATTGCTAACATTAAAAATTGGAAAAAAATACTCTGAAGTCTTACTTGACATCTAGACACGGGAAAAAAAAAATATCTTCCAAATGTTGGAGAAAATAAATGAGATATACTGAAAAATCCCTTTTTTGTGTTACGGGTGTCACCAAAGTTACACTAAGTTTTAAATGTAAGGTAAATGGAAAAGTACTTACTTTCAAGAGTTGAAATTTTGCAGGACCTCCTGTCGTCACTTTCTAAATAAATATCAACAAAACCTCAAACTTTTTTTTGACAGGAAACGCACAAAACAGTGTTGCCAACTATCACTGTTTTTACTGCAAGGTCAGGGCTGAGTGACAGGGTTAAAAAACGAGTGGAAAATGCAAGAAAGAAAACAAGAATGGGGAAAAACCAATATATTTCTGAAAACTAGAGACATTGAGCCGTTCAATAACAATAATGTAAAAAATTTTGTTTGTATGAAGAAAAAAAATTCACACAATTTCTGCAATTTTCTTTCAATGGGGGAAAAAATAAGTAAATCTGCAGGTCTTGTCATTTTTTCTAATAAAATATGTCTCACAACTGACTAATCTCACCTCTCTGACCTAATCACAACGAATTAAATTGAAAAAGGTCAGTTTCTTTTCCATGAGGGGCGCAGAAATTAATGAGAGCACAGAGGGACAATTCGTGACACCCGTAACGTGACACCCGTAACGCAAGTTTTTGTGTTTTTCAGAATGAAAGAGGCAGAAAGTAAAAAAACTAATGATAAGGAATTGAAGCGCATACCCTCTACTTTAACATATTAGCTGGACAGATTTTTATCTTTGTAAAATTCACAGAGTTTTCGTATTACTTTCAGTGAGGCGAAATTCCCTTCCAAATTTTGTGACACCCGTAACGCACCCATTTTAGTTTTTTTTCAGGATCAGAATAAAAAGGAGACAATTTCTGATATACTGAAATAATCTACAAAAAAAGTTCTTTCTGCCTTTGCTAAAAAGTTTTAGATTACACTTTCAGAAAGTGTTAAATTTTTAGTTCAAAGTTAAAAAGGTGTGACACCCGTGACAGTGGAATTACCCTACAAGTAAAAGATTCCTTGTTGTGACAGTGATTCTCCTTCATGCAACAGAACTTTACTTCGCGCAAGGAAAACTGTCACAAGTAAACGTGTTTCCTTGTTTTTAAAGAAGTGATATCTCTCACAATCAGTGCAAGTTATTTTTTATGGAAATTGTGAAACTTCGAAAACTCTAGTTATAAGTGACTAACTAAACGTCGAAGAAATTCGACGATTAAGTTCAAGTTTTTTGATCATTCAGATTCTTCTTCCGACTTACGTTTAGAGAATGGATACTAACATACGCTATGTCGCTCACTATACGCTTGAGCCTTCATAATATAAACTTTCTTTTCGGCATAACTCATTTCTGTCACTTTTAGTTCGCGTTGACACTTTTCACTTGCGTTCGCGGAGCTTGAAGAATGACAAAAATATGTGTTTTAATGTTTTTTTAACCTCAATTAATACGTCGCGTCGCACAGTGGAGCTAGTCAATGGAAGAGGCTGGACAATGGACATGCCGTTGAAACTTTAAATGCAAATATCTTTTTTAAGAGGTGATTCCATGGCAAACTCCTGAAAATTTTAATTCGATAGATGGCGTTACTTGTCGCTGGTTCCGAAAATAGCCGTTTTTTGACGGTTTTCGGCTGTTTTCTTGGAACAGACGAATGATAGACAAAGAATCGGACTGTCAGCACCTGCTTAATTTTTTGCTTGATTTTTTGAGCCATAAATGGGCCAAATTGGTTCTAAAATAAAGGCGTAAGTATGCAAAGAAAAAATCATGTGTAATTTGGAGTTGTACCTATCAGTAAAGATTACAGGTTTCTATTTCACCTGTAATCCAGTTCAGCTTCAAAATGATAATTCAAATGATAATGATGATTTATAATTATAAAATACAATAAGTTAAATTTATTTAATTAAATTTAAATAATTTTAAATTTAAATAATTTTAAATTTAAATAATTATTAAATTTAAATAATTATTAAATTGACTAATTCAATTTTTCTACATTCAATTTCAAATATTTCGGCTGCTGAATTGCAAATGTTTGCCCACTGTGGGGCACGGACAGGGCCGGACCGCGCTACAGGAGAGAGTTGCCTCGAGGCAGAGGCCGGCGTAGTTTCGCGGGGGCCCCCGCAATATTTATTTCAGGCCCCCTCGAACAATCCTGCTTATCTCGCCCAATTCATTGAATACTTACTTCAAATGCAAGGTCACGGATTTTGTGGGTTCGCATGTCCTCGTGTCAGAGGTGGATGTAGAAAATTGTACTTCACTCTCTTTGTCACCATTTGAATTCGCGCGTTAGAAGAAGATAGAGGAAGGGGGGGGGGGGGTGTCCATCACGAGAATGCCACCAATCTGTCCTTTTCTAAAACACGAGTTCAAGTGGGCAAATAGAGAGGGGGAGAAATAGGAGAGAGGAGAAAGAAAGGGAGGAGAGAGAAGAGTGGGAGAAGAGGGGGAGGAGAGAGAGACAAATTCCTAGATCCTCTGATGGTGCTTCACTCATTCTTGTTAAAAAGGAAGTAAACCAATAGAAATTGTGTTTCTTTCATTAAATAAAGGAGAGAGGACGGGAGCCACTAATTCAGGATCGAAAGACTATACTTCAAGTACTACGTTACGAGGATTTTTACGAACTGCAGACATTTGCTAACGAACTTTCCTAATGGACAAGACATATGCTAACAGATTCTCCTTATGGATAATTAAGAAAAAATTTGACAAATTATACTGAAACCAATAGGATCTGTACGTGTACGACTTAACTTCAAGTATTTCAGTCGAGGAATCCGAATTTTTCATCAGTTTTGCTCCAGCTTCTACGGTTCTTCCTCAACTTTCCTAGTTTTCACTTGGTGTCCGTTGGATCGTAAATTTAAGGTTGGGGTTTTTGCCCAAGATGATTTCAGTTTTATGGGGAAAAAAATTGAAATTTAGACTTTGTAAAAATTAAAAAGAAAGATTTGAATAGGGCCCCGTCCCTAAAACTTAAAAAAACTAATATCCCCCAAAAATTTAGTTTCCCTTTTAAATAAAATTGTTGAATTGAATTGAAGAGTTATGCTTGTAGGAATTTCGTTAGCAAATGTCCGTTATGAACCGTTAGCTTCGTTACGAGGCACGAGCGGCGAGCGCGTCTAGGAAAGTTTGCGGACATCCGACTATGAAACCAATACCAAATCGATTCTTGTATCGAAATGCGATATTCCATTTTTTTGTACTTTCAGCCTTATTTTCGAAGTTATTGACGAGATATATTGCAAAGACGTTCTTCAGATGATTATCTAGAGACTGAAACTCCTTTTCCGGAAAAAATAAATTACTTTCGGCCTGTAATTTGACATTAATCGAACGGTAGCGATCTTGTGGCAGAAATCGGCACTAAACGCGGAAGAATCACCTTAGAATGATGTGTCTTTAAGCTTTTAGCGATCGAATATCATTCACCGTCGTATGATATTCGACGGATTTGCATTTTATTTTGATGATATTCGATTGTTTCGTTGGTCTCACCGGAGACCTTTGGGCGGATTTCCATTGGAAATTTCGAACACCGGGTGTTCATCCTCGAATTTAACCGGTGTAAAACCAACCCCGATTTTTTCCCCGGAAAAAAAGGTTTTTCAGGCCAGCCGCAAGAATCATTATTTTGCCAAAAACCGGGTTTAAAAATGGAAAAGATTGAAATTGATTGCCAAAAAAACCCAACGGGGGCCCGGGCCCTCAGGCCGGGGAGACCGGGGTTGGGGAAAATTTTCCCAACAAAATCGTAAAAATTTTCGAATTCAGCATTTTCGGAGGTTTAAAAATTAAAAATTTTCGAAAATTGTTGATAACCGTGTTTTCAGCAGATCTCATATTTCTATTCTTTAAAACTCTTTGGGCCACGATAAAATTTTGGGAAAAAATTGGAAGACTTTTTGAAAGTTTTGTTGGAAAAACAACAAAACCCGTGCATAAAAGTCATTTTCTCATTGAGAACAAACCAGGAATTTTATCTTCGGACCACGCGGGTTTTTTTTGTTTTGTTAAAAATGGCCATGTCATTCAGAGCTGATTTAGAGGTTATGTTATGGAATATTATACTATTGCAGTTTTCATTTTCACGAGAATATCATTCAGAAGTTCACTCTCAACTCTCATTGGCTAGATTTTTCACCGATTCGCGGCATCAGTTAGCAATCATCAATTCTTGAAGTGAATGATATTCGATCGCTAAAATTTGCTTTTCGACAAACTCGATTGATCATTCAACCATTTTATGACAGTGTATGCGAGGCCCTTTTCAAGAGGCGCGTGAGTTTCAGCGGCGCACTATGGTCCAGAAGTCCGGTTTAGGAAGACATTACTTTGCATTAAAATCGCCCAATATCTTGAAAACGGCTCATCTGACATCAAAAATGGTTATTACAAAAAAAGTTAAAACGGTTTACGTTCTATCTTTTTTGTAATAACCAGTTTTCGTGTCAGATGAGCCGTTTTCAAGATATTGGGCGATTTTAATGCAAACTAATGTCTTCCTAAACCGGACTTCTGGACCATAGTGCGGCGGCTCGTGCTATTTGGCAACAATGTTTTCCCTCCATTTGATTCTATGTTAAACAATCGATTTGCTCTTCACCTGCAATCGATTGTTTTACATAGATTTAAATGGAGGGTAACCATTGTTGCCAAATCACACGAGCCGCCACTGTTGAGTTTAGCTTATTCTCTTCGCCTCAAATAGGCGTGACTATGCGATCCCCAATCTCCATCCATCGATAAGCTGGTCTGATGCATCGTCTTTAAATAAAAACGGAGATATTTCGACGAGAACAGAACATCTGAACACAGAAGAGGATCAGAGCATCCGAATTCCAAGGGCGAACCCATACGGAAAAGGAGATGAGTAAGACAGAGAACAGACTAAACACATACGAGAAATAGATGAGTGAGACAGAGAACAAAAGACTAAACAGATATTGTTCCGAGTCCTTCAGTCTTCAGTATTCAGTCTCAGAGCAGAACACGGCCCAGAGGAGACGATTAGAGATAAAAATAACTTGAATAAACTTACTTCATTGACTCACTTGATTTATGCTAACTTAATAGATTAATCGTTTCCGAACTTTCCAAACTAGGAGCTGACGAGTCAACGATGAGATTTAAAGTTGGGGGGAGGGGGGCAGAGAGAGGTTAGAATTGTTAGCGTTTTATAAAGTTCCGCTCATCGATCAAAATTAATCAACAAACGAGCAGCACTCAGCAGCAGCAGCGGCCGCGGAGGGTTAAAAAGTGTGAATGAAATAAGTCTCGAAAGATGGAGATTTGTTACCAAATCTTTCGTATAAACAAGTGGTTTTTAGACAAAATAAAAAAACCTGCAGCAGGCTGATTATGGACAATCGTATCGTAATGCTGTCGAGTCGATGATCGGGTACGTGTTATTCTTGTGGGTGGTGTCATTATACGATAGGTTTCATTCCGATAGAAGCTTTTCAATATCTCCGTGTGCACGATTTTTCACGAGACATCCATGAATTTCCGCAGGGATTGTGGTGGGGGGGGGGGGGGGGGGTGTTTTTATCGGAACAACCAAGAAAAACACGTATACTCGATCTGAGTCGATCATATAGACTTGACGGCTGTCCGATACGATCGTTCATAATCAGTCTGATGTCAAAATACAATAGGGCTCTTGTGCAATTTTTATTATTTTTAACCCTTTACTGCATGATTTTTTTTTTTTTTTTCAATAAAATAATTTTTTTTTTCAGTACAATTTTGATCATTGAGACAGGGAAAAATAGTGACAAAATTCTTTCCATTATATTTCAATGGTAAAGAGCCTGAATATTAATTGTTCCAAATATGGCCTTACCCGCATTTAGGTATCCATGCAACTGAAAATAAAGTTTTCAGGCTAAAAAAAAAAAAAAATTAAAGTAGTAAAAAATAAGTTAGTAAGTTTCAATAGTTGTTTTTTTTTTTTTTTTGTATATGGTACCCCTGCGTTACTCCCAAACATAACAATGAAAATCGGAAAATCTCGATCAGATTTTCAGTAAGCTATTTTCAACCATTCTGCACGTTCTCTATCCTGTGCTGCGCGCTCTAGGACAAAATCGACAATTTCTTACTCGTTTAGTATCTGTTCCACATGTGACCCACCATGCAGCGACAGTACAACTCAAGTTCCCTACTTTTAGATAAGGCTTCAAAGTAATTGTTCCAGATCTGGGCTCATCTGCAGTTAAGGGTTAAAATTTTCAAGGATATGCTCCGAACACTAGAATTCGGGTAATGGGGCTCTTGCAAATTTTTGATCTAAGGGATTGAAGAGTTAATTCCTGCATAAAAACCTGTAAAAATTACGATGATTACACTAAAAAATCACAACATTCACTCTCAGAATCGGGCTTAATGGTGGAGAGACGGAGGTACCATGGGAAATTCCTATCTAAATTGAGACATATCTCTCTGTTTCCGTAGAGAAAGTGACAGATTAGACAGGAATCTCCCATGATACCTGCGTTGAGCCGCCATTAAAAACTTGCTGTTGTATAGCATAGCAGTTATTTGAGTTTATTGCAGAAAATTAAACTCTCTCATTGTGATTTCCGTGGTTTTCGCAGGTTTTAACATCACATTATGGACTACTCACTTGCTCATGACAAAAGTTTGTAAGAGCCTCATTGCGAACGTTCAAGAGACCGGCCGCTTGTGAACGAACTGTCATTTTCCACACATTTGAACTCATTCAAAAGTATCGACTGTCATAGGAATTTCAATTCATTGAACCACCTCTACAAATCGATACTTAATCATAGGTTTAAATGGAGATATCGATAAAAAAAAATTCTCAGGCTGCCTCTTTTAAAGCGCGGTCGATTATCTTTGCCCTCCGGTATGAACGTCTAATTCGCTTCGCTGGAGATTCGATTAGCCCCCTCAGAATCGATTATTTTCTGTAGGTTTACATGGAGCAGGCACCGACACACCTCAAAACCAAATTCTGGAGAGGGTCAAGCCCATGTTAGGAAAAATAGGCATGTAAGTACATCGGCATTTTTCAATTTCCAGGGGATCCCCCCCCCCCGATGGGACACCGGAGGGAGGGCGGGGGAGATGAAAAGAGCGGAGGTAAAATACTTTAATAAATTTTCGAATTGGGAAGGTAAGGCAACAAACTGATCAGAATGTAGCAAACGAACAAGCAGCGCAACAAAAACATCACCATATCTCTTTATTCTCCCACTAAAACATGCATGCAAGGGGTTTTTACGCCTTAACGACATAGTGTGTCCGCCTGTCCGGCTTTTATGATCGTAAACCCAGGTTTTCTCATCATAAGATACCTCTTTCTCACCCCTCTCGCTAGAATGTTCATGTATTTTGACCTGCTGATTTCAAACTCGGCCTTAAAACTCATACTTTTTCCAGAATTCCGAATTTTTCGCTAAGAAGACGTAATTTCGAATTTACGTAAAATCTAGGCCAGTTTAATGAAAACTGATAGCATTTTTGAAATCAGTGTCTCAAAATACAAAGATGGCGATGATGAAGTGAAATTGTAGGCGTAGAATTATTCTAAAACACTAAAAATTAGTAAAATTAACACTGATGGATGGTGAATGTCGCGGACACATTATGTAGTTTTTGATGCTTACTTCAATGTATGGCAACAAATAGGGGAATGAAGCCCCATCCTATCCTTGTTTAACTTGTACTATGACTTTCAAAAGAAAGTACCGTGGACCAGCGGCGGCTCGCGCAATGTGGCAACAACGTATTTTCTCCATTCAAACCTATGTAAAACAATCGATCTTCAGGAGATGCAATTGCACCCCCAATAAATCGATACTTTTGCATTTATTTAAATAAAAAAAAAGGATGGTTGGCAAGTCCCACGAACCGCCACTGCCGTGGACGTAATTTTTACCATTTCAAATTTCGGCAACCTTAAAACAATTATGCGGCTCTCAAGTATTTAAGAACTACACAGAATGACTCTTTGAAGTAAGTCATGAAAAATAGACAATTCTATCGAAAACAACAGAAAAATCTAACAATAAGAATTTCAATCAAGGTACTTTCTTTCGAAAGTCATAGTACATTCATGGGGAAAATGAGAGAGATAGAAAGATATCCTCTAGTTATATTAACACATTCGTTAATTCGTCAAAGGGCACATTTTAGTACCTCCAGTTGACAGTCCTAATTTTCCTTACTAAATTGCACACAATTAAAAGGAAACTGTTTTAGACCTTTTCAGGTTAAGATAGATTGACACTCACACAGACGAATCAATACATTTGATAAGAGATAGTGACACACTGAGAGATTATGGTCAACATTGTCCTAATTTATTTACATTAGTCTTTTTCTTTGTATTCTATTCTACTATTTACTAAAGCCTCTTTGTACTTCTTGTTTTTTTTTTTCTATCTTCCACTCGTAAACCAGTGATTTTTTTGTTTTTTGTTATTTATATACTCTATGCCGATAGTCGCGTATATGCGGCTGCCAAATGTATAAACTTTGTAAATGTCACTATAAAATAAATAAAAACAGCTGTTGAAAAAAAAAAAAAAAAAAAAAATTAACTGTTTCTCTCCTTACTTCATGAAACCATGTATACTAGACAAAGACAGATGAGGGGATGCAGTCACATGACAGTCTTTCTCTCCATCCTTTTCAATCACAAGAGTTCCAATGTGCAAAAAGAGACAGGCAAGTTCCTGGCTACTGCTATGTTGTAAACCAAACAAGCTAAAAACGTGCATGCTTTTCTAAGCACATCAACCCATGATTTCATCCCTCAACCAGTGATCAGCGACTGACAGCGTCTGATGAGACCTTTTTATCAATAAATCAAAGTTGCTTACCAGAGTACTGCAGGCTGATTATGAACGATCAGTGGCGTCGCGTGCCATATGACAACAATGCGACTGCTCCATTTAAACTCATTGAATACATCGAATTTTCCTTGTGCACTGTGCACCCCCTTGAATTCGATCTTTTATAAGCGTTTAAATGGATAGAACACATTGTTGCCAAATTGCACACGACGCCACTGTGAACGATCATATTGTAATGTCATCAAGTGCATGTTATGCTCATGGGTGACGTGTAATTCCAATAAAAACCCTCAATTCTCTGCAGAACTTCATCAATGACTTCCAGAGCTGTCGCGCACATATCGTAGAGATTGAACGGTTTTTATCTGATTGGAACGTATGGTAATGCCACCACCCATAAAAAAAGCATGCACTTGATAGCGACTCGAAACGAATACGATAAGATTTTTCATAGTCACTCTACAGGATAAATTCTCACTTCCAAGAACCTTCACATTACAAGTACAGCAAGACAAGCTACGGTCCTTTTCCGACCATTTTGGTTTGATGGATCTGATCAAAATTTTCTTAAATTGTTTATTGATGGCAATCACTTTTTGGTTTCCGTCCGAGCAATATTGATTCAGGAGGTAAGGAAAACAGCCATTTGAAAGCATTGATAACATGAATGTAACATTGTAACTGTCAATCGGACTCCTTGGGTAGGTAGAAAAATAAAGGTCAGAGGTGGATCAGATTAATCCATCTGGGCGGACCAAGTAACCTAAACTCGATGAAACTAGTTGGCTTCAACCAACTTCCATATCTGTTTCATCAAATAAGCGTCTTACCTATGTTTTCAGTTTGTTTGGATCATACCCACAATTTCTTATCTCTCACTCTCACGTGACCCCTCAGAAGCGCTGTCTAACTCTACCTTTAAATTCCAGGTTACTAGACGGATGATAGAAGGTTCTTCCCTAATTCTTCAACCGTTTCAATATAAAAAAAAACCTGCCAAAAGAATTTCTGAAAACATTACACAGCCAAAAATTTTTTTTTTGTGTTGCAAGCTAGAAGCACAAAACTTGTAGGTACTAACAAACGCTGGAGTTTTGACCGTTAAGATGCACACATTGCAATGACAGGTATTGTCATAAAACGAGGATTGGCCATATTGGTGCAGCTTATCCTAGAAAAGATTGGATTGACAGTTCTACGGCTTTCATGAAAACAGCTCAAAACCTCAGATAGGGCAACATGATAGGTTAGAAGCATCATGAAGCTGATGGTTTCATTCAAACCAACAGTCGTCAAGTCCAATCATTCTTGAGATAGCCTAAACCTTGAAATCTAGACTGCCAAAACTTTTGCGTTTGCAAGTACAGTGAGGGATCACAGGAGAGTGAGAAATCTAAAAGAGAGAGACTATGACAAACCCAAACTTAGGTATCCAATTATAAGAAAACGTTATGTTTGAACGAACTTTCCAAGCCATCGCACTAAACCAATCTGTTGGTTGGGTAAGAGATGAGTCTGTAGGTAGTTAGGGCGCAAAAATCACACAGAGGTTCTGATCGTTCTCAAACTTTCAAAACTTTGCAAAGTTGGCTACGTGAAGAGAAAATTGTCAAAAGATACACCCTGACCTAAATGTAAACAAATGAGGACATGAATATAATGCCCCATGTGTTTCTACTTTGAAAAGTGACGGTGCATCTGCCTGAATGAGGTTAGGAGCCTTATCTTACTTGACAACCATGAAATTAATTTGGGTGAGCATTGGGCAAGTAAACCAAAACAACAGCTTATTTTGCGGCTATTTATCAAAACCATGCCCTCTTCTCATTCTCTCCGGTGCTCGATTTGTCACACAGAGAGAATGAAATTTGTTTCAAGCAAAACGAGGAGGAAAAGTGGAGCGTGGTGACACAAACTAAAAACAAAAGAAAATGAAAACACTCACAGAAAGTCTCGCTCGATTCAAACGAAGACGCAAGGACAAGAGCGAAAATAACTTGAGGTCAACTAAACTACACTAGAAACACTTTTAAAACACTTTCACTTTCGTTAAGATTGCAGCGGCTGTTGCTGTTTGTGTAACGCTCATCGAAGCGAATATAACACAGTTTAATGACACTTAACAACACTTGAACAAACTATAGTTACTGATTGGAAAAAGAAAAACACAAACACACAAGCAAAGAAGACAAAACAATTCGCGATATGATTAAAACACAAAACACTCCTTCGTATTATTTTTAAGTCGGCTAACGACTTCGTGATCGTGCGTGTAGAGGTTATGCCAAGCAACAGCTGAGCATTTCCGATTCCGACCGAAGATGGCCGAGAGGAGGGTGGGGCAGGGGGGCTCGGCGGACGAGTCCAAATCGGCGCCCGAGGGGATACAAAACGGGTCGATCAGCCTTCATTCACCATTCAACTTCACATCAACACACGAGAGATGGATACACACTACACTGCTACGCTAAAAACACAACACGCATTTACGCACGGACACAGTTCCAAACGTCAAGGCAACCGCGAGGAGGGGGGGGGGGGGGGGGTCGGTGAAGATAAACGCGCTCGCGTTATTGAGATGATACGGCGGCATTTTTCGCTATTGACCTAATTAAGAAAAATATAAAAGAGGCGATGAATAATGCCTCGGTAGACGAGTAATATTGGACAAGAGGCCCATTTTTCAAGGGGCATGCGAAGCGAAGCCAGGGTCTCGCTCCCCCCCCCCCCCCCCAACTTATCCACGCACCCTCTTATGAAGGACAAAAGTTTCATGTGAACAGTGAAGAAACGAAAATTGTCAAACTTTCAAGTTTCATTATTATGATTGTGAACAGTTACAGTAGTAGTAGTAATTGGTCCAATTTCGCTCCATAGTTCGAGTGTCTCCCCCCCCCCCCCCCCCCCAATGATGGCTCTTTAACAATCGATAGTGTGTCTGTTGCGAACTATCATTGCTCCTGTCTAGAGCGTAGATCACTGATTGGGAGTGGAATAGCGTGAACATGACATTGGAAGCATCAAAAAGTCTCAAATTCCCCTCATGAACCCATCACAAAAGGCGTTTTGAGAAATCTAAGATGAGGCGATCAATTGAGCGGAATGATCATATGCAGAAATGGGGGGGGGGGGGGGTGGCTCCCCAGAAATATTTGGAAACAAAATACATTCAGCAATTTGGCTATGTGATTTGGCACATCTCAAAATTTTCGACTCTCATGAGTCATGATGGAGAATTCAAGGAGCAAAAACTGTATTTTCCCCCAAAGTTTGCCTGGATTGCAAGAGAAAAAGGGGCATCAAGGATTTTATGATTATAGTTATCCAGGATCAAACGCATGAGAAGCAAAAAAAAAAAAAAAAAAAAATAAAAAAACAACAACAAAAACAAGTTATCAGTTTTTTCCGAGCTCAGCCCCCCTAAAAAAAAGTCCTAGTTCCGCCAATGAGCAAGTCGCAATGGGGGAGTACCATATAACTATTGCAGATTCTTCTTTAATGGATCAGTTTTTTCAGCAAAGGAAGGCGCGATTAGATGGGACCACATTGTAACCCACTCATTAGAACGCCATCTTTGTTTAAACGGATTTATTGAGTTAGTGAGTCAATTTTGGAACTTTCTAAAGCTCCCATGCAATGCAATTTTCAAATGATTTCACTCCAAAATCAGAACAGTGGCGTAGCTTGCGATCCAGATACATCGCTGTTCGTTCATTTAAAGCAGTAAAAAATATCGAATTTTTGGATGTTCGGTGAGTATACGTTCGCGTTCGACCTTTTACATAAAAATTATAGAAAAACTAACACGTTGCCAAGCTGCACGCTACACCACTGTACCAGAGTAGACCCCATCACTGTCGCTGCGGCAGAATTTTGGGCCGGCGCGCGGGCGCGGCGACACATTCACGATTTTGCCTATAAGAACTGTATGACCAATAACCATCCGCGTCGCTTATAGGAACCATCTAAGGGTAAATTTCACACTTCCACTTTAGTTAGTGTCGTGTTTACACATAAACACTTTTGGCGGCCTTTACCGAACGGATATAGCGTCGCGTCGCGTCGGTGAACTCGTATTTGGAAGTCTGGACGCTCAAGGTCTAAACTAATTGATAAGCGAGCATAGACCTCGTTTGAAGATTGAAGGCCGTTGAGCCATAATAAACCGGTAAACGAGCGACAGAGGAATGCACGGCTGCAGATCAGAATTGGGACTGTAATTGCATTGATCCGAGGAGTGACATGACGTCGACTGGAGTGACGGCCGGCGACGTAACGTGAGTACATGCTTGACGAGTGACGGAGGCCGAAATCGTGCATCAACCACAAATCGCTAAAACTGGTCAGTGGTGACTGCAGATTGCTGATTGATCCCCGATGAGATGTGGAAGAGAGGTGGCTGATGGCTCTCTTCTGAAAAAGGAAAAAGCTCTCCGCGGGCCAGGCGGACCGGACCAGCAGAGCCTATAGGCCATTGCTCTATCGCTATCTCTAGTTCTCTCTCTCTCTCTCTCTCTCTCTCTCTCTCTCTCTCTCTCTCTCCCTATCTCTCCCTCCCTCCCTCCCTTTCTCTCTTGATGAGTGGACTGCGCAGGAGTAGTGCGAAGTCGGATGCAATGTGTGCAGTGAGCAATGAGCATCTATTGCTTAATTTCTGTCATAATTCATAACTCATTCGTGTCTTGACCATTCGCATTCTATCGCGTCACTGGAGTCTCCACTCTACTCAACTCCACTCCGCTCGTACTAACATCGCATCGTAACATGATCGTAACTGCTTTTGATTACATCAACTCGCATCTCGTCCTGTAAACCTCGGTTGTCGTCGTTATAAAGGGGCAGTTGCAAGGGTCTGGAATTTTGTGGGTTTTTTTTTTTTTTTTTTTTTTTTTTTTTTTTTTTTTTTTTTTATATAAAAAAAATAATAGTACTTGATGAGCTGAGAACAATGGTACCCTTGGTTTTTTCCTAAGGGTCCCGGTTTTGGAGATACACAAGTGTGATCAAAGAGTAAACAAGAGTCGCAATTGGATGGAGAGCTAGCGTGGTCAATGCTGATAAGAGTCGGCTTCTGATTGGCTGGAAATGGAGGGAAAAACGTGGGTCCAAACTTTTTTGGTCTTATAGAAATTAACGCGTGTGCTTTTAGTTCTGGGCCGTTTATCTCGAAACCTGTGCAAAATTTCCCTAAAGAAATAAAACGAGTCGATTTAGCGGAATTTTCTCAACAGATTGATAGATCGCAAGTACCAGGTTATTGAAAATTCGAAAAGACTGTCTCACAATCAGTTGAAAAATACACAGAATAGTGAGTTAGTCAATCAACACACGCCAAGCATGAAAACACACTATAATTTGTACTATCTACGAATTAAAGATTGTCGCGAGATTTTCACGAGCTAAGTAAAGCCTTCAAGGTTCTCGTTCGGCCACTCTTCATATACTCCTCACACCTTGCAGGTGAGAGACCAGTGCGGGTGGGACGGTATAGCCGTTGCAGATTGGTCCCACACTCACACTTATAACTAAGAATGTGTGAAAATCTCGCGACAATCTTTAATTCGTCGACAGTACTTTCCAACTGAGACAGAATTTTCGAATTTTCAATAAACTGGTACTTATGACCTTTCGATTTGTTCATAAAATTCTGCTAAATCGACTTGTACTAATTGCGACTATGGTCTATATAATTGCACAGGTTTCGAGATAAACGGCCCGGAACGAAAACCCCCGTGTTAATTTCCATAAGGCCAAAAAAAGTTTGGACCCGCACACTTACAGCCAATCAGAGGCCAGCCCGCGTTTCCGATCCCTTATCTGCGTTGACCACGCAGGCCTTCTATTCAATTGCGACTCTTGTTTACTCTTTGCGTGTAATGTTGTAAAAAAAATCGTGTGTGTATAAAGACGTCGTCACTGCGCGGAATTCTTATTTAAAACAGTGTATTTCGGGCGGATGAGAAATATTAATGTGAAACCGCGGTGAATTGTTCCATATATAAAATATGTCCACTGTAAAACTATAGGACTGGTGAAATGATGACTTATTGACTTACCCATGGGGATCTGATTCCGACAGGAGAGAGTTGGGCGAATTGGTTTCCGTTTCTTCTTGAACAGGACTTTCATAGATGAGCGTCTCCACCATAGAGCCCTTGGAGCTTCCGAAGGAAACCCTGCAAAATAAATCAAAACAAACTCTTAAAGAAACAGTCTAAGACTATTATGACTATTGACTAGTATAAGTAGAGAGTAGTATGTGTCATCAACAAAATTTCCTTGAAGATATATTCACATTCTTAACGTCAGTGGCGTAGCCAGGAATTTTTCTAGATGTGAGGGGGGGGGAGGTCCGAGCATTTTCAGGGGGTTCCAGACCCCCTGGAACCCCCCCTGTTTTTCGGAGGATCTTGGAAATTAAAGCGAGGTATATGAATGGATGGAGAGGGGTCGGGTTGGGGGGGGGGGGTCCCTTGCACGGAAAAAAAAGATTAGTGAAATTAACCATACGATAGCTGATTTTGGCACCTGCTAGATGTTATGGTAAACTTGACCAGAAGTATGGTACATTTACCGATACTTTGAGTAAATTCGACATGCAATCAGGTAACATCACCTAGTACCTAGTCAAAACATAGTATACTTTTGGTTAACATTGCCATAACATCTAGCAGGTGCCAAAATCAGCTATCGTATGGTTAATTTCACCGTAGTTTTTTTTCCCTGTGTTTTTCCTCGAGCTTTTTGAAACTTGACCGAAAAGCGGTCGATTTCGATACCTCGCACTCGCCGAGGTTTGCCAAGTTTTCCTTGTCCAGGACAGGGAAAATATAAACGACTGATGGATGAATATAGAATAGGTCACGGCGCCATATCTAAGTAAGCGCCACGCCCTTTAATCTACGCCACGCCGCCCTCTATTAACGCAGGATTGAAACATAACATGGGCGAGGAGATGGCGATGGGCTGTTTGGCTGGTAATTTATTTTCCATCGCGATGACACTTTGACACCGAAAGTAGATTGGGAATCTGGAGAAACCGATGCGCAATGGCTTCACCGCGGTCCCAGTGTAATCTTGGGAATGGAAAATAGTTGTCACTAGAATATCCTTGTGCTGAGAGAATGAATTGCGCCATTTTTGAATCGATTTTTGGTTGTATGGGCACCTGCGGCAGAAGCAGCACGTGCAATTCGGCAAAGTTACATTCACGGAAAAAAAAGACTGATGGTAGATCTGCATAGCTGATTTAGGAGTCTGCTATAAGGTATGGTAAATTTTACCATCATCAGTGGTGTAGCGTTTCAATCTGCACGGAAAAAAACTACGGTGAAAATAACTATACGGATACCTGATTTTGGCACCTGCTAGATGTTATTGTAATGTTAACCAGAAGTATACTATGTTTTGACAAGGTACTAGGTTATGTTACCTGATTGCATGTCGAATTTACTCAAAGTATCGGTAAATGTACCATACTTCTGGTCAAGTTTACCATAACATCGAGAAGGTGCCAAAATCAGGTATCCGTATGGTTATGTTCAATAATCTTTTTTTCCGTGTGGCAACCTTGCAGTTCGTCCATTTGAACCCATGAAAAAGCTCGAACTATTGGGTGTTCGGTGAACACCTTAGTACAACGTTGCCAAATTGCACGCTACGCCACTGACCATCATATGGTAAATTCAACGTACCTTGTGGTGAAATGTACCGACATGTTTATCTTAATTGCCCACAAGGTACGTTTGCATTTACCATATGATGGCAAAAGTTACCATACTTGATAGCAGACTCCAAAATTAGCTATGCAGATAATAAATTCTAACCAGACATTTTTTTCCCTCGTGTTTAGTCCATTTAACCCTTTCACGGGAAGAGGTACACATGTGTACCATTTTATGTAACATGAGATTTAACGGAATTTAAATAGACATGTTGCAAAAAATTGTGTGACCCATCAAAATTTCAAATTGTAATCCCTCGAATCGATATTCTACAAGGGGTTTAAATGGACGAAATGGGCCAAAACGCAACTACGCCCGTCAGAATGTTGACGAAAGTGCGAAAACGTAGCTAGCGGTTGCGCCCATGGTTTTACTTGCCTTAGCTCTCTATATCTATAGAGACTCTATAGGGAAGATGAACTGACGAAGGGACAGTTGCGGCTCGTGCAATTTGGCAACCATGCTAATTTTCCATTTGAACTTATGCAAAAGTATCGATATCTTGGGGGTGCAGTTGCACCTCCTGAATATCGATTGTTTTACATAGGTTTAAATGGAGAGAAACCGTTGTTGCCAGATTGCACGCGCCGACACTGAGAAGGGATCTGCGGAAAAAGTTTGCAATAGCCTCATTTCCAAGCGGAAACGGAAACGCCTGTTAGTTTCAAACATTGAACGAAGAATCGTGCAATTAATTTTTAATGCCGTGACTGTGATAGCGTGTGAAAAGCAGATCGTATAAGTATGGCACTTTTCAATTTACCGATGATTTTACCAGATGAGAAAAGATTACACAGTTCAGTGTATGATTGCAATTCACTAAAATCGTCTGGTCTGTAATCTTTCCTCAATCGGTGCAATCCTCGTTTAATGGGTCTGTTGCGTACTTTTGCTACATCAATATGACACATTGTTTCTAAAGTAAAATTCGGCGAAAATAACGATGCGCACATTAAAAACTTTCAAAAACCACTCATTATTTCAGAAAATACCTTCCATTTCAAACAACCCGCGCTACACTAAACACTATATCACCGACTTATAACTACATAGATGGAACCATCTCGTTTATGTAAACATGAACAGAACTTACAAACATTTGAATGTTTCGTTTAGATGCGTACATTTCTTACATTATTTTGTAATCTTTGATAAACCGAAAAGACCAGACAGCAAATGCAGGCAATAGTTCATGTATTTAGAACGGAATTCCATCATTTTGTAGTTACAATGTTGTTTCCTTATGCACGGTGGTTTCGTCTATGTAGTAGTATGCCGGTGCAAATAGTGTCTAGTGTAGCGCGGGCTGTTTGAAATTAAAGTGATTTCCAGAGTTAATGAGTGGATTTTGAACGTTTTTAATGTGCGCATCGTTATTTTCACCGAATTTTACATACGAATCAAGGTTCTATACTGTTGTAGCAAAAGTATGCAACAGACCCATTATTAAGATATCCGCATGTTTTTTAAAGTCATCGACGACTTCACCGATTGAGAAAAGATTACACAAATGCGAAACATTTTCGTGCATTTTAGATGAACACAAATCTGAACTGGGTATATTTCCTAAATCGGTGGATTCATCGGTGCATTGAAAAAAGTCATTAATCATACGCAAAACGGCAACTCTGCGTGTGAGAAGTGAGAAACGTGTTAATTCGCTGAGGTTGATGGGTACTCGCAAGAAATCAAGAAGCGCGGGAAATGTGTGGAATGCTCTTCGGCGCAACGCAGAGCCGAACAAAGTACTTACAGCTGCCTTGAGGCTTTCGCCTTCACATAATTGATTGCCACGAAGAAGTGTATCCGCGACACGCGTGCTTGTAAGACGGCATAATCGCCCGATTTAAGGCGCTACTTACCGAGACTTGAGTAGTTCGTGAGACATCGACGCGGTGCGAGTCGTCGATGAGAGAGCGAGGACCGGCCGGCCGGCATCGCATGGCATGGCACGAGCATTGAGCGATAGACAAACAATGGACATACAGACTAATTCAGCGCCGCGAGCTTTCTCGCGAATCGTCAAAAAGTCCAGAGCGGTATAGACGCGCGCAGAAAATGAATTAATGGGGTTCTTGCAAACTTTTGCTGTGAGCATATTAATAGTCCAATTTATTGTAAACACCAGCGAAAATCACGAAAAATCACACGAAGAAAGTCTAAAATTCAGTAATCAACTCACATAACTGCTATAACAGCAAGTTTGTAATGACGATTCAACGCAGGTATCATTAGAGATGCCTGTCTATTATAAGTGTATGTCACTTTCTCTTCGGAAACACAGAGATACGTCTCAATTTAGATGATAGGAATATCCCAATATACCTGCGTCTATCTGCCATTAGGTCCGAATCTGAGAGGGAATTTCGTGATTTTCTAGTGCACTCATCGTCATTTTTAAAGATTTTTATGCAACAATCGACTCTCAATCCCCTGTTGCAAAAATTTTCAAGAGCCTCATAATTATATTTTTTCCTATTTAAATATGCTCAATAATATATCAATTTCTAGGGGTTCAATTACACCTTCACAGACTGAATAAGCAAACGTTCATGAGGAAAAGACATACGTTCGACTATTTCTTCTTCTTCTTCCTGCGAGCTCACTGATTCGACTTTTGACTTACAATAACATTGGCGGTGCCCCGAAAGAGCAGGGGGAACGTTTTGGAAGCCCTGCGCCTAGTCAGCGACTAAAAGCCCATCAAAATGACAGGGGTGCTCGTAATTCTACTTTCCCATTAACAATAACATTGGCGGTGACCCGAAAGAGCACAGGGGACGTTTTTAGAGCCCTGAGCCTTGTCAGCGATTCAAAGCCCACCAAAATGACAGGTCTGCTCGTAAGTCTGTTTTCCCATTTACAATTACATTGGCGGTGCCCCGGAAGAGCAGAGGGGACGTTTTGAGAGCCCTGCGCCTTGTCAGCGATTATAAGAGCCCACCAAAACGACAGGTCTGCTTGTAATTCTGTTTTCCCATTCACAATAACATTGGTGGTGCCCCGAAAGAGCATAGGGGACGTTTTTAGAGCCCTGAGCCTTGTCAGCGATTCAAAGCCCACCAAAATGACAGGTCTGCTCGTAAGTCTGTTTTCCCATTTACAATTACATTGGCGGTGCCCCGGAAGAGCAGAGGGGACGTTTTGAGAGCCCTGCGCCTTGTCAGCGATTAAAAGCCCACCAAAACGACAGGTCTGCTTGTAATTCTGTTTTCCCATTCACAATAACATTGGTGGTGCCCCGAAAGAGCACAGGGGACGTTTTTAGAGCCCTGAGCCTTGTCAGCGATTCAAAGCCCACCAAAATGACAGGTCTGCTCGTAAGTCTGTTTTCCCATTTACAATTACATTGGCGGTGCCCCGAAAAGAGCAAGGGGACGTTTTGAGAGCCCTGAGCCTTGTCAGCGATTCAAAGCCCACCGAAACGACAGGTCTGCTTGTAATTCTGTTTTCCCATTCACAATAACATTGGTGGTGCCCCGAAAGAGCATAGGGGACGTTTTTAGAGCCCTGAGCCTTGTCAGCGATTCAAAGCCCACCAAAATGACAGGTCTGCTCGTAAGTCTGTTTTCCCATTTACAATTACATTGGCGGTGCCCCGGAAGAGCAGAGGGGACGTTTTGAGAGCCCTACGCCTTGTCAGCGATTAAAAGCCCACCAAAACGACAGGTCTGCTCGTAATTCTGTTTTCCCATTCACAATAACATTGGTGGTGCCCCGAAAGAGCACAGGGGACGTTTTTAGAGCCCTGAGCCTTGTCAGCGATTCAAAGCCCACCAAAATGACAGGTCTGCTCGTAAGTCTGTTTTCCCATTTACAATTACATTGGCGGTGCCCCGGAAGAGCATAGGGGACGTTTTTAGAGCCCTGAGCCTTGTCAGCGATTCAAAGCCCACCAAAATGACAGGTCTGCTCGTAAGTCTGTTTTCCCATTTACAATTACATTGGCGGTGCCCCGGAAGAGCAGAGGGGACGTTTGAGAGCCCTGCGCCTTGTCAGCGATTATAAGAGCCCACCGAAACGACAGGTCTGCTTGTAATTCTGTTTTCCCATTCACAATAACATTGGTGGTGCCCCGGAAGAGCACAGGGGACGTTTTTAGAGCCCTGAGCCTTGTCAGCGATTCAAAGCCCACCAAAATGACAGGTCTGCTCGTAAGTCTGTTTTCCCATTTACAATTACATTGGCGGTGCCCCGGAAGAGCAGAGGGGACGTTTTGAGAGCCCTGCGCCTTGTCAGCGATTAAAAGCCCACCAAAACGACAGGTCTGCTTGTAATTCTGTTTTCCCATTCACAATAACATTGGTGGTGCCCCGAAAGAGCATAGGGGACGTTTTTAGAGCCCTGAGCCTTGTCAGCGATTCAAAGCCCACCAAAATGACAGATCTGCTCGGAAGTCTGTTTTCCCATTTACAATTACATTGGCGGTGCCCCGGAAGAGCAGAGGGGACGTTTTGAGAGCCCTGCGCCTTGTCAGCGATTAAAAGCCCACCAAAACGACAGGTCTGCTCGTATGTTTTCCCATTTAAATTAACATATGGCGCGCCGGTTTACTAGATGCAGAGATGTGCTTTAGTAAACGCTAAAGTTAAGGTTACTTTGATTACAATAGGATTCGACAGTCATCTCGAATTTTTATAGGCAGTCAAAACTTTTGCGTTTGACAGTATAGTTTCAAGTTCGCTTAGAGAGCTGCACGAATTTTTGTAAATCTTAATTATTTTATCTATATGTTTCGATTATGTTCGATTAATTTCAAAACTTGCATTTGATTTATTTATAATCTCACCATCAAATCACCGATTCGATGAATAGGGCTCAGCAAAATTTTGCTGAGATCGCAAATGAATAGTCCAATCCGATGTAAAACCTTTAGCGAAAGCAGGTCAACACAGGGATCTTGGGAGATTCATGTCTACTATGTCACTTTCTCTATGTTCGAAAACACAAAGATGCGTCTCAATTTAGAAATAGGATTCTCGTATGATACCTGCATCTCTCCAGTCTCCACCACTAAGCCCGATACTGAGAGTAAATTTCGTAATTTTTAAGTGTGCTCGTCAGTCGTCGTAATGACTTTTTACTGGTTTTTATGCAAGAATCAATTCTTTAATCCCCTAAAATAGCAAAAGTTTGTAAGAGCCCCATTATAAAGCGCACACTCCCATATGCGTTGAACATGAACAATATAAACATAAAGAACGTATTATAATTGATAAATGAAAGGATTGTATATAGGCAGCAGATTTTCGTCTTCTGAACGGCATGCAACGGGGAACCTGCCGTTCCCGTGATCCCGTCAAATTCACTAGCGCGCTCAATCGGAATGTCACGGAAAGTAAATAATTTTAATCATACGGAATATCAAGACGAGTGAGAAACTGTTTCAGCATTATAGATGTAGATCAATAACTGTGATTGTTTATTCAAAACTGAAAAATTATTAAGGAGCAGTCAACACTTTGTAAGTGACTGAACAGCCGCGGGTGACACTAGATACTTTACATACATTCATTCAAGGTGAATAAATAATACACATCCTTTTTCAATTTTGCCTTGCAAGGTGAGCAGTATATGAAGTGCTTACAAGAGAGTCCGTCTCATTCATCGGCCTTATATGAAATATATGTAGAGTCTACGCCTGCGTACTAGATATTCATTGAATATCACGTCTGAGTCATCAGAGGATCAGAGGACTTCACTTCAATGTTGCCAGGTTTACTTACCTATTATATCAACTTTTTTCAAACAAATCAAACGGGGGAAATCGGATAATGGGTCTGTTGCACACTTCGGCTGCAGCGTTTTAAAGTATCAATTCATATGTAAACAGCTGTAAAAATAACAATGGCAGTATCAGAAAACACCAAAATTCATTAATAAACTCACAAATTGCATAAAACACTAGACACTATTCACCCCTGTATCTTTCCACCACGTGCACGATATTTCACGAAATTAGCGCGGCACATTCAAATAATCACGGCCGACTGTCATCACAGCTGACTTCATAAACAAATAAACAGTAAACACTGGCGGCGTCTGTTCGAATTCTTACGTCTCATTATACTCAATTCCTCTCAAAGGGTTGTGAAAGATATATGAAAACCAATATTTGTGTCGAAAACTTATCAAAATAAAGCAATAACACACAGGAGTTAATCATCATCCTTGCAACTCCCGTGTGTTATTGTTATTTTGACAATTTTCCGACACAAATATCGGTTTCAGTATCTTTCACAGCCCTTTGAGAGGAATTGAGTAAATTGAGACGTAAGAATTCAAACAGACGCCGCACACTGGACGGTTCCTATCTCGCCAGCGGGACAAAAATCGAAAAATGAAACTTACGGAAATTTGGAAGTATATAGGGGAATCGATCCTCTATATAATAGAGACTAAGGATCGGGTATAAATAGTTTCATAATGACTTACTTTTTATGAGTACTGGATCTGAAAAGTGTCCTAAATGAAAATGTACTTCTTTCAATGATTTTTTTGTCATATTTCATCCCGCTCTGCAGGGCTCTGAAACGTACCCACGTCAAAGCTGTATTTTTTTCTTGATTCTAGACACAAAGAGCTATAAAAAGACCCATCAACTAATTTTTTTTACGTAATTTTGATGGGAGTAAATTATTTTTTTTGAGGGCCCTCTAAACTACAAGTTTATAATTTTCATTGGAGTGCCAAAAAAAGCCCCATGAGACCCCACTATGATTTTTGCGCTAAAGTGTGGGCAATTAGGTAGGTAACACGCCCACAAATTTTTTCGACCCGACAGACACCGTAAGTATGTTTTTTTTGCTTTATGTGCGCCTTTACCGCGCCGCTCTATGTGGTATTTGACCAAAAAGTTGGCATAAACTGTTTTAATCATCCAAATGATTTGAAATTTGGTGTACGGGGGTATTTTTTAGCGCTAAATCCAAATTTTGCATCAATTTTTCAAAATTCGAAAATCCAAGATGGCTGCCGACATTTTTGTTAAATTTGTCGGCAGCCATCTTGGATTTTCGAATTTTGAAAAATTGATGCAAAATTTGGATTTAGCGCTAAAAAATACCCCCGTACACCAAATTTCAAATCATTTGGATGATTAAAACAGTTTATGCCAACTTTTTTGGTCAAATACCACATAGAGCGGCGCGGTAAAGGCGCACATAAAGCAAAAAAAACATACTTACGGTGTCTGTCGGGTCGAAAAAATTTGTGGGCGTGTTACCTACCTAATTGCCCACACTTTAGCGCAAAAATCATAGTGGGGTCTCATGGGGCTTTTTTTTGGCACTCCAATGAAAATTATAAACTTGTAGTTTAGAGGGCCCTCAAAAAAAATAATTTACTCCCATCAAAAATTACGTAAAAAAAAATTAGTTGATGGGTCTTTTTATAGCTCTTTGTGTCTAGAATCAAGAAAAAAATACAGCTTTGACGTGGGTACGTTTCAGAGCCCTGCAGAGCGGGATGAAATATGACAAAAAAATCATTGAAAGAAGTACATTTTCATTTAGGACACTTTTCAGATCCAGTACTCATAAAAAGTAAGTCATTATGAAACTATTTATACCCGATCCTTAGTCTCTATTATATAGAGGATCGATTCCCCTATATACTTCCAAATTTCCGTAAGTTTCATTTTTCGATTTTTGTCCCGCTGGCGAGATAGGAACCGTCCAGTGTGCGCCGTCCGTGTTAACTGTTTATTTGTTTATGAAGTCAGCTGTGATGACTGTGATTCCAACTTCGATCATCATGCTTGAAACTCCTGTGTGGTATTGTTTCACTTTGATAAGTTTTCGACACAAATAGCGGTTTCCGTAGCTCTCACAACCTTTTGTGAGGAATTGAGGATATTGAAACGTAAGAATTCGAGCAGACGCCGTCAGTGTTTACTGTTTATTTGTTTATGAAGTCAGCTGTGATGACAGTCGGCCGTGATTATTTGAATGTGCCGCGCTAATTTCGCGAAATATCGAACACGTGGTGGAAAGATACAGGGGTGAATAGTGTCTAGTGTTTTATGCAATTTGTGAGTTTATTAATGAATTTTGGTGTTTTCTGATACTGCCATTGTTAATTTTACAGCTGTTTACATAAGATTTGATACTTTATAACGCTCTAGCCGAAGTGTGCAACAGACCCATTATCTGAAAAATGGCAACATTGCACGCACTTATTCACGATCATAGCTGATACGTTGCGACAAACAGCGCCGATCTGCATTCCGCCAATCTACATAGTCGACCGTTGGAGTTCCGCGACCCAAAGGTAATTTTACCATCCGGATATCAGGTAAAAGTTGTTTTACCCGATCAAACGATAGTGCATTTTTATAGGCCCCCGATCTTTCTGTTGGTGAAGTTGAGAGTAATCACTCACAGCAACAAAGGCGCGGATTCAGCTATCTGGCAACTGTGGATTCTTCCCATTTAAATGTATGAAGAACAATCGATTGGTAAAAGGGCCATGGAATCGATCAAGAATCGATTGTTTCTTATATGTTCAAATGAGAAGAATGCAGGGTTGCCAAATTGCTGGATCCACCCATGCATCGCAACACTTTAAACCAAACGGAGAGGATTTAAGGGTTCTAATTTTGCATCTATAAATGCTGTAGTATCTTTTATTGTAAACCTTAATTTCTTCAATGGGGCTCTTGCACACTTTTGCTATAAGCGATTTAATAGTCGATTACGGCGTAAAAACCTTAAAAAATGACGATGGCGGCACTACAAACTTCTAAAATCCACTCCTGTACTCAATAAACGCAGTTATTTGCGCGAGCGTAATGGTGTCCGAAGGCACTAACAATGGGAGATTCCCATCTAACAAATCTGAAACTCCATCAAGAAGTGACCAATAAGAGACTACTTTCATTTGATACCGGTGTCACTAGGTGTTGCGGCACCATACATCGAATGTGGATCATCACTCTGATGACTAATTACTCTGTGAATCATCCTTGTCAACATAGAAAGAGTGACGAAATTAAGATAGGAATCTCCCATTGTTAGTGCCTTCGGCCACCATTACGCTCGCGCAAATAACTGCGTTTATTGAGTTTAGGAGTGGATTTTGGAAGTTTTTAGTGCCGCCATCGTTATTTTTTGAGGTTTTTACGCCATAATCGACTATTAAATCGCTTACAGCAAAAGTGTGCAATAGCCCCATTGGTCAGTACAATGGGGCTGTAGCCATTTTTGCCGTACATGCGGTTTAAGGGTCGACCAATATGTATTGTAAAAACCTCCAAAAATAATTGCGGAAGTACAAAAACTTAAGAAATCCACTCCTAAACTCATGATATGCTTTTAAACGCGGGATCGTAATGGCGTTGTTGCGGGCGCTAACCATAAAAGATCCATCAAATAATACTGCCACTCCAGCAAAAAGTGGCCGATGCAAGAGATGACTATCCTTTGAAACCAGTGTCACCAAGTGACACGGTACCATTAATCGGCTGTGCATCACTACTCTTGTGGCTGTAGTCACTCAGTGAATTTTTCTTGTCAACATAGAAAGAAAGATGAAATTAAGTACTTAACTTAAGAATCTTGCAAAATTAGTACCCACGACCGCCATTACGGTTGCGAATTAGAAAGCATATTTTGAGTTTAGGGGTGGATTTCATTAAGTTTTGGTGCTAACTTCATATTTTCGCAGGGTTTCCCACCTGAATTGGCTTGTAAATCACCGATGGTAAAAGTTTGCATGTAACAGCCCTATTTCAATTATACAGGAGCAAAAACTTGCAATTCGGGTGTTAAGCACTAAAATAACAGAAAAACGCTTTGATAACACCAGAGGCAATGTATAATAGAGACCACGCACTAGCCGTGTGCGCGGAGGCTGACTTTTTTTTCGGAGCTCAACAGGAATTAACACAGGGAGCATGAAGGAGCACCATCCAACATGGACCATACGTTGACTGATGCACTTTCGGTGCTGCGGTTTCACTAGGCGAAAATCTCAACAATTTTTCTCATCAGTCAACGTATGGTCCATATTTGCGGTGTTTTGTTGAGACCCCGAAAAAAAAAAAGTTACCACCGTTAGCAAACATCATGGGCAAGATAGATAGTGCGTGGTCTCTATTATATAGGTACTGTCTCTGGATAGCACCCTGACAAAACTATTGTTGGGGGGATAAAAAACAAAAAAACAAACAAAAACAAAAATCTGGCGCAACTTTTAAGTCACGCTCGATCAAGTTCAAGAGAGCTTTGAAAATCTTTAAGGGGAGTCGGACAAGGATTTTGGTCAAAATTTTGAAAAATTGTTTTTTCAGCTAATCTTGTTCCATATATCATCAGCTTTAATTTAAGACCAAGTTCACTTATTTTTGATAAGTAGTCTACTCTTTAAGAATAATTTCATTAAAAAAAGAAAAACAGAGTTAAGTGTTTATGCATTTAAAGTGTTTTTTCCGGAATTTTTAAATTGTGTTTTCCCCCAGTTTGTGTTTTTTAACACAAAAGGTACATTTTCTCAGGACCTACTCAACCGATTTTGAAAAACTTAGGCTTGTTTGATTCGTCTTCACGCCCTGCACAATTTAACACGGCCTTTTTTCAAAATTCTGTTTGGCTCAACTTTTATGAGCTTCACAGTGCCCAAAAATAATTAATTTTAGGTACTAAATTTTAAAAAATCATAACACTTACAAAATTCAATTTTTTTTTAAAACCCCGAATTAAAGTGTGCAGGACGATGAGACAAATCAAACAATCCAAAGTTTTTGAAAATCGGTTGAATAGTTCCTGAGAAAATGTTCCTTAAACATTGATGGTTTAACATGGGTTGAGATAGGCCGTCCGACTCCCCTTAAGGCTGAAAAGAAAAAAGAAGAAAAGTAATAGGTGACTAACCTCTTAAGCGTAGTCTGTTTGGTAGCACCATTGGTAACTTTTTTAGATTTTGATTTGTCGACGGGGCTGTGGGTGGAGGGTATATCCAGGCTGTCCGGCTGTTGGTGTTGTTGATGTTGTTTGTGGTGCCCGTTCGGGAGCGAGGTGGGTGAGAGGTCAAGCTGAAGGTGGTGCTTGGCCGGAACTGGAATCGGGGGAGGCTTATCCTCAATCGACGAGGGCACCATATAAGATAACATGCCCGCGCGTAGAAATTACGATGACCGATAGCGATCAACCACTATCACCGATAACGAAAACGAAAAAATTAATAACAGCTCCATCACAGCAAAAAAAAAAAAAAAAAAAAAAAAAAAAAAAAAAAAACCTTTTCAAAAATTCAAAGATTACACACGATCACACATCTTGCGAGGTTTCGTCGCGCGTCATATTCGTCATGAAAACTCGTCTAAGAAATAACTTCCATAATCTATGGTTTAACTGCATTAAAAAAAAAAAAAATTAAAAGCGAAAAGAACCGATTGCTTTCATTAATAACTTCCTGTTGATACCACAACCAGTATCAGTTTAAAACTTTCAACTAAAAAATCACACTCGCGGTCAAAAAAAGATTACAGAGACAAATCGAGAGCACTTATGTATACGCGTTTAACGATCTGCAAAGAAAAATAATAAATAATTTATTTTCAGCAATTTTGAAAACGGGAAGCCTTTGCTTTGAACGATAAATTAAAAACACTTGTGGGTTGAGCTGTGAAAATAAAAAATAATGGTAATTTTACACTTACAACGAAAAAAAAAACTTTCTCAACACTGTTTAATCTTATCACAAAATAAATTCCTTTGCCCGAGGGAAGAAACGAAATAGTATAAATAATGACAAAAAAAAAGGAAGAAACTTTGAAAACTTATTAAAGGTAAACTAAAAAAATAAATAAACAACGTTAAGGACAAGAAAAAATATCACAGCAGCCGACTATATTAAAATTAGGGGTTGATTAAGGGGGGGGGGATTCAAGTTGACCGAAGCACGCAATAGGGATCAATTTTGCATAATTCAGAACAAATCACGAACGGGGGAAGTTTCTTGAGCGTCCCTTGCGAATTTCTTTGCACGCGCATTATATCCAAACTGAAACCTGGAACAAAAGAGAGCGAAGGAAAAAATTATTAATAATTGATAGAACAGTTGTGGGTTGAGGGGGGGGGGGGCAGAGAAAAGACATACGTCAAAAGTATAAGGGGGTCAGTTCAACGGTATAAAATAAAGTCTGTCGGTAAAGTTTGTGTTTGTGTCAGGTGAAAATGTCAACCGGCAGCGATATAATTGACAGGTAGACTTGGGCGTAGCTCAAAAAAATTCCGTCGAGAGAAAAATTCAACATTCTAGCAGATTACTTGTCTCGTTGTAACACTCCCCCCCCCCCCCCCCCACTCATACTTTCACTATGTGAGAACAAGATTTTTTTCGATCTTATTGATTTTTCGTTTTTTTCCTTTTTTTCTGTTATTCTTTTTTTCGTCGTTTACTGCAGGATGGTGTAGGGTATGGGTGACTAACTGACTATATCGTTTGATATAGTTAAATCGACACGTTCTGCAGACTTCATATGCACCCCGCACACAGTAAAAACGCTTAGTTACCGCTGACAAAATTTTTGGTAGGAAAATGACCCAGCAAAAGACTTTAGAAAGCTAACCAAAGGTTTTGTGCGCCTATAACTGAAGATATTACATACAGTTGTTATTATTATATACAGTGGCGTAGCGTGCAACTTGGCAACGTTGTATTGTGTACATTTAAACCCTTGTAAAAGGTCGAATGCGAAGTTGTTCACCGTACACCCAATAGTTCGATATTTTGAATGGATTTAAATGGACACATTACATCGTTGCCAAATTGCACGCTACGCTACTATTTGATGGTGAACCAAATATTAGGTTGGCTCAATTAAACATAGGTGGAACTAGACATTTTTTCTAAGGGGGGGGGGGGGGGGGGGGGGGGGCTGAGCAGGCAAAAAACTGCGTTTTTTTTTTTTTTTGCTTCTCATGCGATTCATCACCGGGGGACGAAAATCCAAAGTTTAACCCCCCCCCCCTCCCGTTCGCGAGAGCTGGATCCGCCAATGTGAGGCTTTAAATGCATTCTGATGGAAGAGAGATACTGACACATTCCTGGTTCCAAGTCTGGGCCTTCGTACTTTGGGTACCCGGAAACAGGAAGGAGTGTTGAGCTCTTGTGAGAATACGTAATCCAAGAGTCTTTGAATCTTCGCTTTGCCACACAATGGTAGCGTTCTAGAATTCAACCATTTACTGCATCCGTACAAAAAAGATTACATTGTCCTGTCATGTAGTATATCTATGTATATTGGAAAGTGCTGCTATCCATAATCTTTTCTGCATCGAGACAATGAAGGGATGAATTCTAGAACGGTACCAATGGGCATGAGTATGACTGCAGTGGCGGCAAAAACTGATGAGTACAAATGTACGAGGGTGGATTTTAAAGTAAGTTTACCTATTTTTTTTCTCGGGAACTATTAATGTTAGAAGAAAAAACAACCCCAGAATTGGAACGTACGTACTCTCAGCTTTTTAACGAGCTAGAGTTTTTCAAATTTGGATTACGCGTCGCGGAGATACCGTGGATTTTCCACACCCGTCTCTCCTTCAAACGTGCCCACCTTTTTAGCCTCACAGAAAACATGAGTTTAAGACTTTTGAAAAAGTAAAATAGAGCTATTATTTTATTGAAACAAGTTATAACATTGTTGTGAGGCATCTCACCTCATTTTTTGACATAATCACCCGCTAGATTCTTAAATTTTTTCATATCGGTACAACAATTTTTTTAAAGCCGTCGAAAAATTTTTTCCCCCAAAAGTCCTAAACCCGGGTTTTGACGCAAGCTGTTAATCTCGCTTCAATTCATGATGATTGCACTTTCAATATTGACCGAAATTTTGGAGATCGATACAAATTGGATCATTTAAAAAGGAAGAGTAGTCTATTTAGTAAAAAAAAATGCATTCAGGTGTTATTGAGATGTCTGATCCGGAGATAAGCGCATCGCTTGCAGAAACTCGCAGTTTTCTATAGCGCGTGAAAAGGTGGGCACGTTTGAAGGAGAGACGGGGGGGGAAAAATCCACGAATCTCCGCAACGCTTTGGGCCCAAAATTTTGAAAAACTAAAGCTCGTTAGAAAGCTGAAAGTACGTACGTTTTGACGCTGGGTTTGTTTTTTTTTCTAGCATGGATAGTTTCAGAGAAAAAAAGTAGGTAAACTTACTTTAAAATCCACCCTCGTACATAAGCTTGGCTTCGAACGGTTGAATAATCGATGGATTGTGAGTGGTACAATGTCATTGAATTATTATTAAAAATAGTACAATATTATGCAAAGACCAGCAAAAATCACGAAAATCACACTAAGAAAGTCTTAAATTCAGTAATAAACTCACATAACTACTATAACCGCAAGATGGTGACGGCGGTTCGACGCAGGTATTATGGGAGATTCCTCCCTATTACGTCACTTTCTCTACGGAAACACAGAGATAATATATGTCTCAATTTAGATAGGAATCTCCTATGATACCTGCATCTCTCCGCCATTCAGCCCGATTCTGAGAGTAAATTTCGTGATTTTTTAGTGTACTCAGCGTCATTTTTACAGGTTTTTATGCAAGAACCAACTCTTCAATCCCCTATGGCAAAAGTTTGCAAAAGCCCCATTGCATGAGCCCTATTACGTCCAAAAATGTTCACTGTGCGATGGGTCGGGAAGGAACGGAAACGCTGTCCCATACTTGGTAAAAAAAAAATGTATATGTATACCATCAGCCTCTTCAAGCTTTAAGGATATGTTAGGGGGGGGGGGGGGATCTCCTCGGACAAACGTGGCCGCGGTGGGGGAGTTGAGGTGCTGGATTCGGCACGATTCGACGCAGCGATGGATGGTGAGTATGGTCAACTGGTCAACGCTCTTGACTTGAACTGACTCGGGCGGTAGTCAAGCTCACGGTAATCATTACGGTATATGTATGTACACTGTTAGAAATAAATTTCCTTTGTGTTACTTGTGTAACTTTGTGTGATCAAAATTGTGTAAAACTTCTGTCAAACGTCTGTGTGACCTCGCACAGTTCATGATAAATTTTTACACAGTCACTCTCTAGGTATATCTTCACTCAATTTCAATTCATTACCACACGAGTTGAGTAAATGAATCAAGAATTTTCCTTGCCTCCACTTTCTGGCTGTTCATTACACAAGGCGTGGTGCAACAGTTTACAGATGGTGTGTAATGACACTGTTCTAACACAGAGAAAAATTTGATAACAACAAAATTGAGTAAAAATAGTTTTGTGGGTGTAAAATGCCACAACTCAGAGTATTTTTACAAACAGAATGATAGAATCCTAAATCACACAAGTGTGTACACACAAACAAATTGAGTGCCAACGAAGTTAGTTTTGTGTAAACCTCATCAAATAATATAGGTTTTAAATTACACTTGCTGTAGTACACAACAACAACATTATCACTCAATTCACTCGAAAGCCTGCACGTCTTGTACTCATTTTGTGTATTTTACAGTGAGCAAACGATCGAATCGTGTGTTCGATTAGCTCAGTTGTGTAAACGACCAATCACTGAATGAGTGTGTAAAGTATCACGAATTTGATCCTGAACTGTGTGATCTTCGTTCGGTTCTTATTTCTGTGTTAAATTACGATTGAATGAAAAATCGAACAAAGTGGTCGATCTCCGAAGTTACCAGCGGGCTGATCCTTGTAATTTCCGACTTTTGGGGAGACTGGATAAGAATGGGAAGGGGTGATTGGCGGAGATAGGTCACGTGGTTGCCAAGTCTAATGAAAATACAGACTTTATCCAATTGGTTATCGGGCAGTCTAAGATCATCTGATGACCAATTAGATAAATTCTGTATCTTCATCAGACTTGGCAGCCACGTGACTCATCTCCGCCAACCACCCCTTTCCATTCCTATCTAGTCCATCCAAAAGTCGGGAATTTCAAGGATCGGCCCGCAGGCCAGTAATACAAACAATTTTGGTTCAGGCTTACTCAGTTTCACAAAATCAAATGGACGTGCTTCAGACACAAACTTTCCGTGTTCTAGACACGAACGTACACACCAGTACGGGAACGAGTTCTGAGCGCAATCTATTTAGGTTGAGTTTGCGTCTGAAACGTATCCCGTCGTGTCCAGAACCTGAAATGTTTGTGCTCTGAGCACGTTACGTACTGGTGTGTATATAGATCGTGTCTGGAGCACATCCTTTTTTTTCTGTGTTTACGTCGCAAAGTCCAAAATATTCATATCCAAAAGTAAAAGTATAGAAAACAAAAACAACAAAAATCCTTGATTTGTTCTCTTCTTTTATAATCTGCATTTAAAAAAAACGACTCAACTGCCCTATATTGTGTGAATAAAAAGTCGAATTGGACCATGAATTACCTTGGTGCTGTACACAATCATCCGCACAAACTGAATTCAGACTCACGCAAATTGGAGTATTTAAGTCTACAACATTTGTCGTTCTCTTTACTCGAACGCCGGTTCTTTCCTTCTCTCTTTGTGTTTTTTTTCGTAAAAGATCACCTTTATTGTTTGATGAATTAATTCAGTATCAAGGGCAATACATTACACAATTTCAGGAAAAACGGTGCCGAGTCTGAGTATGAGATTACAATGGTAATTTCTTTCTTCACTCACGTGTTCGTTCTCTGCTACTCCTCTTGAGTAATGTTGAGTGAAGACACATACGCATTGAGTTTCTTGTGTGAGCCTGAACACAGTTTGTGTTAAGCTTTGCTGAAGCATTGTGTGAGATTCGTCGCCATCATGGTCGCCATGACAGCACACCTCTTCAGTCTTCAGTCGTTTCGTTGCTCTAGTCGTAGAAGGTCCGTGCGGTTTTTCTCGCTTCTTTATGGTAACCGCGTCTTTGCATTTTTTTTAATTTTTTCTCATTAGTAGAGCAAGGGAAAGAAAAGAATAGACAAAATAATGCCACATCTCATCGGTCCGGATTCATCAAACAACAAATTTAGATGGGTTTGTACATAAGAGTGCCGTTGCTTGCTGCATATCGACTATACCGACCGATGTGACATTCGTCTATTCTTTCCTTTCCCCGCAGCTCTAGTATCGTTAGTAACAGGATTTAACATCAAACCTTTTAACTTTTACCTTCACAGTGGCTGTGTTAAGGGGCTGCTTTCGCCCTCTACTCTCGCGGTAACGAAACCCAACAGGTTTTCATCAACCTTACAAATAATAGTTACAAATAATGACGACGCCCTCCGTCACGCGTCTCGCGAGAGGAAAAAAATCATGATTTAAAATGACCTTACACTCAGTGAAAGTTTTCAACTCAAGTTCTAAGTGAAGTTAATACAAGTAATGTTGGTATTTCACGGTGATTAGGGCTTATATGGATTGTCAATTAAGAGCATTTCTGACATGAGCTGTGCGGTGTACGAATTCGCGCGAAAATCAGCGTCCATTTTCAAAACAAAACGGAATGTTTCGTGTATTTGCAGTGATCCGAAGTTTTATTGTCTTGTCATTTTCAGAAACGCGTGTATCCTATCGTGTTTGTGTTTGTTTAGTCAAAGTTGTGCCTCTTTAAGTAGGTATAAGGGCCCCAATGCATCAACATAGATTGCAGAAATGGTGATTGTATAACCGTTTATAATTTCGCGTTTTCTTCTCGAGTCTTGTGCTCAAAAGTTAGTGAATGTTATGGGAAATTTTATTCTGAGTTCCCTCAAGAAAGTGAATTAGTGAAGTAGTGGTGCTTTCGCACATTTCCTGTACGTTAGGATACCTGTGTACCTAAATCTTTGTTATGATCATGTGTTGGTGAGTGTTTGCCCAGTAATCTGTTGTTTTCTTGTCTTGTCTTTTTTCCAAACTTGTGTATCTTATTTTGTTCGTGTTTATTTAATCAACGAAAATTCCACCTTCCTGCACGTATTTGATTTTATGTTTTTCTGCTTGATGAGTAATCACAGTATAAATCGTGCTGAAAGTACATCCCGGGACAGGTGTGGCAACCATCCCAGATTAAGTTTGCGTTCAGAACCCGTCCCGGGATGCGCCTGCGAAGTACATCCCGGGACGGGTGTGGTAACGGTAACCATCCCAGATGAGGGTCCCCTCGTAAGCTCGGGTCCTGAACCCGTTCCAGATCGCGCCCCGAATTCATCCTCAGAACAAGTTTAAAAGTTGTGCCAGTTTGTGCCCAGAGCACGTTTGGTACTGGTGTATACATATTGCCCATGCCGCTCGTGTTCTGGGCACAAACTTTTTATGTCTAGAGCGCGACCCTTTTTTTCAGTGTACATAGATTGAGTTTTTTTTCTTCTTTTCACGGAAAATTTTTTGAATACATTATTTTATTTTTTCAATATCTTTGATAATTTTATAAACATCCGATTATTTTAAGTCAGCACCGAATGAGACCTTTATGAGGTGCGTCCTTATCTCTGAAAGACTATCTTTTTCATGAAATCTCGCTCCATTGTATTCCTAAAATTCTTCAGAACTTCCTTCAAATTGATTTCAAGTTCAGCACTGAAGCACATGAAATCCAACATTTAGTCCATAAGTTAATTCATGCATCTACAGTTAAACGAATTTGACTTCATTTCTTATATGCTGAAAGAAATTCTAATGCAGTGGCGTCTCGTTCCGTATGGCAACGCTGCGACTTCTCCATTTACACCCACTAAATATATCTAACCTTCTTGATACATGTGCACCTTCTGAATTCGACCTCTTGGAAGAGTACAAAGAAGTCTTTGGAGGAGTACAGATGGAGAATGTGCAGTGTTGCCGAGCAGGGCGCAACGCGTCTAAACATTTGTACATTTATTTCCGCGCTGCCAGGCAACGATGTAGGCCTAAAGTCTGTTCAGCGAGTTAAGAGCCATATGGGTTACCGAGCGAAAACGCATTATTCGACAACACTGCTGGGTATTTAAGAAAGATGTGAGACAAATTAAAAAGGTCTCTCACTGTCAGTTCCTTCAAAGGCGAGTTTGAATGATCCGTCCTCGGACCATCTTTTGTTCAACGGCTACTGCTAACTTCATTGTTTTGTAACGTTTTCTTTAAATTCTGTGTTCTATCCGAATTTTCTTTCCGGAAATTTAAAGACAAATTCTGACCACATATTCGATCTCAGCGCAATTTTTCCTTGTGATTGACTCCAAATTTCAAGCAAATAGCTCGAGATAGGTGAATGATGAGTTCAGGAAAATTCAGAGTTCACTCTGATAATTCTGACAAACCTTGGCCTATTTGCGTGAAATTTCGAGTCCATCTCAAGGAAAAGTTGCGCTAAGATCGAACATGTGGTCATAATTTGTCTTTAAATTCGCGGAAAGAAAATTCAGATAGAACGCAGAATTTGAAAGAAAACGTTACAAAACAATGAAGTTAGCGGTAGCAGTTGAACAAAAGATGGTCCAGGGACGGATCTTCCAAACTCGCCTCTGGAGGAACTGACAATAAGAGATCCTTTTTAATTTGCCTCACATCTTTCTTGAATGCCCAGCAGTGTTGTCAAATAATGCGTTTTCGCTCGGCAGCCCATGGCTCTTAACTCGCTGAACAGACTATAAAACTTAAAATATCACACGAATGCTGTGTACTTTGTGCTCAATTTTAGGTGAATATGGGAACTGGGTCAAATAGCGCACAAAATCTGTGTAAATATTTATATTATAAATTTTGCCGTGCGTTTCAACACTAAATTGGTTAATATTATACCGTAATACAACAATATTTCAATACAACATTTGGAAGGTGAAGAACTCAGATAGTTGATTCTGTCACACCAAATCCGGTAAATCAACAACGAAATTGGTGTTCAACTGAGCACAATTTGAGTAGTGGTGAGCATGAAGGGTCGGTTTATTCACTCCGAATATCGATTACAAACTACACAAGGAGTGTAGTAATAAAAACATATTGTGTAGAGAGGAACAAAAAAAAAAGACTCAGTTACACTGAAACTCGGTGATGAATTACTCCACTAGTGTTCAGTACAACAAACCGTGAAAAGCTCAGAACTCAGAAAACGTTTTGAGTCACACCAGATTTTGATAACTTGAAACACAGGTGGTGAGGAACTGAACACGAGTTTCATTGATGAATAACACGAATACATAGTCTGAATACACCAAACTTCTGTGACGAGCCAGATAGTATGTGTAGAATGGGACATAACTTGAGTCGCCTAGAACTTTGAACACGGGATCAGTCACACCGAATTTAGCGAATTATGTACTCGGCTAAAGTGGAATGAAACAACATTAGATAAGAGAGGAACACGATATTTCAGAATTATCACAAGAAAGCACTCTAAATATGTTTGAAAATCAACTCAAGTCCGAGTGTTATGAAACATTTGTTGATTGAATTAGTGTTGAAAACGCACGGCATAAAAATGAACACAGAAAAATCAACACCGATTTTGTGCGAGATTTGACCCAGTTCCCATATTCACCGAAAAATTGTGTTAATTTTTCTGACAGTGTAGTATATTGGCACTGAGTGGTCGACGAGACGGTTATTGGACTTTTGACAAATATCGAAATCCACAGCCCGCGAGCTGAGCTAAGCCTGGTCGATCTAAATAAAAAAATAATCACTCTTTGTCTCCTCCCCCTTTCCCCCTCACCGCCCCCCCCACCCTCATTGTTCATCCACCGGTGTTATTTATTTTTCCTCCGATGACTTACAAATAACGACCACAGACTTTCAATCGCGGCTATTGATTCTTGAATAGAGAACGAATCGATTCTTGAATCGAGAAATAATCGATTCTTGAATCGAGAACGAATCGATTCTTGAATCGAGAAAAAATCGATTCTTGAATCGAGAAAAAATCGATTCTTGAATCGAAAACGAATCGATTCTTGAATCGAGAACGAATCGATTCTTGAATCGAAAAAAATCGATTCTTGAATCGAGAAAGAATCGATTCTTGAATCGAGAACGCATCGATTCTTGAATCAACAACAAATATGCAACCTGTAGTGCAATCGCGGAAAAAAAAAATGTCAGACGACTCCTTGGAATTTCGCAGAGAGGCAACCTGCAATGCTTAACCCAAAATGTCCAACATTAATGGAACATTTAAGGTGTTTTTTCAATGTTTTTCTCAAATAACACCATCTTGGAGTTAAAAAAAAAAAAAAAAAAAAAAAAAAAAAAAATCTATAGTAAAAAAAGTGAAATGGGGCTATTGCACAGTTTTGCTATAAGCTATTTAATAGTCGATTATGGCGTAAAAACCTCAAGAAATAACGATGGCGGCACTAAAAACTTCCAAAATCCACTCCTAAACTCAATAAACGCAGTTATTTGCGCGAGCGTAATGGTGGCCGAAGGCACTAACAATGGGAGATTCCTATCTTAATTTCGTCACTCTTTCTATGTTGACGAGGATGATTCACAGAGTAATGAGTCATCAGAGTGATGATCCACATCCGATGAATGGTGCCGCAACACCTAGTGACACCGGTGTCAAATGAAAGTAGTCTCTTATTGGTCACTTCTTGATGGAGTTTCAGAATTGTTAGATGGGAATCTCCCATTGTTAGTGCCTTCGGCCACCATTACGTTCGCGCAAATAACTGCGTTTATTGAGTTTAGGAGTGGATTTTGGAAGTTTTTAGTGCCGCCATCGTTATTTTTGGAGGTTTTTACGCCATAATCGACTATTAAATCGCTTATAGCAAAAGTGTGCAATAGCCCCATTGTTTGGCCCAGCTTGCTGAATCGTGCTGAAAGATGCCAACATTGGTTTTTGAGTAAAATTGGCCTAAATTTACTGTAATTTGGTCCAAAAAAAAAAAAAAAACCCCACAATTAGAGAGTTAATAACGACACAATTGGCATTTACGGGTTATACTGATTCCAAGTGAAGCTTGTCAAGATTTCAATCCGATGGATAAGGCCGTTAGCGCTGCTCAAAAAGTCAATATTTTTTGGCTGAAATTGATTAATTTATGCCGAAGTACAAATTTGAGGAACTTCAGCTCCTGCAAACATACCTCAGGAAGATAACCTGAAAGTTTCAAGCTGAAATACTCAAACGTAAAGCCGAAAATTTCCGTAAGCGTCAACGAGTGTAAGTGAGGCAGATAGACACAGTATCACGTGCACGCACTCGCGATTACTATAAGCTTACGGCGAAAAGATTTTTTTCATTTACGGCTTTAATTCTAAAACCAATTTTGCTCGTTCTGGTCTAAACATACCAATAAAAAAATTTCGCAGGTGCTAATGGCATTAGATTTTGCGTTTTTTCTTTTGTTTCTATTTAAAATGCCAAAAATATGACTTTTCCCAAAAGGACTAGTGGCGCGCTATTCATCGGATTGAAATCTGGAAAAGTTTCGCATGGAATCACCTCAGTGGCGTCGCGTGCAATTAGGCAACAATGTATTATATCCATTTAAACTCATGTAAAATATCGAATTCAGGGGGTGCACAGTGCACAAGGAAAATTCGATATATTTAATGAGTTTAAATGGAGCAGTTGCATTGTTGCCAGATGGCACGCGACGCCACTGAATCACCTGTTAACCCTTCAAGGGCCAGGCCCGAGTATTCTAGTTTTTCTTCTCTAGTCTACTTCACATTGTTTCAGTCTTCATTCCGAATAAACGCGACTATTGATGAAAACATGTACAAGATAAGATGTCTTCGGGCGCCTTCAATGTATCGTATAGGCAATTTCAACTCTCTCGAGTACGAACAGTTAACTACCTTCCCTTTATAAACGGAAGAGGGGCGTCCTTTTTAAATAACCTGGGACGGTATAGAGTCCCTTGGTGGAAATATTGTATAGGGAGTACCGACACGAGCTCAACGAGTTGTGATTGGTCGTTGGTTTTAGGCTCTCACGGAGTCGAGCAGGAGTCGACGACATCGAAGGCTCCACACGAAAGGAGTCGATTCGTAGAGGAACGCATGGGAACGGACCGGAATGCCGGCAAATCCGCCAGTCCACCACTGGTCCACTGTCAAACTTAACCTTTGAATGCGTTCACGCGGTCTACAAAATCGACTCCTGTCAAAATGCATAAAGCGTCGTGTCGGTACTCCCTATACAATATTTCCATCAAGGGACTCTAGGACGGTACAGACGGTCCTGCACCCTGATGATTGGTGTGCACCTGAGGCCATTTAAAAGCACACGTAAACGCTCACCATCCAACGTCTTTCGGGGACCGTCTGTACCGAACATTTATTGGTCCCTGGCCCTTAGAGGGTTAAGACAAGTCATGGACGGATACAGGAGTTCGTCATCCTCTCCTTCCGCTTATACGCATCACGTGACTTTAGCCTCTATCTGTGTCTTTTTCTAACACATGTTTTAACGCCGCATTTCGTCCATTTAAATGCTTGAAAAAGGTCGAACATTTATAATTTTACAATTTTAGTCATTTACACCATGTCCGACCAGTGTTGCCAGATGATCGAGGGTAAAAAGCCGTATTGTCCCAATTTAAATCAATGTAAAACGTACGGCTTTTCCTCACCAATCTGGCAACACTGTGTCCGACCCTTCTCGTTGACTCGCTCCACTGTGCTCCGCGGCTGCGAAATTTTCAAAATTGCCGCTACAAACGCGAGATGCGATTCAAAGTTGAGCTTGCGGAGAAGCAGGTGGCAAGAGGAGGAGCTACAGATTGAGGGGGGAGGAGGGAGGAGGTCGAGAGAGAGAGAGAGAGAGAGAGGGAGAAGGAGAGAGAGAGAGAGAGAGTGTGTGTGAGAGAGAGAGGGGGGGTAAAAGGAAATAAGGTCAAATCAGCTGAAAACTGTGTTCTGTGTTCCTCATTCCCGATGCATGCACTATAAACTGTAATTCGCGTGTTATCGCTGCAGCAATACCAGAGTCCTCCCCCTCTCCTCTTCTCCTCTTCACACATTCACTCCCCCTCCCCCACCCCCCCCCCCCTCGCGTCCTCACATTTCCCTCCCGACTCCCCCCCCTCTCCCTCTTCCCAACTATCACGTACTTGCTCCGTTCACCGAGTCATCTGAGGAATGAAGAGTGAGGACTGGGACTGTGGACTTGGTGCTACCGCACTGAGGTCCGAAATCCTCAAATGGTGGCCAAAAATCAGAACGTAAATTTCTCATCCAGTGGCGGCTCGTGCGATTTGGCAACAATGGTTCCCCTCCATTTTAATCTATGTAAAACAATCGATTGCAGGTGAAACGCTGCTTCGCTGTAAAATCGATTGTTTAACATAGAATCAAATGGAGGGAAAACATTCTTGCCAAATAACACGAGCCGCCGCTGTTTTCATCAAATATATAAACTTTCGAGGCCAATTTTAATCACAGAAAACACTCTTAATTATAGTAATGGGGGGCTGTTTCACACTTTTGCTACAATCGATTTAATTGTCGATTCTGGTGTAAAACCCTCGAAAAATAACGATGACATAGCACTAAAAACTTCCGAAATTCGCTCCTAAACTCAATGAACGCTTTTTTTTTTTGGCGCGAGCGTAATGGTGGCTGAGGGCAGTAATAATGAAGGCAGTAATAATCCTATCTTAATTACGTCACTCTCTTTTCGCTGACAAGGATATTTCATAGAGTAATTAGTCATCAGAGTAGTGATCCACATCGGACGAATGGTACTGGGACACCTAGTGACACTGGTGTCACATGAAAGTCGTCTATTATTGGTTACTTCTTGATGGAGTTACAGTATGGTTAGATGGGAGTCTCCCATTATTACTGCCCTCAGCCACCATTTCGATCGCGCAAATAAAAGAGTTTATTGAGTTTAAGAGTGGATTTCGAAATTTGTTAGAGCTGTCATCGTTATTTTTCGAGGTTTTTACACCAGAATCAACTATTAAATTGCTTATAGCAAAAGAGTGCAAAAGCCCCATTTAACTCTAGTGATGTCAATGGAAAGTTTTAAATGAATCTTGAGAGGTCGAAAATGGTGCTTTTTGATGACTTTTTCTCCCGCTGATTTTTTGCCACTTTTTGGCGTTTTCGCTGATTTTAGACCACTTTTAAATGTTTTTGCTGAATTTTGGCTACTTTATGACGTTTTCGCTGAGTTTTGGCCACTTATTGACGTTTTCGCTAATTTGTGGCCACTTTTTGACGTTTTTGCTGACTTCCGGCCACTTTTTGACGATCGCTGACCATTGTGCACCGCACCAAACCAAACCATCGGAAAGTGGAAGTAACATCCTAAAAGCTCCGACGCGACGCGACGCTCGAGCTCAACTGTGAACGTCTATACGCCGAGGCAACGTTGCCGTCATATCGTAAAACGAGTACCAGTGCAGTAGCAGCGGAAACTCGTAGGAGGGTCATTCCAGTGTCCAGTGTCCAGCCCGTCACATTTTAAAACTACTTTTTATTTGTTTTAAAACTTGAAAGTTTCAACATTTAAACGAAGGAAAGAAAGATAATCATAAGTGGCGGTAGCCACCCACCACTCCACCAGGACAAGTCAAGTCTAAAACCCCCCAACAAGAAGGTGACGTCCACGGACACTCATCACACACCAAACAGTTTCTTTTTAGTATATACCCATTCCGAATCCGAGGTTGGTGCATACATTCAAGGGTGGTCACCCGTAATTTCAAGTTAAGTTTTCTCTGCGAAAAGTGAGTTTTAGACGGTCTCATCGTCATTTTCGCAGCATTTTACATCAGAATTGATAGGCCGTTTGTAAACAGTAAAACCTTGCAAGAACTCCATTGAAGCAACAACGTCCAGAAAAAGGACCCAAACAAAAGGTGCGCTGTTCAAACAAAAGTCCCTTTCTCTAAAGGGGTGTCTCCACCTGCGAATTTAAAAGCGCGAATAAACTGATTGAGCCAATGAGCTTCTTTGTTGTCGATACATCGGACTCGACCTATCGACTTCAAGGCAGCTCATTGGCTCAATCAGCTTATTCGCGCTTTTACATTCGCAGGTGGAGACACCCCTTTACTCAACCACAATATCAGAGAGAGCACACCCGTTGTTTCACGGGCCATTTTCCCGGAAATGGCCTCAATTGAAACCTGCAACCCCCCCCCCCTCGCCATCTCACCCCACCAGGAGTTGCCGTTGACACAAAAAGAAGATAGCGTATTAGGGTATTCCAATTAATTTCCATTAACCTCTTGAAAGTTAGAGGCAAAAAGTAGGTGGCGAATGTTCAAATAGCGTGTCGAAACGCTTCTCGCGGAATTCTTTAAATTTCCGCGATTTAGTTTATTTTTTCTATGCTAGATTATTTTACTGCTCTGATATACATAGAAAACTTTTACAACGGAGAGAACAAGCCTTTGGTCGTAGCTACCGAACAATCTAAAACAGTGGCGTATAGCGTGCAATTTGGCAACGTGGCAGTTCGTCCATTTGAACCTATGAAAAAGATCGAACTATAGTGGGTGTTCGGTGAACACCTTCGCATTCGATTTTTTACATGGGTTTAAATGGACACAGTAAAGCGTTGCCAAATTGCACGCTACGCCACTGATCTAAAATCGACAGCGTGACTTCCATGTGGCGTCGTGCCGTGGTGGGGTTGCGCTTCCCCCGCGAGGAAAATTTTGGCGTCCCCCCGGCGGCCCTGAGTCGAAATTAGAAACCCCTTCATTTCACATCCTCTTCTCTCATACCCCTTCCCTCCAGATTCTCCATATTTAGTCATCTTTCCCCAGTCCAATTTCACTTCAGAGATGATGCAGAATCAGGCAGAGAACGCGTTTGATTGAAACCCCTTCAAAGATATGTTTGTGGACTATGGATGGCTTGAGTTTTTCCGGTGATTCTGGAAAACTGATTTGACTTTTCCTTTCTCCTTTCACTGTGTCATTCGGTGGAGACTGGAGGACAATAATAATTATTGTTGTCGGCCTCCTTGATTTGGCGGTTAGCTCAACTGACCGCTTCACCTCGGAAGGCCATGGATGTGATTCTTCTCTCTTTCATCTTTCCTTCTTCTCTTCTCTTTCATCTTCGTCCATGGGGCCTAGATGGCATGGCATGAGACGGACACTTAAACTGCTTTAAAAAAAAAAAAAAAAAAAAAAAAAAAAAAAAAAAAAAAAAAAAAAAAAATTGTTCCAATGCTTTGCTTCCTCGCGTTTCTTCCCTTTTTTCTCTGCATCTCGTTTATAATTCATCTATATAGACAGATTCCTGTCTAATCTGTCACTTTCACTACGGAAACACAGAGGTGTGTCTCAATGGGGCTCTTGCAAACTTTTGCTGTGAGCAAATTAATAGTCCATTCTGCTGTAAAAGCCAGCAGAAATCACGTAAATCACACTGAGATAGTTTAAAATTCAGTAATAAACCTACATAACAACAAAAATGGCAAGATCGTAACGGCGTGGCGCGGCGGTTCGCAGGTATCATTGGAGATTCCTGTCAATTATGTCACTTTCTCTATGGTAACACAGAGATATATTTCATTTTAGATAAGAATCTCCCATGATACCTGCGTCGAACCGCCATTAAGCTCGATTTTAAGAGTGAATTTCGTGATTTTTTGGTGTACTCATCGTCATTATTACAGGTTTTTATGCAAGAATCAACTCTTCAATCCCGTGTAGCAAAAGTTCGCAAGAGCCCCATTTAGATAAGAATCTCCCTTGATACCTGCGTCTCTCCGCCATTAAGCCTGATTCTGAGAGTGAATTTTGTGATTTTTTTAGAGCACTCATCGTCATTTTTTTAAGGTTTTTATGTAGTAATCAACTGTTTAATCCCGTGTAGCAAAAGTTCGCAAGAGCCCCATTTCGATGAGAATCTCCCTTGATACCTGCGTCTCTCCGCCACTAAGCCTGATTCTGAGACTGAATTTTGTGATTTTTTTAGTGCACTCATCGTCATTTTTTTAAGGTTTTTATGTAGTAATCAACTGTTTAATCCCGTGTAGCAAAAGTTTGCAAGAGCTTTATTTAGATAAGAATCTCCCTTGATACCTGCGTCTCTCCGCCATTAAGCCTGATTCTGAGAGTGAATTTTGTGATTTTTTTAGTGCACTCATCGTCATTTTTTTAAGGTTTTTATGTAGTAATCAACTGTTCAATCCCCTGTAGCAAAAGTTTGCAAGAGCCCCACACTGAGAAAAATTTACCGCCGGCGCCACTGGAATTCTGGTAACCACCAAAGTATGGAACATTTAACTATTCCGTAGAAATTCTATGTGTGGTGATTAAAGTAAATTCTGGTACAGGCATCGGCAGGAAATTACTTTTACGGTTACCAGAATTTACTTTTGTTGTTTCCAGAATTATTTTTGTCGCTACAGGAATTATTTTAGTTGTTACCAGAAAATACTTTAGTCACGGCCGGAAATTCTGGTACTTTTTTTTCACAAATTAAAAAAAAAACCTAAAAAGTATCCGGCTGCGGCAAGGATCGAACCCTGTTTACCATCGCCGCGGTCCAGTACTTTGCCACTTCGGTACTCCGCGCTTCTTATTAACGTGAGCTAATTTGACAATATATGAGTGCGCGATTGGTAACAATTCTCTACTGCGAGCGGGTCATTTTCTCATCTCATTCTCTCAGTTGGCGGCTTGGCTTGCACTGATTGTTTTGTCTTGTTACTCTCGGATCTGTAACTCGTGCTTTGAATGATTCTTACAATTAGTTGAACTGTAATGTTTTTCTTGTTTATAATTAGGCGTTAATGTAGTGAATCTTACATGTGTCTTGGTATTTCATTTCAATGGATATTATATTTGGAAATACTTTCAATTCAACACAGTGATCGTGCGTGGATTCTCTGTGCAGAGCAGAGCCTATAAGTTTGTGCCTCATTGTATTCTGCTTCTGCTCACATCAGTTGGTTTTAATTTTGTTTGTTTGGTGTTATAAGCTTCTTGATTAATTTTCGATTCCCTACTATTTACTAGTGTTCGCAAACGTGTGATGGGAGTGTGAGATGTGCGTACTTAAATTTTAGACGTGTTTTGGTTTCGTCAACTCTTATCGTTACTTCAGTTCACTGAAACTTGCTTTCCGTTAGCTTGAATCTTGATTTTGGCGATTAATGATGTTCTTGACAGAATATCATTTACCTAAATCAGGTTCAAAAATTCGTCGTTGGATCGACATGAGCTCATTAAGTGAATAAAGTCTTGGACGTTGAAAGTTCGCTGATGGATTCTATTGAAAGTAATCCGGAATCACAAGTAGGTATTCATTTGCAGTTTCGTACTTGTCCAAACAAAAAGTGTTTCCGTTATTTCTTTTGAATCCCCCCACCTCTTATTGTGTTTATTGGAAGTAATTTTAAAAGCTTTCAATTCGTAAAGAAATTATTTCTAACAGTGTGATGTCGTAATGTATTAAGTCTCGGCTTCCATAACCTAACTTTCCTCACGGACGACCAGAAATTCTGGTGGCGCTTACCAGAACGTCATTAAACGTCTACGGTGTGTTACACTAGACCTATCAATTACCAGAATTATTTTGACCAACGCCTGAATTTATTTTGATCGCCACCAGAATTGCCGATGCCGGAATTGAACTTGTGCCGTCAAAAGTGTACTTCTGTAGAGGCAGTTCAATAATTTGATGGCTACCAGAGACTCTCTTAGCGCCTAAGAGAATGGCATCCAGAAGTACTGTACTTTAACCGTCACAGTAACATTTTTCTCAGTGCATTGACAAACAAACAAAAAAAAAATCAGTTTGGCAACGCCGCGACGGCGACGGTCGGTTCAATTCAGTTTTCGCTTAGGTCGAGTTATGTCCTACAGTTTACAGTGTACACTATAAGCAAGCAATAAAATGGCCACGGTCATGGAGCAACTAGGTATACAACAACGACTGTAAGGCGACTTACTTTGAATTGAAAAAAAAAAATCATACTTAATTCATTTAAAATTTACGACTTGGGCCGCTTTTCATTACAACCAAGCGACTGCATGCAATCTTCGCATCTATGGCTCTCTCTCCTGCCCTTTCTTTGGCCACTTTCTTGATTTGTAGAAATGAGCCAGCGGAATCGCGTTTATAATGAACATCGCAATCGTATAGCGCTAGTTTTCAACCAGAAGAAGGAAAGGGAAAGAAACAGCATTAATCATTAGCTTTTGTTTTTGTTTTTGTTTTTTTTTGTTTTTCGCTCTTGTTTTTTCATTTCAAACACTGGCTAATTAATTGTTACATGTTTTTTATACGTTCGCTATCCGACGATAAAAAGTGTATTTACTCTTGCGCTGAGGGAATATATGTATAGAGGAAGCTCATTTTTAAGTTCCCGTGAGCTATCTTATTCCAAGAAACATTTTCGTCTGGAGTTGATCTAAAAACGTTTATTTTAGATTTATTTGAACCTTTTCAGGAGCGCCATTAGGGATTCGAGTTTTTTGGAGATTTGATTAAGGTGATTCCATGGCAAACTCCCGAAAATTTTAATCCGATAGATGGCGTTACTTGTCGCTGGCTCCGAAAATAGCCTTTTTTGACGGTTTTCGGCTGTTTTCTCTGAACAGACTAATAATAGACAAAAATTTGGAATGTCAGCACCTGTTTAATTTTTTTGCTTGATTTTTTGAGCCATAAACGGGCCAAATTGGTTCTAAAACAAAGGCGTAACTATGCAAAGAAAAAATCATGTGTAATTTGGAGTTGTATCAGTAAAGATTACAGGTGAAATAGAAACCTGTAATCTTGACTGATACAACTCCAAATTACACATGATTTTTTCTTTGCATGGTTACGCCTTTGTTTTAGAACCAATTTGGCCCGTTTATGGCTCAAAAAATCAAGCAAAAAATTAAGCAGGAGCTGACATTCCGACTTTTCGTCTCTTATTCGTCTGTTCAGAGAAAACAGCCGAAAACTGTCAAAAAACGGCTATTTTCGGAGCCAGCGACAAGTAACGCCATCTATCGGATTAAAATTTTCGGGTGTTTGCCATGGAATCACCTTAAAACATCCAAATAGAGAAGACAATTTTTTAAGAACTTTGATGAGTCACTCAACTTTTTGCAAAACGTCCGTTTAGATTCCATTGCATATGATTAAAGGGTTAAGGTGAATCTTAAGAGTACGTTTGGTGCAGTGGCGGCTCGAGCGATTTGGTAACAGTGTTTTTCCTCCATTTGGTTCTATGTAAAACAATCGCATTGACAGTGAAGTAGCGCTTCACCAAAAATCGATTGTTGCAGATAGATTTGAATAGAGAAAAAATATTGTTGCCAAATTCCGGAATAACGGGGCTTTATTAGAAACCAAAGGCATCTCTGTTCTTAGCTAATCGAGTACTTTCATTTTCTTCATAAAAAAAAAAAAAAAAACAAAAAAAAAAACATTTCAGACCCTTGTAATAGCCCAATTTTACCTCACCTCAAGTTTAATAATAGAAGTTCTCACCAGAGACAATATATAATAGAGACCATATACGCGCTATCTATCTTGCCCATGTTTGCGCGCGGTGGCAACTTTTTTTTCGGGGTCTCATCAACAGAACACCGGAAAACATAGGCCATACGTTGACTGATGAGAAACGTCGTTGAGATTTTTGCCTAGTGAATCCGAAGCACCGAAATTGCATCAGTCAACGTATGGTCCATGTTTGATGGTGTTCCTTCATGCTCCCTATGTATATTTCTGTTGAGCTCCGAAAAAAAAGTCAGCCACCGCGCGCAAGGCTAGTGCGTGGTCTCTATTATATATTGTCTCTGGTTCCCACTCAAATGCATCGTTTCAGTCGATAAACTCGAAAATCTAAAACACTAAACCTTTCCACACCCGAAACTTCTGCTTTTTGATTTTCAATTTAGATTTTTAATTTTTTAATTTTTTTTTTTTTTTTCATTTTTTTTGGCGCTGATTTTCGTCTAATATATCCGACATTAGAGTCAAATCTAAGAATTATTTTGTCGGAAATAATCTACATTGGAGCGGAAAGGGCTAAACTTCACTCATTACGATCACAAACTAGAGTTTTCCTCTCATAAATAATAGCAACTGTATAATAACATAGAGGCAGCTGCAAAACCCCTGCCTTCACCAGCAGAGCTGCCGTTTTGCGTATAATTAATGCTATTTTTCCATTCACCGATGATTCCACCGATTGAGAAAAGATTACACAGTTCTGCTCAGTGTATGCCTGTAATGCACAAAAATACTCTGATCTGTAATCTTTTCTCAACCGGTGGAGTCGTCGATGACTTTAAAAAACTTGCGAGTATTTTGAGAAATTAACGATGATTCCACTGGTTGAGGAAAGATTACAGATCAGAGTATTTTCGTGCATTGCAGTCATACACTGAGCTGAACTGTTTAATCTTTTCTCAACCGGTGGAATCATCGGTGAATAAAAAAATAGCATTGATTATACGCAAAACGGCAGCCCTGCTCACTAAAGTCATAGGTCATTACTGTCAACATCATTACGTTTGAGTTAATTGTCGAATCGTACATATGAATGATCTCGACTCGAGTAGTTCGCGTCTAGACTTGTATAACCTCTACAACCTCTTCAACTTCTGCATATATACGACGAGAAGCCACAATTGAAAAACGGGACGGATGGGGAAGTGTGCTGGCTGCTTACTTACTCTAATGACACTCGAACTTCGGAGCGTTTTCTTTTAATGACACTTCAAAGTAGAACTGAGAGAGAGAGAAAGTGTCACTATATAATCACGCTTTGAAATGAGCCCCGTACATTGATTAAATCTGATTGTGAGCGTCAAATCGCTGGGGACTCGGCGGGTGTGGAAAAAAAAAAAACTGACTTAAAACAAAAACAAATCCAAACAAAAGAATAAAAGAAACTTCTTTAAAAAGATTTTTAAAAATGCACCCTATATAAACATTGTGTACATGAAAAAGGACCAGCATGAAGCCCCCCCCCCCCCCTCCCTCCGTCGATACTTTTCTGGCTACTACTCTCCTTTTTGCGGAGAGAGGAAAACAATAAAAAACAAAGAACTCTTCAACTGTCCCTCATCATACAATCATACATATTACATTTTTTGTTTTTGTTTTTTTTTGTTTTTTGTTTTTTTTTAAATCCACAAAAAAAAAAAAAATGTTCTAGGTTCTTTGGAGCCTCATAGTTCGTAAAACAAATCAATATTTTTGAAAAAATCAGAGGATTCTCGAGAGGCTTTGGTTTTCTTTCTAGTGATTAGTTCACGTGCTGCTGTAATACTCCAAAATGCCCTCAGTCAATCTATACTCAGACGTAAACGCCCTTATGCCAAAGAACTCTCCAACTGTCCCTCATCATACAATCATACATATTACAGTTTTTTTTGTTTTTGTTTTTTTTTTAATTCATGCAAAAAAAAAATGCTCTACGAATTCTTTGGGGCCTCGCACAGTTCGTAAAAATAATCAACATTTTTGAAAAATCAGAGGATTCTCGAGAAGCTTTGGTTCTCTTTCCAGTGATTAGTTCACGTGCTGCTGTAATACTTCAAATGCCCTCAGTCAATCTATACTCAGATGTAAACGCCCTCATGCCAAAGAACTCTTCAACTGTCCCTCATCATACAATCATACATATTACAGTTTTTTTTTTTTTTTTTTTTTTTTTTTTTTTAAATTCACGCAAAAAAAAAAAAATATTCTAGGTTCTTTGGAGCCTCATAGTTCGTAAAAATAATCAATATTTTTGAAAAAATCAGAAGATTCTCGAGAAGGTTTTGTTTTCTTTCTAGTGATTAGTTCACGTGCTGCTGTAATACTTCAAATGCCCTCAGTCAATCTATACTCAGATATATGTAAACGTCCTTATGCCTAGAATCAATATTTTTGAAAAATCAGAGGATTCTCGGGAAGCAAATTTGGTTTTCTTTCCAGTGATTAGTTCACGTGCTGCTGCAATACTCCAAATGCCCTCAGTCAATCTATGCTCAGACTTAAACGCCCTTATGCCAAAGAACTCTTCAATTGTCCCTCATCATACATTTTACAATTTTTTTTTTTTTTTTTTTTTTTTTTTTTTTTAATGAAAAAACACGCAGGTCCAATTCCACCGGTCCTCCTCCAGAGATCCAGATACAACCAGCTACGCCATTATGCGATACAGCGTTCATCGAAGCGGAGAATGAATCCCACACGGACTTTCCAGAGGTCAGCGTTGACCTTTGTCCCTGCGGCCCGCCATGCCGTACGTATCAAGAGCCTTCGAGCCCTCGTCTCCGCTTTGAACGTCACGATAAAATGAATATACGATATTGCATGACGCATGAATGTTCCTGAAAAAAAAAAAAAAAATTCTTCCTCTCGCTGATCCACATATAAACGTAAATTTCTTTGTCAGGATGGCATTTTAGATGATGGACAGGAGTAGTTTGTACATACATATACTTGCTTGTTTGTGTTTACATGAGTGTGTGTGTGTGTGTGTGTGTGTTTGTGTGTGTTTGGGAATTAGCCTCGTTTACAGTCGTTGAGAACAATTAAAACGTGGGTGGCGACAAGAGTGATAGAGATGGAGAAAGAGTACGAAGGGCAGAGGGGGTGGACTATGCCAAAGCTCCGGGATGCTAACGAGATGCATTGTGGGTCTCGCTCGCTCTTGTCCGTCACAATTGAAGCGGTCTCCAGGAGAAGGGCCGATGAAAAAAGTCAGGTTGGCTCTTCCGACGAAATCGACTTTGCGACAGCATAAAGATTTCTATGGAAGAGCAGACGAGGTGTTTTATAGGCCATTCTATTGGATATTGTCACATAATTATTTAAAGTAGGTTTTATGCTTTTTCTTCTCTTTCTCTCCTCATCTACTCCTCTCTTCCTCTTTCTCTTTTTATCCCTTCTTCTCTTTCTTCCAGCGCTCAATTACTTTTGCTCGCTCAGGTGTGACGTGTCACGTGACGTGCGTGGTGCATGCTGGGTAGAGGTATACCTGCGGTCAGAGACGGATCCAGAAATTTTTCTTTCTCTCTCTTTCTCTTTTTCCCTTCTATTTACATCCACTTAAACGCATGTGTAAGAAGAAGATAAATATCGCAATTGAGAGGCCAAAGTCACATGATGGATACTCCTTCAGCCTTCTATCCTTTTGACTATCACACAGTAGCGAGGCGTGAAATTTGACAACGATGTACGTTCTCCATTTAAACTCACTGAAAGAATCGAATGCTTCGGTCATCGGCGATGACCAGATTTTTCGACTTTTCTAATGTGTTTAAAGGGGAAAAAAGAAACGTTGCCAAATTGCACGCCTCGCCACTGCTATCACAACACATATTAAGTTAAGAGTGGGCAAAAGTAACGCACGTCCACCTATAATTTTTCCCCAATGAGTCTATTGCAAACTTTTGCTACAACGATTGAGAGAGAGAAATCTGGTGTAAAATCGCCTAAAAAGTCCGTTGGTGGCATCAGAAAGTCATAAAGTGCAATAATAAACTCACAGGAGGCGTTTAATGAAATCCAAGATGGCTGAGAAATATCGAGTAATTTGTATGCATGCACCACGAACATCCAAGGATAGCCAACCTCACAATATCGATCACAACACAACGTAAACTAACACATAACCTCTACCTTCAGTGAGGTTGTCAAAGTTGGCCATCCTTGGATGTTCGTGGTGCATGCATACAAATTGGTCGATATTTCTCAGCCATCTTGAATTTCATTAAACGCCTTTTGTGAGTTTATTATTGCATTTTATGACTTTCTGATGCCACCAATGAACTTTTCAGGCGATGTTACATTAAATACAACACTTTACACTCTTAATCGTTGTAGCAAAAGTTTGCAACAGACCCACTGCTATTTTGAGTATTGCTTTTTTCCATACTTGCCCCATATTGAAGTAAGAGAGAAGGCCTCTTGTACGGCGGTTTTGGGTATCCCCCAACCCCCCAGAGACAATAATCACCTTAGGGTGATTCCAGGCGAAACTTTTCCAGATTTCAATCCGATGAAAAGCGCCAAGAGTCAATTTTGGCGAAATTCACGTTCTTGGAATTTTAAAGTGACAGCAAAGACGCAAAATCCAAGACATTTCGGCACTTCAATCAATTTTTTTACGGATTTCGGAACCCAAAACGAAGAAAAATTGGTGGAGAATTAACGCCAAAATATTGGAAATTCATTCCGCCATAAACTTCGGAAGCGCGAGTGATAATATGTAGTCTATCTGCCTCACTCGCAATTACCTATTCAAACTTAAGGGAATTTTCTTATTTTCAGTACCCCAATAGCGGTTACATGGGTGGGGGCGAAGAGGACGTTCGCCCCCCCCCCCTTCAATCCAAAAGGGGGAAAAGAGGGGGAGGACGGGGGAAAGAAACAGTGAAAAAGGAAAAAGGGGTGACCGGGGAGCTAAATTCCCAAATTCGCCCCCCCCCCCGTTCGCGAGGACTGGATCCACCAATACTGAATACCCCGGCTTTAGTTTTGAGTATTTCAGCTTAGAACCTTTCAGGGAATCTCCCTGAAATATGCTCGCAAGTGCCGAAGTTCTTCATAGTTGTGCTTTTTTCGTATATAATAATAAATTTTATAGCCGAAAACTGGAGACTTTTTTAGCAGCGCGATTAGTGTCTGTAAGCAAGGTGGATAAAACAAGGTATGAGCGATGCGCGATTTTCACCGCTAGGGTCGTTCCGATCGCTAGCGGGCGATGACGGAGGCTGGTCAACTCCCTTGTTAATCTCATGGGAGAAAACTGGCTACGTAAGCTGGTCAACTGAGTTTGAATAAAATTCCGCGCTCCCTTGCGGGAATCAAACTGCACATACCTGGTTTCATCTGCCTTGGTGTCTAAGGTTGGAACCCTGGAATCGACCCTGAAATCACCTTAACTGTCTCCTCATTCAGATTGTCATAATGGCTTCGATTCGACTAACTATACTAAAAAGCCTTTCCAAACTAAAAATATAAGGCACGAGCTCAGACAATCACTGGATACAAACTATACAGTTAATGACGATCACATTTAATTATGACAATGTAACTTAATGACGATCACATTTAATTATGACAATGTATTGATCTGATTTGGGCCGAGGACGTGCGAATATAGTCAGCGAGGGATGGACTAATTTGTAAGGGACAAGCAGGAGGGGACGGGGAAGGGCAATATGGCGCTTTTGAATCGATTTATGAGGGATGGGGGGCAAGGGCAAACTCGATGCTCTCTCGAATTTGAATATTATTTAAATGACGGGAAGTATACCGCGAGTTAAATGAAATACGCTCCGCCCTGCTATTGTGCAGATAGGTGTTAATTTCGATGTTGTATGTCGATGAAAAGAGCTACTCTGCATTAGCAGCTCAGCTCGACTGTTCGATTGCTCCATGCTACACAGATCCACCTCATAATATGCGCCAGCTCCGCCCAACAGATCAGGGCCACTAAGGAGCAAATATTGTAACATGTCGTATGAGCAGTGTTGCCAGATCCTGGGGCTTTTTCTATGTGTTCTTATGGGAAAAGCCCAGCGGCGGCGGGCGTAGCGTGCAATTTGGCAACATTGGATAGTGTCCATTTAAACCCGTGTAAAAGGTCGAATGCGAAGGTGTTAACCGAACACCCAGTTCGATCTTTTTCATGGGTTTTAATGGAAAAACTGCAAAGTTGCCAAATCGCACTTTACGCCACTGGAAAAGCTGGAAGGTCTGGCAACACTGTGTATGAGCCAGGGCCACGAGAAATGAGCGGCGAACTATGTTGTCATTTTTCGAATAAATATACGATTTTTTACGTTTAACTTAACGTTAAAGTTGGCAAATTATAGGAAAGTCTGGCAACATTGGTGGAGAACGCAAAGTTGCTGTTTTTCCGAGTTTCTTCCAAGTGTTCCTATTTGAATCAACGTAAAATATTCGAATTTTATAACAAATTGGGCAACACTGTCCGTAAGCGGTGAAATATAGAAAGACATAAGCAGGGCTGCCGTTTTGCGTATAATCAATGCTATTTTTCAATTCACCGATGATTCCACCGGTTGAGAAAAGATTACACTGTTCAGTTCAGAGCATGACTGCAATAAACTAAAATACTTGCATCTGTAATCTTTTCTCAACCGGTGGAATCGTCGATGACTTAAAAAACTTGTGGATATTTTAATTAATCAACGAGGTTTCCACCGATTAAGGAAAGATTACAGATCAGAGTAATTTCGTGCATTACAGTCATGAATTGAACTGAACTGTGTAGTCTTTTCTCAACCGGTGGAATCATCGGTGAATAGAAAAATAGCATTGATTATACGCAAAACGGCAGCCCTGGACATAAGCAGCACCCGACATGACACACGGTGGGTGGACAAGTATCGCGAAACTTACAAATATGTCTGTGGCGCACTGGCGCAACCAGGATATCTTCCATCTCTCTCATTCCCCATTTGAATTTATGAGTAGGAAAAGGACAGAAGGAGGGGGTTTTATCCCCTTGTCCATCCTTGTCTGACATACGTTTCTTAATGGAGAAAAGAGAGAGATGAAGAAACTCTCGGTGCGCTACTGCTGTGGCGGCTCTTGCAATGTGGCAACCACGTATTCTCTCCAGTGGCGTAGCGTGCAATTTGGCAACGTTGCACTGAGTCCATTTAAACCATTATCAAAGGTCGAATGCGAAGGTGTTCACCGAACACCCAGCAGTTCGATCTTTTTCAAGGGTTTAAATGGACGAACTGCAACGTTGCCAAATTGCACGCTCCGCCGCACTGATTCTCTCTCAATTTAAACCCACGTAAAACAATTAATCTTCGAGGGGTGCAATTGCACCTCCATTGAATCGATACTTTTGCAGAGGTTTAAAGTGAAAAAAGCATGGTTGCCAAATTGCCATTGAAATACGCTTACGGTCGATTGGTCGATCCGCGGCTTATTTCTCAAGTTTATTTTCACTCGGTAAAGTATGATCGATTTCATTTGCTAAATAGATAAAGGGGTAACAAGCTGGGTATTGAAGAGATCACCTTTTTGCCCATATTACATAGCCACGAGTTGCCAGTGAAGCGGCCCCACCTTCAAAAGATATGAAAACCCTTGAGAGCTATCGACTCCATTGGCCAAGCTGAATCGACAGAGGGGTCACAAGCTGAGTATTGAAGAAATCACCTTTTTGCCCGTATTGCATAGCCATGACTGATGTATTCGAATTTACAATTAAAAATTCTAATTTGCAGCTTATAATTTTACTAGATCAGGGACCAATAAATGTACGGTCACACGGTCCTCGGCCCCAAGTCCGCCCCAAGTCCGCCCTAAGTACTTCAACAAGCATCGGCCACCAGCCAACGGACCGCATCGGACCGTTTTAAAATGGCGCAAACACAAAACTAACCTCAAAATAGCACTTAGGGTGGGTTAGAGAGGCTCTAGACCCGCCCCAAGTAACGTAAAGTTGGGAGCGCACCCAACATTCCGATGTGCCGTTAAAGAAATGTGAGGTTAGAATCGCCATTTTTAGGTACGACCTAAAGCCCGTGTGTACCGTACATTTATTGGTCCCAGTTCAGTCTTACCTGACTTTTAGGCTTTATTATTGACTCACCAAATGCTTCTATAAATTTGGTCGCTAGTTCAAGCGATGTTTTTGTTTTGATTTGCTGGAACAGGTTCCATGGAATTGTGCTGAAGGAAGCGAGCACCATAGAACGCCGAGTAAAAATACTGTTGTCCTCCGAGAGAGCGAGCGGAGCACAATGGATTTTCCGAGGTCCGAGCAACCAGTCTCGGAAAATAGTTCCTTCACCGGTCCAGTGGTTTTCTTATTTAGCCACCCTAGCCTAGCTGTTGGCTTGATTTTTTCCCGGTCCTGGCCTGGCATGCACCAATCGAGCGTCTATCATACCCGCGCATGGATGGCCACGGTATCAAAATCGATGTGTGTTTCTAACACCACTCGGTTATGTGTCACCTGCACGGAAATTAATTCACGGGTGCGGTTACTATAAATCACGAGTAAAAGTTGGACACCGTCTAGATACGGTTACGACACCAGTACATGTACGGTTCAGACCGTATTTTTCTGGTTATGGCACCTGTAAAACACGGCTACCCTAGCTGTCCTTTCACGGTTAGCACATGAACTGACGTGTATGGTTGTCACACCCGTGCAGGTTTTTTTTTCGTGTGTACGTAGCAGCTCGGTATCCAGCTGGTAACCGCTCATTTTGGGACCGCGGCCGTGTATTGTAAGCGGTTTTCAAGTCATCCATCTTTTTTTTTTTCGTGCATATACATATTTATTCAACTGGAACAAGTCATGAGTCATGGAACACGATGCATGGTTGATCAATTGATAGTGCGATCACGACAGAATTGTAATGATTTTATGATGTTTCCCTCCAGATTTTTATTGATTTTGTGATAATTTATTAGCGGCAGATGAATAACGAGAAATTCTCTGACTCTCTTGTTGCTCAATTGAAACACGCAAGGTAGAGCAGGATAGACAAAGGGTATGAAACCATATCTCTCTATCCTCTTTCACTTCATACCTTCAAAGGGAAATGAGAGGGATAGACAAAAGTAGAGAAAAAAATGCTATCTCTATCTCTTTCCTCTCTCCATGAAAACATGTTTGTTATACAAGTATAAACACTGGGATGAAACCCCCTCCTTTTATTTTTTCCCCTTTCATTCGCTCATTCAAAGAGGAGAATGAGAGAGATGTAAAAATTAGAGCAAACAAATTGCTATCTCTAGCTCTTTCCTCTCTCCATTAAAACATGTATGTTAGAAAAGGATAAAAAAGGACAGATAGCAGATCAAAAAAAAGAGGGGCTCTTCCTATCTTTCTTTAACTCACACATTCAACGGATAATTGAGAGAGATGAAAAAGTACCTGGTTGCGCCAGTGCTTGGGGTATATATAAGGTTTACGGAAAATACCTGATCCATTCCCTCGAAGTTAATGAAAGTAAGTTTAATCCCAAATCTTGTTACTCGCGTATAGTATCAAAGTTGCCTTCGTCGTGCTTTTTACTTTTTCAACTTCCAAAGTTTTCTGTGATATTTTTGCGCTCCGAAAAATATAAGTTTCTCCAGCCTAGAAAATTTACTTTCTCAACTTCCAAAGTTTTCGGTCAAATTTTTGCTCTTCGGAATAAACATATAGCTTCCTTCAGCCGACAAAACAATGCAAGTGACCGTTTATTCCTTCATCTTCGTCTGTTTGGTTTCTATGGTTCACTGCGTGGCCGATTTTAAAGGAGTTTTTATTAATAAGAAAGGAAAAAAAAATTGACTATGATTGCACAGGTTGCGACTGCGTAAGTGGTCGTGAAAGCAAGGCGAAAGACTTGGTGACACTAAAACCCATTAAGGGTATGTTATACTCATTGGTAGATTGCAAAGGGGAAAGTCATAAGGTGGACCAGATTGGTACTACCATCACTTTGTCAACCCTCGGGAATGCTGGCAAAGCATTATCATTGGGCGAGTGCAAGTAATAAAACAATAACTAAAATCAGTAATTATTAACTATAAAGAGTACAGTAATAAAAAAGAGAAATATTCCCTCTCTCCCCTTTGTTTTAAAATTTTCTGTTTTTTGTTTCTCTTTGTTGGCATTTACAGTAATCTTGTGATTTTGTATCGGAGCCCTATGGGGTATTGGACATTGGACCCCGATTTGTGGCCAAAAGTCAAATATACTAATTTCGTCCAGGACCGAAACTGTTAACATATATTCGTATATTCTCCATTGTTTTTTGCGTCGAGCACCTAGAACCGTAAGAGTTGTCCATGATGAAGGTGATTTCTCTGTATGAACAGGGCGACACCCTTCGTTCAGAGTGGCACCCTCCTACTTTAGGGTGTCACTTTCCGTTCAGAATGGTACCCTCTTATTTTAGGGTGCCAATCTCCATTCAAAGTGGCACGTGAAACTTTTCGTCCAAAGTGGCACCCTCTTACTTCAGGGTGACACCATTATTTAGCCAAGGTGATACTTTTTTCTTACTCTATTTTGCGCAGGCTCTCTTCTCAGCCTCTTTTCCTCCCACTTGTCCCTCCTTACTTCCAGTTTTTCCTCTTTCCTCTTCTTTTAGGGGTTTTTCCCCTCGTTTTTCCCCTTTTTCCTTCTTTCTTCCCCCTCTTCTTCTTCTCTTTTCTCTTCTCTTTTCCTTTTTCTTCTCTTTCTTCTCTCTTTTCTTCTCTTTCTTCTCTCTTTTCTTCCCTTTTTACTCAGGGTGTCACCCCTCCGATGGTGTCACCCGGGGCGGGCCGCCCCCTCCGCCCCCCCTTACTACGCCACTGACTCCATTGGCCAAGCTGAATCGATAGAGGGGTCACAAGCTGGGTATTGATGAGATCACCTTTTTGCCCATATTACATAGCCACGAGTTGCCAGTGAAGCGGCCCCAGCTTCAAAAGATATGAAAACCCTTGAGAGCGATCGACTCCATTGGCCAAGCTGAATCGATAGAGGGGTCACAAGCTGGGTATTGATGAGATCACCTTTTTGCCCATATTACATAGCCACGAGTTGCCAGTGAAGCGGCCCCAGCTTCAAAAGATATGAAAACCCTTGAGAGCGATCGATTCCATTGGCCAAGCTGAATCGATAGAGGGGTCACAAGCTGGGTATTGATGAGATCACCTTTTTGCCCATATTACATGGCCACGACTGATGTATTCGAATTTACAATTAAAAATTCTAATTTGCAGGTTATATTTTTACTAAATCAGTTCAGTCTTACCTGACTTTTAGGCTTTATTATTGACTCACCAAATGCTTCTATAAATTTGGTCGCTAGTTCAAGCGATGTTTTTGTTTTGATTTGCTGGAACAGGGGGGTGATCACGGAGGATCGTTATCGTTATCGTTATCGTTATCGAGTAGAATAGTGTTGAAGAAGAAGAAATAAGAGGATAGCCTACTACAGCGCGAGTAACTGCTGCACTCGAAAACGATAACGATAACGATAACGATAACGATAACGATCCTCCGTGATCACCCCCCAGGTTCCATGGAATTGTGCTGAAGGAAGCGAGCACAATTATAGAACGCCGAGTAAAAATACGATTGTCCTCCGAGAGAGCGAGCGGCGCACGATGGATTTTCCGAGGTCCGAGCAACCAGTCTCGGAAAATAGTTCCTTCACCGCTCCAGTGATTTTCTTATTTAGCCACCCTAGCCTAGCTGTTGGCTTGACTTTTTCCCGGTCCTCTGGCCTGGCATGCACCAATCGAGCGTCTATCATACCCGCGCATGTGTGGCCACGGTATCAAAATCGAGCTGTGTTTCTAACACCACTCGGTTATGTATCACCTGCACGGAAATTGAATATGGAATTGCAGAAAGGGGTCATGTCCACAAAACCACATTTTTCGGAATAAACATATAGCTTCCTTCAGCCGACAAAACAATGCAAGTGACCGTTTATTCCTTCATCTTCGTCTGTTTGGTTTCTATGGTTCACTGCGTGGCCGATTTTAAAGGAGTTTTTATTAATAAGAAAGGAAAAAAAATTGACTATGATTGCACAGGTTGCGACTGCGTAAGTGGTCGTGAAAGCAAGGCGAAAGACTTGGTGACACTAAAACCCATTAAGGGTTGTGTCATGTTATACTTATTGGTAGATTGCAAAGGGGAAAGTCATAAGGTGGACCAGATTGGTACTACCATCACTTTGTCAACCCTCGGGAATGCTGGCAAAGCATTATCATTGGGCGAGTGCAAGTAATAAAACAATAACTAAAATCAGTAATTACTAACTATAAAGAGTACAGTAATAAAAAAGAGAAATATTCCCTCTCTCCCCTTTGTTTTAAAATTTTCTGTTTTTTGTTTATCTTTGTTGGCATTTACAGTCATCTTGTGATTTTGTATCGGAGCCCTATGGGGTATTGGACATTGGACCCCGATTTGTGGCCAAAAGTCAAATATACTAATTTCGTCCAGGACCGAAACTGTTAACATATATTCGTATTCTCCATAGTTTTTTGCGTCGAGCACCTAGAACCGTAAGATTTGTCCATGATGAAGGTGATTTCTCTGTATGAATTGAGAATATGACTCAATAGATGGCGTTACTATTCACTTCTATAAATATTTGACTTTAAGGTGATTCCAGGCGAAACTTTTCCAGATTTCAGTCCGATGGATAGCGCCACTAGTCGCTTTTTGTAAAAGTCGTGATTTTGACCTTTTAAACTGAAACCATAGATACGACGCAAAATCCAATAACTTCAGCGCCTGCAAAAAAAAAAAAAATATGGATTTTTTGAGCCGAAAATGAGCGAAATTGGTTTAGAATTAAAGCCGTAAATTATGAAATTCATTTCGCCATAAGCGTAGTGAGTGAGAGTGAGTGCAACATGTACATCTGTCTCACTCGCACTCATTAGGGCTTGTAGGAATTTTCGTATTTTGTAATTTCCTGCTTTATTTTTGAGTATTTCAGCTTGAAACTTTTAAGGCGTCTTCCTGAAATATGCTCACAGGTGCTGACGTTCCTCGAATTTTTGTTTTTAGCGAAAAACCACAAATTTGAGGAACGTCAGCACCAGCGAGCATACTTCAGGAAGATATCCTGGTCTCTCGGTTGCGACCAATTCCTTTACTTTCTTTTCTTTCTCTTTTCATTCTTGTTATTAATCTAATATTATCTTTAAGGTTATATTCGTTCCATTATTATAATATCAAACCAGTTCTACCAATAGCCATAAATATGGCTGGCAAATTTGTTTTTGTGAACTTTAGCGTAAGATTTAAAAATATAATAAAACTGGTTGGAATTGAAAAAAAAAATGTTTGATCTCTTACGCAACACATCAACGACACAGCAACACAGCAACGACCCTCAGAATGTAAAAAAATGTCCAAAAACGCATCCAATAACAGCGCCCTTGGTGGCACAAGTTTTAAACCCTCTACATACAGGGGCTCCGTTGAGGTACGGTTTACTGTTACCAGAATGGGGATCAAAGAATCGAAATACATGTAGGATTGTTCTTAAAAACCATATTTCTGGCTGAGTATCCAAATATTTATTTTGCACGTAGTGTGTACAAGCAGTCGATCAGTCCAGCATTGATAAAATCATAGAATGCAAGACGGACATGATAGTAAAAAGCTCTGAAATTAACTTTCCGTCGCGTCGAGGGCAGTGAACTTAAGGAAAAAAGCGACCGAACTTTCGTCTTTCAGCGGTTGATTTATTGGAAAAAAGGCAACTTCCGGCATGGCAGTGGATGCAGTTTCCGGCCGTGGACGGAAGAGAGCGCCAAAGGCGTCTACAAACGTCTCGAGACTTCGAATCCCGATTCATCAATTTAGACATTTCAATAGACTACTTTTCATTTTAAAACGAAAAATAAAAAATTAAAAAATGAAAAGAGAAAAAAAAGAGAGGAAAAAAAACAGTCCTTCGTTCTCTTTGGGAATATAGCCTGGGCTTTCATTCTCTCTCACCCTTCCTTGTCAAAATAGCTTTCAACCCCCCCCCCCTCCCCCCACCCACTTCTTCCCTTGCTTCTTCCAGATTTCACCCTTAATAACTCCCCTCTAAGGGATGCCGAATCGTGCAGCGATGCAAGAAACCTCACCGACCAACCTTCAACCCTGTATTAATTATGACTGACAAGCTTGAATTTTAAGAGAAGGGGGTAGTGGGTAAAAAGCCGGCAGTGCTATCATTTTGGTAGCGTTCTAGAATTCAACCATTTGATGCATCCATGCAAAAAAGATTACATTATTCTATGATGTAGTATATCTATGTATACTGAAAAGTGCTGCTATTCGTAATCTTTTTTGCATGGATGCAGTAAATGGTTGAATTCTAGAACGGTACCTTTGGCGTACAAGTATATGATGTATGCTCAATAGGAATTCTAAAATCATCGACGAGCAATTCGCTCCGGTGCGCATCAGAAAGATTACACAGCTGCGTTAATAAGTATGTTTACATCACAAGTACATACACTAGGGGGGGGGGGGGTTCCCCCCGAAGTACAACGATACGTGAGCCGATATTAGGGTGGTTTAGTGGCCAGAAATCTAGTGGAATTCTTGAAAATGTTGTGGAAATTCTGGTTTTTTAGCTGTGATCATATATTCTGATAGTAACACCAGAATTTACTGGTAAAAGTACATACTAGACTCTCTGTGGTTCAAACGTCGATTGTGCTTCTGGGAATACTACTAGAATCAACGCGTTAAAGCGATGGAGAAGCTGATACATGTTTATAAGTCCTGTCTCAAACTGTGACAGCATGGGCGATATGAATTTGATTTGTTTGCCTCATTTTTTTCTTTAACCTTAAATCAACAATGGGTCCGTTGCGTACTTTTGCTACATCAATATAACTCATTGTTTCTAACGTAAAATCCGGCGAAAATAACGATGCGCACATTAAAAACTTTCAAAATCCACTCATTAACTCAGAAAGTACCTCCCATTTCAAACAACCCGCGCTACACTAGACACTATATCACCGACTTATAACTACATAGATGGAACCATCTCGCTAATGTAAACATGAACAGAACTTACAAACATTGGAATGTTTCGTTTAGATGCGTACATTTCTTATATTATTTTGTAATCTTTGATAAACCGAAAAGACCAGACAGCAAATGCAGCTTATATTTCACGTATTAAAAAAGAAAGTCCATAATTTTGTAGTTACGATGTTGTTTACTTTTGCACGGTAGTTCCGTCTATGTGGTAGTTTACCGGTGCAAATAGTGTCTAGTGTAGCGCGGGCTGTTTGAAATTGAAGTGATTTCCTGAGTTAATGAGTGGTTTTTGAAAGTTTTTAATGTGCGCATCGTTATTTTCGCCGAATTTCACATAAGAATCAAGGTTCTATATTGTTGTAGCAAAAGTATGCAACAGACTCATTGTAATTAATCTAAAGGAAAGTGGTTTTAAACGAAAGTGCAAGGAGAGAAAGTATTGGCATCATGAAAAAATGGAAGTTGGGGTTTTTCGATTTCTTGGCATTGCATGCCCCCTAATTTTCAGTGTACTTTCATCCATAACAGTTGGCATAGCGTGAAATTTGGCAACATTGTACTGTGTCCGTTTAAAACGATGTAAAAAGTCGAATGCAAAGGTGTTCACAGAACACCCTGTAGTTTGATCTTTTTCACGGGTTTAAATGGACAGATTGCGCAACGTTGCCGAATTGCACGCTACGCCACTGATCCATACTATGTTTCTCTTTCAACGGTGAATCATCGATAAATTTTGGAATCTCGTTGAATATACACGTATTACGGCGGCACTAGAAGTGAAAAGAGGGGGGAGGGGCATAGCCGTAGTCAGGATATTGTTTTTCTCTCTCTTTGCCTATTTGGCGGTATGTGTATGAAAAGGATGGATATAGGGGCTGTCACGTAACTCCAGCCCCTATTTCTGTCCTTTTCTAACACATGCAGTCAAATGGACTAAGAGAGAAAAAGACAATATTCTGGCTACGTCCATGGGGAGGGGGGTTTATACGTGCGAGGATGGTGATGATCATCAGAAATAATTGATGCATCGATCAACGTATATATGCGGTAGCTTCCGACTTTTCCCGAGCGTCAACGCACAACTTTTGAGGTTTTTTTTTTTCAGTAATTTGATTTGTTTCGGAAGTTGCTGCAGAGTGCAGGCGCAAGGGACCCTCCTGGGTCTCCTGACATGGGCGGATACAGGAATTTGTCTTTTCCTCTCTCCTCTCATTTAAACGCATGCGTTAGAAAAGGACGGAGATAGAGGCTAAAATCACGTGATGGCCCCTTTTGCTATCCTTTTCTATCACATGCGTTCAAATGGAAGTAGAGAGAGAAAGACAAATGCCTGTACAGTGTACGCCCCCATGCCTCCTGGCGTTAAGGAGATATTGTCACCGGTGACAAAAGTGTTATAATTGATTTTTATTTTTGTCAGGTTTTCTCGCCTGGCTCGAGGCTGCGGCAACCTGAGAAATATTTCCGACGTGTAAGCACGCGGGCGCCCAAAGGAGACGCGGCGTGCTTCCGGAAACGTATCGCGCGTCGCATCGGTGAGGAATCAATGATGTTAGCTACATCCATGGGCGGATACAGGGAATTGTCTTTCTCTCTCTCCCTCCATTTGAACTTATGTGTTAGAAAAGGACAGCAGAGGGGGCCATCACGTGACTTTGGCCCCCTCTTCTGTCCTTTTCCAACGCACGTTTTCAAATGGGAGGAGAGAGAGAAAGACAATTCCCTCTAACCGCCCATGGCTACATCCGATGTCTCGCACCAGTCACCCCCTCCTCCCACCACAGGAAGTAAGTAGACACATAGGTAATGTATTTGAGCAGTTCCGAAATTGGGCGACAGCCCCCCATGAGCACTGAAATACAAACCCTCGGGAAAAATAAACTGTAGGAAATACCTCACGAACACTTTCTCACATCAAAATTATTCTTGGGGAGATCCCCACACCTCCTATTATATTCTGGTGAGACCCCCAGACCTCCATTAAGGGGTTAATTTTACAGTAGGCTGGTTACAAAATGTTTTTGCAAATTTTCATCAATATTCAAACAGCAGTATTTGAAACATTCCAATTTTTCCCTGCGTTCAGTGGCGTCGCGTGCCATCTGGCATCAATGCAACTGCTCCATTTAAACTCATTAAATATATCGAATTTTCCTTGTGCACTGTAAACCCCCTGACCTGAATTCGATATTTTACATGAGTTTAAATGGATAGAATACATTATTGCCGAATTGCACGCGACACCACTGCCTACATTCACCCATTTTACCCATTTTCTCATTGACTTTAATGGAAACCTTTTATCATCCATAACTTGCGCACAATTTAAAATTTCAATAAAAAAAAAAAAAAAAAAAAAAACCCTCTGGGAAATGGTAAAAGCAACTTTTCTGCAAAATTTTGATGCATACGGACGATTGGTTCAAAAGTTATGCTTGGATACAGACAGACAGACAGACAGACAGACAGACAGACAGACAGACAGACAGACAGACATCAGCGCCATTGCTATACTTCCTCAATTTCTAACTTTGTTAGTTGTGAGAAAGTAATAAGACTGGTAGAATTTACCATCCGCATAGCTGATTTTGGAGTCGGCTATCAAATACGGTTAATTTTACTATCATATGGTAAAAGGAACGTACGTTGGGGTAAATTAAGATAACCTGTTTGTACATTTCACCACAAGGTACGTTGCGTTTACTCTGTGATGGTAAAATTTACCATACTTGATAACAGACTTCAAAATCAGCTATATGCAGATGGTAAATTCTACCAGTCCCCCCCCCCCGTGCACATGCCCCGCTTTCCAGTTCTTTTCCGCATTCCGACGTCCAGCATTTGACGCGTTCCACCCACTGTACGACAAGGCATAATGACACAGGCTGTAAATTGCACGATAATTTCATTCTACGGTAAACTTAATTGCAATATGTTGTGCAAGGGGGCTTTGGTTAACTTTGCTTCGCTACGCCAAGGTCAAAATTGCTGAGCTAAATTTAATGGAGTGTAGTGAATCACGGCACATAGTAGCGTCAATTAATTAACCATCCCCTGTACACAGAGTTTCAGCCGCAGCGCGGGCGGCCGATCCATCCATCCCGATTCCTCACTTTAGTTCAGCCTGTTCAGCTATTCGAGAGAGGAAGAGCTTGCTTTGTGCATACAATTAGCCTCACTTGCTTTTTTTCCCATCATGATGCTTTCAATACATCAAAAAACGCACTAAATTAAAAGTATACCTTTCACAAAGGTAGAATGAATGGGTCTGTTGCACACTTCGGCTACAGCGTTTCAAAGTATCAATTCCTATGTAAAAAACCGAGAAAATAACAATGGCAGCATCAGAAAACACTAAAATTCAGTAATAAACTAAAAAAATTGCGAAAAACACTAGACACTATTCACCCCTGTATCTTTCCACCAAGTGCACGATATTTCGCGAAATTAGCGCGGGACATTCAAATAATCACGGCCGATTGTCATCACAGCTGACTTCATAAACAAATAAACAGTAAACACTGACGGCGTCTGCTCGAATTCTTACGTTTCAATATCCTCAATTCCTCACAAATGGGGTGTGTTCTAGAATTCAACTTTTCGTGAAGCGATTCAAACGGGATCCATCCAAGCGTTCCTAGGTACAGAGATTCCATCCGTGACGATCCATCTAAGCGTTCTTGGATTCGGATGCATTGACACATGACGTCATTACTTGATCAATCCGAATGCATCCGATCCATCCATCTCTGGGGGTGGATGGATCGGATGCATCGCCGTGACTAACCTGCAAATTTTCGTTCCGAGTTCGCGCCACTGCACTCTCCGACGTTGATGGAGCAAAGTAAATTGGTAAGTTCTTATTATTATTATTGCTTGAGTACTCTCTGGATATCTTGATCATTACTGAATCTCATTTATTAAACTCTGATCAGTACGTCAAATTTCCTAATTTAATTCCCAATTTTATTAATATATATTTTTTTTTTTTTTTTTTTTTTTTTTTTTTTTTTTTTTTTTTTTTAGTTCCTAATTTTATTCGGATGAGCTTGAGTCAAAAAGGGAAGCAAATTCATTTGAAAACTTATTGCCACCACGAATCACTTATCACGTCTTTCTTGCCACCACTCACCCCACTCTACAAACCATAACAATAACAAAAACAAACCTTCATCCAACCGTTCTTGGGATCTTCGCTGTTGACGATTCATCCGACTCCATCGTGACGTCACGCTTGCGTCATCTCCATTTTTTGGATTGAATCCATCCGCTGCGGAGGTTGAATTCTAGAACGCACCCATGGTTGTGAAAGGTACGGAAACCGATATTTGTGTCGAAAACTTATCAAAATGAAACAGTAACACACATGAGTTCCAATGATGATTCCAACCTCGATTATCATTTTTGAAACTCCCGTGTGTGATTAATTCACTTTGATAAGTTTTCGACAAAAATATCAGTTTCCATACCCTTCACAATCGTTTGTGAGGAATTGAGGATATTGAAACGTAAGAATTCGAGCAGACGGCGTCAGTGTTTACTGTTTATTTGTTTATGAAGTCAGCTGTGATGACAGACGGCCGTGATTATTTGAATGTGCCGCGCTAATTTCGCGAAATATCGTGCACTTGGTGGAAAGATACAGGGGTGAATAGTGTCTAGTGTTTTTCGCAATTTGTGAGCTTATTATTGAATTTTAGTGTTTTCTCATGCTGCCATTGTTATTTTCTCGGATTTTTACATAGGAATTGATACTTTAAAACGCTGTAGCCGAAGTGTGCAACAGACCCATTAAAAGGGTAAATTCTAGCAGCATCGAGTTTCTCGCGGTGCATGATTCTGGGGTGGTGGGAAATTAGGAGCTGGACGGGACGGGCGTGCAATTTGGCAACGTTTCTTTTTCCCCCTTTAAATACATTAGAAAGGTCGAAACATCTGGTCATCACCGATGACCGAAGCATTCGATTCTTTCAGTGGGTTTAAATGTAGAAAGTACATCGTTGTCAAATTTCACGCCTCGCTTCTGGTAAGATCGGCCTGATCATTAGCAATAAAATTTACTCACGACACTTGGAAAACAAAGAAGTTCTGATGAATGATCAAGTGGACGAAACTTACCTGAAAAAAATGGAAAATAAACAATAGTTTAGAAATTATTCGATGAAAGCAAAACAGAATTAGAAATAGAAAAAGTTGATTGGTTTTCGTTTTTCAAATCTTGGGGCGATTCCATTAATTGAAGAAAGAGTACAGACCAAAGTATTTTCGTGCTTCAAAAGTCATAAACTGAACTGAATTTTGTCATCTTTTCTCAACCGGTGGAATCCTCAATGAATTAAAAAATGTCATTAAATATCAGCGGCGGATCGTGCAAATCGGCAACCATGTTTTTTGCCATTTAAACCTATGCAAAAGTATCGAAATCTTGAGGGTGCAATTGCACTTCCTGAGAATCGATTGTTTTACATAGGTTTAAAGGGAGAAAATACGTTGTTGCCACATTGCACGAGCCGCCACTGTTAAATAAACACGAAACGGCAGCTCTGCTATAGGATGCGGAGGGCAGTGGCGAGGCGTACGATTTGGCAACGTTCCTTTTTTCCCATTGAAACACATTAGAAAGGTCGAAATGCCTGGTCATCGCCGATGACTAGAACGTTCGACTTTTTTGGTGAATTTAAATGGAAAAAATACATTGTTGCCAAATTTCACGCTTCGCCACTGGCGGAGGGATTAATATTTACCGCCTACACTTTAGAAATGTTGATTGCAAAGAAGAAATTTGTACAACCTATACAAGCTTCACCAAAAAACTGCACTCCATAGATTGTAAAGTTATTTATGCTCGTAAAGTCGCAGTCGGTTGGATATTTACGACCCCAGATTGGTGAATGGCATGCATCAAAAAGTAATTAATTGTGACCTGGCATGAGGAAGTAAGCAAAAAAAGGGAAGACCGAGTCAAAAGAAATCAAAGAATAGACGCAATGAACAGAGATTTTACGACTGCGTGAGCTAATTTAACCGCAAGGAAGGACGCGGACTCATTCGAGTTGAAAACATGCAAATACAGTACAAAAAGACATTAAAAAATCTTATAGTGAACAAAAAGCTAGTTTAATTCGACAATTTTGAAAGCGAGATATTCAGAAAGCCGTTAAAAGACTTATACACATGGAGAATCGAGGACAAATACTTGAACTATTTTTCGCAGAGAAGCCTAGTAAAATTACAACGTAAGTGGGAAGCTTTCAAAATAAAAAAGCCTCCTACACTGAGAGAAATCACTTCTTTAAAAACAAGGACGGTTTTCTCTTTTTGTTGATCGACATCTATTTACGCTTTCAAAGGTTTTTTTGAGAATTAAGGAGAGAGCACCAGTTACAGAACACCCCTTAAGAAAAGTACTAGCGAGTTTAATTCGACAATTTTGAAAGCGAGATATTCAGAAAGCCGTTAAAAGACTTATACACACGGAGAATCAAGGACAAATACTTGAACTATTTTTCGCAGAGAAGCCTAGTAAAATTACAATGTAAGTGCGAAGCTTTCAAAATAAAAAAGCCTCCTACACTGAGAGAAATCACTTCTTTAAAAACAAGGATGGTTTTCTCTTTTTGTTGATCGCGACATCTATTTACGCTTTCAAAGGTTTTTTTGAGAATTAAATAGAAAGCACCAGTTACAGAACACCCCTTAAGAAAAGTATACTAGCGACAGACACCCCAAAAGGCTGATGCTCTGATCTGAAAAGAGAAAGTATGTTAAGACTTAAAATTACTTCCAAGTTCTGCTATTTCGATGTTGTAAGCATTTCAATATAACTTTCAAGTCCTAAAAACTTTGCATTTGTGGAAAAAGAATTTGGACATTTTGGGCGTCTGTTACTGGTGCCGTTCTTAGAGGGTGCCTGTAACTGGTGCTTTCACCTTATAGACATTATTGAGAAGCATCATGATAAAAATGAACAACTTCGTCCACAACTAACTCGTTTACCCTTAAAATACCGCTGGACCCCTTCGTTTTGTAGACAAGAGTATGTAAACAAATGTGCAAATCGCATCCAATGGCGACGTCCGAGCCTAAAACTCGTTAACCAATCAGAGGTCGACTACCTTCTTGTCTTAACTCTCTACAAATAGGGACTCTAGTTGGTCTCTGGTAAACTTGAGTGGCCGACGAGCATGTGCAATGCCGTCTCTACTATTACTAAGTTGCTTTTTTGAGGTTAGGGCCGTCTTGGTATACGTATGCTTAGGGAGAATGAAATGTTGTTAAAATGCAAAATCGTGATTTATCCTATCTAAATACGATTTTCAACTCTTTTACTGCTTTGGAGAAGTAATTATGCCCAAAACTTCCATTACTGACGTACTTATCCAATTTTGGTTGAACTTCAAAAAACCAACCAATACTCGATAACGCCACAAGCATTCCATAAGCTTGTAACAAGACGGGCCCAAACCCCCTTTTTCCAAAGAAGCAGCCGGGTATGAGTAGAGAAGATATTGGTATGTATCGTGTGGCACCGAGTTGCACTATGTGACATCAAGGCGCTCAAAACTGGAGCTAAGCTAAGCTCAGGGCTGTGGAGCAAGTGGCCGAGCTGTCAGCCGGCCGGCGCGCAACTCAGCGCCGCGCAGTCCAGCAGAGAGGCAAAACAACTTGGAGCTGCTGCACCTCGCTCAAATGAACGTTCGGTTCGATATTATTCATCACAGCTACAGAGTACACAAAATACACAGAGTACACACAGTACCGAGCACTTGCTATAACAGAACAGCAAGTACGCGTGCGAGATGTATACTGCTTCCAGTGATTTATAGCGCTCGCTCTCTTCCAGTGGCGGCTCGTGCAATTCGGCAACAGTGTCATCCCTCCGTTTGATTGTATGTAAAACAATCGATTCGAAAGTGAAGCAGCGCTTCACCAGCAATCGATTGTTAAACATAGATTCAAATGGAGCGAAGACATCGTTGCCAAAAGGAGCTCTTGCACGGTTTTGCTGTAGGCCAATGGAGTGACAATCCCAAATGCTGCGAAAATAACGATGAGACCATTAAAAAAGTCTAAAACTTACTCCTCTCAGAGAAAACTTAACTTGGAATTTCTGCATGTATGCACCAACCTCGGATTCGGACTCCAAACAAAAGAACATAACCTACGAATTTGAACAATGAGACTAATGAATTTGCTTTCAAAAAGTAAATTTGAAGGAATTAAAGGTCCGTTTATACACATTTTGTCACTAGGAGCACGGTGTTAACTACAGAAAAGTTTGCGTCGTAAACGAGGAAGACGGCACTTAATTTCATGTCCTGTTCTTTTGTTTGGGGTCCGAATCCAAGGTTGGTGCATACATGCAAGGGTGGTCACCTGAAATTTCAAGTTAAGTTTCTTAACTCTGACAGTTCTAACCCTGGTTTTGAATTTTCGTTAGCTTCATTAACAGCTGAGAAAAAATATAGGGAAACTTACTTTCTGGATGACCATCGTATACATGTAAGTACGCACAGAGGCAACAGGAAATATTAAAGGAAAGGTTTCAATGTACTTTATCGATGTCGCATCGCTCCTCTTCCAATAAGAGAGAGAGAGAGAGAGAGAGAGAGAGAGAGAGAGAGAGAGAGAGAGAGTGAGAGAGAGAGGGGGGGAGACTTCACCTCCACGCGGAACTTGTATGTGTATGACTATGCCCCTCTATCCCTCCGCCCCTCGCGGTATCAAATTAAGGTCATCCTCGATCAAGTGTGACTTTTACATCCAAGTAAACACGGGGATATTGGGTGACTGGAGCCTCAGCTTTGGACTTGGAAGCTGAAAAAATGCAGTTCCGCGAGTAAGAGTCGAGAGGATAAAATTTCAAAGCTCGCGTTAGAATGAGATGAGACGCCAACGGCCCACAATGGTCTGAGAATGAGATCGAAAAAAAATTGGCGAAAAATTCGCAAAGAAAAGTCATTAAAAATCATCGTTTCCGACCTCAAAAACTTTTGAAACTTTCAAGGAATTTTTCTATTTTTGTAAATGAGGCTATTGCATACTTTTGCAAGTAAGCATCCAAAACGACATAATGTGTCCGCGACATTCACTATCCAGCAGTGTTAATTTTACTAATTTTTAGTGTTTTAGAATAATGCTCCGCCTACAATTTCACTTCAGCATCGCTACCTTACGTATTTTGAGACGCTGATTTCAAAAATGTTATCAGTTTTTATTTAATTGGCCTAGATTCCACGTAAATTCAAAATTATGTTTTCGTGGCAGAAAATTCGAAATTCTGAAAAAAGTATGAGTTTTGAGTAAAAACTAAGGCCAAATTTGAAATAAGCGGGTCAAATTACATGAGAAATCTCGCGGGAGGGGTGAGAAAGAGGTATCTTATGATGAGAAAACCTGGTTTTACGTCCATAACAGCCGGACACACTATGTCGTTAAGGCGTAAAAATCTACTTTTGCTACAGGCGATTTAAGGGTCTCAGTTTAGACTTTAGATGTAAAAAACCTCCAAAAATAAGGATACAAGCCAGTAGCGTAACGACTGGGGAAGCAGGGGAAACAGTGCTTTGGGGCCCGAGCCTCCAGGGGCCTTTTCGTCTGAGATTTTTCTTTTTTCCAAAGTTTTAAAAAATACACCAAACTCAACAAGCGGGTCGTTAACGACATACTGGGCACAAAGGGCACATACATATGGGTTAAGATTATGGGGCTCTTGCAAACGTTTGCTGTGAGCAAATGAATAGTCCTCTCTAATGTAAAAACCACCGAAAATCACACAAAGAAAGTCCAAAATACAGTTACAAACTCACATAACTGCTACAACGGCAAGTTCGCAATGGCGGTTCAACTCAGGTATCATGGTCCTGTCTATAATGTCCCTTTCTCTACCTATACACAAAGATACGTCTCAATTTAGATAGAAATCTCCCATGATACCTGCGTCCAGGGCTGCCGTTTTGCGTATAATCAATGCTATTTTTCTATTCACCGATGATTCCACCAGTTGAGAAAAGATTACACAGTTCAGTTCAGTGTATGACTGTAATGTACGAAAATACTCTGGTATGTAATCTTTCCTTAATTGGTGGAAACTCCGTTGATTAATTAAAATATCCGCAAGTTTTTTAAAGTCATCGACGACTCCACCGGTTGAGAAAAGATTACAGATGCGAGTATTTTAGTTTATTACAGTCATGCACTGAACTGAACTGCGAAATCTTTTCTCAACCGGTGGAATCATCGGTGAATTGAAAAATAGCATTGATTATACGCAAAACGGCAGCCCTGCTTGCGTCTCTCCGTCATTGAGCTCGATTCTGAGAGTGAATTTTGTGATTTTTTTAGTGAACTCATCGTCATTTTTACACGTTTTAATGCAAGAATCAACTCTTCAATCCCCGTTAGCAAAGATTTGCAAGAGCCCCATTCTTGAAAGTTTATAAAAGATAAATTGATGAAGAATTCCTTTAGATATGATTTTTGGCCGATTTTTGACGATCTCGCAGACCATAGTGCGACCGAACGTTGTACTACACGACAATGGACATTGGACAAGACACGGAAAATGCATCAGATCACGAAATAGAGCCGGAGCGCGGTCGAAGTATGCATACAGGCACTGGCGCAACCAGGATATCTTCCATCTCTCTCATTTCCCATTTGAATGTATGAGTAGGAAAAGGACAGAAGGAGGGGGTTTTATCCCCTTGTCCATCCTTGTCTAACATACGTTTCTTAATGGAGAAAAGAGAGAGATGAAGAAACTCTCGTTGCACTGGCGCAACCAGGATATCTTCCATCTCTCTCATTTCCCATTTGAATGTATGAGTAGGAAAAGGACAGAAGGAGGGGGTTTTATCCCCTTGTCCATCCTTGTCTAACATACGTTTCTTAATGGAGAAAAGAGAGAGATGAAGAAACTCTCGGTGCGCTACTGCATACAGGGATATTATCGAAAGGTGTCGTGTCATAACGGTATAGAGGATCGGGCGTTAATTCTGGTCCCTGCTTTCTGATCCTTCCTCTAGCTGCGGCTAGCTGCGGGCGAGGATTACATAGTCAACCTTGAATGGAAAAAGCATTGGACTAAATAGAGAGCTAAGGTCACGAACGAAAGTCAAGGGGCGAAAAATAAGGTATTCTCCATAGCAGAAACGCGACAGAGAATACCGTGATTCACCTTCTATCCAGTGGCGTAGCGTGCGATTTGGCAACATTGCATTAAGTCCATTTAAACCCACGCAAAGGGTCGAATGCGAAGGTGTTCATCGAACACCCAATAGTTCTTTATTTTTAATGGGTTCAAATGGACGAACTGCGACGTTGCCGAACTGCACGCTACGCCACTGCTTCTATCATCCGTTAAAACATACATGTTGAACAAGCATAGGATAGTACCTATCCTTTGCCCGATTTTGGAGGGAGCTCCAACAAAATTTTAAATTGCGATGATAAATTCAAGTATATAAGCTGAAAGTACAGCTGCCAGTGTTTTACTCACACAAATTTTGAAGCCCTAGGTTACCTGCGAGGGGGTCGAACGCTCCCCCAAAAAGACGGGAAAACGCGATAGTTCAAAATTTGAAAGTCCTGCTTCGCAACTTTAAGCTCGATGCGGCACCACTTAAAATTGTCTGATCGAGCTCAATTTTTTGGAGGAGTGTTTTCTAACCAAATAGAACAACTTGTGGGGGGGGGGGGGTCGAGTCGGTTGAGATTTGAAAATTCCCAAATTAAGGGACACCCTAATTGGTACCCAGATCCATTTGCATGAAATTGGTCTGAAACAAAGGACTCGTTTTACAGTGACTATAACTGGACACATATAAGTTGATATAACTGTTTATTTTGGACGGATTTCCTTGATACAAGAAAACTGACACGGTGACAAAGAAAAAGCAACCCTTTTTTACAAATGGATCGTTGAGTTAATATTCTATGTCCAGATATCCACTCTAAAGCACTTACACTTTTGTTTAAATGGACAGTTTCCTCCTGTATAAATAGACTCATTCGGTGTGCGATTTATCGCTTCGATACATCGTTTTGTAGGTTCAAACAAAGCACCCCCCGCTCAGCCATACTACAGGCTGAGCGGGGGGTGGTTTTTTGGTCACAAAACGATATATCGAATGCAATGACGTCATCGCACTAAATGAGCCTATTAAAATTTCTGAAAGGTTAAAGAAAGTAAGGCAAACAATCTGTCCATGCCGCCTACCTTTAGATAGGACCTATATGACAAGGCGTCGTTTATGGGAGGGGGGAGAGAGAGGGGGCACAGAGGGAGAGAAGGTAGAGAGAGAGAGAGAGAGAGAGAGAGAGAGAGAGAGAGAGAGAGAGAGAGAGAGAGAGGGGGGGCGAAAGAAATTTCCGCTTCTGGCCTTGTTTACTTTGGAACTAAAATGACGGATCAGTGACGTCACGGGGTAGATCAGTGAGATGGATTTTGGCGCTGTTTTATGCGAAAGCTTACATCACGCCTGAGTTTAGTTTGAGTCACGCAACCAGAAATACTTTTTACACATCATCAAAAGTATAGACTTGATAGTGTGCGTTGCGACGAGTCCGCCTGTTATGATCTTTCGGCTCATTATTGATTGAGCTCATCAATTATTCAACCAAGTATCAAAGTTTTTACGCGCTTTTACTAGTTTTAGCTGTGCTAAAACCAGTGGTAGAGCATGCATAAGCTATCTGGCAACGTGACATTTTGCCAATTTGAACCAACGAGGCATACCAATGGAGCTAGTTATTGGCGTCGCGTGCCATCGGGCAACAATGCAACTGCTCCATTTAAACTCATTAAATATATCGAATTTTCCTTGTGTATTGTGCACCCCCTGAGTTCGATATTTTACATGAGTTTAAATGGATAGAATACATAAATGGGACGTAATTTTGAAACACAAAGCCATGATGGAAATCTCTGGTGGACATTTTTACACGCGGGCTCGGTTTGTTTGACTCACTTTTTTCAACATTCACAAATTTAAAACAAAAAACAAAAAAACAAAAAAAAAACAAAAAAATTGTGACAAATGCATTTGAAATTGATTTTAAACGAAAGTGCAAGTATTTCAGAGTGGCTATCTGTACACAGCAGAAATAGACTGTTTTAGTAGAGCGATATATCGTATCGATTGCCGTCCGAGGGCCTCTGGTTCCAAACAAACTCTGGTTCAATGTAATTTCCCCATAAGCGAACTTTTGAACGGAAATTTAGGGTATTAAATCAAACAATAAATGCGACCTTTTTGCGATTATGAATTCTACGTCCTCGAAAATGCTTAATTTCGCCTGGTTCCACCCGTAAAACTGCCAAAATCAAAAAGATATTGCAGATTAAACAATGCGTTTGGAGGTTGGAATCACCCAAATGTTATTGTTGTTGTTGTGGAATTGGCGGGATTTCTGGCGATTCTAACCTACAAATGCAACATTTAATCTGTAATATCTTATTGCTTTCGGCAGTTTTAGTCAAGGAACCAGGCATAATTAAGCATTTTCGAGAACGTAGAATTCATAATCGCAAAAAGGTCGCATTTATTGTTTGATTTAATACCCTAAATTTCCGTTCAAAAGTTCGCTTATGGGGAAATTACATTGAACCAGAGTTTGTTTGGAACCAGAGGCCCTCGGACGGCAATCGATACGATATATCGCTCTACTAAAACAGTCTATTGATACAACTGGTTCTTTTCGAAGGATACGCACGATAAAGAAACTGACAGCTGACAGAAACATGCAAAATTTTCTTACTTGGATAGTAATGTAAGAATTCTGTGTCAAATAGCTACACGAAAAAAACGTTTACTTTCATTTAAAACCAATTCACACTAAATTAATTACGATTTTTGATTGAAAGTTCAAGGCAAACAAACCAGACTCAAATCGTTCATGCTGTCATACTTTGGGATAGGGGTCATAACGCATGTATTAGCTCAGCTCTACAGATAAAGCTCGTTAATGGGTCTGTTTCAAACTTTTGCTACAACGATTAAGAGTGTTTAATTCAATGTAAAATCGCCTGAAAAGTCCATTTATATATTTATTTATTTAATTAAATTAATACAGGAGCCACCCTTAAGGGAGCTATGGTACAGGTCAAAGAGATAATAAACTATGATACAGGCAATAAAGTAGATGTACAAGGAATAAAGGATGGACAAGACTAGACTAAACTACAAAGTGCTCTCAACAGATTTAAGTTCAAAAATTGTTATTTTCTTAAATGAGAAACCTGGTGGAGTGGAAGGAAAAACTTTTTTCAGGTTACTGAGAGCAGGTTGAATGCCATTGGTGGCATCAGAAAGTCATGAAATGCAATAATAAACTCATAAGCAAGGCGTTTAATGAAATCCAATATGGCGGAGAAATATCGAGCAACCTGTATGCATTCAAGCACCATGAACATTCAAGGATGAGCAACTTTGACAACCTCACTGGAGGTAGAGTTTATTTGTTTGTTTACGTTGTGATTGGTTGTTATCGGTATTGTGAGGTTGGCTATCCTTGGATGTTTATGGTGCATGCATACAAATTGCTCGATATTTCTCCGCCATATTGGATTTGATTAAACACCTCTTGTGAGTTTGTTATTGCATTTTATGACTTTCTGATGCCACAAATAGACTTTTCAGGCGATTTTACGTTAGATTATACACTCTTAATGGCTGTAGCAAAAGTTTGCAACAGACCCATTGAACCCATGAAAAAGGTCGAATTCGATCGTCATCGCGGATTCCTGTAGATAGCTCGATATTTTCCGTGGATTTTGACGAGCCAAATGCAGCGTTGTCAGATATTCCACGCTTCGTCACTGATTAAAACAGTCTATTTAAACAGTAGCGTGCAATATGGCAACGTTATGCTGTGCCCATTTAAACCCATGGAAAAAGTCGAACTGTTGGGTGTTCGGTGAACACCCTCGCATTCGACCTTTTACATGAGTTTAAATGGACTAAGTACAACGTTGCCAAATTGCACGCTACGCCACTGTGTTCACTCCGACTCCGGTTACATAAAATCCATTATTTCTCCCGTTGCTTAGTTTTCGGAGTAAGATATTTGTGGAGTGAAAAATGGCGCGAACAGAAGGAAAAAGACGGCCATTACTTGCACTTTTTCGGGGTTAAAAAGAGAATAATACTCCACCGAGGAGGCGTACACACCCTCCTTTATGGTAATTTTCGCCACTGGTGACGGCTCGTGTGCAATTTGGCAACCATGTTTTTTGTCATTTAAACCAATGCAAAAGTATCGAACTCTTGGGGGTGCAATAGCACCTCCTGAGGATCGATTATTTTACATAGGTTTAAATGGAGAAAATACGTTGTTGCCACATTGCACGAGCCGCCACTGATTTTTGCCCCTCTTACTCCCGGTAAACCCTACTTTTACTCCGCACGAGAGTAAATTGACCCTCATTTTTATGTTCGCTCAGATTTTCACTCCGGAATTTCTGGTCGATTTTTAACAGTGTGCTTATCAAAAATTTGGCTGATTTGGCAATGTCGCCGAAGACTGCCCGTTGCTTGCTCCCTCTGCGGGTCGTCGTGACGGACATTGGCGACGCTTTGTCGCCGACAGACCCGACAGCGACAGCGGCGAACGTGGTATTCTCGGGTCGAATGCAGCGTCGCGTCGCACTAGCAAGTTGCAATTTTGTGGAAATAGGTAATGGAGCTTCTTCAGTTCTTCAAACGCTCATCATGTTCGCACTCATCCTCGCGTATGTTTGGCTTGCATCGACTCGCGACCACCACGCCAAGGTTGCCAAATTTCAACGCAAAAATATATGCAAGAAGGAAAATAAATACTGTAGGGAATACTGTAGGGAACACTTTCCCACAACAAACTTAATCTAGGGGGCAAAGGCGGACCCAGCCTTCGCGAACGGGGGGGGCGGCGATTTTGGGATTTTCGCCCGTATATGACCCCATTTTCTTGCTTTCGCTCTTGCTTTTTCCCTTCCTCTCCCCTCTTTTCCCACTTTTTGAGCCGAACGGGGGGGGGGGGCGATCGCCCCCTTCGCCTCCCCCATGTATCCGCCAATGCTAGGGGTGGACCTCCAACTCTGGGGGAGATCCCAAAATATCCCTTTAATATTCTGGGGGGGCCCTCAAAACCCCCATTTAACCCTTTAAGGACCAGGTTAGTTTAAGAGAACACCACTCCTCCGCTGATATAGGGAAGGTAGTTAACTGTTCGTACTTGATAGAGTTGGAATTGCCTATACGACGCATTGAAGGCGCCCGACGAGTCCTTATCTATCTATTGTAGATGTAGAGTTTTCATCTATATTTGCGTTCATCCAAAATGAAGACTAAATCAATGTGAAATAGACTAGAAGAGAAAACCGAGTATACTCGGGCTTGACCCACAAGGGCTTAATATTTAGGGGGAGACTCCCAGGCCCCCAAATAATATGTTGGTGGAGATCCCCAGACTCCCCTATTTAATGTTTTGGGGGAGAGCCCCAGGGTCCCCTATAACATTCTGGGGGAGACCCCCAGCAGGCTGATTCTCCCTATTTAGACGAGACGAGACGAGATAGGAAGAAACGATGAATCCAGCAGCGCACCGAGAGTTTCTTCATCTCTCTCTTTTCTCCATTAAGAAACGTATGTTAGACAAGGATGGACAAGGGGATAAAACCCCCTCCTTCTATCCTTTTCCTACTCATACATTCAAATGGGAAATGAGAGAGATGGAAGATATCCTGGTTGCGCCAGTGGATGAATCCCATTGGTTTAAATGGCGTCACGTGACAGATTTGAAGTCTTTGAGACGCGAGGAGGACGAGCTCCGAGTCATGATTTTGAAATGAATGACTCGGAGTTCGTTCTCCTCGCGCCTCAATGACTTCAAATCTGTCACGTGACGCCATTTAAACCAATGGGATTCATCGTTTCTTCCTATCTCGTCTCGTCTCGTCCAAACAGGGAGAATCAGCCGGCAGACCTCTTTTTAATATCCTAGGGGAGACCTCTAGATCCCCTATTATTGGGAGGGGGGGGGGGTGTTCAACCAAACATGGTTGCAAAATTGTCCCATGGAAAATGGGACTATCACGTGCTTGACTTCAGCCCCTATTTCTATCCTTTTCTAACACATGTGATAAAACGAGCGGAGGGAGAGAGAATCCTGGTTATGTGGGTCTAGACGCGGCAACACTGGGCCGATGGGTCCAGCAACCATCGCATAGCATCGGCACCGGCATCGCGCCGGACTACGTCTATTTTAAAATTCGGATTCCAGCCCCCCCCTCCCCCTCCCTCGCTCTATTCACGTCACACACATACACATCTCTTTCGAATATCCCAGCGCTTGCTTGCTTGCTTGAACCCGCTCGTGTGGGTGTGCGTGTGTAGTGTGTACAAATTGCGTGTGTATGCGTGCGTATAGAGATCTTTGGACCCGTTTCAAGGAACTTCGCGTTGGAGCAGCGCGAAAAAGAGAGCACCCTCCAGGCTCCGAAACGCGCAGGGTTGCAGTTTCGGCGTGATCCTCGCGGAATTCCCGAATTCAACGGTGAATCCACCGGGGACCAAAAAGATTGCAGATTAGAGTATTTCCATGCGATATAGGCATACTAAACAGTTCAGCAAAGCATGTATGTGTGTTTAATCTTTGTAGTAACCGGTGAATTCACCGTTGAACCGAGGAATTCTAATGAAATTCACGCTGAACGGCAACACTGCCGAAACGAACCGAACCCCGTCTCGGAAACTTCTCCTTGCGAAATTGCGCGTCCTCCGCCACTCTTACGTCGGGTTGGGTGGGGGGGGGGGTGAAGGGGCAGAATTTTGGTGAGGGGGTCATGGACAGACGCGGGGACTGAGACGGGACTGTATAGATGAAATGAAGACCTGGGATGGGACCGAAGGCGAGGGCGGGGCGGGGAGGGGAGGGGCGGGGAGGGCGACAGCGGATCTCTTCTCTCTAATCTTGATCCCAAGTTTAAGGTTGAGGCCTTTCTAAATATCTCGGCTCCATTATCCATTGTTTCTTCAGCCCGCTGACGAGTCGCGGCTAGAATCCAGATTAAAAATGATAAACAAAAAATACATTTTGCTCTCCTATTTTTATGAGCGAATTCAAGGGCATCTTGAGAGCTTGAGGCCGCGACGATAAACTGTTTTAATAAGACGATGTAATCGTATCGATTGCCGTTCTGGGACCTCTGGTTCTAAACAAATTTCGGTTTGATGGGATTTCCCCCGCAGGAGCGTATTTTAGAACTGAAAACCGAAATTTCGATTATTTAAACGCGACGTCAGCCATTTACAGTTGCGCACACGGAGAAAAAACTACTGTGAAAATAACCATACGGATACCTGATTTTGGCACCTGCTAGATGTTATGGTAATGTTAACCAGAAGTATACTATATTTTGATTAGGTACTAGGTGATGTTAACTGATTGCATGTCGAATTTACTCAAAGTATCGGTAAATGTACCATACTTCTGGTCAAGTTTACCATAACATCTAGCAGGTGCCAAAATCAGGTATCCGTATGGTTATTTTTACTAATCTTTTTTTTCCGTGCATATAATACGGTTGCGTTCTGGAATGGGTCTGTTGCAAACTTTTGCTACAACGATTTAGAGTGTTTAATATAATGTAAAATCGCCTGAAAAGTCCATTGGTGGCATCAGAAAGTCATAAAATGCAATAATAAACTCACAAGAGGCGTTTTATGAAATCCAAGATGGCGGATAAATATCGAGCAATTTGTATGCATTCACCACGACCAGCAGACTAGGTTTCTCCCTCTTTTCCCATTAGAACGCATGTGTTAGGAAAGGAAAGATGAAGGGGCGAAAGTCAGGTGACTGTCGCTGATCTGTCCTTTTCTAACACACGCATTCTAATGAGGAAAGAGAGAGAGAGAAGGGTAGATTCCTGGATCTGCCAGTAGACTACGTTTCCGCGAGCACTGACTCACACTTCATTATTATAAGCAAACTTTCTTTGAGAGGCATGGATCATGGGATATTATGAGTGCGCATATAAATATGACGCCTCTCGGCTTCAATGCACGGTGTTTTTTTTTTATGATGCTCGATATAGCCCTTTCTTTGGACAGGAGCTTGCTTTTTATTTTTAACTAGCATATTCTTCACGTTTCTTTCCCTCTGCCTCCCTGCCTCCCTCCCTCCCTCCTGCTTTTTCTATACGCTACACCTCCTCTGTTGCAGGCAATTAACAGTAACGTGTATATGCAGTGTCGTACATATGTATAAAAGTCTATTTTACACCGCAACTTACGGGGTAGAGAAAAGAAAGGAGTGGAGAGGGGGGGGGGGGTGAGTTTGATTCTGAAACTGGAGTTCTTTAACCTTTCGTCGTCATGATTCCTCATCACTTTGTCGTCATATATTCTTCATTTTAGTCCCTCTTGGTGCATATTTTTGATCCTCGTTCACTGTTTCAGTACGAGTTTGTCGCAAGTTTGGAGGAGTTTCTTTGTTGCAAGCAAAGAGTAAACAAGAGTCGCAATTGAATGGAAGGCCTGCGTGGTCAACGTATAGATAAGGGATCGGAACGCGGGCTGGCCTCTGATTGGCTGCAACGCGTGGAGCAAAAATGACTCGGGGTATAGGGAAAATAACACGGGATTTTCGTTCCGGGGCGTTTATCTCGAAACCTAAGCAAAATAGTAAGTAAACAATTTATACGAGTCGATTCAACAGATTTTTCCGAACAAATTGATAGGTCATAAGTGCCACTTTATTGCAAATTCGAAAAGACTGTTTCAGTTGAAAAATACGCACAATAGTGAGTTACTCAAACACTGCTCGAACACAAGCCAAGCATGTAAACACACTATTGTGCGCACTTTTCAACTGAGACAGTCTTTTCGAATTTGCAATTTAGTGGCACTTATGACCTATCAATTTGTTCGGAAAATTCTGCTGAATCGACTCGCATAAATTGTTTAAAGGCGATTTTGCACAGGTTTCGAGATAAACGTCCCGGAACGAAAACCCCGTGTTAATTTCCCTATACCCTAAGACATTTTAGCTCCACACGTTGCAGCCAATCAGAGGCCAGCCCGCGTTCCGATCCCTTATCTACGTTGACCACGCAGGCCTTCCATTCAATTGCGTCTCTTCTTTACTCTTTGATTGCAAGCTTATGCATTCTTAACCTTCTAAGGACCAGCGAGCTGATCGGGGACTTCATAGCTAAACAGATCGATAAAATTGAATACAAGTGACAGGATTGGGTGGGAGACCGAAGTGGTGCGGAAGTCTTTTGAAAACCATTGTTCAATCGCTCGTTATGTAAAGGTGTCTCCGGAGCAACCTTTCCTTACCGAGCGACTGGACAATAGTTTCCAAAAAAGATTCACCCTGAATCGATCTCTCACCCAATCGTGTCACTCGTTTTTAGTTTTATCGATATGTTTAACTATGAAGTCCCCGACCAGCTCCCTGGTTTGTTCTAGAGTCCCTTGATGGAAATATTGTATAGGGAGTACCGACACGAGCTAAACGAGTTGTGATTGGTCGTTGGTTTTAGGCTCTCACGGAGTCGAGCAGGAGTCGACGACATTGAAGGCTCCACACGAAAGGAGTCGATTCGTAGAGGAACGTATGGGAACGGACCGGAATTCCGGATAATCCGCCGGTCCACCACTGGCCCACTGTTGAACTTAACCTTCGAATTCGTTCAGACAGTCGACTAAATCGACTCCTGTCAAAATGCATAAAGCGTCGTGTCGGTACTCCCTATAGAATATTTCCATCAAGGGACTCTAGTTTGTTCAAAAGAACGCCACTCTTCCATTCATATAGGGAAGGTAGTTAACTGTTCGTACTCGGCGGAGTTGGGATTGCCTATACGACGCGTTGAAGGCGCCAGAAGAAATCTTGTCTTTTAGATGTTTTCCTCGATAGTCGCATTTATCCGGAATTGAAGGAGAAAAACGAGTATACTCGGGCTTGGTCCATAAAGGGTTAAGGTTGTAACAAGTTTGATGCATACTTTTTTTTTTTTTTTTTTTTTTTTTTTTTTTTTTTTTTTTTTTCTTGCAAAATTTCATCATTCGACAACCTGCATCAGTTACAAAGCATAGTATAAGTTTACACTAGAAGCTTAAATTGCGGAAAGATCTGTCTCCGATCGGTACGTCCGGACGTAAAAAAGGTACTTTTGAAGCCATACAATAAAAAAAGCTATGAAGTTGGGAAATTAATTTGCCCTCTGAAATGTTACGTTTCAAAATCTTCACGAGGGGGAAATTGTATATTGTCAAGGCTCAAGGCTTTTCGTTTCGAAACGCAGCTGAGGCGCTCATCGATCTATAGAAAACGGTATACGGAGCTTACGCCACGACGAAGGCTTCCCAAGTTCAAGGACGGACTGGCATCGTAGAACTCGCAAAACTACCCCCCCCCCCCCCCATGGAGATCTTGTTTCTTTCAGTAAATGGTCATTGGTTAGTCAAATCCTACGCGGCATTCTGTGAAAGAAACTACAAATATCCATTAAAAAAGCCTAAAGTTCACTTCAACTAAAGTTCTGAGGGATCACTCCTGGTCCCCTACACTGGAGCGAAAATACGTTTCATTTCTCCAAAGAGAAGAAAAACAAATGAAAACCAATGAAAACCTAACCTCAAACGGGAGGTCGAAAAATGGTTTTGAAACTAACTAGAGTCAAACGCGTGTGGAGTTTAGAGCTTACAGTATCAGTCTCAAAGTCAGAGTTTCTTAGTGTGATTTTCGTGATTTTCGCTGGTTTGAACAAAAGGTTGGACACACGGAAAAAAAAGAGTATGTAGATAAACGACATACGGTATGTATTTCGGCTGGTATGTATTCCAATACTATGGAGTATGTCATTTATTCACATGATCATGTAAATTAAATATATAAGTTATGTAAATAAAATACATACTGTACGTGGAATTTTGGTATGTCGTTCACTCACATCTCGTATGTCATTCATTCACATCCGTATGTACTTATTTCACATATCGTATGGATTTCGTCGACATACAGTATGTAGAATTACTGCATGGTGTGATTCAGTTAGTTTCAAAATGGCGACGCGTCGGTTGTTCGGTTGTTAAGTGCTCCACATTTTAGCTTATATTTAATGAAATTTCGCTCAGAAAAAAGTTCTATCGATTTAAATACCATGTGGGAATATCGCTTCATCAAGTTCCATCACCCACCGGTGTAGTGTTGTTGTGATTTCAAGAGAGGTTAGAAATTCAGATCTTCGACAAGTGCAGTAAGAGCTCGGTCACTTCCCGCGTAAACTGATGCCTATCAATGAGCTACTTTAATTGAATTTCGTGCACATATTTTGATCAGTGCTTTTCAAAAGGTTTGTGTAATAGTGGTTAGTGATTTGTGATTGCTTTGCTCCAGATATTACTCGGATAAGCATCGTGACCGGTTCCCTTGTGTGCTTGCTTCCCTTGTGTGCTTGCTTCCCTTGTGTGCTTGTGTCCTTGTTCCATGCAATGGCGCCTTTCATAACTTCATACTCATGAATAAGTTTGGAGTAGTTTCCTTAAATCAAATTTTATGTGAAATCTATCTTGCCTCAAGTAACACCTATACGAATCAAATACTTAAAATTGTCTAGGTTTCCTTTAATTTTCTTTACTCGATTGTTCCAAATTGTGACCCAGTGCTTTAAATGTTTTCGTCAGCAGTTGTGTGAAATCAATGTGCCTGCATTGATTGGATTTATGGTGAGTCTGTCATTCAACTTATAATTGCATAGCTCTTTCATTTCTTTAGATGTCTTTCTCATTCATTGCTCATACTTCCTCATATTTCATCGGATACTTACTTAACCTCAAAAACCTATCCTTGCTTTCGAGTTCCAACCTGTCATTTGATATTCTACATACCGTGCGTCGATGTTCTACATACCCTATGTCAATCTTCTTTATACCTTATGTCGATATTCTACATACCGTGCGTCGATATTCTACATACCGTATGTCGATATTCTACATACCGTATGTCGATACTCTACATACCGTATGTAGCTATTCTATATACCGTATGTCAATATTCTACATACTTTTTATGATATTGGGTGTACTAAAATTCTATATACTGGTATGAGTTTGAACCACATACTCCCCCAGCATCTGCTGGAAACGACATACAGTATGTGGTTCGAACTCATATTTTATGTCGTTCATCGACATACCTTTTTCTCCGTGCAATTCATTTGCTCACAGCAAAAGTTTGCAAGGGCCCCATTGCTTTTTCGGTAATTTCATAGTTTAGAGCTTCCAGTATCAGTCTCAAAGTCAGAGTTTCTTAGTGTGATTTTCGTGATTTTCGCTGGTTTGAACAAAAGGTTGGACTATTCATTTGCTCACAGCAAAAGTTTGCAAGTGCCCCATTGCTTTTTTGGTAATTTCATTTTTTTTCCGTGTTGAGCGCACTGTCAAAGCCGAGAGGAAATCCCGTCAAATAGTTGAAAGCCGAGGATCCTCCTCTTAGATGTAAGAAAATGTAAACAACTCTGGGCGCGAGTGAAATAACGAAGTTGAAACGGTGGAGAATGGTGTGGAGCCACGGTTAATCGAGAGGGGGGCATGCGATAAAAATAAAGGCAAGGCAACCAAAATAAAACTTCTTAATTATTGCTTTCCCTTGCACGTCTTCCGGTTCGTTTAAACTCTCCTTCCCTGATCCGAAGCAAAATAAACCGCGTGCTAACCCTTCTATTCCAATATAAATCTGCGCGATGAAATCGCAATTTATACGAGAGGGAGGTCGAGCCTCGAGAAAGGGCGCCATGGCGGAAACCAGTGATGGGAAAAAATCATTTTTAGAATAGCCATGAATAATTAACTAACTAAATGTTTCAGAGAAATGGGCTCCGATTTCAGGGGCAAATGCAACCTGATAGCTTCACGGCACATACATACAATAAATACATTTCAATAAAGTCCTTAAATTAATTAAAACCTGTAAAATTAAAATCTAAGTAACCTTTCGTTAATACTGTAAATTACCTTGTAAATAATTTAAATCTCTCTTGTAAAATTAATCAGCGCTGTGAATAACCAACAGCAGTAGCGCACTGAGAGTTTCTTCGTCTCTCTATGTTTCTCCATTAAAAAACGTATGTTAGACAAGGATGGACAAGGGGATAAAACCCCCTCTCTTTGTCCTTTTCCTAATTTTATACATTCAAATGGGAAATGAGAGAGATGGAAGAGATCCTGGTTGCGCCAGTGCAACGAGAGTTTCTTCATCTCTCTCTTTTCTCCATTAAAAAATGTACGTTAGACAAGGATGGACGAGGGGATAAAACCCCCTCTCTCTGTCCTTTTCCTACTTATACATTCAAATACGAAATGAGAGAGATGGAAGAGATCCTGGTTGCGCCAGTGACCTACAGTGGTTTAGGCACCGTCTTAATAAAAAACGTAATGAACAACAACAACATTATTACATTGTGGCGTTGATGAGCTAACTGGTGGTATTCTCTCATTCTTGCAGGCGCATTGTGTACTTACCTCAACCTAGGCCCATTTTCCTCGCCCTAAGTATGCCACATTTGCGTATCTGTACATAGTAGGAAAATCAGAATCACTTAGAGTGATAACGCGGATAACGCGGTGTGGAGGGCAAAGTGGAAACCCATTCCACTTTGCCCTTCGAGACGCCACTTGGGATTTTCTTAATAATTAAAAAAAGAAACCGATTCAGTTTGATTTTTATTGAAAAATAAAAACTAGAACAATAACTCCATAGGTTAGATTAATGGATTAAATAATTCAACACTTTTAAATACCCGAAAAACAAATTTTCACGAGCTCGAAACAAATTTGATGGAGACCAGCAATTTATGTCGTGACTTTTTTAAGTTTATATTGTTATTTTTTTTTGCATAGAAAGAGTTAATAATAGATGGGTACCCTTTCTAGTTTCAATTTCAACCGCCAGAGGCGTCACAGGACGAACAGAATTGTTTTTATGGCCAAACTCCACTTTACCCGCCTATTCCACTTTGCCCTTCTCTCCCCTATATCTTTGGGAAAGCCTTAAATTGGATAGAAATCTCTCCAAACTCCAAATAACTTTCAAACAAATTCCCCAACTGATTTCCATCGTGGCCGTTGGTATGTCGTCAAAATTCCATCCCAGAAAGCTACTGTATAGTTGGATAATTTAGTATAGTTGGTTGAAAGCTAACTCCTGAAAGGATAGCGGTCTCTTCTTCGTCTTATTCTTTATCCTCATATCCTCACATCCTCACATCCTCGCATCTTCTCCGGTATATAGGATTTCTCTAATCCTGCATTGACAGATTGTCGGCTACATCGAGTTTGGAAGGAAACCAGAGACGGTTCTGCTGGAAGACGGCGGCGCGAGAACACCTCCTATTGATGGAGCTGATTGAAGATAGGGAAACCCAATGTAATCGGCGGAAACGGCCGCCATTATGTACGGTCTCGCGTTTGAAAGCATTTTATGAGTTTGAGCGGGGATTTCGTGATTTTTTAGTGCGCTAATCGTTATTTTTACAAGGTTTTACCCCGTAGTCATCTATTAATAAGCCTGTACCAAAAGTTTGCAACAGCTCCATAAGTGTAATTATCCTTTAAAACATACACCGACTCGTTTAAGAACTTCCAAAATTGTGTCGACTTTCCATCCTTCGAATTATAGGAAAAAACATATATATTGAGTCTCCTATATCTCAAGTCTTATACTCTGTTCCAGATAACATTGCACCTGAGTCGGACGAATTAAAACCGTAAATGGCAACAGCGCGTCCTGAGCCATGGCATTCTCGAACGCTGAGCAGGGTAGTCTTTATGTCCGAGGCTCTATTGTCCGGCTCGGGGCCTGAACCTTTTTACACAGCTAGTGAACGATTCCCGGCAGAAAATTAAATTTTTTTGTGCTTACGATTTTTGAATTTTCGACTTGAAATTCGTATTCTACTGAACGTGTCGAGAAATTCGATACTAAATTATCGGGGGAAAAATTCCCGTTTAGTAAATTTGATGTGCGACTCCTCTGATTTAATGTCCGCCTCATATGTATTAAGCATGCATTTTTTCCCCTACAGTTTGATATCAATTTTCTCAACACATTCAGCAGAATACGAATTTTAAATCAAAAATTCAAAAATCGTAAGCACAACAAAATTTAATTTTCTGCCGGGAGTCGTTCACTAGCTGTGTAAAAAGGTTCAGGCCCCGAGCCGGACAATAGACCCCCGAACAAAACGACTACCCTGCTCAATGTTCGAGAACGCCACGGGTCAGGACGCGCTGTTGCCATTTACGGTTTTTATTCGTCCGACTCAGGTGCAATGTTATCTGGAACAGAGTATAGACAGATGTTTAAGCTGAGTCACCACTCATCACACATCGGTCCATCAACGACATCCGATCCGAACCGACTATGAATGCGCGGTAAGGAACCGAAATTCCGAAAGAGGAAGATCGAAAGAAGAAACAAGGCTATATTTAGTTGTTATCTTGATGATCGATTCCGCAGACTGATGACTGATGCGTCGCGTGCTCACTCCACGATTTGTCAAATAGAATGACTCGATTTCCTCGGTTCTAAAAACATCATCTAACCATCGACTTCTTGAAACCTGGACCAGAGATACATCGCGGTTTGAAAGAAGGTCGTTCATGAATGAAACGCATCACGATCCACTAGTTAGATTTCTAACACTTTTGTACTTTTGAGTTTTGGTTTGGAACTATAAGTTTCCTCTTTTGGTTAGGCTGTCAGGCTTCGAGCTGGAAAGGAAGTTAACAAAGACTAAAAACACGATCCTTTAAGCAACTTGATTTAAGTACTTTTGCGGGTTCCTTTTCACTAAAGTGACTTTATTTTCCTCCAATATGAGTCTTAGATTTGACATTGAAATTGTCTTAAAATGCTTCCTAAGGACTTAATATTCTCAACATTTTCTGGAGGGGGGGGGGGTACGAAGAAGAAGGTGCGCCGATAATAATGTGGGGCCTAGAGCGCCGCCAAGGGTAAATTCGGGCCTGAACAGATGGTAAATGCGACGTACATTATAGTAAATTAAGTTCAATTGTTGGTACATTTTACCATCAGTGGCATAGCGTGCCATTCGGCAACGTTGCAGTTTATCCGTTCGAACGCATGAACAAAATCGAACTGTTGGGTGTTCGGTGAACACCTTTGCATTCGACCTATTATATGGGTTTAAATGGACACAAAACAACGTTGCCAAATCGCACGCTACGCCACTGTTTACCATCATTTAGACAAATTTAACTTTAACATACTTGATACCTGAATCCAAAATCAACTATGCAGATGGGAAATTCTACCAGTTATTTTTTCCGTACGTCCACCACTCAACAGTACGCGACTGCGTTATGACTGTTGTTTTGTTTAGCTTCCGAAAAACGAAAGAAAGATGGGGGGGGGGGAGAAAGAGAGAGAGAGAGAGCGAGAGAGAGAGAGAGAGAGAGGGAGAGAGAGAGAGAGAGAGAGAGAGAGAGAGAGAGAGAGAGAGAGAGAGAGAGAGAGAAAACACATTTTACTTGCCTCGCACTTTCATAAGACGGGCAGCATAGCGTGTCAAGTCTCTGCTATAAACGTAAACATTCGCAAGGGGAAAGAGGGAGAGAGTTTTGAAAATTAAGAAAGAGCTCAGTCATCGCGCGTGCTATGCGGCGCGAGTCGCTGCGCTGCAGCTGTGGCTCTTTATGTTATGTTTTGATTGAGTATGATGCAACAGCTCGAGACTTGCGATTCTTGCGATCTTGCAGTATTTCATTCATACAATATGGAAAAAAAAAACTGGTTTTAAGAGTTAAGTTTCGGTTTCACGCGATGATGGTTTGAAACGACCTTGAACCTCCCGCTCCGGTTCTTAGCTGTCTGGCAGATGGGATTGAAGATCTGAAGATCTTAGGAACTCCAACTTGCTTGACATTGTTCATTCAAACGTTTTTCTCGCTCAAATGACAGAGACCACAGTTTTCCAAATAAAAGTTGGATCAATAAGCTTGAAGGCTGATTCTTCCAGTCGAGAAGTAATTATCCTATTCCGTTGTCGCTTATTGGCTCCAGCCTCCAGTGTATACCAATCTTCTAATTACTACAGAGAGACTGATTCAGTGTGACGTCACAGGATCAGTCACTATGGCGTCGCGTGCAATCTCAACGCGTGAAAAAGTTTACGCGTAAACAAGACAAGCAAAGTGCACTCCCTCGCATCGATATTTTGCATGGATTTAAATGAACGAAATGAAGCGTTGCTTGATTTAACGCGACGCCACTGCACGGAAGTCAACAAAGTTACTAACTTTTAGTCTTTTAGTTAGGCACCGATGCTGTATCGGCCCTCATCCGCAGACATCATCAACTATAGTCGTTGTTTCATACCATGATATCCCTTAATCTTATATACAGAGACAAGTAAGTACAGTGCGTTTCGAACACTTGTTCGCCATTAGGGAGTGTATTTTGAGATGGGTCAAAAAAAAAAAAGCTTGTTTCCCCACAAATAAAGATATTTTTGCAAAGAACGAAGTAACTGCACTTCGACGCCATAAAAATAACTATTCCACATTCATTTCGTGCATGGTAAGTGGTAACCGATGATAAAATAGCTGTCAACGAAACCGTGACGAAGATGTCACGCATTATTCTTTGTCAACTATACTACGCGAATGCGCCTCGGTTGCATCACTGCGAACCAGTGTTGCCGTTTTGCATTTATTTTATGGCATTTTACGATCCCTCGGTGATGAGACCGGTTATACAGCGAAGATTACACCACAGAATACTCTAATCAGAACGGAAATTCTAATTCATTTTGAAACATTCTTTACTTCGGGTCGCCATGTTCGAAAGTGAGCATCTTCAGCAATCTTCGGCAACTGGCCGAGTTTTGATTGGTTGTATAACCTGAAAAAGCATGTCCGCCATCTTGAGAAGTGAGTAGGCACAGTTGCCAGTTTGTGCAAGTAAATTCCAAATCTTGTTTCCATTGGCTCTTATGGGAGTTTCCGTTCTGATTCGAGTATTCTGAGATTATACTACACAGCACACATCCTTATCAGTTGAAAGCAGAGAATATGGATTTTTACGAACTGCAAACATTAAATTTGCTAACGAACTTTCCCTATGGACAAGACATATGCTAACATGATTCTCCTTACGAATTATCCAGCGTATCACGTATCATCAACGCAAAGCTGATCCAGCTGCTTACGTAAGTACGTAAGTAAGTACCATCGCACGCTAAAGTTTTGGCAGTCAAGAATTTGAGATAATAGGCGGCAAGTCTTCATGTAACAAAGCAACTTTCTGCGCGCTCCGCGCAAGCATTCTTGACCGTCAAAACTAAGACTTTTGCGTTTGCTATAGTACTTGTGACAAGAGCTTATGACGAATGAATACAAACACCGATCGTTAACGTATGACCTTGGGGTCTCGGAGTTATGGAGTGCATCAGAACCTGTGTTTTCTGGGAGCTGCTCCAATTCTTACACACATCAGGATCTTTGGTCACGGCTGTCCGAACTTTGCATCGACCTGACTCAAATTACGACCCGATTCAAAACGGCGCGAAAACACGCTATACGTATAAACGCCAGTCACGAGAGAACTTTTAAACTGAGATGAAGAGGCGTAGCCAATATCCATCCGGGACTATGTCTCCCCCCCTCTCTCTCTCTCTCTCCCCTCCACCTCTCCCTCCCCCCTCTCCTCCCCCTCTCTCTCCCTCCTATACATCTCTCTCTCTCTCTCTCTCTCTCTCTCTCTCTCTCTCTCTCTCTCTCTCTCTCTCTCCCTGCCTATATTTAAACGTGTGCATGAGAAAAGGACAGATATAGGGGCTGTATTCACGAGACAGACCCTTTCGTCCATGCTTTTTTATATAACTTGATTGTTTCTAAGGGTGAAGAGAGAGAAAGAGGGAGAGAGAAGATAGACAAAGTGAACAAAGTTCAAGGTCGGAGTAGAACTTACAGAAGAGAGTGCAGACGAAGAAAAACAACGATGAAAAATGATCGAGAGAAATTCAGAGAAAAACGCAGCGTGGATGAAAATTGAATTGGATTGAATTGAGTGTGCAGGAGCAAAAAAAAATACAAGAAAGGGGGTTTTCAGAGGCATAAAAGAGACCGCACCGCACTCATGCTGAATCATGGGTCACGAGATAAAAAAAAAAAAAAAGAGAGAAAGACAGAGAGAGAGAGAGAGAAAAACTGAGAGAGGAAGGAATGACAGAATTAGCAGAGTTGCCGTTTTGTGCTAACATTTATTGCCATTTTTTAATTCGTCGATGATTCCATCGATTGACCAAAAGATTACACCAGTGGCGAAGCGGTTCTTCTATTTAAACCCACGAAAAATATCGAAGTTTAGGGTGTTCGAGGAACACCCTCGCATTCGATCTTTTACATGGGTTTAAATGGACAAAATGCAATGTACACAGTCTGGCCAAAAGTTCTGCCAGTCGAGGCACTGTTGGTTTTTTGCGTGTACCTGCAATACCGTTCCAGATAAGTACATAAACCTCTACATATTCTAAAAGTAGACAAAAAAACCTGCAAAATGGTACCAATTAAATTAAAAAATTCCTTTTTAGGTGCTGTCGCGTAGCGCAAGCACCTTATTTTGTTTCTCCAAATCAGGCCTCAAACTTGTGCCCTTTCTTTTTTTTATTTCTCTTTGGTCGCAGCCAAAAATTACATGTTTATTTTTCTTTCAAAGGCAAGAAAATGAAAACTACTGGTGTCAAATAAGAAAATGTAACCTTTTAATTGTTCTAAACACAAGACTTTCAGAAATATCTAGCGGACTTAACGTTTCCCATATTTCTTTTGGGCCTTTACCGCAGCGGTGCAAGGCAATCACTGCGACTCGATTTTCGTACGTGCCCCACTCCATTTTTGAACCGGAACACTTCCACAAAAAATATGCAGTAAATGCACTTTACACGCTTGCAATTAACACTAGACTTATTACATAATGTATTAAACACTTCATCGAAGCGACGCCAAACGGCTACCTGTCTAATTAATTCGGTAAACATCTTTATCTGACAAGTGACCATCGCGACCAGAAAGATATCTTGAAAAAAAAAAGGTTGCAAGTTGGACGCTCGATAAAAGGGATTTAAAAGCGGTATTTTCAAATTTGATTAGCATCATTTTGTAGGTTTTTTTGTCTACTTTTAGAATATGTAGGGGTTTATGTACTTATCTGGAACGGCATTGCATGTACATGCAAAAAACCGACGGTGCCTCGACTGGCAGAACTTTTGGCCAGACTGTGTATAGCCAAAGATTACACAGTCACTGCATGATTGTATTGCACAAAACTACCCGCATCTATAATCTTTTTAACAATCGATGAAATCACCATTAAAATTATCAAAACATCCCAGAATGTCTAAAGTCAAAGATGGGGACTCCATTAGTTGTTAAAAAGGACAGGTGGTAGTATCTTCTCACATTACAGTCATACACTGAACTAAGCTGTGCAATTCTTCAACCGTTGGATGAATTGAAAAATATTGTTAAATGTAAACGTGGCACAAAGCGGCAATTCTTGAAAGAATTGCTCAATATGAGACACGGAGACACAGAAGTTGAGGCGATAAGTCACCCCAAGTTAGATAATACGCAAGTCGCACAGTATGTCCCAAAAGTACTAATACAATCGTTCATAGCTCGAAAACGAGATTTTGGCTCCGATAGGCCACGTGCAATGCTTCAAATAATTAAGGGAAGTAGTGCAGGTTGCCTACCTGAAACAACCAAATGTTGCTTTTCTCGTTTATTAGTTATTACGCAACGTAGAACTATTCAATAGACGGTTTTAGTGTAAAGTCAACGGTTAGTCATCAAGCACAACAAAGCACTCATCAATCCTCAATTCACTTGTCTTAACTCTCCACATACAGGGCCAGTGCTGTCGTTTTGCGTATGATTAATAGTATTTTTTTTAATTCACCGATAGTTCCACCGGTTGAGAAAAGATTACACGATTCAGTTCAGTGTATATCTGTAATGCACAAAAGTATTTGAATCTGTAATCTTATCTCAATCGGCGGAAACACCGTTAATTTATTAAAATATCCGCATGTTTTTTAAAGTCATCGAAGACTCCACCGGTTGAGAAAGGATTACAGATTCAAATATTTTTGTGCATAACAGATAAACACTGAACTGAATTGTGTAATATTTTCTTAACCGGTGGAATCATCGGCGAATTAAAAAATACCATTAATTATACGCAAAACGGCAGCTTTGATAGGGACTCTAACTAATCAGAGGTTGACTATCCCCAAGGACCAAGGTACTTATATTTATCAGGTATGCTCGACTCGCTTCCCGCGTCATCTTCAGTGGCGCGAAAAGCTAAAGCGGAGTCCAAAATGGCCGACAAAAGAAGAAAACACTGGACAATTATGTGGGGTGTAAAAGAATTCACAGAGAGATATTCAAACCGACTAAAATCGACGAAACGAGAAAGAACACTAAATAGTGAGTTCCACTTCCATCCATATTCCTAACAAACCTACTCCTGATCATGTCCCACGTAATGTCCAATGTTTTCCTCTTTTGTCGGCCATTTTGGATTCTGCATTTTTTTTATTTTCGCGCCATTGAAGATGACGCGGGAAGCGAGTTGAGCAAACCTGTTAAATATAAGTGCCTTTGGAATACCCCCGTGTCTTAACTCTCAACATAAAGGAACTCTATTTTAACCCTTCACTGCTGACCTTTTTTTTTTTTTTTCAACCAAATATGGATTTTTCAATTCACTATAGGTACATAGGAAAAATAATGAAAAAAATAATTGGACGGTTTTTCGTTCTAAAGGATCATTTTTCTGCATTACACCCATTTGTTACACATAATATAATACCATAAGAAATGGCGGGAAAAGAAAAAACCAAATTTCTTCTCAAATTTTCAAATAATTTTTTTTTTTTTTTTTTTTTTTTTTTTTTTTTTTTTTTTTTTTTTTTTTTTTTTTTTTTACCTCACTTGGATTTTTCAAAACGCAAATACCGAAAGCTTGGTAAAAATAATTAAATTGGGGTTAATTTTGGATGAGGGGGCAAATTTTCCCCTCACCATGATTTCCATTATTAAATGCATTTATAATGAGGGCTGGTAGTATTTCGGAAAATGTTTGAGCCCGTTTTATTTATTTATTTTTTTTTAAACGCTTTTTGAAATTAAATGTTCTACAAGATATTTACAATAAAATAAACTGGTCAGCCCCACAATCGGGGCTATCGACCACAGCGACATTTTGGTAACATTTTATATAAATAATAATATAAATAATAATATTCCTTCCCCCCCCCCTTTTTTCTCAATTTGAAATTACTCTTTAAATTGTAATACTGTCATAAATTTTAATTACTTATAATTATGAATTAAACTTTTTTACAATTAAAATAAACAAATAAGGCAATGCATGAGATTTCTTCTTAAAATTATTTTTTCTTCTTTCTTCTCTAACCCCCCCCCCCAACCCTGGATGGCGGCGCTCCCGTTTTATTTTTAACAATTTTATTTTTTTTAAACAGTTTCATGTTTTCTTATAAAGTGACACTGCGGTGATACAATTTGAAATAAGTCAAAATATGCATTACAATATCTGATGTAGGGCTTTTTACATCATGTGACACCAGAGTCACACTATGCAGTGAAGATTTTTAAAGCTCTGACTAATTCGAGTCAAGAAATTTTAGGTGCACACTGTACAGAAAAAGAAGGGTCTCAGACTGTCCTCCCCTAACTTCGAATCGTCTTACCACACCGAGCCCAACTTCTCCCGATCCGCGATCCGCGGGCACTCCTCTATCTATATGTATACCCGGCTTCAGGCCGAAGGACGAAATCTATATTAACTAAAAACCTCCACCCCCCAAGGGAAGAGGGGTGTGTGTGCGTGTATGTGTGTGAATGTGTGTAGGGATGAGGAGGAGGGAGGAGAGCAGATGGGAGGAAAGGGAAGGCATCCAGACACAAAAGCTGAAACGCAGCAATATTAGTTTTCTCTCTAACTCGATGAAAATAGGAAAAGGGTGGGAATAGAGCTATAGTCGAGTAGTATAAGTGCGGAATTTCCACGCGAGTTCTATATCCGAGCTGCAACTTGCAATTCTCTTCAGTTGCGTTTGCACTGATGTCAAACTGACAAGAGGAGGCTCAGAAGTCGCCGCCTCCGATTTGGAAAACAATTGCAGGAAAATGTAGCTAAAGTAAAACTATTAGACCCGTGTTTCTCACCTTTTTGCCAATGGGCCTTCCTAAAGCGTCAGGAATTTTTTGAAAGTTGTCGAAATTCACGTAAATATTCGGAACGTACTCCGCTTGGGGTTTTACGTGAATTTCTGCAACTTTCAAAAAATTCCTGACGCTTTAGGAAGGCCCATTGGCAAAAAGTGAGAAACACGGGTCTAATAGTTTTACTTTAGCTACATTTTCGTGCAATTGTTTTCCAAATCGGAGGCGGCGACTTCTGAGCCTCCCCTTGTGAGTAAAAAATAAGAGAACGCGTTAAGAAAAAAGAGATAAAAGAAAGACCTATAGCGGTTTCAGTCACAAATGGGGCAGTTGCGCACTTTTGCTGTTAGCGATTTAACAGTCGATTCTGGTGTAATAAAACCCTCGAAAAATATCGATGGCAGCACCAAAAACTTCCGAAATTCACTCCTAAACTCAAAAAACGCTTTTACTTGCGCGAGCGTAATGGTGGCTAAGGGCAGTATGATAATGGGAGATTTTCCCACATCTAACAATACTGTAACTCCATCAAGAAAAGAGACCAATTAAGAGACGACTTTTTCTTGTGGCACCACCGGTGTCACTAGGTGTCACAGTACCATTCATCGGATGTGGATCGTTACTCTGATGACTAAAACTACTCGGTTAATCATCCTTGTCAGCATGGAGAGAGTGACGAAATTAAGATAGGAATCTCCCATTATTACTGCCCTGAGCCACCATTACGCTCACACAAATAAAAACGTTTATTGAGTCTAGGAGTGGATTTCGGAAGTTTTTAGTGCTGCCATCGTTATATTTTGAGGTTTTTACACCAGAATCATTAAACTATTAAATCGCTTGTGGAAAAAGTGAACAACAGCCCCATTGATGATCCGCGAATGACTTTTTCTCATATCATTTTTTGTACGCATTCAATTTTTAGAAATATACCATACGCTGACATGATATATTAACCCTTTATGAACCAAGCCCGCGCGTTTACTCGTTTTTCTATCATCTAGTCGACTATGTTTCATATTGTTTCAGTCTTCGTTCCGGATAGACGCGATTATCGATGAAAACACTTACAAGATTAGGTTTCTTCCGGCGCGCGCCTTCAATGTATCGTATATGCAATCCCAACTCCCCTGAGTACGAACAGTTAACTACTTTCCCTACATAAACGGAAGAGTAGCGTTCTTTTGAACTATCCTCGCCTTCAATTCGTCGTATAGGCAATTCCAACTCCCTTGAGTACGAACAGTTAACTACCCTCCCTATATTCACGGAAGAGTGGCGTTCTTTTGAACTATCCTGCGGGCCGATCATTTACTTCATCGTTAGACCGATCGTTAAAACTGTCTACGATTAGACTTTGACAATTATCGTGAATTGAGATTGATTGAGATTGATTGAGATTGATCGACAACCACCCAATTATTTAAGAAATCGACCGACCGTCAATTAATCGAACGATCGTCAATTAATTGACCGACCGTCAATTAATTGACTGATGGTCAATTAATTGACCGACCGTCAATTAATTGACTGATGGTCAATTAATTGACTGATGGTCAATTAATTGACTGATGGTCAATTAATTGACCGACCGTCAATTAATTGACTGATGGTCAATTAATTGACTGATGGTCAATTAATTGACTGA
>VMOF01000388.1:8138605-8292058 GCA_011764245.1 Trialeurodes vaporariorum
TGGTCGGGGGGTGTTGGATCAAATGTTCCGTGTAGGTGGCATTGGGAAAAACAAGTCTTGCACTCAAATTTCAAAGTCAACCAAACTTTGGCCGGCCGCTATTCGAATACCACGTAGCAGACAACGATTTCTAATCTATGTCTTCCATCGTCATTTTTTACGGGCTTTCAAACGAGTTAAGTCTACCCCCTACCCCAGTAACCCCCCCCCCCCCCAGCTCCACATGGACACAAAACTTTACCTTGAAAAAGTTCATTTTCTGCGTTTTCAGAGAAATTTGGTCAAATTTTGATCTCGCCGCCCCACCCCCCAATATCAATTTTTGGACACCATTCCCCCCCCCCACAAATAAGAGTTCTCGCATCCATAGCCTTAGCCAGGATCAGTGGCGTAGCGTGCAATTTGGAAACGTTGTATTGTGCCCATTTAAACCTGTGTAAAAGGTCGAATGCGAAGGTGTTCACCGGCGAACATCCTATCATTCGATCTTTTTCATGGGTTTAAATGGACGAACGGCAACGTTACCAAATAGCACGCTGAGCCATTGACCAGGATATTGTCTTTCTCTCTCTTGGCCCATTTGAATGCATGTGTAAGAAAAGGATGGATATAGAGGCTGTCACGTGACTTCAGCCCCTGTCTCTGTCCTTTTCTAACACACGCAGTCAAACGGGCAAAGAGAGAGAAGGACGAATTCTATTACCGGCTACGGCTACGACCACATCTCAACCGAAAGAAAAAATATCGGAGAAATTCCCAGGAATTCAAAAACACTTGAGGTGAATCGTTAAAACTAGAGATAAAAAATAAAAAATAAAAAAAAATAAAAAATAAAGCACTCTAGTCTCTGAAATCATACAAGTGTGAGTGCGGGTAACGCCGATGACGGATCAAGTGCAAAATTAGCATTTCACTTTCTTAACTAACTTAACACATCCTTGAAATGAGGAGGGTCATGCGAGGCTGCATGCCTTTTTGTGTACAATCAATGGTATTTTTCAATTCACCGACGATTTCACCGGTTGCGAAAAGATTACACAGTTCAGTTCAGTGTTTAACTGTACTGTACGAAAATACTCTAATCTGTAATGTTTTCTCAACCGATGGAGTCGTCGACGACTATCAAAAACTTGCGGTTATTTTAATTAATTAACGGTGTTTCTACCGTTTAAGGAAAGATTATAGATCAGAGTATTTTTGTGTAAGTGTAGTACAGTCATACCCTGAATTGAACTGTGTAATCTTTTCACAACCGGTGGAATCATCGGTGAATAGAAAAATAGCATTGATTATACGCAAAACGGCATGCTCTGCTTATAACACATCCTTGAAATGAGGATTGAGGAGGGTCAAGAAGTTTTAGCATAATCGTTCTCGCATTTTGGTCCGAGGAATTTTAAAACGGTCGATAGGATTCTTGGTTTCCGCTGGATGCACGACTAATGAGCTTTTTTTTCTCCTTCTGCATTCGTTGCACTAAACAAAACACACATTTGAACAACATCTCCATAGCACAGTCAAACGAAAACACGCGGGTTTTCTAGCGTCCCAGCGATTAAAGTGAAAATTGAATTTAGTCCAACCACGTCTTTCGTCGCATCGCGTCGCGTCGGGTCACTGAAATTTTCATTCATACTTTCAGGTTAATAAATTAAAACTGACCTCAATCATACAGTGTAATCCTTCTGTGTCACGTTTGCATAGTTAATTGCTTTCATATCTGGCAGAGAACTAGATTAAGTAGGGTAGGAAAACGGGTTGGAAAATATTATTTATGTTGGGTCGCATTTTGTTGGGATTGCGACGGAATTCGCATTTGGAACGCATTTGTTGTTATGCCGAAGGAGGGTTAGTAAAACGTCAGGAATGCTTCCCCGAAAAAATTATGATTTAACTCTTTCATACCGGGTGTGAATTTCAATGTGCATCTGAATAACATAGAATCTTTTGGAGCAAATGAAAATATATGGTATACATATCGTTTCATATGAGAAAGTTGTGCCCAGCAGTGGCGGCTCGTGCAGTATGGCAACAATGTCATCTCTCTATTTGATTGTATGTAAAACAATCGATTCGAAAGTGAAGCAGCGCTTCACCAGCAATCGATTCTTAAACATAGATTCAAATGGAGCGAAGACATTGTTGCCAGATGGCACGAGCCGCCACTGGCGCCCAAATCAGCTATGATGGCCAATAATCCGTTCCGGAATAAAAAGTATATTCATAGGTTTGAAAGGGTTAACTGTATTGCTAATTTGTAAGGAAGGGATACGCCTTATGTTTGATGGGCCCTTTTCTAGACGTAGTCACAATATAAGTCCTTACATCTCACATGCAGCGTCAATGAGCTATGGTCAGTAGCGAGGCGTGAAATTTGGCAACAATGTAATTTTTCCATTTAAACTTACTGAAAGAATCGAATGCTTCGGTCATCGGCGATGACCAGATGTTTCGACTTTTCTAATGTGTTTAAAGGGGCAAAAAGGAACGTTATCAAGTTGCACGCTTCAAGTGCTTCCCAAGGCTCATAAAATGATGGGTACGCTCATCAGATGAGATTTTATGGCTTATTTTCTCGCACACCGGCTGTATTTTGGGCTTTTTTTTCCGGAGACGGCTTCAAAAATTGTGGATTGTACCATTCTTTTTTCTCCGTGCCTGTAAACTGTAACCATTGCATTGGCCTAAACTTGTAATTCTGCTTATAATATCACAGAATAATACAATCAGAACGGAAACTCCCATAAGAGCCAATGAAAGCAAGTTTGGAATTTAACGGCACCAATGGGCAACGCTGTGGTCCAATATCCCAACATGGCGGACGAGTGTGATTTGTGTTGAAACTCATTCACTTCTGTAAATTCTGGAAAGAAATCTTAAGTTTCCGGCCTCACTTTTATTCTAATAGCATTTCAGAATGAAAATTTCGCGGATCATGTCATATATTTTTTTTTTTCGCGCGCGAATCCAGATGTAAACATACTATATCCCAACATGGCGGACGCGAAATGAATTTGCTTCAAAATCCGACAGAGTTTCCGTTCTGGTTGTATTATTCTGTGATATTATGTTCCTACTTATAATCATTAATTAATTGACCTGTACAATTAGCCTCACTGTGCTTGTTAAAAATGTGCCAATTTCGAAAATAAAAATAAAATAAATAAAACATCAATGTATAAAAAATAAACGGATTTTGATTTGAAAGTTGGCAACGCTGAGTTTGGGCTGTATTTTTCAATGAAATGCGAGCCCCTCGATTATTTTATTAGATATGCTGAGTGGCGAGTGGTTGCGACATACCGCACCATACATACACAGATACCAGTGATACCACCATAATTAGGGCAAACATAGGTAGATTATATCGCGGGCGCATCCAATCCGAATTAACAATTTGTCAGCACCACCATACAGCAGCTAGTCGGTAATTCATTATTCAAGCGAAAACAACTCTTTATCAATAACCGCACTCAAAACTTTAAAACTCTCTGCAATGTTGAATGCATTCGCAAGTTCACACTGTCTGCGCAATTTTCACACGATGCTGATGGTGCGCGCGGTGCCCGTGTCGATTTGACCTGTGACCTTTGCCTTTATACAACGATAATTGCACTTGAAATCCGATCGATTCGTATTTTGTTTCTTCCTCTTTTTCTCACTTCGTTGCATTTTGCAAAGTCCGGCTTGGTTTTATTTATCGCCATTGTTCCATTACTGCGAGCAGCTTGAGTTACTGCATTACTGATTTTATTACTGCATAGAGCCGCATTTATCCTAGGAAGTGCCTTTCACAAAATGCATCCTTATCCCCCTTCCCGGTAAAAATGGTCCATTTAGGTCCATAACCAATTTTTCATACAGTAAGGATATGTATGTACCCTACCCATATGGATATAGAATGGGTCTGTATAGATATACGTGTTGATATCCAAACAGATTCATACGATATCCATACAAATCCACATGGATCCATACATATCCATACACAAAGCCGTAGCCAGGATATTGTCTTTCTCGTTCTTAGCCCATTTAAACGCATTAGTTAGAAAAGGATGGATATATGGGCTGTCACGTGATTTCAGCCCCTCTTTCAGTCCTTTTCTAACACATGCGTTCAAATGGGTTATGAGAGAGAAAGACAATGTCCTGGCTACAGCTATGTCCATACACATCCATACTCTGTATAGGGAATTGGTTATGGATATGTATTACCTGTAAATGAACCATTGTTACTATGGCCTTTCTTCCAAATGTCTTACTAACTAAACTTAAGGTGAATCTTCAGCGTTTAGTGCCGATTTCTGCCACCAGAGCGCTACCGTTCGATTGATGTCACATTACAGGCCAAAAGTAATTTATATTTAAGAAAACGGAGTGTCAGTTACTAGTTAATCATCTGAAGAGTGTCTCTGCAAAAAATCTCGTCAATAACTTCAAAAATAAGGCTGAAAGTACCGAAAAATGAAAAATCGCATTTCGATACAAGAATCGATTTAAATGAATATCAACGTGTTAAGATGAAACAAATTGTTCTTTATCAAATAACATTGAGATCATTGACATCGACACACTTGGTTACTACTAAAATCCACCTCGATTGCTTTCAAAAGTAATCGATTATGCGATCGAAAATAACGATGATTTGCTACCAAACTCCGCGCTCAGCGTGCGATGTGGCAATGCTGCATTTCTTTCCCCATTTTAAACCTATGAAAAAGGTCGAACTGTAGCCGATAGCGTGTGTGGCCCAGGGGTGCAAAATGTTCCAAAACTTCGGAAGTTTCATGCGATCCATGACTTATTTCCTCACAGGGTTTTAAAAACTTTCCTCACAAAAATTTGAAAACGATTACTTATTTTTGGTTATTTTAACATTTCGACACCGTCTGTTCGCTATACGACCGATATTTTCCCATTTTTTTTTTTTTTTTTACACTATTTTCCTGGGAAATCCTTGTTGCCATTATTTAAAAAAAAAAAAAAAAAAAAAAAAAAATTGGACAAATTTCCTCACTTTCCCAGAAATTTCCTCACTTTCCCAGAAATTTCCTCACTTTCACGCGATCCGCGGATCGCTAGATCGGGCACATTATGCACCCCTGCTTGGATTCGATTCTTCTGCATCCATTTTAATGGACACGGCGCGACGTTTTCAGATTGCATGATATAAGCACTGGTATATGGTGGTGAGGGATTTTTATTATCATCGACACCATCCCGGCGCGGCGCACTATGGTCAGAAGTCCGATTTAGGAAGACATTAGTTTGCATTAAAATCGCCCAATATCTTGAAAACGGCTCATCTGACATCAAAAATGGATATCACAAAAAAGTTAAAACGGTTTACGTTCTATCTTTTTTGTAATAACCAGTTTTGGTGTCAGATGAGCCGTTTTCAAGATATTGGACGATTTTAATGCAAACTGATGTCTTCCTAAATCGGATTTCTGGACCATAGTGCGGCGCGGCGCCCGCCCCCCTCTATTTTTCATCTCAAGAGGGTTTCTAAAAGAGAACAATCGCTCGGGATGGTATGAATTATTTATCGTTCTGATGAACCTGTGATGATTCTCTTTCGACATTCTGGACTCACTCCAAGGTCAGAGTCTCTCAAGATCAGACGCCTCATATTCCGTTTCCTCCCCCTGCTTCGCCACCACCCACCCACCCCTCTCAACAAATAAAATACTCTAGTTGAGGGCTGCGACTGACTATATGACTTGTCTCAACACCAGTCACCAGCTGTATTATTTTTCGACTCTGATATAATTATAGCTAAAATTAGACCCACAAATTAGGGAACTTACAAATTCATTCTCCGCCTATACTCCAGACCCCCGCGGCCCGCCCCCCCCCTTCCCCGCCTCGTCTACAATGACCATAGAAAGGAAAGCTGTGCTGTGACTCACTCATGGGCGGATACAGAGAATTGTCTTTCTCTCTCTCCTCCCATTTGAAAACGTGCGTTAGAAAAGGACAGAAGAGGGGGCCAAAGTCACGTGATGGCCCCCTCTGCTGTCCTTTTCTAACACATATATGTTCAAATGGAAGGAGAGAGAGAAAGACAATTCTCTGTATCCGCCCATGGACTCACCGTCGAAACGTGAACGAATCAAATAACAAACGAAGCTGTCAGTGACAGCGATTTTGGGGGAAATGTTTTTAACTCTCTTGACAGGGTGCGCGAGGAGGGGACACAGAATTCATTTCAGTAAGGAGACGTCTCTTTCTCTCCCCCCCCCCCTTTCCGGCTAACGTACAAAAAGCTTCATGTATACGTTTATAAAAAGTCGTATTTAAGGTGTTTCCAGGCGAAACTTTTCCAGATTTAAATCCAATGAATGGCGCCACAAGTCACTTTTGGGAAAAGCCGTGCTTTCAAATAACGAAGAAAAAATGCAAAATCCAAGGAACGTCAGCACTTGCGTGATTTCTGAATGGATTTTTTGAGCCAAGAACGAGCAAAATTGGTTTAGAATGGCTGTTGAACACTTTTGCTATAAGCGATTTAATAGTCGATTCTGGTGTAAAAACCTCCAAAAATAACGATGGCAGCACTAAAAACTTCCAAAATCCACTCCTGAACTCGATAAACACTTTTTATTTGCGCGGGCGTATAATGGTAGCTATGAGGGTAGTAACAATGGGAGATTCCCATCTAACAATACTGCAACTCCATCAAGAGGTGACCAATAAGAGACGACTTTCATTTGACACGCAGGTATGTCACTAGGTGTTGTGGTACCATTCATCGGATGTGGATCATCACTCTGATGACTATTTACTCTGTGAATCATCCTTGTCAGCATAGAGAGAGTGACGAAATTAAGATAGGAATCTCCCATTGTTACTGCCCTCGGCCACCATTACACTCTCGCAAATAAAAGCGTTTATTGAGTTTAAGAGTGGATTTCGGAAGTTTTTAGTGCTGTCATTATGTTATTTATCGAGGTTTTTACACCAGAATCGACTGTTAAATCGCTTATAGCAAAAGTGTGCAACTGCCTCATTAAAGCTGCAATTTATGAAATTAATTTCGCCATAAACTTATAGTGAGTGCAAGTGAGTGCAAGTGAGTGCAAGTGAGTGCGAGTGATACTATGTCTATCTGCCTCACTCGCGTTCATTCAAGCTCATGGAAATTTTTGTATTTCCTAAATCCCGGCTTTATTGTTGAGTTTTTCAGAATAGAACTTTCACGGTATCTTATTCCTGAAGTATGCTCGCAGGTGCTGACGTTCCTCAAATTCTCAATTTTTGCGTAAATTCATCAATATTAGCCAAAAACTGTTTACTTTCGGAGCAGCGCGACGTAGTCAAGTACCAACGATTCGAAATAATCGGCCCAGTATAGCGTAACATGAAATTTGGCAACGTTGCACTTCGTCCATTTGACCCCATGAAAAATATCGAAGTATAGGGAGTTCGGCGAACACCTTCTCATTCGACCTTATACATGGGTTTAAATGGTTAAAATACAACGATGACAAATTACACGCTACGCCACTGAATCGGCCCTGAAATCACGATGAAACATAGCATCTTATCATACCGCTTATTTACAGTTTTATACCGATCACCCGATGAAGTGGCATTAATTCTGGGGTGGAGGATGGCAGGAGAGGGGGGAGGGAGGGTTTGCGAAGAGATAAAATACTTCAGAGAGAATCTCACTTATGGTGAGTAAAAAATATAAATAACATATTCTGACAGATAAACCGATATAGGAACTGAACTCAAAGACATCAGCAAAAAGTATAATGCCTGCCTAGTAAGAGTTCTATCGGCGTGTATGAGTATCACTTGAAAAAATTAATACGCTCACAATCAGTAGCGGTACTATAGAGTGCACTGCAAGATTTTAAAGTACGAGTTCCAGACTTTCATTTTACAGAAGCTCTGTTTGGTTTTTCTCAGGGCTGTAACCGGGAGGGTGAGGGTGAGGCGAAAGACAGATGGTTTTTCTGTGTGCCACTGCTTCTCCCAGACTAACTACAGGAGCGAAAGGCTGCAGATCAACAAATCAATACAGATCAGGTCAAAGACTTCAGGTATTTCAGATGACCCAGTAAAGTGGGTACCTAGAGCAGCGCAGTGGTGTGACCAAACCTTTCTCGAACAGGGCCGGGGGAGGGGTCCAAGGGGGTGATCACGGAGGATCGGATCGTTTCGGTATCGTTATCGTTTACATGTAACCTTATGGGTGGCTCAACTAATCGAATCGTTTTGAGTTCCTCGTAACGATTGAAACGGACGAAAGGAAGCGATGAGTCGCAGGCTGTCGTAATCTCGATCGTTTGAAGTAGAAAGAGGTGAGTTAGTCTATACGTTCTGTGCAAACGATAACGATAACGAAACGATCCGATCCTCCGTTATCACCCCCCCCCAGTATTTGAAAGGTGAAACCCGGGGGGGGGGGGGGGGGTTGTTAACGGTACGATAACAATATTTATCAAATTTTCGTAGAAATTGCGAGAAATTACCGTTCGCTAGGAAAAATTTTGATGTCACGGGGTTGCCGTTGCCCGCTGCCCAGACTCTCTAGACTCACCCCCACTCAAGGCTACGCCACTGACTGACCTAGGTCAGTGGCGTAGCCATGAGTGGGGGTTTCGCCAGTGGCGGCTCGTGCAACTTGGCAACTATGCAAATTTGCCACTTAAATCTATGCAAAAGTATCGATATCTTGGGGGTGCAATTGCACCTCCTAAAGATCGATTGTTTTACATAGGTTTAAATGGAGAGAATTTGTTCATGCCACATTGCACGAGCCGCCACTGGGTTTCGCTGGGTAGTTTCGCCTCCTAGCTCCTGACCCTGTGTTTCTCTTCACACAGGCAATAACTGATGAGCTTCCAGCGTTGGGGGTGAGTGATAAGTAATTAGGCATTAAATTAAATGACCTAAGTCACATTTTTTCCCCCTCGGTAAACTCCCTACTCCTTCAGAAGGAGCATAGGCAAACTGAAGAAGGCTCCCACCCATCCTAAGATCCTGTACCCCATATATAAAGGTAGGTTCTCTTGAAGATACGAGAACTGAACAAGTCCTTTTCTAAGATTTCAAATCAGCTAATAATACTACCAGAGAATCATTTCACTTCGAGCAGTTGGAGGGGGGGGGGGTGTCGTTCCTTTTTGACAATAACAAGGTAGGTAATGGGTATACCCATGTTTAAGCTTCAATGCCCAATCACTATGTTTCAGATCAAATGGTTTTGCTCAGAAAAAGACAGAAAATTAAAAGAATTAATAAGTAAGTAAAAAAGGCAAATCATTTTCTTGTAATTCTGATCAAACAGTCGAAAGACTGTCAAAAATTAAAAAAGTTTGGACCAATCGAGAAGTTAGTTACCTAAAATGAAAAGTTGAAAGGAAAAGTAAATAATCTGGAGGCAGACATGTAAAAAAGCAGTAGGCAAAGAAGTCACTACATGATCCACAAAACTGATGATGTCAGAGATAAATACAGAAGAAAAAAGAACCTAATCATCTCTGGTGTCCCCGAAAGTTAACAGAGAGGATCTAAGAAAAATGGTGGTGTGCTTGGGCTAAGCTGGAAATGTTTACTATGAGAAATATGAAGTCCTGAGGTTGTACTTAACGAATCAATTAAAGGTACCTGGGTATAAACATTAGGGGGCAGAGCGACATCCATACCCCCCCCCCCCGCCATAATTGGTAAATGATCTACTTGGCCTTACCCATTTGACTTTTGGGTTGAAATTGAAAGTACGGCCATAATTTGGACATCGAGTTAGGTGAGATGGGCTAACTTGTGGGTTAGCTAGGGATGTTTATGACTAAAAGCCCACCGTTGTGATAAAGTCTTAACCCATTAGTGCATAAGGTTCCCCTGTGAAAATGATGAAATTGATGATCAATTTCTCAAGCAGGGATGCGCGCACCTTAACGAAAAAATTCACTGACACTCTGCACCAGTAGACCAAACTTTCCCTTAGTCCTTGATTTATTTTGTGCGTTTTTGTGTCCGTGGGATTTTTTTTACTTTTTTTTTAGTGCTGTCCAGTTTTCTGGACGCTATGCACTAATGGGTTAATAACAGAGGCGCATCATGAGGTCAAACTCCTAGGCAAATTGAATCCCTTGATCCAGTAGCGCAGCAAGAGTTTCTTCATGTCTCTCTTATCTCCATTAAGAAACGTATGTTAGACAAGGATGGACATTGAGATAAAACCCCTCTTTCTGTCCTTTTCCTATACTTAAACATCCAAATGAGAAATGAGAGAGATGGAAGAGATCCTGGTTGCGCCAGTGCCTTGATTAGTTACTAATAGATCCAGACAACTCCAAAAATGTTCTTGGCAGTTGGGTTCTGGAAATCATAACTTGACAGACCGTCAGTCAAAAAGACCAATCGCACGGCCGTGCCAATCGCCATTAGTTGGTAGAAAATTTGCCAGATTCCTCTGTGTTCTGTTCGGGTTTACTAGGAACCCTAGTGTTTGGGTGTTGTTTGGTATTTGTTTAGGTCAAGACATAGACCTGCTGGCAAGTAAATCAACTTTTCAATTGCTCGAACAGCTATGTAAACAATACTTTTTTCTGAGTCTTGATCAGGTACCCACTGTGCAGAGGTGGGAACTTACACCACTTTTTAAAACTTCTGAGTTTGATGGAAAAAAGTTAGTGAGGTAGACCACAGTCAGGTTAGTCAAAACTAGAGGTGATTTTCAGTTGTCACATCAGTTGTCTAGGGTCAGTACCTAATGATAGAAAAACAACACCAGCAGTAGAGGAGAGATATGCCCTTACATGACCTGGGGTAAGACCGAAATGGTTATGGATGGCCATCACATTCAAAAAGCAAAGAATAAAACTTGCAAAACTTTACTTACAAAGGTTCCAAGAGGATCGTGAGCAAATAAAGGTGCAGTCATGCTCTAGTTCGCTTCTAATGCGAGCACTTTAAAAAGTCACTCTCCCGCACTTGGTGTTTAGATAATTTAAAGGTTATTATTCGACACAAATACACATGGTTACTAGAACGGAAAACAATACATGATGAAACTGGGACTCGATGGATGAAACGCGTAAGTACAGGGAAAGCACGACGCGCTTTGGTTTAATGGTTAGTAAACTCAAGAAGAAAAACAAACAAAATATTTGTAAACTTGGAGTGAGAAAAAAAACTCAAAGTCCGACGAAGGAGGGGGGCGCGGCGGATTGAGAGACGAACACAGAGACACGATTCCAATTGATATTGCGTAAGGTTGCCAATGCGTAAACAACAATGAGCGAATTTAAAAAGCCGACTTGAAAACTTGATACTTGAAAGTAAAAATGGTTGTCGGAAAAACAGCTGGGCTAATCCAACTTGCTACAGAGCGAGTCGAGAGAGTAAAGTAAGTATAGAGGAACCGGCTGAAGGCCGCTCGTCGGAGCTCGGCTGAAAGAGGAGGCAAGCGAATACAAAAACACCCGAGAAAAACACGCAGAGCGGAGCAAGCGTTTTCAAAACACAAGAAAAAGAGTTTGGCGAGCTCTCATCTGCTCTGCTCACACACAGTATCACACAGCACACACGTTACTCAGCACGCGGGCAAGTCGCTAGTCGCTCAAAAGTTGAGACGGTTCTCTCTGTCTCTCGCCAGAGTCGAAGTTGCGCGGACTCTGCCGCGGTGAGCGTTGAGCGGGTGAGGTGGGCGCGAAGAGAGGCAAACGGCGGGAAAGGATCCGCGCACAGTGAAGCGAGTCAAGAAGAGAAGTCGGGCATGGATTAAAAGACTAAAAAACTGTAAATTTAAATGATTTTTTACGGTCAAAAACAAACTGTAAGAAGTTCTTCGTGTAGAAAAGTTCACAGGAAATTCAATGAAACCACTTTCAAACTTTTAAAATGCATATTAACTAAGATATACGCATTAGAAGTCGCCATAAATCAATGAGAGAAGTCGGACATGCATCAAAGGCCTAAAAAACTGTAAATTTAAATGTTTTTTTACGATTAAAAACAAACTGTAAAGGTTGATTCTTGAAGATAACTTTACAATTTGTTCAATGAAACCATTTGCAAACTTTTAAGTTGCAAATTAACTTAGATATATGCATTTGAAGTTGGCATGCTTGGTCTATGCCATTGGCTCACTCCACTGTGCGGCGAGCTATAGAGGGGAGGGGGAGGGGCTCGGGACCGACGCGACGGTGTGGTGTAAAAGTTGCTGCGAGCTGCGCGCCGCGCTGGGCCGCTTCCCGCGTCCTATGGATGGCCCGGAAGAAGCGAAGCGACAACATCGCGTTTTCAACGGAGGAGGAGGAAATCAGCTGATTGCGCATGCGTCGCTTTTCCTCTCTCCTTCCCCTCTTCTCCATCTGCTCATCCCGTCCCATCCTCGCTTGCCTCGGCTCGTCTCCACATACAACCTGGTATTGACTCGCGTCGACTCGCGGGCTGGAGCTCAGAGCGCCGCGCCGCGCTGCGCTCTGCTGCGCCGACCGCTGTCTCATCGCGTCGCGTCCGCCGTGTAGCGCTCGCGCTCCGCTCTCGTGGTCACGTGACGTCAATATTTAAACAGCTGTTGAGGAGAGCACACAGCACAGTTTTGTCGAGCAATTAGCATTTTGCCTTCCGGGTCCTTCCCAAGGTCGCCGGGTTGCCAGCAGCGATAGTCCGCGGTCCGGTCCGGTCTGCACCCTGCTCGATCTCTCGATACCACCTCCCCCGAACTCGTTCATCACTCCCTGATTCCTGCGTTCCGTAAGGCCGTAACTCATCCATAAAGTCACCGGCTCTTACTCTATCTCTCTTCTCCCATTTGATAGCGTGCGTTGAAAAAGGATAGAGGAAGGTGCGAAAGACTGCCACTGCCCATGCCCACCAATCTGTTCTTTTCTGACGCGTGTGTACAGATGGACAAAGAGTGAGAGAGAGAGAGAGAGAGAGAGAGAGAGAGAGAGAGAGAGAGAGAGAGAGAGAGAGAGAGAGAGAGAGAGAGAGAGAGAGAGAGAGAGAGAGAGAGAGAGAGAGAGAGAGAGAGAGAGAGAGAGAGAGAGAGAGAGACAGACAGACAGACAGACAGACAGACAGAGAGAGAGAGAAAGAGACTAAGTCCTGGATTGCATTCTCCGTTAATGTAACTCACACAGCGGCATCTACTTCCTCTCTCTCTTCGTTCATTTGAAAGCATGTGTTAGAAAAGGTTCGAAAATGAGGGAACGATAATCACTTGACTGCAGCCTAATCTGTCCTTTTCTGTCACTCATATTCAGATAGGCAAGGAGAGAGAGGGAGATAAAAGGACGAAGTTTTGGATTTGATCCTACGTCAGTGAATCTTCGTTACTCCTCCCGAGGTAATTTCTCGGAACTTCTGTTAAGACTTCGACTTCGGTTCGAAAGGACCAATGCCACACGAACCAAAGACTTCTAATACTATCTAGACTGGACATAACGCCTGCCCATTGAAACCGATCGGTATGCAACCACGATTACAGTATGTGCTAAGATTTTCGGAAATACATTGATTTAAATGGGAAAATGACTTTTTTGAAAAATTAATTAAAAATACTAAAAAAAATATTTTTCCATAAAACTTGGTACCGTTTGAAAGCTCATGATATGCAGATTTCGGTTCGGGCCGGTTTTTATACCGTTTTTTCAATCGTAAACATTCTACAGAGGCTCAAAGTTAGGTCAATTTTCCTCGATTCTACGGGGTGTTCCACCGTTTCGGTACCCCGCTGAGACAACCTACATAGCTGTATATACTCAATTTTACGTAATCTATGTTTTGATTAAAGTTATTTGTTTTGTGTGTCTCAATAATTTATCGCATAAATTTTATTTTTTTGAGCTGTAACCATTCAAAAAAAGTACAAAGAAAACAATTTTATGAAACACCCTGTAGAAAATCGGTACCCAACTGTAAGCCCCTGTAGAATGTTCCTCGTTCAAAAATCACACATAAAACCGGCCCGAACCGAAATCTGCATATCATGAGCTTTCAAACGGTACCAAGTTTTATGGAAAAATATTTTTTTTAGTATTTTTAATTAATTTTTCAAAAAAGTCATTTTCCCATTTAAATCAATGTATTTCTGAAAATCTTAGCACATACTGTAATCGTGGATGCGGCGCACTATGGTCCAGAAGGCCGATTTAGGAAGAAATAACCAATTTTTGGAGGTCAGAAAAATCGAAAATTGGCAACATGGTCGTATTGTACATACTCTGAAGCATCATCACGCAAAATATCGACACCTGATCATGAGTGATAAGGCTGTGGCGAGCTATGAAAGCAAAGCGCGCAGCATGAGTCTAGTCATACAGGGTGTTTTTTTTATCTCCCCCCCCTGGTTTATTTTCTTGCTAATTGAGATAAAATGTTGCGGTTTGGACTGTTCTTCATCATTTTGGCTGAATTTTCTTTTTTTGGGGTCGAAACCCCCCCAGCCCCCCTCGGGGGGCCCCCAGGGGGGCTATCTCAAAAATTTCAAATGGCAACCCCTATCTTATGATACATCGTTCGAAAGGGCATAAAATTCTAAGACTTTTGGCGCAAACCGGAAGTTGATATCGTTTTTCGTTTTCGATATATCGAATTTCAAAGTTCGATTTGGACCCATTTTCAAAAAATCGTTACTCCACTTTGAAAAGTCGGAATTAAAAAAACTATGGGTCCAAAATACTCTAAAAAGCAAGTACTTTTCAGATATTGAAATGGTTTTGACATAAAATTTGATTTTAGAGCCCCAAATTTTTTTTAAAATTTTGCCCCTAAAAGGGGCTATCTTGAAAATTCCCTTCCACGACCCTTATTGAATGATGCGTCGATCAAAAAAGCATAAAAAACTGAACATTTTGGCGCAATCCGGATATCGATATCGTTTTTCGTATTCGAGATATCGAATTTTGAAGATAGGCGAAAATTGAATTTTTAATATTCGATATCTCGAATACGAAAAACGATATCGATATCCGGATTGCGCCAAAATGTTCAGTTTTTTATGCTTTTTTGATCGACGCATCATTCAATAAGGGTCGTGGAAGGGAATTTTCAAGATAGCCCCTTTTAGGGGCAAAATTTTTAAAAAAAATTTGGGGCTCTAAAATCAAATTTTATGTCAAAACCATTTCAATATCTGAAAAGTACTTGCTTTTTAGAGTATTTTGGACCCATAGTTTTTTTAATTCCGACTTTCCAAAGTGGAGTAATGATTTTTGGAAAATGGGTCTAAATCGAACTTTGAAATTCGATATATCGAAAACGAAAAACGATATCAACTTCCGGTTTGCGCCAAAAGTCTTAGAATTTTGTGCCCTTTCGAACGATGTATCACAAGATAGGGGTTGCCATTTGAAATTTTTGAGATAGCCCCCCTGGGGGCCCCCCTAGGGGGGCTGGGGGGGTTTCGACCCCAAAAAAAGAAAATTCAGCCAAAATGATGAAGAACAGTCCAAACCGCAACATTTTATCTCAATTAGCAAGAAAAAAAACCAGGGGGGGGGGGAGATAAAAAAAACACCCTGTATGATACTGTTTACCTCATTTGCAGCAGTTTGCACGGGCATGGAAATCCTGTGTTTTTTCTGGTTTTGCTTGACTTATTTTCTAAATTTTGGCCACCATGGACCTCCCTGATGGTAATTGAAATTCCACTTTATTCATACACCTAATTTTAGAATTTTTTATTGACCCCTCGATGAGGTGTAAATATGGGTCGAGTATCTCTTAAATTTAACCGTAAATTAAGACTTCTACGTGGTCTACGATTTTTTCCGCGTTTGTCCGCGGGTTCTCAATGCTTTTAAGTTGTTCTTCATACTCTCAAGTTCACATTTCATAATCGCCTAAATCCATTGACATCCATTATAAGCGAGGAGGAATTTATTTAGTTGGATAAGTCGCATGAGAATTAAGCAAAAATGCGACATCTGCTGCATGCATCAAAAGAGCATTATGCTTGTTTGAGAAGGTGAAGTATCTTTCTGATAAGCGGGATGCTGGCCGATTTTTTGCGACGTTGCTAAGTTTCACCAATAAATAATTATTAATTTACACCCTTGCCAATTGGCTTAATGATGGTGGATTACGTTGTTGCCATATTGTATCAATATAAACGAATTTGGAAACATGCCGAATTTAATGATCACTGTTCTATCATTGCTTAGTGCAAATCATAAATGGCATATTTTGCAAGGTTTTCAGAGATCATTAATTACACGAGTCTCCATTATTGCCATTTATTTTATTTATCTTCTTTTTTTTTTTTTTTTTTTTTTTTTTTTTTTTTTTTTTTTTTTTTTTTAATTATTATTACTTGTGAAAAAGAGAAGACTGAATTTTGTTTTAAGAGGATTTTTATTCTTGTTATTGGAAATTGTTACCTTTTTTTAACTCATTTTTTAACGACAGAAGACACACTTTCGTTAATCCTCCTCCCCTTCTTCTTTATTTGAGTATTTCCACTCATATACTTTGTTATTCGTGAGACTAGGGCTGATTATTTGTTTTGTTTTCAATGGAAGTTTTTATTGGTCATTAATGTCTCTTTTTTTTGCTGTCTTTCCTTCCTGCACACTATTTTTGTACAGTGATCAATTGTTCTTTTTTAATTTTTTTTTTTTTTTTACGGTTGATATGCTCTAAGTTTAGATCGATTTTTTGACCAAAATGTGGGGAACGATGTACAATATTTTTATTTGGGCATTTAACAATGCTTTCGTTTGTTGAGTTTTTATTAAATGCTCATTTCTATGAATCTCCCTATTTTTTGTTATAAACAATTTACTATAGGTACCATTCTAAAAATATGGACGCATCCAAGATGGAGGGCGTGATGATAGAGGAAAATTAAGATGGAAAATATTTTCCTTTTAAACCAATATTCAGAACTACTAAAAAGTGTCCGTCCTATGCAGCGTCTGCCATTGACGCTACGTTTCCACCCTCCCTCCCCCCCCCCCTCCTCATTGGTCAAGTCCCATTAAATTACCTTTCAAGATAGTTTTTCATTCTTCTTTGCTTACAGGGAAAAAATTATAATCTGTAACAAGGTTTATTTGCATGCATACTTCGTATGTTTAAATAATCTACAAACGATTTTCACTTTTAAATTGCATCACAATCATTTTTTATGGCTTTGGGTGATAAAATATGATCAATCTGACACAAAATTTGAAATCAGCGACCTAAGAAACGTATAATCACCAAATTTTAGCGACATCTGTTGAGTTCCAGACTAATGTCTTCCTAAATCTGTTATCTGGACCATAGTGCGGCGTAGCCAGGCGCAACATGCGATTTTTGTCCCACCCCAGGTATTCACTTTCCTCGCCCTATAAAATCGGCCTTATGTCCACTCTAGATAGTATTAGAAGTCTTTGACACAAACACACGTTTACTTACCTGATAAAATCAGCGTGCAGAATGAGACCCGCAGACCGAGACCCATAGTGACTGACATGCGATGTGTGATGTGTCAATGTGACCTGGGACCAAATAATGTTCGGTCCTGACTGTCCCGAGCGTAACGTACGCACGGTCACATGGCCGTGCGTAAGCTCTCTGATTGGTCGAAACCGCACGCAATTCAATGCTCGGGACCTAACATTATTTGGTCCCTGACCTGTGACCCACTACACAATTTGGCTACTATACTCTACGCAAAGGATCAGCGGTGGCACATGGAATTAGTGACCGCACCCTGTGTGACCTTCAGTCTGCACTGCATCTGCCCCTTCCTTCAAAGTACGACACGCGCCACACGCGTTTGAGCCCCCTTGGCTCTTTGCCCCTCCTTCCCATTCAGTAGTACTACACCGGGGAGAAAGATAAACCGACAGGGGTATGCATGCAATACGCTACGCTCTTACAATTAGATACCGTACGATGCATGTATTTTGGAGCATTGCGTACTGCATAACCTGGCTTATTCTCTTCGTTCCAGCCTGAAGTCGCGTGTCTATCCTAGAGTCCCTTGATGGAAGTTCATTTAGGGAGTCGCGTCGTGAACTCAGCGAGTTCTGATTGGTCGTTGGTTTTAGGCATTCACGGAGCGAAAAGAGAACTGAAGACATCGAAACAGGCTCTACTACACAAAATAGTCTATCGTAAGGCGGGGGGGGGGGGGGGGGGAGCGGAGCTGAAGCCTAGCTGTGGCTCCGAGTTTGGCGGCTCCTGCTCCGAGAGCCAGGGGGGTGATCACGGAGGATCGTTTCGTTTCGTTTTCGTTATCGTTATCGTTTACGTGTAACCTTACGGGTGGCTCAACTGATCGAATCGTTTTGAGCCTCTCGTAACGATTGAAACGGTCGAAAGGAAGCGATGAGTTGGAGGCTGTCGTTTACTCGATCGTTTGAAGTAGGAAGAGGTGAGGAGGGGATCACCTGCGCGATCGAGTTGCGCAGAAGCAAGCCCATTTGATTTAATGCAAACGATAACGATAACGATACCGAAACGAAACGATCCTCCCTGATCACCCCCCAGGAGCCGCCAATAAAATAATTAGCTCCGGCTCCCGGAGCTCGAAGCCATAATGGGCTCCTGCTCTGGGAGCCGGAACTCGGAGTCCGAAAATTCCGACTCCTGCTCCGGGAGCCTGGAGCCCCGAAGAAAATATATCCGGTCGTCGGTCCGGCTCCCAGAGCCCGAAGCTATAATCGGCTTCTGCTCCAGGAGCCGGAGCTGGGAGTCCAAAAATTCTAACTCCTGCTCCGGAAGCACGAAGCCGCAAAAAAAAAAAAAAAAAAAAAAAAATGGCTCCGGCTCTAGGAGCAGGAGCCGCCAAACTCGGAGCCACAGCTTCGGCTCCGCTCGGCTCCCAACCCCTACCCTACTCCTGCTCACAACCGAAAACAAACTTCGGTTACTGTGTCCGAACACCTCGATGCCTCGATGTTCCATATGAGCCGACGTTTAGTTCTCAAAAACCGTTTTTTTTTTTTTTCTCCGTGTACTGTACACCCTGCATCGCGGCAGGTTCAAAATGTGCGTCCCCGGTCCGAATTTTGAAACTAGTCCGCCTCTGATATTACTTTCCTTTAAATTCGTTCAGGGCGCTTGACTCTTTTCAAATCTATACAAAGCGTCGCGTCGTGTCGGTACTCCCTAACGAAACTCTCATCAAGGGACTCTAGTGCTACCATCGTTATTTTCGCTGGATTTAACGTCCGAATCAAGTAATCGACCCTTAAACCGCTCGCAGCAAACGTTTGTGACAGCCCCATTCTTATGTTAGATATTGTTATTGTTGAGTCTTCCTTGCTCCGAGCAACTCTTCCTACATTTGAGCAATGAAATTGCATACCCGTCAAAGTGAAGGAACTTTTCTCTCCGCTGAAACAAATCACTTGTGACTTCAGGTTGAGATTTGAACATTGCGCAAGTGGCCGCGGCCGTAGATCGAGATCGTTAGAGACGCGGGTGCAAAGTAAAAGATTGAGGCCCTTTTGCTGGAGATTTTTGGGAGGACATCCCCCCGGGTAAATTGATTTCTAAAGGATATTTCCCCAGTAAAAGGGGGCTGGGGGCTTGCCTCTCCTCCTTCTCCAGAAAATGTTGAAAATTTTACCTCAATAGAACGAAATTTTAAGCAATTTTACTCCCAAAAATTCATCAAACTTGCACTGAATTTTAGTGTAATTTTAAACGCAAGACAAAATAATTGTACTATGCTTTGAGGATGATGAGCTTCAGCTTGACTTTTAGGGAAAAAAAGCTGCTTTTGAAATGATTCAGCGTAAATAACATTTAAAACAACTAAAAAGAGACATGTGCGTGAAAGAAATTGATCCAGCTCCCATAAGGAATGGGCTATCGTCAAAAAAATTTCATAATTTCAGGGTCGATGGAGCTCGTTGAGACGCGTTCAAAACAAAACAAAAAAAGAACCAAATTATTTTGTTCAAAAAATTGAACAAAATTGAAAAAAAATTGACTTAACATTTTTTTAATTGGACTTTCATACACGACAATCGAAAGCTCTTTGCAAGAGGAATCTTTTAGCGTAAAGTACAAGTCAAAATAATAATTTGGGCGAAAGTTATGGGCCTTTGAACTTTTGACTTTGACCTTCGCAGTTGACCAAACTTAAAAAACTGGGCATTTTTGAAAGCGTCTCGACGAGCTCTATCGACCCTAAAATTATGAATTTTTTTTGACGATAACCCATTCCTAATGGGAGCTGGATTAACCTCTTTAAAGTTGTTGTAAGTGAATTTTTAAATGACAGTAAAACATGGCACGTGAGGAGTACCTATGCTTCCAAAATACAAATCATAACTTCATTGTTGTGGGATGTAATGTCGTTGTTAGAATGTAAAGAATATATCACTGTTTCGGTGGCCCCCCCCCCCCCCCCCCGTGCACCTCCGGCAACACTCTCAAACTGCGACTCTGGCGCATGGCGGCTAGTTGTTACATGAATATCGAAACATCCTTTCTAGATCGAATGGAGTTCTATTGGGTTTCAGACGGTGTAGTTCCTCAATCCAGATTCATAAAACCCATATAAACTATAGGACACCATTTCGAAAGACCAAGCACTTGTGACGAAACTAGACCAGACGCGCGAGCTTTAGGAGAGGATCAAAGGAATGTGAATCTCCCATCTTGCTTACCCTCCAAAAAGTCCCCCTCCATCCATCAGCTCACCATGCATTCCTCGAACGTTGTGTGCGTACGCGACGCGTCCCTAATTATTACAACAGTAATAGGAGAATCATTTGTAGTATCACACATCTACTTACCAGTTACCGACCCTCCTTTTAGAGTCACTCTTTGATATTATTACTCCTCGGTTATTCAAATATTTTGCACGGACCGTAGTGTAAAAGGAAAGTGTTGTAATATAAAATAAATCCATGCTTCTTCATCCTTGCCCTTCTCTTCTCTCTCTATTAGTCGATCAGCCCCATCTCTCCTTCTTTTTTTTCTTCCTGTTATTCTCGATTTTACTGCTGACCCACTTTTTTAAATTCTGGAGAAGATATGCACCCCCCCCCCTCCCCATAAACTGCTGAGGCTAAGTTTATCAGTCTCACCTCAGTAGACAAGTTTTTGCCCCCTTCACTCGATTGTTTGAACTTCTTCATTTTAATCATTATTATAATTATTTTTAAGTGTCTATTGATGTTATATGCTGTGGAAATTTCCTTTATGGTGGCGGAAAATTATATATTCTCAAGAGGTTTCATTTTCAAATTTTTCCGGAAGAGGGTTTTACTCTCCTGCTCTAACACCCCTCCCCTCCCCCCCGGCTTGAAAGGTTGGCCCCCTTACATCGACCAATAATTATCTGTTACATTACTCATACACGTAAAAGTGAATTTTTGAGCGCTTGGATATGGACATCCATCGAGATTCAAGAGCCGTTTTCTGCCAATCTTTCCGCTCAACGAGGAACGAGTCCTGCGTATTTGGATAGGCACCTTTGGTTCTCTCAACCAGGGGCGTTTCCAGTGAGAGAGAGAGGGGGAGAGGGGGGAGAATGCAATCATACCGCCCCTCAAAATGAAAATTTGATGGCCCTTATTTTTTTTTCGCTTGTTACGCACTGATTTAAAAAGTGATAAGTTTTTTTGTTGTTTATTTTTCGGTTGTTCACCCTGATCTTGCCGCCCACGGAGGGTGCTCGGGGCAAGGGTAGAGTATCCATGTGTGCCCCCCCCCACTCGGGCACGCCCACCCCTGCTCTCAACGGGTTTGCTGCGTCCGATGATGTCTAGGGGCCAAATGACATACGATGCCAATGGTCCTCGGTATTCAGGGTAAGGAAGGCGCAAGTTGCAAATCCTCGTTTTCATCGGTTGATATTGATACCCGATGTAAGTTTAACGGAGAAGACAGAGGACTTTCCGTCTTGCACTCCAGGTATGTAAGTACCTACTTAGCCTCACAATCAGATCCAAGCACGAAAATTCGCCATGAAGGGGGGACTTAATGCTACCGATGGAATTTGTGCTCCTGTTAGATGCCGAAATTTAAGCATGGAATTATGATTTGAAGAGTTGTCAGGAGAGACCCAAGGTATATGGAAGAACAGGTATGAACAGGAGGCGGAGCCTATCTCAGGAGGTGACGGCTACGTCACAGATGTTCTAGACGGTCGCGATAAAATTCGCCTACCGTTCCAATCTATCTCACTCACTCTCCCGTGATCCCCATCTCTCGCTACTGCAGTAGGTGACGGCTACGTCATCGCCAAAGCAAGCGTGTCGTCATCATTTGGCGGGAAAACTCGAAAGCCCCTTAAACCCCGCCTCCTGTCCATACCTGTTCTTCCATATACCTTGGGAGAGACCTGAAAATGTCGCGTTTTCAAGTTGTGTATACTACAACTCACGAGTGAGTCGCAACAGAGCGCCTTCATTTCTTGAAGTATGCAAATTCAAAGCCCGTGTGCAATGCTGATTGCATACCCTAAAAATTGAAGGCGACTAATCTAATTAATGGATTCGGGAGAAAGAGGGATACATAGTTTCAGTTGAAAGTTGACCCACTGTTGGCGAGCAATAAATCTTCGATATTTTCTAGCAGGTTAAATTAGCGATGAACAAATTAATGAGCTCAAAGATGGTCATAATAGAAGAGTTCTTTTGAAATACCATGTCTAAAGGAGAGGGTCTGCTTGTCCTCAATAATATTCATACTTTGAAGTGTCATTGCGTACGTTTTCGATGAGTTTGATAGGGTTGCTCTTATCAGCTGACAAATGGATTAAACTCCAATTGTCAAATGAACGGAATGACACATTCAATTTATCAGAAACACTCACAATAACGCTTTGAAGAATTTATAAAGAAGAGCAGACCCTTGTTTTAGACCTCTCTACCCTCAGCCAAAGCTTTTCCCTAGTCACACTAGGTTTTCCCACAAAGTCACACTAAGTGTTGGACATGTTCCAATCAGCCACTCATGAATTTATAATGTTTTCTGGGTTCAATCATCAATGCCTTCCAAGGTAGATGAAACCAAGTATGTTCAGTTTGATTCCAACAAAGGAGCGTAACAGGCAAACTCCATTGACCAGCTTACATAGCCAGTTTTCTCCTATTTAATTAACAAGTAAGTTGACTAGCCTATGTCATCTCCTACTAGCGATCGGGATGACCCTAGCGACGAGTATCCTGCATTGCACATACTTTGTTTTCATCTGCCTTGAAAGCCTTCTAGCTCATTCCGTTGGCCAATACTGATTCAATCAGTAAAACAACATTAAAGTTTAGTAAGAGACCAATGAGTTTAGCCTCATTATCTCAAAACTAGGTAATAATAACAATTTAGGACTAAGTCTACGTTTACAGCCTCATCCTTTTTTCAGCATTGCGTCATAGAACAAAATTCTACTGACAGACAGGGAGCAGATTTGACTAAGTAAATAATAAAAAATTTGTTTCCGAAAGGAAGAAACTGAAAAGAACAAATCATAATCTTTAAAAATCACAAACTTTTAATCATCTCCTTGGACAAATTGAAGCTTTCACAAGTTTCTCAGGATTAGTTAACTTGAAAAATTAATTTACAATATGTACACAGTAATTTTGACAAAGACGCTTTATCTTTTCTTGAAGCCATATTTTTTCCTTTCGTAAAATAGATCTGTTTTTGAGCTGCCTAGATTTACAATTTTCGGACAACCATCCCTCTGAAAAAGAATAAGAAAATATTGCATTAATAATAAGAAGCAGGAGATTTGGCAGACATTTTTGCTTTTCTTCAAAGTGAATCTTCAGCGTTAACCCTTTCCACTCGGATGTCGGATATATCCGACCACGGAAAAGTTGAGTTCCACTCAAAGGTCATATAAATCCAACAAAAAAAAGAGACCTTCTAGGGACTCGATTGCCGGATATATTTGACGCGCTTGACTGATGGTGAGCTCTAGCGGATTTTATGGGAACTAAGACAAACATCATGCACTACACCAGCGCGCTCTGTACACCGTGATGTGAGTTTTTTACAGATCATATGGTTTGTTTACATATCGTATTGTTGAAGCTCCACGAGCTGGTGGGGCGGTCGGGTAAACATGCTCACGAGTGGAAAGGGTTAAGTGCCGATTTCCACCAGCGGACCACCTCTTGTTTTGTTCTAGTTAGAGGTGGAGCCTCCTTTGTCCTCACCCTTAACCAGCAGGTTGGCTGCCCTCCGGATTGCCTTGCGATTGAGTTAAACTATTGGTTTGGACAAACCAAGGTTCGTAATACCGGGCCTAACAATGCAGCCTTCTTCCACCTCCTATTCAGATGGTCATATTAAAAAATTTATGTCTTAAAGCCTTCCAGCAAGGAGACGAAATGTAAGAAAAATAGAACAGTAGAACAGTTTGATAAAGAAACAAAATATGACTTTTTTCTTCTTCTAATTACTATCAGTCTATCGACTGATTTATCGCACTTTTCCACCATTTCCTATCCTAAGATAGTTGTTTCATTTTTACGTACCTCTCACAACCTACATCCCGAATTATATGCCCTAATCTGTGTCACCCCCCGGCAGTTTTTGCTTTCCAGCCCCCGGGGGTCTCAGTTCATGCCATATAAGTAAGTCTAGATGAAAATATCTTATGAATAAACAAACGGGTTTCAAATTTATGGACTAGCTACCTTCATCTGTGACATTACAAAGCTGATGTACATAAATTGCTGGCCTCTATGACTTGATGAGGCCAGTAGGCGCTAATATCGTCCCCATTTCTATCTTTGATGTTTTTTTTCCCCATTTTTTTTTTTAGAGACTACCCTATTCATGCTGTCAGCTCATTCACAATGTAAAGACGCTTGTGACATACTGTCAAAGCCAAAGTTTTTGGTTGTCAAGAATTCAAGAAATGAGGCCAATCCTCGTATAATCAAAGCAATTTTCTGCGCTCCATGTGCATTCTTGACTGTCAAAACTTTTGATGTTACTGGTACAATCTATTCCCTTCTATTTAACCCACTAAATTAAGGAGTCATATAAATAAGAGACGTACATCTTTTTCCTGTATTGTGCATTCTTTGCAGTAGTAGGCATCTGAGACACCAGGACCTCCACAGATCACACATCTACCTTGATATGATCCATAATTGCATTCGTCACAAATTCGAACCAGCGTGCAAGGTCTAACATAAGAATCGCAGATTACACATTTCCCATCACATTTTTCACACAGCCTTCCAATAGCTGAAACAGAGAAAAGAGAGAATTTAGAACCTTGCACATGCTTTCAATTATCAATTCTTTCTATCATTCATCAATTATCATTTATTATTTTATCAATCACTGAATTTCTGCTGGTCTTACCAAAGAATAATACGACCGGAACGGAAACTCTGTTGGATTTTGAAGCAAATTCATTTCGCGTCCGCCATGTTGGGATATAGGATGTTCACATCTGGATTCGCGCGCGAAAAAAAAAAGTAAAGGACATGATCCGCAAATTTTCATTCTGAAATGCCAATAGAGTAAAAGTGAAGCCAGAAACTTAAGATTACTTTCCAGAATTTACAGAAATAAATGAGTTTCAACACAAATCACACACGTCCGCCATGTTGGGATATAGGACCACAGCGATGCCTATTGGTGCCGTTAAATTCCAAACTTGCTTCCATTGGCTCTTAAGGGAGTTTCCGTTCTGATTGTATTATTCTGTGGTCTTACCTTTGAAGTTTGTGAAATCAACAAATGTCAGGCTCAGAATATAATCAGTACTAGTAACGATAGAAGGCTCTAGTACGTCATCACAAAATTCAAGCACCACCACATTTTGCCGCCTCACAGATGATACGCTACCATCACCTAACTTGAATTTTAAGGAAAAACTTGATTATTTGCCAATATATTCAGCGGAAGTGTACGTTAAGTAATTTGTTAAATTCACCAACTTAGGACGGGCCCAAAGATGACCTATACTATTTGATTACTTATGAGTAATGGTAATCTTTGGTCGCGCCTAACCCGAGTTCAGCTGCCCGTATAAAAATTTGGTTGCTTCTCAACTCTGGTTTGACTCAACTCAGATGCGAATCTGAGTTGAGTTAGGCAAACCCGGTTTGAGACTTGCACATAAACACCGCCGAGTTCCAAACTCGAAGTGACGTGGCACCAATGTCACCAAAACGAGCATGTTGAAAGAGGCATTTCGTGCGGCCATACCGCACTGATCATTACAGCCATTTTCGTCAACGATGTAAACAATCACAGAGAAGAAGAAGAAAGAAACCCTTCTAGCTCGAGGGTGTTTAGGCGCTAACCTGAGTTGAAATCTCTCACATAAATTAGAGTTGGTAATGTTTGCCCAGTCATAAAGGTAAACAAGCCGTTGGAGGGAACAAAGATATGTGTGTATCCGTGTATCGATTTAACATAAAACTTAAAATCTTACCAACACCAGGCTGCTTTCTGCAGAAAATTAAATCTGGATGATGCTTCGCCATAACACAGCCACTTTAAAATGCTCAACAAGGGAAAATAAAAACTCTACTCCTGGAGCACTGCTGGGCGCCGGCGACAATGCTTTCGGAGACTGAAATAACTAAAATAACACTTTCATTGACGACTTCCAGCTAAGATACTCGACGGCTGAATTTTACAATAATATTCGGAAAATAATCAGGGAAGAAGAAAGCGCCAAATTCATTGATTAATTATTAATGCACTCAGGAATAAAGGAAAATCGCCGGAAAATTCTCAAACTGTCGAAAAAACATGGGAGGTTATGTTTGTCCAAAGATTACAATAACACATCTCGCGAAATTCATCACTAAACCGGCTGTTGTTCGTTGCAGTTCGTTGCATCATAATCCATTTGTTGACGTCATTATTTGTTGTTGTATCGCCAAAGTCAATACCATCTAATTCCATACCTGGCCACAGGGGTTTGAGGTTATGTAACTAGGTTGTCTACTTTTACATTGGCTCTTATGGGAGGTAGTGGATTTTTTGCAGTTTTCGACATTTTTCGGTCATTTGGAGGCCGAATTGACGCAAATGGCCCTCTTAGTGAATTACTCCCCTTAATGTTCTTAACATTTTTCAAAAAAAAAATTTTTTTTTTAAAAAATGTTCAGGACATCAAGGGGAGTATTTTACTAAGAGGGTCATTTAACTGAATTCGGCCTCCAAATGACCGAAAAATGTCGAAAACTGCAAAAAATCCACTACCTCCCATAAGAGCCAATGTAAAAGTAGACAACCTAGTTACATAACCTCAAACCCCTGTGGCCAGGTATGGAATTAGATGGTATTGCCAAAGTTCTTGAAAGTTTGTCAAAATGTCAAAAATCTGAGGCAAGAGCAGCCTGAGCAGCACCGTCGTTGTCGAAGCTTTCGTTCCATAGTTATTTTTAGTAATTCTGGAGTTATTAAGGGAAATTTAAAGGAAACCATTCCTCACTAAATTGAAAATAATTTACGTTTTACTAGTTTTGCGCCATTCGTAAGTAGGTTTGTCCTCTTCTACCTATGCGTAGGGACTGAAGTTCGAAAGAGCCATGGGACTAGATTAACTTGGAGTTACTCCCAGAATTTCATTGAAAGGTTTGCACTCTCAATTTTAAATTTTCCACCGCCCCTACCTTCATGTACCGCAACAGATCTAGTTATCAGTGCATATCCACAGCCACTCAACTCAACTCCTTATCGGCTTATCATTCCTGAAAGTTATTACCCATCTGTGCCACAGGTTACTTCGGGTTAAAAATTATCATTTTCGTCTCATATAAGGACAAAATTTCTGTAGTTCTCACTTATTTTTAACATTCCTGCCAGACTTTGTACTATCCTTTTCCCGCAATTTTCAGTTCTATTCTCTTGGCAGAACTTATCAGTAAGTTTGCACTCTTTACTTGCCTTGGTAGAATTTTGTATGGCATAAAAAAAAAATGTTGTTCGTAAAACTTCTATCATTTGTTTTAAAGTTAAGGAGGACAGATGCACATTCCCTAATCTGAGCTCATGGGTGGGTATAGGAATTTGTTTGCCTCTTTCTCGTTCAATTTAAATTTCGAAAGAGGAGGACAGAGATAGGAGCTTAAGTCAAGTGATGGCCCCCTCTGCTATCCTTTTCTAATACATATGTTTAAATAGTAAAAGAGAGAGAAAGGCAAATTTCTGTATCCGTCCATGTCTGAGTTTCAGTGAGGTAAGAACTGTTTGGCTTTTCTGTCGAGTGACCAGAGTGCAAGTAGAACAGCATTTCGAGTAGGCAGCGAGTCAGTTGACATGAAGTGATGAGCTACCAGAATGTATCAGTTCGTGGTTGATTAGTATTAGACTTGCCGTTATTCAATTGCTTACCGGTGTGTTTTGATGCATTCCAGACGTAGGCACGACAGCATGCCAAGACCAAATACTCAAAATGCTACATAGTTCTATGCAACTGGCTAAAAGACCAATATGCAAAGAACCAAATATCTTCAGCACTGGAGAAATTTACCCAGCGGATGATCATTGCCTCATGGAAGAGAATGAGGACATCTTTTTTGTAGACTTATTTTAGGGGGTGTCTCCACCTGCGAATTTAAAATCACGAATAAACTAATTGAGCTAATGAGCTGCCTTGAAGTCGATAGGTCGAGTCCGATGTATCAACAACAAAGAAGCCCATTGGCTGAAGCAGTCAATTCGCGCTTTTAAATTCGCAGGTGGAGACATCCCTTTGATCTTATAGTTAGAATTTCTCTAACCCTTGGATTTATTTGTACAGACCTACTCCATTATCACTGATAATTTATCCTGTTCATTTCTTTTCTCTTGATACCAGGAGCTGACCTTCTCAACCAAAGAGAACAAGGCCCCATCTTTCACAAGACTTTAATTCTGAAAATGACAGCTGTTGCCATGACGAACAGAAGTTGGGATCCTAGTAAGTATTCTTTCTTTTTATTTGCCGTAATTTCCAACAATCTCTAATGAATGCATGTAATCAGTAGATCTGCATCATTTGATGATATCATTATTCATCATAAAGGCCAATAAACTTTGAGTTGATTATGAGGTGGGTGACGCCTGTTAACGGATTTCGCTGAGTACCATGAATGCCCACAGGCTACTATCGCCTTGTGTGACAATATGTATCAAGAAACAAAATAAGTGTAAATAAACAAGCTCTCTGAATCCAAATTTAAACTAGATTCAATCACGATTAGTAATCCAAGAGGTCTCCAGCTAGAAATGAATCCGGGAACCAGGGCTGCCGTTTTGCATTTAATCAATGCTATTTTTCAATTCACTGATGATTTCACCGGTTGAGAAAAGATTACACAGTTCAGTTCATGTATTACTGTAATGAACTAAAATACTCGCATCTGTAATCTTTCCTCAACCGGTGGAGTCGTGGATGACTTTAAAAAACTTGCGGATATTTTAACTAACTAATGGAGTTTTCACCGATTAAGGAAAGATTACAGATCAGAGTATTTTCGTGCATTACAGTCATACACTGAACTGAGCTGTGTAATCTTTTCTCAACCGGTGGAATCATCGGTGAATTGAAAAATAGCATTGATTACACGCAAAACAGCAGCTTTGCCGGCAAAACTGAAAACTTACGGAAGGTTTAGGTCAATTGTAGAATTATTCGTAGATTAATTCGATTGACTCGTGGTTGCCTGACTCGCCGAATAACTTCCGAATAATTTTTTGCCCAACTCTGTCTCCAGCGGATTGCTGAATTAGATTGAATCTGAATTGCCAATCCTCGCTGCTTCTGGACAGAATCTAGCACTGGATTGACCGTGCACTGTGTAGTTAGGGATATGCTTGCAAATTAGTCTACCTTTCATTTCGAATATTTGTATTTTTTCAGCTTTGTCTAACTTACTAGCCTCTTTAAAAGAATCACAACAAGAACTGACTAGCTCGGAAGAAGAATTTTCATTTTTAAGTAACCTGCTTCAGTCAAAAGAACTTCACGCTTTAGTTCAGGTGCATAATAAAATACTGGATGGAGTCAAGGATGAAAAAGCCAATCCTATTCTATCAAGCTCAATGCAAATTGCTTTGGAAGTTTTGGAAGTTATCCTCCCGCGCATTAACTTGAGTGAAGACAGTAAAGAACTTTTCTTTCTCTTGCAGCGTCCTCACATTCAGGTTGGTCTTTTATCTGTCGGATTTTAATTGTGAATAAAATACGGTGGATGTCAAGCCAGTCGGGGGTCATCGAAATCCGAACATCTGTTGTTAAAATAAAGGACAACGTTCTTGAAAGCATTTTTCAGAATGTCATCAGATTAAGAGAAAACTAAGAACAAGAATGATTCACAAAATATCAAAAGTAACTGAAATTCATAAATCATACTATAAATAAATTGGAATAACTAAAATCAATAAAATTACAAAGTTGGAATAATATTGACAGAGAGAAGCAAAAGCATAAAAAAACAAAAGAAAATGTTTTAGACTATTATTATTGTAGTTTTCATTTTCACCAAGATATCATTCAAAAGCTTATTCTCGACTCTCATTAGCTAGATTTGTCACCAATCAGCAGCATCCGTTAGCAATCATCAATTCTTGAAGTGAATGATGCTCGATCGCAAAAATTTGCTTCATATGTCACGTAGCTAATCTTCTCAACCATAATTGATTTTAGGGTCTATTGTGTGCTCATGATGCTGTCGCCCAAAAAGACTACTTCCCTCGCTTACCCGAAATTCCTCAAGAAGTCGATGATAATGAAGAGACCATAAAAATTGTGCAGCTAGTCAAAAGCAATGAGCCCATGGTGAGTATTCCTTCCTCCCTCTCCCTCTCAATTTTCCAACTTGAATGTATTTTTGATGCATTGTACTGTTCTCTCTCTGTTGTCTCCTGTAATATAGTTAAACTTTGATGACCAAACCAAGAAGAACAATTACAGAATAGGGCTCTTGCCAACTATTGTTGTAAGCGATTGAACAGTTAATTCTTGAGTAAAATCCACCAAAAATTACATTAAGCTCATGAAAAAATTATGAAATTTACTCTCAGACTCACAAATAGACTTTCAAGTTTAGAAGAAAAAAGGAGACGAATGAAACTTGATTCATAATAAGAGCCAATCTTGTATTAAAATTTTTTTTAAAATGACTTACATAAAAGTCAAAGCCAAAGGCCTTTCGATCCATAAGATCAACTCCAGTGGCATTAAGTGCGCCAAAAAAAAAAAATTAAAAACAATAGAAGCAATAAAGAAAAAATTAAAAACAATAGTTAAGCAATAAAAAACAATAGAAGCAATAAAAAACCAAGCAATAAAAAAAAAAAAAAAACAACAATAGCGGGTTTTAGTAATGGCGACTGCCAGTGATGAGCGTTCCAAGCAAAGCCAGTTTGTCTCTCTCGCACTCACGTGACCCCTATGTACTGCCATTTCACTCTAATTTCAAAAATCTTATGTAGAGACTTATTTTGTGAAATTTTATGGCAGAAATGAATTTCTCGAGGCATTTTAATGCGATTTTGATAATAATATGTCGTAAAACAAGGCCCTGTATACGATTTGCGATACTAGAAAGAGATGGATATACATGAGGGTCACGGGATAGTGAGTGAGATAGTTTGGAACGCTACGCGAGTTTTATCACAACCGATTGCGACCGATGAGTGCATTGTTGTGGTTGTTGACTAACCGTTGACATCGCATTAAAACCGTCTATAGAAGCAATAAAAAACCAAGCAATAAAAAAAAATTAAAAACAATAGAAGCAATAAAAACCATGTTAACTAATAAAAACAGCATGATGTGAAGTTGTGTGTGTTTTATTTTCTTCATGTTACACTTTATGCCACGGAAGATGGTCTTGTAGATCGAAAGACCTTTGGCTTTGACTTTTACGCGAGTCATTTTGAAAAAAATGTCAGTGCAAGATTTGCTCTTATTATGAATTTAGTTTCATTCGTCTCCTTTTTCTTTTAATCTATTACATCTTGCTCTTTGCAATGTTTCAATGGAGCTGTTGCAAACTTTTGCTACAGGCTTATTTGATTAGGGGGTATAACCCTGTAAAAATAACGATTAGCGCACTAAAAAATCACGAAATCCTCTCCTTAACTCACAAAATGCTTTAAAACGCGAGACCTTATTTGCGGCGGAGGCTGCGGTTTTCTTATGGCAATTGTATGCTTCTTCTTCTTCTTGTGTGGTGTTGCGAGAACACCTCATGTAGATGGCGCTGATTGAAGATAGGGAAACTCAATGCAAAGCGCGGCCCCGGCCGCCATTACGGTCTCGCGTTTAAAAGCATTTTGTGAGTTTAGGAGTGGATTTTGTGATCTTTTAGTGCGCTAATAGTTGTTTTTACAGGGTTTTACCCCATTTTCATCTATCAATAAGCCTGTAGCAAAAGTTTGCAACAGCTCCATTCAAGTTAAAGACATAATGACAGAGCTACGGAAGTACCATGAAAGATTCTTATCAAATATGAGACTTTCCTCTGTGTTTCTGTAGAGAGAGAGCCAAATTAGGCTGGAATCTTCTATGATACCTGCACCTGCATAGCTCCGCCATCTTTGCTCTTAAATGGCAGAGCTACGCAAGTACTATGGGAGATTCCTGTCTAATTTGTCACTCTCTCTGTAGAAACACACAAAGAATAGTCTCAAATTGGATAGGAATCTTTCATGGTACCTCCGTTGCCCTGCCATTATGCTTTAAACTGTAAAGTCTTTTTGTGAGTCTGTGAGTGAGTTTTGTAATTTTTTTGTTCTATTAGTCATTTTTGCTGGATTTTACTCAAGAACTAACTACTCATTCGCCTTAGCAAAAGTTAACCAGAGCCCCATACCTATGGAGACACATTTATTGATTGAATGTTACCCTCAGAGTTGTGAACAATATTCGAACAACATTAATGTCTGATCAGAGATTGGGTTTTGATGTGAACATTTTTACTACCCCTAAATTTCAACTAGCCGTAACTTTTTGAATGGTTGGAATGACTCCTAGTTTGTGCCATATTTTGTGTTCACATTTGGTTCATTTACCCTATAGCTCGTTGAATTTTCCCCTTGCTGCCGATTCTTCAGGTAAGATGACAATATTGATAAACAACAGGTCTGCTTTTTAGTCTGTGGTTTGTAGAATTTTGTCTATAAATTGACAATTCTGCTGACCTACAACCTAAGGCCTTTGTACACGCTCAAATGGATTCGATCAAGCTGCAGAATTGCCAACCTGACATTTCTAAAATTCAAACATAACCTTGACCAAAGCACCTCCAAAACGGGTTTATGCAACGGTTGGCTCACCTGCCGTTTGTGGTGGATTTCAAGCTCATTGATGCCGTTTTGATGGTCCTAGTTTAAGCGTGTACGAAGGCCTTTAGGAGCAGCAAACCTGCTGTTTGTTGAAATGAGGCGCTTTCATCAACTTGGGTCTAATAAGGACTTTTTAGACTTGCAGTATGTCTATCTAATTTCGAATGACATGAACAGTGTAAAATTAAGCTCTCTTTAAATAGATTAGAACGCAAAGAAAACACTGCTAAAAAAACTTCTCGATTTGACTTGTATCTATTTTGTTGTTGATTTGCTACCATAAGGATGGTGCTCAAAATGCTGAACCAATTGTGGTAAGTGCTCCCTGTTCTAATACATGCAACCATTAGGTCACCACTCTACATGTTTTAACTTTTTCCTGTTCGAAATTCAGAACTCTGTTTGTCCAGAAATTGTTTCTACATGAAAAAAAAGATCCGTGAAAAATTAAAGAACAGTACAACTTTCCATTATTTAAGCATAATCATCTGTCATCCTATTCAAATTACCCAAAAAAGGGGACTTTTTGAAAAGTGACTAGAGGTGCCATCTAGCAGATTGAAAAATCCCTTCTTTTTGCCTGAAAATACGTTGAGAAAAATTGTCCATGTTGTACTGGAGGTTTCAGGTCGTTTGGTCTACTAAAAATTGGTCTACAGTCACTAGGTCTAATAAATTACGTCTAATGACAAAAAGTATAATTTTAGGTCATTTGGTCTATGGTCTATTAAAAATTGGTCTACAGTTACTAGTTCTAATAAATTACGTCTAATGACAACAAGTCTAATTTCAGGTTGTTTGGTCTACTAAAAATTGGTCTACAGTCACTAGGTCTAATAAATTACATCTAATGACAACAAGTCTAATTCCAGGTCGTTTGGTCTATTAAAAATTGGTCTACAGTCACTAGTTCTAATAAATTACGTCTAATGACAACAAGTCTAATTTCAGGTCGTTTGGTCTACTAAAAATTGGTCTACAGTCACTAGGTCTAATAAATTACGTCTAACGACAACAAGTCTGATTTATTAGGTCCACTGACAAGAAGTCTAATAATCAAGGACGTATACTTGACAAAAAGGGCAACAGACTTTTGGTCCAGGAAAATAGTCCACAACGTGAAAACCTACTTAACAAATGCGGCTATTAAAGAATTGGTCCGCAAAATTTTCCAATGAATTAGGAGTAGACCAATCGTACGCACTGCATCGAAAAAAAAAATTGTTTTGTGGTGAGGACCCGTCTATACAATCACAGTTACAATAATACGACGCGAATAACTGTCAATTTACTTCTTGTCATAAGAAATGTAGAAAAAATAACCATTGAAATTTTAAGCGTAGATGTTATTTGTTAGTAGGCAAAAGAATAAGTTAGACCTATTTTGCAATTAGACCTTATTTGTAAGTAGACATAGTTTGCCAATAGACAAGGAATCAGTAGACATAAAATGCTGGTGGACGAAATGACACATTAGACGAAACGATTGTGGACGAAATAATGGTATAGACCTAATTTTAAGTAGACCAAAAAAATAGTAGACGTAATTGCCGTAGGCCAAATAACCTCTAACTGTGCTGGAACATAGTTGGGGGGGGGGGATGCTGAAGTTTAGGAAAGCTTAATAAACAAAGATGCTTTGTTTTTGTTTTTACTGCCAGCATTAAAATGTCAGAAACAAAAAACATCCTACATCCCTGAAGTCCTAATTTTACATTGTTAATTATGAGATGCTCCAGCTTTTCACAAACTCCTATTTTCAAACAATATTTTGTTGTTCTTGTAAGTTCAATTAGAATTCAAACCCGACCAATCATCCAATTTCCAAGCCAAAATTGCATATAAATGCAATTGGATGGCTAGAATTCACAATTGGAGCTTGTGCATCAAATTCGACAAAGTTCTTTTAAAGTACTCATTGTAAAGTAGAAAAATCTTGAACTTTCCAAATCCCAACAAAATTTCTCACTTGCCTTCTTTTTGTAATTTTAAAGGGAGCAACAATTAAAACTGACGAAGACACTGGTAAAATTGTCATAGCGAGAGTAATGCATGGAGGAGCGGCTGATAGATCCGGTCTCATTCACGTCGGTGATGAAGTTTGTGAAGTAAACGGTATCAATGTTGAAGGCAAAACGCCCAACGAAGTGTTGAAAATTTTGGTAAGCATCTATCTAGTTCTCCTGTCTTATCTACTACTTTTCTTTACTCCAACGGTTCGCTTTATTTAATATTTATTCATTTAAACGGGACACAATCTATAACAAAGATATAAGCAATATGAAATAAGGATTAGATAATAATGAGATCCAAAACGAAAAACTTCAGAATAATTCAGGGAAGTTATTTTTTTTTTTCTTTAAAAAATTAGTTGATTGATGAAGGTACTTAACCCTTTTCAGAACCACGCCCAATCTATCTAGTTCTCCTGTCTTATCTACTACTTTTCTTTACTCCAACGGTTCACTTTATTTAATATTTATTCATTTAAACGGAACACAATCTATAACGAAGATATTAGCAATACTAAATAAGGATTAGATAATAATGAGATCCAAAACAAAAAACTTCACAATAATTCAGGGGAGGTATTTTTTTTTTCCCTTTAAAAATTAGTTGATTGATGAAGGTACTCAACCCTTTTCAGAACCACGCCCAAGTATACTCGCTTCTGTGACTGGATCTGCCTCACATAATTTCAGTTTTTTATTCACAATAATTGCAACTCAAAATTAATCATATTTTATAAATAATGTTTTCTCGAGCGTCTTCAATAATTTGCGTGAGCAAAATCAGCATCCAGGTTCAGGAATACTTAACTTCCCACTTATGTATGTGAGCAAACGTTGATGTGACTCTGTAACCTGGTCGTGAAAGGGTTAATTTATTTCATTTATTTATTCATTCCATACGAATGCATTGGCTGTTGATGAAGGTACTTAATTTATTTGATTTATTTATTCATTCCATACGAATACATGGGCTGCTGATGAAGGTACTTAATTTATTTGATTTATTCATTCATTCCACATGAATACATGGGCTGCTGATGAAGGTACTAAATTTACTTGATTTATTTCATTACAAATTAATATTCTAGGAGCTATTTTACAAGTGAAGCAAAGTGTGATTGTTTCTAACGGTAAATCTTATTTCATCGACTTATTTTCTATTTGAATGTTCTCAGCAAAACTCGGAAGGTACAATCACATTCAAATTGATCCCCGCAGAAAACAAGGACTTTGGGCGGGAAAGTAAAGTACGTGTTCGAGCATTGTTTGATTATAATGCTTCTAAAGATCAATATATTCCATGTAGAGAAGCTGGTTTAGATTTTGTGAAAGGCAGCGTTCTTCATATTGTCAGTCAGAATGACCCATACTGGTAAATAATAACATACTGCTCTCCTACTATTTTTATTTTTATTCAACTCTTAAACTGAAACTGAAACCAACAGGCTGAAATCTTCGAAAGCTTGGATGGTGTATGAGAGTGGTACAGATTGCAAACAAATTAAGTGCAGAGAGTTTGTTTTTTTGTTTTTTTTTATTGAGTGCTCTAGGCACTTCCTTCCCAAATTTGAGAGTCCCTGGTAGGTCGCCGTTACTCTCCTATCCTTTGTTTTAAGAATACATACTTTGATTGTCTTTCCTACCCCTTCTTTTTTTATGCAGTCCAGTCGTTTGCTGTGAAATATCAGCAGAAGGAACCACGTGTTTGGGCGGCTGGACTTTACTACAACTGCAACTTTTTTGCTGTACCCCCGTTGTGGGTCCATTAACCCTAGAAAGACCAAGGTCGGGCAAAAAGTGCCCGGAGTTTAACATTTTTTCTGCTGCAACTAAATTTTTCATTATCTAGGGGTGTCTTTCCAGCTAATTGTCAGTTATGAGATATGACTTAAAGGCTCCAACACGAAATTTGAAAAAAAAAATATATTCCCCTTAATGTCAACTTAATGTTAGTCGTACTTGTGACTTTTTTTCTAGGATGAACTTTCCTAAAAATCACTCCTCAGATCAACTATTTGACCATTTTTGGCTTCTATTTAAAGAAATATTAAAATTAAACCTGTCAAGGAAATTTGTTCCCAATTTTTTTATAGGTACTTGGCAATTATGGAAGAATCTATAGCTACATACTATTTTTAGTTCGGCAAGAAAGAGAAATTTATTCTCACTCTAACAAAATTGTGAATAGTATACATTTTACTGTCTCTTTTCAATTTTTGATCTTTTATATCTCAATAAACGTTTACTATAAAAAAAATTGCAATATTGACCCCAAAATTAGCTAAACTAAGGCCTATTACAACCTGGGCCTTTTTTGCCTGGCCTTGGTCTTACTTGTGAAAGTAATTACCTTGGTCGTTCTAGGGTTAAGAGTCATGGCCCACAAAGTATGCGCATTTGTGTGGATCCTAGTTTGACCATTCTCTGTCGTAGCGCAGAATTTTTTCGAATCAAAATGGAAACTTTGGTTCATTTTGAAGCATTGTGTTCCGGTCAGCCATTGTGAGAAGCTCAAAACAATCCTCATGCAAAGCAATGCTGAAGACAGAGACAGAGAAATGTCACCAAAATAGACCGGATAAATGTTTCAATTAGTTCTTATGGAAGTTTCCATTCTGATTGTATTATTGTGTGATCGTAAGAGTTAACCCATATATGCCCAGTGGGTCGTTAGCGACCCACTTGTTGTGTTATTTTTGGACCAAATGTCTGTCAATTAGGACCAATTTTGGGAGTTTTTAGCTCGTAAAATTTAGCTGCCCCAAAAAATTTCTGTGTTTTTAATTTTTTCGTGTTTTCAGTTCTCAAATTGTGTTTCTTGAGAAAAATGCCTAAAAATTCCAAATAATTCTGGGCATATATGGGTTAAAATAAAACCTGTTTTCTGGTCGCGTATTATTGAGTGATTGTAAGGGTTAAAATAAAACCTGTTTTCTGGTTGCGTATTATTGTGTGATAGTAAGGGTTAAAATAAAACCTGTTTTCTAGTTGCGTATTACTGTGTGATAGTAAGGGTTAAAGTAAAACCTGTTTTCTGATTGTGTTTTATTGTGTGATCGTAAGATTAAAATCTGTTTTCTGGTTGCAATCTCTTCATTTTCTACAGGAACCAAACCCACAAGAAAAACCGCCAACAATAAATTTATGTGGTAAAGTTCTAATTTATAGCGATGAGGTCATGAGGGTAAGTCATGTTCTTTCTCTAAACTAACTCAAAGGATCTAAAAAATTCAATTTCCACCAAACCATTTAAAGAACATTTTACTCAGTTTCATCTCTAATCATTTTTGTAGGTGGCAAGCTCGAATCGAAGGAGACAAAAACACAAGAGCAGGTTTAATTCCGAGTCGTGCTTTACAAGAAAGGAGGATAATACATGAACGGTCTCTGATGGGGAAAGACCCTCACAAAGGTTTGTCTTTAAATCCAATCAATTTCTCTTCCCAGATCTTTTGCTTTTAAACTTGTGTTTTGCTTTTGCTTGTTTTTATGAAACTTTAACTTAATGGATTGTACAGGAGACCTTTTCTGGGTTAGGCCTCATCAATCAAATGAAGGACTAGTTGTAAATTTTTAATTGGACAAAGCTCTGCGGAAGGGAACCAACTACAGCTCGTTTCAGAAGTGTAGGCGCACCTAGACCATAATCTTTGGCAAATTTTCAATTTTTATTCCTTCAACTCAAAACAAAACTTGCCTCCGACTGTAAAGGTTTGATTTTGAAGTGTTCTTCAATAAAAGACCAAAGCTCAAATTCATTTTTATAAATGTTCATTTTGTAACATGAGAAATAATATTGAAAAATTCTTAAGATTATAGGTCTAGGTGCGCCTACACTTCTGTAACAATCTCTATAAGGGTTGTTCAATAAATAAGGAACTTTTGTTTATAAACGTGAGAACGAATCAAGCGAAAACCGAACTTTTGAAGTTATGTACCAACCGTACACTTACACGGTACCAACATAACTTCCAAAGTCTATTCTGACTGCTGCCAACCTATGAAAACTGAAATTAGCCGAACTCTATGGTACTGCTTTAGCCTTTAGGGCCTTTTTCAACGATAAGTTTATTTTCATTCTTTGTTTGTTTGTCCAAAGCGTGTCATATTTGGTGTGGTAAGTGATTCCTTAGTGTTTGATGTCACATTTATGTCTCTTGTAGCTTTTGTCTGCATATTTTGTCTCACTTTTGAATTGAAAATTCGCCAAAAATTTTTGGTGAGCTACAGCTACCCTTCAGCTGAAATTAACTCTACTACTACACTACTACCACTTTTTCCAAACAAGTACAAACAGATTATCTGGAAATAATATTTTAATTTTCAAGTTTTTGTCTTCTCAAAAGTTTAAAATAAAAGATTAAAAAGTAATAAATATATAAATGGATATATGATTGAATTTGCAAATCAGTAAGCATGTATAAGATTAAGAATAAGTGGAAGGAGAAATTGCAAGAAAACAGAGAAATTGATTAAGCTTTTTACTCTGTTTTGATTGCATTCTTGTTGCTCTCATAAATATTTTGGTTCTTTCATAACAATTTTTTTTCCTTTTCATTCATTTACCTGACTTTTTTCTTTTATTTAAAATCGAAAGCTCTCATGTCGCGTCTTAAAACAAAACTAACAAAATCTATGCAATATTACATCATTTGCAGAATTCCTAGCAAACGGCAGCTGCCTTGGAAGCCCAGAGAAAGTCCAAATTTTAGGACTTTGCTCTGAGTTTGCAAAATCATCGTTAGGATTTTCTGATTGTGAAACTCCTAAATGCGCAGTTCGTACTAAAAAAATTATGTATGACACTGCAGAGAGCGATGATTTTGATCGGGAAGAAATTGCAACTTACGAAGAAGTGATCAAACTCTATCCGAAGCCTGGTTTTCATCGTCCTATAGTCCTTATTGGTCCTCCAGGAGTCGGAAGGAATGAACTCAAACGACGATTGATCGCCACTGATCCAGAGAAATTTGGAACGCCAGTCCCTTGTAAGTATCGCTTTTATATTTATTTAAACACAGTTGCAAAAAAGAGTTTAGGAAAGAAAATGGTGGAGTTATAAGAATGTATAGGGAATGGGGCTCTTGCAAACTTTTGCTACAGTGGATTGAAGAGTTGATTCTTGCATAAAAACCTGTAAAAATGACGATGAGTACTCTAAAAAATCACAAAATTCACTCTTGGAATCGGGCTTAGTGGCGGAAAGACGCAGGTATCATGGGAGATTCCTTTATAAATTTAGAAATATCTCTGATTATAGGGATTATCATGGGACAAAGTCATGTTATAAGTCTATCTGAAAATAAAACAAGCGTTGACGGTTCCTCCCCCCTTTTTAACCTCAAATCAAAAACTGTAATCAATTCAATTAAAACTGGTTTTGAATGGAAGTACTAGCAGAGCCATTAGTCCTGTGTCAACGATTCAATGCAACCCGCACTACTTGTAGCCTGAACTTCTCTCAGTCTTGAGAGAAGTTTGCCAAAAGCACAAATTTTAGGAACGTACTTCAGGAGCATACTTCAGGAAGATATCCTGAAATTTTCAAGCTGAAACACTCAAAAACAAAACCGGAAATTATGAAATACGAAAATGTCCATAAGCTTCAATAAGTGTGAGTGAGGCAGTTAGATATATTCTCATTCACTCTCACTCACTGAGCTTATGGCGAAATGAATTTCATAATTTACGGCCTTATTTCTAAACCAATTTTGTTTGTTTTGGGCCCGAAAAATCCATAAAAAAATTTTGCATATGCTGAAATTCATGGACTTTGCGTTTTTGCTTCATTTTCAATTTAAAATGCCAAAAACACGACTCAACAGCGATTAGTGGGGCCATCAATTGGATTGAAATCTGGAAAAGTTTTGCCTGGAATCACCTTAAATGTGGCACTGCTCTGAACATTTAAGTCGTAGAAAGTGTCATTATGGTTCAGAATTAGCTGAGTAGTCAACAAAAGAAAACTTTGAGAAAAAGTCCTTTCCTTTGGTGCTGATAGTATCTCCCTTTGAAAAAAAGTCCTTTCCTTTGGTTCTGATAGTATCTTCACTCGTCTCTTTCCACAGTCCAGTTATTTGCTTTGAAATACAACTGTAAGGAACAAATGTTTTGGGCGGCTCGAGTTTACCGTTCTTTCTGTTTATTTCCATTAACCTCAAATTCTGTTGACTTCCAGACACTTCAAGACCCATAAGACCTGGTGAAATTAATGGAAAAGAATACTTTTTCGTCACCCGAGAGGAAATGCAAGAACAGATAGAAAACGGAAATCTCATTGAATTCGGAGAGTATAAAGGAAACTTCTACGGCACATCAGCCGAAAGTGTCGTTTCAATAATCAACTCTGGTCTTATCTGCGTTCTAACTCCTCATTATCAGGTATTTTAAAACTTTACTTTACTTCATGTCAGAATAGTCAAAAGTGACAAAAATCAATAAATTCTAATAGTGATTGAAACTGTAAATTTTTTCCTCTCTATAGGTATACTGGTACCGTAGCCAGTGGCGTACGCAGGATTTTGTTTTTGTAGGGGCTTGCACTGATGGGTACTCTTGGTACTGAGTCTTTAAATCAAGTTCAGGTTCTCTTTGCACGGAATCCTTTTCAAGATTCAAACCGTGATAGTTATTGTGATACCATCCATTTTTCTTACCAATTGTCTTTCCATCCGCAGTTTATCGAATTTTTGAAACTATTCGTAAAACGAAGTATTTGTCTTTATGTTTTAGGCACTAAAAATGCTACGAACACCACAGTTGAAGCCTTTCATAATATATATCAAGCCGCCATCTTTTGAAGTACTAAAAGAAACCAGGTCTTCAGTTCATGCCCGCTCAACGTTCGATGAATTCAATTCAAGAGGTTTTACTGTAAGTATTTTCAGAACACCTTTTCAAGCGTTTGTTATGGTAGAACATAAATTATAGATTCTGTATCAGAGATGGGTTAGATCAAAAGCTTTCCTAAATCTTAGATTTTAACGTCTGAATCTTTGAATCCAAATCTGAATCCAGAACCAAAGATTTGTAGCTGGAGCCACTGTCAAAATTGAAATTTGCACCTCTCCTTGAGATTACAATGAATAATACTTTCAGACCTGAAATTTACTGTTCAATAACTAATTCAAGATATTTTTGCGCAAACAGAAATTACTTTCAATGATTACAATTTGAGTTATTGCGATTAGAGCCCTAAGCCGGAGCAGCTCCAGTTTCAGAGCTCCGATTGCAATAATTCAAACTGTGTTCATGGAAAGTAATTTCTATGTGCGCTAAAACATCTTGAATTAGTTATTGAATGGTAAATTTTAGGTCTGAAAGTATAATTCATTGTTTTCTCCAGGAGAGGTGCAAATTTCAATTTTGACTATAGCTCCGGCTCCCAAGCCCTGTCCAGAACCATTGCAGTCTTCCTCATTCCACCTCAAACGCTCACCTCTGATAAAAGTAGGTATTTTTATTCCATCTGTATGCTGGTTTACTCTTTCTACAAACATCTATTTCCTTAATTTTTCATTAGAATAATTGAATTAATATTAAACTGTTTGACTGAAACGTCCAGATTGTTTGTTTTGTTAATGCATTTAATTGACAAATTTTCCATTTCCTTTTTTAAAGAATGGATTAAATAATTTGTAAGTAAACTGAACGTTGTACAAATTAGACAGTTTGACAACATTTCAATGAACAGTTTAAATTGGACAAATTTAAAATGAACGGCGTTTTTTGGATGATTAGTGTACAGGACGAATTTGGATTGCTGTGTCAAACTTTATTCCTGTCCCCATCCGGATCGACACAATGAACTTTTACTGTATTTTATCTGTAAAACACTGCCAGACTTCTTGGTTTGTAGCACTGGCGCAACCAGGATCTCTTCCATCTCTCTCATTTCCCATTTGAATGTATAAGTAGGAAAAGGACAGAAAGAGGGGGTTTTATCCCGTTGTCCATCCTTGTCTAACATACGTTTTTTAATGGAAAAAAGAGGGAGATGAAGAAACTCTCGGTGCGTTACTGGTTTGTAAACAAATGTGCAAAAACCGCATCTAAAAGCGGTGCCCGTTGAGCCTAAAACTCATGACCAATCAGAGACTGATTACCCTTTTGTCTTAACTCTTTACTTACAGGGACTCCAGAATACCCTGCTTGCTTCCTGCGGGCTGATTATTTACTTCATCGTTAAACCGATGGTTAAGACTGTGTATGAGTGATTCTATTGGTCGAATATTGTAAAGCTTAGCCGTTGCTATGGTAACCATCGTTATAGTGTCCGTTTTTTAAAGGTTACTCATGAATAGCCTTTATAAAACGTGACTCTTAACGATGGTTACTATGGCAACAGCCAAGTTTTACAACTTTCGACCAATAGCATCACTCGTAGACAGTTTTAACGATCGGTTTAACGATAAAGTAAATGATCTGCCCGCTGGTTTTTTTGTATGACTAATACTAATGTAAAACAAAATCTCTTTCTTTTAGGATGATGAGTTTCACGAAATAGTCGGAAGCAGTGAGCGAATCGAGTTTCTCTACGGACACATGTTCGATGAAACGATACTCAACGATGATCTATCTTCTGCTTTCGAGCAGCTCCTGTATTCAGTCCATCGAGTGGATACAGAGCCAATGTGGGTCCCAGCTTCATGGGTAGATTAATTCGGTAGTCAATCATCAATCAAGGTGTAATCTTCAGTATGAAACAAGATTTATATACCATGCAATTTTGCAGCTTAAAATAGATAATTTGTGGGAAAGCAATAAGCGCAGGCTTAATGTCCCTGGCTACAAACTAGTTCTTTCAAAAGCTCTGAAGAGTTGTTGAAAATATATTTTATAGGCTTAGTCACCTTGTTTGTCATTCATTGAATTTTCCTTGTTTGTTTGGAAGTCATGAAGTTGAGTCTGCGAGCTTGTCTCCATCCTAACGTTTTCTTACACTTACTAATATTTACTGCTTGTTGTGAGTTTCCAAGGAGCTCATGGTGAATTTGCGGCTGTATATCGGTACATTCGATGAACACAAATTCTTGGACAGTAAGCTACAGCTACAGATAGGGTTAAATCAGCAGGCCGATCATTCACTTTATCGTTAAACCGATCGTTAAAACTGTCTACGAGTGATGCTATTGGTCGAAAATTTTAAAACTTGGCTGTCGCTATGGTAACCATGGTTAAAAGTCACGTTTTATAAAGGCTATTCATGAGTAACCTTTAAAAAACGGACACTATAACGATGGTTACCGTAGCAACAGCTAAGTTTTACAATATTCGACCAATAGAATCACTCATACACAGTCTTAACGATCGGTTTAACGATGAAGTAAATGATCGGCCCGCTGGAATGATTACTCATGAAAATAATGTTGGGAGCAGCGGAAAGTTCCAAAATTAATTCACAACCTCAACATGCGTTTAACAAAATTCACAGATGGCGCTTAACGGCTCAAATAAGCGAGTTTCTATGAGAAAAGTGATTCATCTTATAGAAAGCTGCAATTAGGTACGACTCTGTCATTGTGACCTGCTCATTTGACCTCTTAACCCTTTCATACCTGAAATTATTTTTTTTTTCAGAAACGGATTTTCTGACCAACATAGTTGATCTTAGCGCTGTCTCCTCATCTAAATTTATGCGCATATTGTATTTTTATGTTTTCCATAAGATTCAATGTTATTCAGATGTAAGTACATTGAAATATACACCAGGTCTGAAAGGGTTAAAATGCATTTTGTGGGTTCATGAGTAAATTTTGAAACTTTTTGATGCTTTCAATGTAATTTCCGCGTGATTTTATGCTGGAAGTGTCTTCCGTCACGCTGTTGCGAAAAATTTCAACAGATCCATTGTTTGCTGGTATGCAGAAATCAGAGGCAACAGAGACCACCCACTACCTATCTCGCCCTTGTCAAAATTGGGTAGCACCTTTTAGTTTGGGGTCGCAACAAAACAACGTCCAATGGCTCCTTTATTGACTGTTGAGCAAAGATGTTGGTGTCAGTAGCCAATCAGCATGAAGCATTTTTGTTTTGGTCGTTGGTCAGCAATAAACATAAGAGCTGTTGGATATTGTTACCCATGTCACTTTGTTGAGTCCCCAAAAATAAAGTCATCCACCTCGCGATCGGCTAGTGCGTGGTCTACTGAATCAATTTAAATTTTAAAAGTGCATAGTCAATGTCAAAATCATTGAAAGAGCGAAAATTGCAAATTTAGTGGTGACTTGTGGTTTGAAAAATTACAACACCAACGTTGCACTTTTAACCATGAAAGCGAGTTTGTACCTTGACAATATTTCTCTTTTTTCGCGACACAAAATAATTTCTGAATCCAAAAGTTTGTGTTCAAAGGGTTTGTTGATATTATGCGCGGAATGTTTGCCTTAACCCAATGATGGTTTCTTTAAAGACAAAAGTTTGAGACGTTGGCGTACAATTATCATGTATCATATCTAAAGCTTAACAGTTTTCCGTAGTCTCATTAAAAGCATTTGGATTCATCAGGCAATTTTTGTTCGAGCGGAACTCTTGGAATGTTCAACCCGCAGTGAAGTTCGGTTTGTTGTTTCGAGATCATTGCTGTAGTAGAATGTTTTATAGAATAATACGCTAGTAAAGAAATAATTGTTTTATTAGGCTGGAGTCTAATTAGCCTTTGAAATCTTGCGCAGACCAAATCAGGAAAGTTGATTAACATTATTCGACTCTTGACCAGAAACTATTTCCTGAACACAATGGTATTAGTGGTTTGAGTGATCCAAGGGTTCCAAAACAAAATGCTCTGATCATTCCATGAATTTCATGTAAATAAAAATCCCACTTTGTAACAAAGCAAATCTTTGATAATCAGCAGCTTGCTAATTAACAGAAAACAGCTCAGTTGATTGTAAATTCGTTTGCCTAATTCATAGAGACCCCAGAAATTCCACAAGTTAGTACAAACTGAAAGCTAATGAAAAGGCTTTTTCCTCAAGGAGGACTCCTAATTCTAAGCACTTGAGAATGTAAACAAGTGAAAAAACCTTCTGAGAGACTTCCTCATGTCTGATGTCTTCAAAATTATAAAACCAGAGAAAATAACGCTGATGATAGGTGAGAATTTTTGATTTTGAAACAAGAATTTTAGCATTTATAATGAGAATTTGGCTGTTTATAAATGAGAATTTCTGGTGTCTCAATTAATGTAGCATTGTAATCTCTGATAACCAATACTCGTACTATTTGTCTTTAGTAAGATACATCTGTAGTAGATCAGTTAAGCTCTAGATTATTTGCTGCCCGTTGTAAAAATATCTTTCTGTCTTTTCAGCTCATGAAAGAGTCTAGTAATTGTACATTTGAATACGACTCAATACGTAAGTAGGTAGTTTTATAAAGCTCTGTCTTCAAAATTTTTCATTTTTCTCTGTTTATTTATCATTATTTTTTATTTATTTATCTATTTATTAATTTATTTATTTATAACATTGCTTTGTTCAGTCATGATGTAGAATATTTATTTTTTGCTAACTTAGTTGAAGCAAGTTTGGAGGTTTTACAAAACTTGTTTTGTCTAATTACCAGAAGGAAATTGGACGAAGTAAATTGTTCTAAAAATAAGAATACTTTGTTTGCATTGAACTTTCAAGTTTGTCAGCTTTAGGTATATTTTATTTAGTAACTGGGTTCGGTCACTTTATTACTGTACAATCAAATAGGTGTCTGCCATTTTTGGTTTTGAATGTTGTGACCAGGTTATGGTTTTCAAAACCTGACTAGCAAGGTATGTTACGATTTCATGATTAGGGGGCTGATTCGGCTCTTTTGGACAAGACAAAACGAGATAGCGGGAGTCAATCAATCTCATTGGTTTAAACAGCGTCATGTGACTTCTGTGAACTCAGTCATTGAGTGCTCAGTCATTTGTCTAAAATTTGCGACTCAAATGACTTCAAATCTATCACTCGACTCCGTTTAAAGCAACGAGATTAATTAATTCCCACTATTTAGTCTTGTCTTGTCCAAAAGAGTAGAATCAGCCCCCAGGTTACGAATTCGTGACCAGGTCACAAATATCTGTGAATGTAAAAATTTTAATTTTTATGTATTATAATTTATCCACTATTAATATGGTATGAAATGATGTTAAATATTGTTAAAATCACCTACAAATCATAAGTGACCAATATTATTCTAATAATCGGGCATATTTTACAGTCACTAAGTGACTGAATCGTAACGGAACCCGGTCATTATATAAAATTTCCTTTTTAACTCAGTTTCATCCTTGAGAGTATTAATTTCATAAATTATTTAGACAGTCTTACATCATTGTCTAACATAATTATATTAATTGCATGATTACTGGTTTCTAGACGTATCATAGGACCCAATGATCCATCGGACTAAAACGTGTTTGTAATCTCCTGTTTCAATCAATCAGAAATGCATAATTTGCTCTAAATGATTTTTTTTTATTTATCTATCTATTCTTTTTTATATTTATTGATTTATTTATTATTCTTGTTTTAAAGCGGTTGAATTCATGTCACATTTGAACTGTTTCATGCAAAAATGTCATCAAACATAAAGAAAAAGTAGTTCTCCTCTGCGACATAAGTGTCCGTGACAAGCACCAAACATCAGTGTCCTTTTTAACTAAATTTCAAGTTTTTCAATGATTCTTGTTGGATATTTTATTGAAATTATGCTAATCATTGGAATTTGAGACACTGATTTCTGAAATAACGTCAATTTGCATGGATTTTACACGTATTCCACTTTTTTTGCATTTTTTGCTGTGAAGTTTAAATTGTGAAAAAAACTATGATATTCTGATAGGAACTAAAGCTGAATTCAAACTTGGCTGGTCAATTTACAGCAGGTGGAATGTATAGCACTCAGATAGAGGTCTAATCATTAGAAAAAACCTAGTTTTGTGTTCAAGGGCCCTTAGGTTTTTTGTTTATTTAGGGCGGACGCCTATGTTGCATAGCATAAAAATCATAAAGAAATAGTCTCCTATTCACAAACATTGAGGTTTGTGCTCGAGTATGGCATAAACCCATTAAAGCCCATTATTTTTCATAAGCAGTGTCAAAAGCTCATAAAAACTGTCTTCAGTTAGTGGACCCTTGTTTGACAAAGGGTCTCTGGCAACAATCACTGTTAAACTCCCCACAAAGAGCACCAATAACACGTCAGTTTGGTAGCAAAGTAACTTTTGCTTTGTAGCCTAATTTTGTCTGCCCAAATTGGCTAAGCTTGTTTCGTTTTAGTGTTTCATTTGATCAGAATTAATCGTTAACAATCCTTGAAATTCTGTTGCTTCCCTCAATTTATTGGAAACTTGCAATAAAAGGGCAGACTTGCAAATTAAGTGACCTCAAATCCCTTGTTCCTAGTACCTGGCATTACTATACTTAAGCATCTAAAGTCGCTTGTGGTTATGGATGCACGCTCCATTATAATTTAAGATCGATTTTATCTCAAAGGAAATTTATCTCCTTGTAATTTGCATGAGGTGGTTCCTTAGCGTTTCAGTTCCAATTTTTGCCTCAGTTCGATTTGCGACCAAAATTAGGAAGATGCTCAAGTATTTTCAAAAAATTGCTCTCACCGAGTATCGAAGAGAGTCTTGAGAAGCTCTGTGTGCAGTGTTGCAAGATTTTGCAACTTTTCCCTTCAGAACACATCACTGGCGCAACCAGGATCTCTTCCATCTCTCTCATTTCCCATTTGAATGTATAAGTAGGAAAAGGACAGAAAGAGGGGAATTTATCCTGTTGTTCATCCTTGTCTAACATACGTTTTTAATAGAAAAAAGAGAGAGATGAAGAAACTCTAGGTGCGCTACTGGAACACATAAAAAAAGCCGCAAGATCTGGCAACACTGTCTGTGTGATATCTCTCGTAAAATAAACGTGCAATGAAATCATAACAACCAATTTTTGGAAATTTGATCAATTAAAAATATCGATTCCCGATGGGCAAAATTTGGTAGTTTTGACTTTTTTTTAGTTCATTGCATAAATAATTACAACAAGTAAGGCTAGATTTAAGCAATTTCTTCCAAATACATAGTCTGTTTTCAATGTTGGCCGTAAATGGAACTGAAAAGGGCTAGGAGAAAACGTCCAAACATAAATGTCTGCTAATCAATAATGTCCAAATGAAACAAATGTCCAAGAGGTTTTAAATGTCCATACGAAAAATTATCAAAAATCTGAAGCAAAAGAATGTCAAAAAGTGTCTAAAAAGATTTCTGTTAAAACGAAGTCCAAAATTTAAGTGCATTTAAGGAGGTACCTCAATTATTATTTCCTGTAAACAATTTTGCACAGCAGGAGTTGCAGTTTAATGGGGCTCTTGCAAACTTTCGCTACAGGAGATTCAAGAGTTAATTCTTGCATAAAAACCTGTAAAAATGACGATGAGTACACTAAAAAATCACAACATTCACTCTCAGAATCGGGCTTAATGGCGGAAAGACCCAGGTATCATGGTAGATTCCTATCTAAATTGAGACATATCTCTGTGTTCCCGCAGAGAAAGGGACATAATAGACAGGAATCTCCCATGATACCTGCGTCGAACCGCCATTACCATCTTGACGTCTTAGCAGTTATGTGAGTTTATCACTGAATTTTAGACTTTCTTAGTGTGATTTTCGTGATTTTTGCTAGCCTTTACAGCAGATTGTATTATTTATTTGCATACAGCAAAAGTTTGCAAGAGCCCCATTGTAAGATCCTTGTAGGTTATTTGCCCTGTATTTCGCGGCAGTGATTGATCCATATGAAAGAGACAGCAGTGAATCTCAGCTTGTGGGAAAGCCGTTCTGCAAGCATTAATATTCGCTAATTCTAAATCCGTTGTCATATGTCTCAACCACGGTGGTGGTTAGTATTACTCTTTTATTAATATTGGCCTCTTGTAATTCGTGGACATTTTTTTAGTTGGTAATGTTTTGTTGGGACATGTAAAGCCTCTTAGACATTTTTTAGGATTGGACATTATTAATTTGCTGCCGTTTATTTTTGGAAATTTTTCCCTAGCCACAACTGAAATGCTGAGGAATCGCCATAATTCTAATTAATGTTTTCCTTCAAATGTCTAGTCTCTTCTCTCTGCTCAGTATTTTATTGAAAAAGTATTACTTACATGAATTAGTAAAATGTGTTCGGATCGTCTTTTATGATCTAATGGTAGTTTTTTGTGAACAGATACTTACGCAAACTATCGTGTGTATATAGACTGCAAGCTGTGAGCTTTGGTTTTTAATTTACCGCAAGGAATTAGCGTGGGATGAGTATCCATCCAAGCCAAATAGGTGTCCTTTATTAATAAGCGCCCTTTTTTCTCCCCTCTTTAGTAATCGCATTGTCAATACTATCCCAAAGTATTTTGAACTGGTTGCAGCTTCTCAAATGGCAGGCTTCGTTTTAAGGCGGGGCAAACTCAAGTGCCAAATATTAAATTATTATAATTTATAATTATTATGTAACTTTATTAATTTTCTGTATCAGTATCTGTATTGGTTTTATTTGAGTCAAGTCTCCCGTTCTCCTGTAGAACGAAGAAACAGGTTCCAAAGAGCCATATTTTGCTTTGTTTTCTGCGATGATATTCCTCTGACCAATCAAAAAAAGGGGTAAAATTGAGTAACTTTATGCTGATGACCGCTTGGCGAGCGACAAACAATCCGTCATTGGGGATGGCCAAACGGTTGACGAGCTCCAGAGTTCGTCAACGTTGATGGCCATTGCCTGATGGCACAGCGTTGCCTCGTTGTGAAATTGAATTAATAACTAAATTAGGCTCCGCCCCTTCCAGTGGCCATGGAAAAAACAAAATACGAGCAATATGTCTGTCGATGGACATCAATTAGCTTTTGATGACAAAACAAAATATGGCTGCATCAAAGATAGGGGGGAAAAAAGGAGTTTGATGAGAATGTAATTCTTAGTTGTTACGTATTTGATCATCCCACCATTTACTACATTGCCTCTTAGTTTAGTGATTTTATTTATTATAGGTAGCCATTTATTTTTTTATTTACAAATTTATAATCTATTTTTTCTAATGTCTTAATATCAACTGAATGTTTCTATTTTTAACATTTTGTTATGATGTGAGGAGACTAATTTTTATTCTAATGGTTTCGTTCCTCCGAAGAATTTAAATCTTTATTTGTTCAATCTCTGTCTGATTTGACGCGCTTTTATCTCAGTTTGTCTAATGACTTTTCCTTTGACACTATCCCTTGCTTTATTGGTGTTCTGTTCAATAACTTTCAGACTTAAAGAATGGGGAAACTTTGACAAACAGAATGATTCACAGGGGTGGCGTTTTAGAATCCACCAAGGGGTCGCACTAGTTTAAAAAAGGTTATTCAGCTCAGTGTCGCAGTTCATATCTGTGTGCCTCAAAAATAACACAATTTGTAATCTTTTTTCCATCGGTACAGGACTTATATGAATTAAAAGAACTCCCCAAAGAGTATGTCTTTTATCTTTTCCTCTTCATTTGCACTAGTTTAAAAAAGATTACTCAGCTCAGTGTTGCAGTTTATCCTTGTACCTCAAAAATAACACAATTTGTAATATTTTTTCCATCGGTACAGGACTTAAATGAATTAAAAAAAACTCCCAAAAAACATGTCTTATATCTCCTCCTCTTCGTGCGCTAATTTTTCTAATCAAATTCTCTGCATATTATCATTAGCTTTTGAATTTTGAAGAATTATTGAAACCATTATTAATCATATCTGATGTTATCAGGTTTAAAAAAGTTGGCTATTCTTTCAAGGTTCTGGCAATATTGATAATGATAACTGTTTTAGAAAAGAAAGATTTTAATATTAATGTTTGATCTCCTCTAGCCGATAATATTTCTAGATCATCGGAAAAGAAAGAGAGCAAAATTAGCTTGTATCACATCTCTGTAATCTTTGCTTTGCCTGATAGTTTTGGGCTTATGAGTAGGACTGTGCAAACCTTAGCGCCACGTTAGGGTTCGGTTCGTACCGGACATGAAAGTTCAGTTTTTTAAATTGTGAATTTGGTTCTAAACAAGACTTTCAGGGATAAAAATTATTTGATGTTACTAGAACTTGGCAAAAATGTTTCAATGGGTACCGTGTTGTACCTATACCTATATTTCAAACCAATAACTCGAAAATTTCTGAAATCACGATTTATCGATTGATTTATCAATATTTCCCAGGTTTTTTCTTTTCTTTAATAAAAGTTGATGAATGATGACTGAATAAGGTAATATATGAACTCCTCAAATATCACTAAAAGTTGGCATACTTGTTTATCCAGGCTGACCAAATGGCTGCAAAATTTGAACTTTGTACCTTTCAGTTTTTTTAAATGGCAACAATTTTAGGGCTAAAAGGGAAGTATAAAAAAGTTTTGATCGTTCAGTAGTTTTGAAGTTTTCAATAAGAGATAATGTTTATCAAATTTTGAGAAAAACTTTCTCCCTTATGTAACAGCCTAGAGTTCTGGTTGGTTTCGAGTTCAGGAACCTTTTCTTTACCTTTTCATTACCAAGCCTGCGTTAATTTGTTCTAGTTACCAAGTCCAAATGACACAGTTTTAATTTGGTTTTGATAGTAAAAGTATTGGTGTTTTCAAAATAATGTTCCATAGAGTGCCTTCAATCCTTGGCATATGCAAAACGGACACAGCTGAGTGGAAATATTTAACTATATTCTTAAGGTGATTCCAGGGGAAACTTTTCCAGATTTCAATCCGATGGATAGCACCACTAGTCGCATGTGGGGAAAGTCGTGTTTTTGGCATTTTAAATTGAAACCAAAGAAAAACCTCTATATCCAAGAAGGTCAGCACCAGCAAAATTTTTTTTGGATTTTTTTTTAACCCAAAACGAGCAAAATTGGTTTTGAATTAAAGCTGTAAATTATGAAATTCATTTCGCCGTAAGCTTAGTGAGAGAGAGTGAGTGCATGTGATAATATGTCTATCTGCCTAACTCGCACTCATTGAGGCTTTTGAGAATTTTTGTATTTCATAATTTCCGGCTTTATTTTTGAGTGTTTCAGCTTGGAACTTTCACAGTATCTTCCTGAAATATGCTCGCAGGTGCTGGCGCACCTCAAATTTGTGCTTCTAGCGTAAATTTGTCAATTACAGCCATAAATTGTTGACTTTTTGAGCAGCGCGACAAGGTGTCCTAGGTTTGAACTAATGGACCCTTGAATCTTCTTAATTTGAGTCAACGAGCAGTGGCCTGCTGAAGTAACCTAGAGATAAAAGGGCTAAGGTTAGGTTCAAACTCAAAAACTGAGGTTTGCACAATCCTTCGTTAATGATCTAAAATTAATGATTAAATTCTATCAATCATAACTAAAAGGAATCTTTTGACTAAACAAAAAGATCTCACTCATCAATTGTTCAAATGGAATTTTCAGTTACATCAGACGTCAGTATTAGGACATTATTCTATTTTTGAATTATTTCTGATTTCGATAGTGTGGCTTAAATAGAAGTTAGTCAGTCATTAAAATTTTACAAATCCCTTCCATTTCTTGTTGTATTTTTATCCTACTTGATTGTTGCTTCGTAATTATTACTTAAATTTTGTTTATTTCATAATTTTACGTCCAAGACTGCTGATTTAAACTCTTAAATAATTTTATCACTATCACAATGTTTTTGTTTTCCCTTTACATCTCAGTAAAATTATAATTGTGCTTTGTTCCTGCACCAATTTTGTTCTCTTTATCAATTTGTCGAAGGTGAATGGAGATGTTTAATCAACGCAGGCCTGGTGATGTGAGAATAGTTGATGCCGGAACGATGCACAACCAAGTTCTGTTTCTATGCTGATTTTATTAAAAATTTGTGTTTCAATTAAAGTCTCTGTTTTTCCGTTTAAAATATCCCTGGTTGCCATGACGCAAGTAGAAAGGTGGAGGCATTACCAAAAATTGCATAGTATTAAATCTCAATTCAGCAAAAAAATTGCTAATTTAGCAATATTTTTCTGCTGCATTAGCAATTTTTTTTTTTGCAAAACTAGCAATTTGTTTAGCTAAATTAATATTTTATCAATTACAATTCCTAAGTTTATCCCCAGCAGTTTTTAGCAATCATATTGCAATTGGAGTTTAAAATTTTTTTGCTTTTGTTCAAATTAAGGAGGCTATGGGTTACATAGGAAGATTTTACGACCAAAGGAACATGCAGACAAGGGGATAGAGAGGTCCTCCTATAGACAAAAGAGGGACGTCACAAAAAAAATTGATCCAAACAAATGCTCTATCTCACTCGCTCTTGAGGGTTTTCCCAAAAGGAATAGGATCCAAATTTTCAAATGCAAATTTGAGCGAGTAAACGATAAGTTCTCTCAGATTTTATTGCACCATTGGCTTCCACGTACCTTAAAGTATAATTAAGAAAGTCCTATGTTTTGAACTTGTCTCACTCACAGTTTCTTATGAGCACAAAATTCTAGGTTAAGGGCTCATTGGCACCATCACACCATGTTTTATACCTTGGGCAAGCTTTGATATGAAGAGACGTTAGGATGATTAAGTGTCATGGCGGTGATATGCCCATAAGAAACCGTAAGTAAGACAAGGACAAAACATAGGACATCTTTTGATGTAGTTAAGATTGTAACGTCACTTGTGATCTTTCATGAATATGTCGGAGTGAAATGATACTTTAAAGTACGTGGAATCTACAGGTGCAATAAAATGTGAGAAAACTGGTTGTTTACTAGCATGAATTTGGATTTGAAAATTTGGATCCGATTTCTTTTGGGTAAATCCACAAGAGTGAACGAGATGGAGCATTTGTTTGGATCTAATTTTGATGGTGGCATCATCGATAAATAGGTCTAATTTGTATCAAACATGCGAAAGATTGAGCCCAAAGGGGAGCCATAGAATCTATTCTTCCCTGAAAATTTTAGAATGGGGCAGTAGCAAGGGTCTGAAATTTTTAGTTTTTTACAAAGTAAATGAAAGTACTTGATGAGCTGAGAACAAAGATGCCTTTGGTTTCTCATTCTTCTAGAGATGAGATTTTGGCCCAAAATACATTTTAAATGGGAATTCCCCGTAGTGACATCACTACGCTCACAATTTTTTACAACTTTACACGTGTACCTGTATCTCGAGAACTGGGACACTTGGGAAAAAACCGATGGCACCATTCTTCTCAGCTCATCAAGTACTATCATCTTCCTTATAAAAAACGCAACATTTCAGACCATTGCAACAGCCCCATTCTGAGCTGACAAGAATTATCATTGCTTTTTCAATAATTGTTTTACCATCTCCCAGACAGCCTCCAGAAAATTGAAGCTACCACTTCAACAGAGTCCTTCACAGATCATCACCAATTTGTCAAAAAAAAAAACAAAACAAAAAAAACGCATCAGGAATGTTGCATGAAAATTTGCTTATTCTCTAAAATTGAATGGCAAAGAGAGGTGTAATGCTTTTTCTATTGACTTGTGAACAGTGTTAGCCTGTCTAATTATAACTACAAATCTAAAAATAAACATTTGAACCAGAGCCATGATTTCAGTTGAGTAATGCTCAGTATTGAAACGGCACTCAAGGGTAGACATAACCAAGTGGGAATGAACTGCTCCTTTTTGTACACAAATGAATTGATTGTACTTGAAGAATCCTCACGCAAACAAATATCAACTGGACTATGATTTGCGAATTTCTCGACAAAATAAAAAAAAACATGCGACTCCAACAAATTGACTCCTTTTTTTTATTGGTAATTTATTTTAGATAAAATGAAAAGAAACTACCACAAACTTGAAGGACAACTGGACACATTTATACTAAACAGACCTACTAGTATTCCCAAATTGCCATTTAATCTTGAATTTTTAATTCCCATAAAAATAGTCTGATGAATAAAATTGCTTGATATTTTCAGGAACAAGACTAACATACTTATGGGAAGCTCCTGAAAGTTTCAAGAAATTCTTTGCACTGCGTCTAATTTTTTATATTAATCTTAAAGTCAAGTGAAATTAGCAACGTCTAAAGTCAAGTAGATCCCTTTAGGACAAATTAGTCCACCTGTTCAGAGTTCTATCTCTGTGCTGTGGAAAGCCTGTTCTGCCCATTTTAAACTTCACCAATCAAAAAAGATTACAGTATCAGTTTGATCTTTGTCCTCCCCATCAGTCTTTCGTGTCTTCAAGACTAAACCCATGATTAAAAAAAAAAAAAAAAAAAAAGCAACTAAGTGAGTTCACAAAACTTTATTGTTCCTCAATAAACTACTTGGATGAATATTCATTGAGACTCAATAATATCTTGAGAACAGTGTAAGAGAAGTGAATTAATTTATGCTGAAGTGCAGAGGTTGTTTCAGAAGCGTAGGCGCACTCAGACCGATAATCTTTGGAATTTTTCAACATTATTTCTCTTGTTTCAAAATGAAAATGAATTATAGAGTGTTGGTTTTTCACTGAGAAACACTTTAAAATTAAAAGTTCAAAGTCAAAGACAAGTTTCGTTTAGTTTTGAAGAAATGAAAATTGAAAAGTAGCCAACGATTATGGTTAAAGTGCGCGTACACTTCTGAAACGAGCTCTACTAAAGACTGGGGCTGTTTCAAAATTAAGCAACTGATACAGGTAGCTTTCTAGAATTCTACCATTTATTGCATCCATGCAAAAAAGATTACTTTATCCTGTGATATAGTGTATCTATGTATATTGAAAAGTGCTGCTATTCTTAATCTTTTCTGCATTGAGACAAAGAAGGGATAAATTCTAGAACGCTACCACATTCAAAGTCGGCCTTCGCCTCTAAACTGGTAAACCAAAGTAACAGCATGACTAACAACTTACTAACTTTACTCGCAAGCATCAAAAATTTCGGAAATTTTTTTGTATGCTTAGTTGAAGTTTAGAATCCAGATACCATGAGGGAGTCGTATTAATTTGATCCAGTTTTCTGCCCTGGAAAAAGGATATCCTAGGAAAAGGATTATTTAGACAGTACCACAGAATAATACAATCAGAAGGGAAACTCCCATAAGAGCCAATGGAAACAAGATTTGGAATTTACCAGCACAAACTGGCAACTGTGCCTACTCACTTCTCAATATGGCGGACATGCTTTTTCAGGCTATACAACCAATCACAACTCGGCCAGTTGCCGAAGATCTGCCGAAGATTGCCGAAGATACTCACTTTCGAACATGGCGGCCCGAAGTAAAGAATGTTTCAAAATGAATTAGAGTTTCCGTTCTGATTAGAGTATTCTGTGACAGTACCTCCCCTAAATACCTATCTGTTACGATGCCATTGATCAATTGGGAATCCCTACATTGTTTCCGGAATCACTTCTCCGGTAGCTGGTTAGTCCATTGAATTCCTATGCCGACAGAGAAGTGACAAATTCAGATACCCAAAGATGCAAAACAGTGCCACTGGATTCAAGTCAGTGGCGTAGCATGCAATTTGGCAACATTGATTTCGTCCATTTAAACCCATTAAAAAGATCGAACTACTGGGTGTTCGGTGAACACCTTTGCATTCGACCTTTTACATGGGTCCAAATGGACGCATTAAAACGCTGCGCCACTGATTCAAGTGCTTAAAAGCTTTCAACAAGTGACGGAATGGATTTTACAAGTTTTCGGTGCAACTATTGTTGTTCATCGCTGATTTTATCCTTCAGCAACAGCTTGCGACATTTCATTAGTTGCGGAATGTATTTTGTTTTTCCTGCAAGTTTTGTTTTGAAGACAGATACACAATCTGAAGTAACCAATTCAAAAGTGCCAGAAAGGTATACTGCACATTAAATCAGATCTCATATTAGAATTTGACTCAAATTTGTTGATCTGATACAAGTAGCTGATTTCTTGACTTGAAGTGCTATCTTCTCAAGGTGAACTGTTTGAGCCGTCCTAACCCATTAAAACACTTTTTCAGAAAACCACAGATCTTTCAGCTGGGAAGAGGAGAATCCCGCGGTATTCTTGCTTGAGAAGCTCCGCCCATTTGCAGTCGCCTACAAAATAAAAACCGGCAACCGTGGACCGCAGCGGTCTACAGCGAGCGATTGTGGACATAAAAAAAGACGGCTTTAGAAAGTATCTTCTTCAAAAGTTTTCTCTGATTCTCAGCCAATTGGGATTGTCTTGTAACTTTCCAGTTAAAAAGGTTCAGTGCAGCGCCATCTTTACGTTACATTAAAAATCACCCGAAAGTTTGTTACTCTATGAAAAATTCACCATGAGAAACTATTGTGCTAGAAAGACTTTCTTTCGGCATGGTAATTACAGGTTGTATCAGAAGTATAGGCGCACCTAGACAGATATTCTTTGACATTATCCTACCTTATTTCTCAAAATGCTTGATGAAAATGAATAAAATTGAATTTGAGCAGAGGATTTTCTCTACAAAATGCTTTAAAAACAAAAAGTTTAGGCCGAAGGCAAGTTTTGTTTTGATTTGAAGGAATGAAAATTGAAAATTTGCCATAGAATATTGTTTTGCCTACACTTCTGAAACGAACTCTACCATCAACTTAGTTTTAATTCAAGTGCACTACAGTGGCGTGGTGTGCAATTTTGCAACGATGTATTTTGTCTATTTAGACCCATGTTAAAAGTCGAATTCGAGGGTGTTCACCAAACACCTAGAAGTTCGATATTTTTAATGGGTTTTAAGGTGATTCCATGGAGAACTCCCAAAAATTTTAATCCGATAGATGGCGTTACTTGTCGCTGGCTCCGAAAATAGCCGTTTTTTGACGGTTTTCGGCTGATTTCTCTGAACAGACAAATAATAGACAAAAAATCGGAATGTCAGCATCTGCTTAATTTTTGGAGCCATAAACGGGCCAAATTAGTTCTAAAATAAAGGCGTAACTATGCAAAGAAAAAATCATGTGTAATTTGGAGTTGCATCAGTAAAGATTACAGGTTTCTGTTTCACCTGTAATCTTTACTGTTACAACTCCAAATTACACATGATTTTTTCTTTGCATAGTTACGCCTTTATTTTAGAACCAATTTGGCCCGTTTATGGCTCAAAAAATCAACCAAAAAATTAAGCAGGTGCTGACAGTTCGATTTTTTGTCTGTTCAGAGAAAAAAGCCGAAAACCGCAAAAAAACGGCTATTTTCGGAGCCAGCGATAAGTAACGCCATCTATTGGATTAAAATTTCCGGGAGTTTGCCATGGCATCACCTTAATGAGGAAAGTAAAATGGTTCCAAATTGCATACTACGCCACTGGTGGGTTAAGATCCCAAATTGCGTCACGACTGATGATGGTCAAATAGGAGCAATAAGTCGAGTCAACTTGGTCCATCGAGCAATCATCAACTTTGCTTCGTAAACTGATTCTAGGAAACATAAATTTGTATCAGCACTTGGCTCCAAGAGTTTTTCTAGTGAACTGATCTTCTAAATTTTAAGAAATCTCCTCCAACCATATTTAAAAACAGGATTAAAGGCATGTTTGTACTTTCCATTAAAAAAAAAAGAGGCATTTGAACTGTGCCCCATAATTTAAGACTTTGAAATTTAGAATCCTCCTTTTATTTGAGCCACATGAGCATGAGGGTCCTTATATTAAAAACACCTGCCAGTCCTACGAACCACCTGGGGTCAGCAGAACAATGCTCATGTAAAGCAAACTCTCGTAATTAACAAAATTTGAATTTCATTAATGATTTGAGTGTCTTTAACATGCTGACTTAAGTCCAGACAAATCTCTCATATATTTTGATTCGATAGTTAGCACTACTGATCACAGTCCTAACTAATGTCTCTATCTGGTAATCTGAATGACATCCCAAGTATTCTTGCTAAATATCAGAACGTCAGCACCTCTTGAGCCTTGAAGCCAAAAAACCATAAAAATTAGTGGAATTTTAAAATCATAATTTTTCACAATAATTTTGGCCATCTAACCTACAAATGAGACAGAACACATCTCACTCACTTATTGAAAAGATGGTAAAATTTGCAAATATTAACCAATTTTGCCGGTTGTTACCACAAAAATTTATTCAAAATTACTGACGTACCAACATAGCAATATATGGCATAAATACTTGTAAAAGCTCGTCCATTTTGAGTATTGGGTTGATCAGTTGTGACAAGTAGCAGTGCTTGCTTCCAAAATGCATCTAAACGGATCAGTGCGCGGTTGTTTAGCAAAGAGTTGTAACTAGTTGCAAACCAACCACTAACTGATGCCTTTAGATTCATTTCGGAAGCCAGAACCGCTCCTTGTCAGAACCCGTCAGCCCAATACTCAAAATGCGTGAGTTCTATTACATTCAAAATATCTAATGAAGACAAACTTTTGAACAAGGCCTTGCAGCAATAACTATCAGATTTAAATCCAAGTGAGATTTTCCTGGAATCACTTAAATACATATCCTCTTTAGTTGATACCTGCCATTACTGACAGTTAGGGGCTTTGCTTGTAAACTTTATAGCTTCTGTTTCATGCAAAGAGAAAGCGCAGTAAACTCAAAGTAAAATTAAATTCATTTTTATTCTATTAAGATCAATGGAATCGATGAAGTGTGAGACATGACCAAAGAGTTGATCACAGAATTGATGCTCGTCGAATGAGAGTTGACTTACTCTCTTCTGTCAGTTCTCGAAATTTTACTCAGACCACAATTCAAAAAATACAAAAAAGAAAAAAAGGTACAATCAACTGTATTAATATTTAACAGATTCATCTTTCACACAAATATAATAATAAATGTAGCTGGAACTATACAGAAACAAAGTTTGGTTTATACAATGATTTTTATTGCATTAAAATTCAATATCAGCTGTATGTACTATCGATCGTAAAGTGTCACAAGATGTTGGGAGCTTCCTTCCTATGCAAGTACTCGTTTTTCGGAACGACGGCTCGTTAATATTTAACAAAGAACAACAGGTTTTGAAGAAAAAAAAAGAGAAAAAAAACAATCTAACAAATACAAAATGAGAAAATAAATTAAAGTAATTGTAATTAAAAAAAAAGAATAAGAAAAAAAAAAGGTGAAACAGGTTCAATGGAATTAAATTGCGTACAAGTTTGTGGTAATAGGTTAACTACCAAGAATGCACTGTATCAGTTTGTACTACTATCTAGCTGGTAATAAAATACATAAATGTCATCAAAAGCAGCAATAAAGGGTTGACTAATACATTTTATCACCCAGAACCCCGGAATATCTAAGATGTTACCCAACCAAGAGAAAACAGTAGGTTTTTTTGTTTAAGATCACCAAGTCATTCCGATCAAGAATGTCTTTTCTTACTTTAAAATTATAAATTAAGTTTGGAACTTTAATACAGTTATGTTGAAAATATACAACTGGTTCGGAGTAACAGACATTTCTTCTAACCTAACCAATCAATTTCTTGAGTTCATCGTAGAATACCAAGACGAGAGCACCACCAGTTCCTCTTAGGATGTTAGAGAAAGCTCCCTTGAAGAAAGCGCCTGTTCCTTCAGTCTTGGCGATGACAGCCCAGCAGTGGAGGGTGCTCTTGTAAATGATTTCGGACTTGGCACGACCAGACTGCATCATCATACGCCGCCTAACAGTGTCGAAGGGGTATGAAACAATACCGGAGATGGTTGTGACAACCTAATGGAACAAAAACAAAGTGATGGGTCAATGACACAAGAAAAATTAGAGGACAAAGCAGAGAACTAAAAGAATAGGCAAGAAAAAAATAAATCATTAATTGGTTATTTACCTTTCCTTAAGGTGATTCTACAGCGTTAAGCGCAGATTTCTGCCACCGGAGTGCTACCGTTCGATTAACATCAAATTATCAAATTACCAAAAACAGGGATAACGCAAATCGATTCTACCATCGAAATGCGATAATTCATATTATGGTACTTTCAGCCTTATTTTTGAAGTTATTGACGAAATGTTTTGCAGAGTCATTCTTCAGATGATTATCTCGTAACTGACACTGTATTCTCAAACATTAATTACTTTCCGCCCATTATTCGACATAAATCGGACAGTAGCGCTCTGGTGGTAGAAATCGGAACTAAACACAGTAGAACCACCTAGAGTCCCTACATGTAGAGAGTTAAGACAAAAGAAATCATGGGCGCCGCCATTGGATGCGATTTTGCACATTTGTTTACATTCTGAGGCCGTTGTTGTGTTTTGCTCCACAGCAAAGATTACAGTTCCGCTAAGTTTGAAACGATGTAATCTTTCCCTGCTTTTGTTGATCGACATGTATTAACGCTTTTTAATGATTCTTTTGAGATTTATGGACATTCTTGTGGTGCATTATGATTAAAATTAAGAGATTCGTCGCAAATTAACTCTTTTATCTGTAAAAGACCGTTGGTAAACAAAACAAAAGTGCAAATTCCGTCCAATGGCGGCGTCCGTAGAGCCTAAAATTCATCGACCAATCAGAAGTTGACTACCCTCTTGTCTTAACTCTCTACATATAGGGACTCTAGAACCACCTAAAAGAGACATATCCAGAATCTGTTTTCAAAATTGAAACTTTAACACTCAACCAACTTTGATGAATATTTTTGATTTCAAAAATCCCATAAAAAAATTAAGAGCACAGGGCTGTTCTGCAGATTGGTATAATCCATCGATTATCTGTTATTCCATTCAAGTTATGTGCTCAAAATAGACCAAATTTCAGAACGCAATAAGTGTTACCATCTGGCGGGTTTACAGATCCTTAACATACACCAGCAATCACCTGAAAAGAAAACTTCTGCCCACTGCCCAAAAATTTTTCTCGGCATGGTTAGCCAAAAGTTTTGAGATAGAATACTCAACAAGGATGTTGCACAATCTTCAACTATTAAACCTAATAACACAGAATAATACAATCAGAACGGAAACTCCCATAAGAGCCAATGGAAGCAAGTTTGGAATTTAACAGCACCAATAGGCAACGCTGTGGTCCTATATCCCAACATGGCGGACGTGTGTGATTTGTGTTGAAACTCATTTATTTCTGTAAATTCTGGAAAGAAACCTTAAGTTTCCGGCCTCACTTTTATTCTAATGGCATTTCAGAATGAAAATGTCGCGGATCATGTCCTATATTTTTTTTTTTCGAGCGCGAATCAAGATGTAAACATCCTATATCCCAACATGGCGGACGCAAAATGAATTTGCTTCAAAATCCGACTGAGTTTCCGTTCTGATTGTATTATTCTGTGCTAATAATGCCTCTCCATGTGAAAATTGATGAGAAACGCCATATTGACATCATTAAAGTTTAGAAAAAGGCTAAGGCTGTAGCGCTTAGAAAGAGTTTCATAATAATTGCCATAGGAGAAACCATTTGCATAAGCAGGCAAATTACAATGATGCGTTCACTGTATATAATGTTGTTACGACCAGTACGAATATTTTCATTTTCAGCAATTTTTTCATCTGCCATGAGAGCTCAACTGTATAATTGAACAGGCTCATAAGAAAACGACCGTTGTTAATTTTTTTTATGATTGACTTGAGCGTACATCATTCTTAAAAAGACGCTGCATCTGTATAAGTCCTGAACAGACTTGTCCCTCGGCTTTTTAATCTTATTTCCCTACTAGAATCTCTACTACTCTCTCCAACAATTTCTAAACTGATTCATAAGAATATTTATTTATTTGTTATTCATACAATTGTAATTGAGGCGGTAGCTAGAAGAAGGGCCCATAGGCAAAAATCAAGTTTTGAGAAAAACAGCTTTAAAGTTTTCATTACCAATGTAAATGATTCAATATTCACTATCTTCAAATTGCTCTCCTACACTGAAAACTTAGTATTTTTTCACGGAATTTTCAGGATAGCAATTTGAGGGTATGACAAATCGATTTAAGCGTTCTCTGCAAAAAGGGCTCATGCGCCTATGGGCCCTTCTTCGAGCTACCGCCTCAATTAGACTTGTACCATGGTCACTTAACCCTTTAATGCGCGCATTTTGGGATTTGAGTTTTTTCGAGATTTATTTAGACCGTTCGAAAGAGGACTCTTTTTTAAGAACTTTGATGGGTCACACAACTTTTTGAAAAATGTCCATTTAAATTCCATTGAATCACATGTTACATTATTTTGTGCCTCAGGGGTGCCATGGCGCAGTTAAGGGTTAATTGTGACCTAAATGTATTCATAAATAAATTAACTTAAAATTAATTAAAATTTCCCTTGTCTTGGCAGTTTTCTTTAATTTTTAATTTTGTAATTTGTCAATTTTTTTATTTGTCTTCTCAATAAAAATATTTTAGGCATCGGGCATTTCCGCATAAGCCTGTTCAATTGTTCCATCATCTACAGTCTATACTTTCAGACAAACCTCGAGGAAATTTGTGCGATGCTAAATTATATCAAAGCGGTCTCATTTTGTTAGTGCTCCGAAGAATATACCTCAAAAATAATCCATTCATAAGATACTTGACTCTCAAAACTTCGTTCACTGAATGAACAATTCATCTTGTCTGACAAAACTCAGGTTTTGGAGCATCTCAATTGAACAGCGGGCTAATCATTTACTTCATCGTTAAACCGATCGTTAAAGACTGTGTATGAGTGATTCTATTGGTCGAATATTGTAAAACTTGGCCGTTGCTATGGTAACCATCGTTATAGTTTCCGTTTTTTAAAGGTTACTCATGAATAGCCTTAATAAAACAAGACTCTTAACGATGGTTACCATGGCAACAGCCAAGTTTTACAATTTTCGACCAATAGCATCACTCGTAGACAGTTTTAACAATAAAGTGAATGATCGGCCCGCAGGATTAAACTCCAGCAGAACAAATTGCTTTGAGAGCATTCCACCAAAAAGCTAGAGTCGCTCAAAAAATCGGAAAATGAATGATTCCTCTTAACATTATTTTTATGTCTCCTCATTGAGCCTATAAAAAGTGATATACTACTTTCGTTAAGCTTTGTACGGGTTGAAGAGGCAAAAGGTAGAAACTTAATCTCACTCGGAAGTTAATTGTAATAAGGAACGTAATTTTTATCCCAAGCAAATTATACTATACAGGGTGTACCAGACCACCCGGATAGGTACTTTTTCTCGAAAACGGCTGGGCGTAGAGAGCTGAAACAAAGAAGTCAGATAGGGAATTGACCCCAAAGAATTCAATGAAAATATTTTCAAAGCCCTCCGAGGCCCCCCTGGGAGGTTTTGGGGGGGTTCGAAACACATTTTTCCATTTTTGGCGGGAAAAAGCCTACAAAAGGTACGAAATAAGTTCAGATCCTGAATGAACAACTCATTGCCGACATTTTTGCTCCAATAAATTTGTCCAGAAAACCCCAATTTTTGGGGTTATGGGCCCTTTTGGGGGGAAATTTTCATTCGGCCACTGTGACCACACTATTCAATATTTTTACAAAAACTAAAAACCATCTGAAAGAGGAGATCAAGACCTTTCGATTAATGTGCCACATAATACCTAAAAGTGAAAAATTAAGGCCCCTACTTAGATTCCAAAATTTGAGGGTCTTTGGACCCCCCCCCCCCCATGTAAAAAAAGTCAAATAGCAAGGTATGGCTTGTGATACATCGATCGAAAGCCCTCAAAGAGTAAAATAAGATGGCGCAATCCAAAATCCTCTACAATCATTACTTTCAAAATGGCGGCCATTTGAAAATTATGGGTGTTCAAAGGTAAGTCCTGGGAAAAGAGTCCAAGGTTGAACAATACATGGATTGAAAGGCCTTAAAAAAAGCAAACGAATGGCGCAAACCGCAAATCAATCCACCTCTTCAATCAAAAGTTATGGCCGATTGAAATTTGAGCAGCCTTAAATAGGCCTTATTGAGCCCTTTAAGTTTCAATCGGCCATAACTATTGATTGAAGAGGCGGATTGATTTGCGGTTTGCGCCATTCGTTTGCTTTTTTTAAGGCCTTTCAATCCATGTATTGTTCAACCTTGGACTCTTTTCCCAGGACTTACCTTTGAACACCCATAATTTTCAAATGGCCGCCATTTTGAAAGTAATGATTGTAGAGGATTTTGGATTGCGCCATCTTATTTTACTCTTTGAGGGCTTTCGATCGATGTATCACAAGCCATACCTTGCTATTTGACTTTTTTTACATGGGGGGGGGGGGGTCCAAAGACCCTCAAATTTTGGAATCTAAGTAGGGGCCTTAATTTTTCACTTTTAGGTATTATGTGGCACATTAATCGAAAGGTCTTGATCTCCTCTTTCAGATGGTTTTTAGTTTTTGTAAAAATATTGAATAGTGTGGTCACAGTGGCCGAATGAAAATTTCCCCCCAAAAGGGCCCATAACCCCAAAAATTGGGGTTTTCTGGAAAAATTTATTGGAGCAAAAATGTCGGCAATGAGTTGTTCATTCAGGATCTGAACTTATTTTTGTACCTTTTGTAGGCTTTTTCCCGCCAAAAATGGAAAAATGTGTTTCGAACCCCCCCAGGGGGAACCTCGGGGGGCTTTGAAAATATTTTCATTGAATTCTTTGGGGTCAATTCCCTATCTGACTTCTTTGTTTCAGCTCTCTACGCCCAGCCGTTTTCGAGAAAAAGTACCTATCCGGGTGGTCTGGTACACCCTGTACACTATACTTTTCTAAATTTTAAGAGCCCTCATCCACAAAAATTTGGGAGCTTGAGCTGCCCCCCTCCCTCACAGCCTTCAGCGGTTGTTACAAATGATAGCATCACATCGCTAGAAGCACCAAAACAATTTGTTTACAATGCGACTGAGCTTTACGTGAGTATGAAGGAAATTTTAGGGCATAATAAAGAGGATCATAAAACTTACTGCGCACTTGACGGACCAATTATTTCCTAAATATGAATTTTAAAAAGTTATGCAACATCCCTACTGACAGTCTTAATGGAAAATGGTTGATGCTTACCTGAGCAATACCCCATGAGACGAAGAAACCAGCTTTCTTGGGGTCTGGCAACATTCCCTTGGCTGTGTCAAACAATCCAAAGTAGGATGCTCTATAAATAATAATACCTTGGACTGATACTCCGAAACCTCGGTACAAACCACCAAGTCCATCAGACTTGTAGATTTTGCTTAAACAGTCTCCAAGACCGTTGAATTCTCTGGCGGCTCCAGCTTTACCGACATCAGCGGCTAACCTGTAAGCAAAAAAAAATAAATCGTGAATGGATTCATGAAAAAGAACATGAAAGATGCATCAAGCAAGCTCGCTTAGAGGTTCCGGACAAAAAAGTAAGGAGGCAAAGGGTCCATTGCGCACTTTTTCTTGAAGTGCTCGATGAAAACTTACAGCATTTTTTAAAAATTTTCTTGACCACAGGATCGTGAGTTAAAATGATTTCGGTTGGGAATATTTCGAGCCATTTGAAAAGGTTCTTGTTTGGCGGGAAACTGGTGACTACATAATAGTAAAGGACATTCAGTGACCGGAATCCAGAAGTAGTCTGTTAGCATCCCATTGCAACCATTGAAAAGTCAAAGGTTATTGAAAAGACAAGGGTTATAAGGGAGTCATTCCATTTACAGTCCGCGTGATTTGTCTACATTCTGGTATTGTGGACTATAATGATCTATAAAGGTGTTCACCGAGCACCCAATACTTCCATCTTTTTCATGGGTTCAAATGAACAAACTGCAACGTTGCCAAATTGCATGCAACCCCTCTGTTCTGCATCCCTGTAAATAGGAGCCAAAAAAGAAGAGAGGAACAGAAAAATACATACCTGGTACGGGCGAAGTCAAGAGGATATACAAAGCAAAGAGAAGTGGCACCAGCAGCACCACCGGAGGCCAAGTTACCGGCGAAATACCTTAGGAATTGAGTGTTCTTGTCAACACCACCTAAGAAGACTTGCTTGTACTTGTCCTTGAAGGCAAAGTTCAAGGCTTGGGTGGGGAAGTAACGGATGACATTAGCGAGGTTACCACGCCAGAAGGCACCGAATCCCTGTTCCTTGGGGATACGGACGAAACAATCGACGATACCTGAAACAAACAAATTACAATAAATTAAATCAAACTCAAGTCATTCAAGAAATGGAGAGAAAATTTTAACTTCTATCTGACGTATGGACGGGAGACGGTTTTTGCAACTTTTCAAGAGAGCGAAAACAAATTTGATTGATTCCTTGGCTGTAATGACGTACGCCGTTTAAGAGTCTCTCAACTTTCTGTAGCTGTTCGAAGGCCCCACACTCCTTCAGCCAACATGTCTCGTAAGTGAGTATAAACCCCCGGTACGCCAGAACGTTTTCCGTTATAACTTAGAAATTATTAAGACATTTTTTTACACCAAAGATCGAAAGAGCGTCACACGTACATAGGAATCAATGAAAAAATCAATTTGTCTAATTTTCGACTTACACCCATTCGTCAGATGGATGATGAATTGAGGATTTCAACGAACTACAGACAATCGTTAATAGACCCATCCTGGAGAGAAAGTCTGACAAATTATCCTAAAACCTCTCACAATCAGCTCAGCATGCAAGCAGCCTTCAGCAAGGCGCTGTTTAAAGCTGTAGAATCCGAATTCTCAGTCACCTTACCTCAAACCTCTACAAGGTTTTCCACAATTTTCTTTCTTTTCAGTGGTTTGTATATTTGAAGTGAGGTCTTGATAATTTGTTTTAAGTTTTTGTGTAAGTGAAATTAAATTTTGATATAAAACGGAAGCATAAATTGAATCAGCAGGCTTAAGTGCGTACTCAAGTACATAATTTCATTATCATCAGTCCAAAAATAAAGATTTATTAAAATGATAGAAGAGTAGTTTCTGGTGCAATTTTGTAAGCATATGTCTGCAGAATCGTTCACATACAATTGGGTGGAGGGGGGCCGGGCCCTCCTTAGACAATCATAAAGAGTTCCCACAGTGGGTATTTACAGTAAAATATCCTGCAAAGGGGAAAAATAATGACCAGAATTTTCCGCAGGTGAATTTCGGACACTCCTTTACAAACCCTCATGATTTAATGACTTATTTTCTTGAGCACATGGAGGGATCTCACCAAGTTTTAAGGTTTCTGTTCAATACAATAATAAATAGTAAGGTAAGAGGGGGGCCGGGGGGGGGGCACGTTAAGCAAATTTTTCTATTCCGATTCTTTCTTCTCCTACAAATCAAGCTTTTCTAACCCCTTCCGACCTAGCACAACATGGGAAGCAAATTACCCGAGTGGCAATTCTATATGGATTTAAAAGAAAATATAGAAAAATTGACTCCAGCACCAAACTTTGCATGAACGAAAGTCCACCAATCAGAGCACGGCATTTGTCAGTCTCAATCTCACTAACTGTTTCCCTTGCTTGTAATCACTCAGAACTTTAAATTTACAGAAGATACATTCCTTCAAAACTTGGATAGGTTCCAGGTGATTCTACAGCCTGTATGGATTCATAGTAGACAATGGTTGCAAAATTCTTGCTTCATTGCACTATAAATCTACCCACTTAGACTTCTGAAAATAGTCAAAATTACTAATTCACCAAAGCTATGACCACCATAACAAAACCAAAAGGTAAAGAGGCTGACATTAATTTTTTAAGAAATAAAAAGTGTTAATTACTTAATATGTTAAATGAGCTTGTGATGGCTGACTGCAGAACAATCATGATGAAGAGGGGCCATTTCAATTAATACAAGAAAGACCTGCTTCATTAGTCCATAGATAATGAAAATAAACAAAAATTTGAGATTTATCAAAGATGTACTGCAGGTGACATTTTAATCAGTCAAAACAAGCTGCACTGAGCAGTACTAACACAATCAAATGACCCTTCGTTGACCTTCAAGACAGTTTTGACCAGGAGCCAATGAATTCACTCTTTCAATTTAAAATAGGTCAAAAGTGTTAGCTACCTTGAATCATCAAACTAAACAAACTTAGTCACGGTAGAAAAGTCTATTGCAGCCTAAGGAGGAAAAATATGTGAAACGGACAACTCAAAAATGTTAGCTCTCATCATTAATGAATCTCATCAATCATGAAAACTGACAACAAGATAATCTTGTGGGGCTTCAATAAGCAATAAGCTTCGGTCTTACACGGCCGTTTGTGTGTGTGAGGATGTTGTGATTTATCAAAGACTTTGCAATTATCAAAACATCAATCAGTATTGAACCAAATAAAGAGCAGTAATGGTTTTAACAATTTGGTAACAATGTTTATCCTTTATTTGACTAAATGTAAAACAATTGAAATGCTCCTTCACCATCAAATCGATTGTCTTACATAGAATCAAATGGAGAGAAAACAATGCTGCCAAATTCCACCAGCCGCCACTGATAAAGAGGCAAATTTTTCTCAAACCTTAAAGGGATTAATTAAATGTTCAATGGAGTAGAGAAGGGAAGGTTCCTGAAGATTTAAAACTTCAAGGGACAATCATATTCATCATTTTTCAAACTTCAGTTTAAGATACAGAAGAACCCCGGTTATTAGGGCGAAACGGGACCGGCCCAGATCAGTGAAAACCCCGGTTAACGCGAGGTTTGGAAAAATACCGCACAACTATCGCGTAATATATATACATATTTATATATATGTAAATAATTGTTTACCTTATAAGTAGATGAATATTTATTTACACTATTTACATATGTACATGTTGACTACGGATGTTTTATTTTCACATTTTTTTTTTTTTTTCAGCAGGCTTCTCCCCAAAAAAGTAGGTAAAATACATTTGACAGCCTCGTCTGATCAAAGCCCCGGTTAAAGCGAGCCCGGATAACCGGGGTTCTACTGCATCTTACATAGCCAACAATATTGCCAAAATAAAGGAAAAGACAGTTAACCGTTATTTTCCTGGGAATAGATAAAAACCAACAGTCACAGGGAGGGGGGGGACGATAAAACAAAATAGCAGAAGGCCCTTGATGAATGATATTAAAAAGTAGCGATATATTCTTTCTAAAACGATGAATGGGAAGGTCAAAAAAGTGAGATAACTACAACACGGACAACAGATAAAGAAACAGAGAGTATTGAGAAGAACATTGCTTGATTTGAGTTCTCAATTCACTCTGACAATTTTATCAAGAAAAAAAAAAGAAAAAAAATTGGAAGTCGAACAAATTTGTAAGACAAGATGGGTTAATTAAGTGGATTGCCTGAACAAATTGTAGCACGGATACAGTACTATTTCACAACAGTAGACAATACTGACCTTCAAAAAGGTTCTTCAACTCTTTAGAAGTATGATCTTAGCAAGAGATAAATTACACTTCAAGCCATAGAGAAACACTAGGAGCAAACTTAGATAAAAGCAGGAAAATTAACTGACCCTGGTTTAGTGATCGGTGCAACAAATTCTCTCACAGATCCCTAAAAATCAATCGGTTTGTGTCTCTGATTTGTTTTACAGAATCATTGTAAATGGTACAAATCCACCAAATTGATTCACAATGGTCACCCTTGTCTAGCTTTAAGTTATTCCTCCTTTTTTCAAAAATAGAGGAATTTACTTCACTAAGAAAGCTGTTATCTAGCTGTTGCTTCACATTTGACTGTGCATGGAGACGTAAATGAATGATTTAAAAACAATTTTAATTAATAATAGAGGTCGTTTAACGAGAGTTGACAAATGACAAATCGACTTGTTTACTACGCTGTGGACAAGTCTGTGTTTTTGGGCGAAGACCTTGATGCGCAGAGTCGCGAACGAACCTACTGCACAGAAAACCAGGTGAGCTGTCATTTGCCATCTTCCGTGATACAACGTCTACTGAGAGGGTTGCTAACATCTGAGTTTTTCAACAATCCTTGTAACATTGAACCACCGCTGAGTTTACTCATGAACAGTTAAAAGAGAGTGGAACGCTGATAACTGCAAGGTTACGTGGAGAGGTGCATGATGTCAAGACTACAACTAGCAGCGTGGACTAATAAAAAGAACTGAGCCACGAATAAATAGTCCGCTATGACAGCTTGCTCAACTCTTTATCAGTTTCATGAGAGATTTGGCTAGAAAGTATGCGTGGAGACAGCCATCATCTTGCGTAACATCGACACATCATTACTGATTAGCAGAAAAGGGGAAATCAATGAATTATCAGAATCAAATGAGAGTCGAAAACTGTTGCAATCAACAATTTAAAAAAAAAAAAAATTAACTCCGCTCATCAAATCAATTATAGCTTGTCCCAGAAAAGATTGGATTTGACACTTCTATGGTTTTCATGAAAACATCAGTTTCTTACGGCTCCTAACCAATCAGGTTGCTCTATCTGAAGATGGAAGCTGATGTTTTCATTTAAAGCTACAGTTGTCAAGTCCAATCATTTTTGGGACAACCTACAGAAATTTTCAAGTTCCCAAAAAAAAAAAAAAAAAAAAAAAAATGGGTTTATCATTTTGAAAGCTCTCCCGAAGCTATTTTTTAACAAACAGTATTTATGTGTCTCAATCTATCACTTCTTACGCAAGAAAAATGGGCTTTATTGAAATCAGTAAATCAGGCTCATGAAGCCTGGCTGTTGAGCAGTAACTTAACCCTTTCCTGCGCTCATTTTGGGATTCAAGTTTTTTTGAGATTCCATAAAACCGTTTAAAAGAGAACAATTTACTCAGAACTTTGATGGGTCAGGGTCACTCAGCTTTTTGCAAAATATCCTTTAAATTCCAATGAATCTCATGTTAAACTAAGTGGGACAACAAGTGCCTCATAGAGTCTCTATATACTATGAGAGTTGCGCCGATGTTGCATCCATTTCTGATTGGCTCTCAGATTTGGGCTGTCAGGAAAGCCCCAAGAGGCAAATGCAAATGGCGGAGGGTTTGTTTACTTTTCGCGTACTAGCTTTCATTACACATTTGAAGTAACAGTGACCGCAGTAATTATTGTTAATTTTTCCTCTGTTTGAATGTTATTCTGGAGAGCATTACCTCTTTCAATAACGACCGTTATTGTAGAGAATCTGAACCTAACCAATAAGAGATAGCGAAACAGCGGCAACAACGCAGTGGCAAATGGCCAAGAGGAAAATTTGCAATTTGCCTCTTGGGGGCTCCATTGATCCGCTTCTTTTTCTTCATTTAGAGAGACTTGGCGCAACTCTTGTAGTGTATAGGGACTCTTAGGACTGACTAATCAAGGGATAAAACCAGGTATGTGCAATTCAAGACATTTGCCGCCAGAGGCGTCCCAATCGCTGGCGTACGATGAAGTAAGCAGGTCAACTCCTACATTAATCAAAAGGGACAAAAGTGGCTACATGAGCTGGTCAAATTCAACACCAAACTGCGCATACCTTGTTTGGTCTCCCTTGCTGACTACTAGCCCAAAAAGTTTAAACGTAGCACACCATTTTACAGTCAGAAGACCTTTTGAGTGGCTTTAATCATCTTTAATCATCGGTGAGCGGTTGATTAGCAACGAGTCAAAACTCTGCGCTTAACAGCCGCTCATCGATGCATGTTGTTGCAGTTCGGCAGCAGGCAACGCTACTTGGCAGAGCCCGATACTCAAAATGGTCCTGCTCTAGTTCACGTAAATAAAGTATCCGGTCCTTCTCTAACCGGAGTTTATTTTGTGTATTGCATTTGGTTGATCTAATTATATGATAATCATTAATGGATAACTTTTAATTAATCAACAAAAATAATCCCTACAATTTTTACTTTTTCCTGAGATAACAGCTCTTTGTATCGTCGAATGATTGTTAAAATTAATGATGCCACTGGCGGATCCAGGAAATTGCCTCTGTTATTGCACCTGTTAGAAAAGGATAGGGGAGGACAAAAATCATGTGGCTGCCTCTAATCAATCCTTATCAACAGGAGAAGAGAGAGAAGGAAAGAGTCCTCCAATGAATGATGGAGTTTCACTTTGTTTGCTTTCATTAGGCTAACATTTTCAAGCATGGAACACAATAAAACCAGATACTCTGATAGAGTACGGTTTGTTTTGATGAGCGTTCTGATTGGAAAAACCAGGTACTGATAATTCTCGCATTTGAGTTTTCTTTTTAAGACAACACAATAATTATGTTTTCTGTCATTTCACATGGAGAGGCTCTTTTAGCCCTTTCAGTGCGGAGCGATGCAAATGTAGTTACACAATGCTTAGACCTTCACTAGTGAATCATGAAGTTTTCCTTTTATAATTTCATATGTTTGTCCCTTTTTCTGAAGTTTCATAAGAATCGAAGTTAACAAACACCCTCTACAAGGGACTCTAAAGATAAGGGTTAACTTGTTTTCCATAATGAACATTGAGCCATAAACAAATCAATAGGTCAAGAAACTCAGAACTCCAGCAGAATTGGCGGGTTTAAGGTTGTGTCTTCATGAACCACAAGTTACCACAAACAGTTGACTGAATGGTCGGAAAGGTTAGTGTTCCATTTTGATAGAACTCATGCCACGCTGACTAACCACAGGAAAATAATAGTGCTCTGTTGTGGTCCGATTAAAAAATTGGCCTACCAGGCTCATCCCTTGTGTCAAGGCTAATTTTTTTAACAAGAAAGGGATTGAAAACACTGACCACTCCGACAAGTCAACCCACCATTCACGGTTACTTGTGTTTCATGGTTATAACTTTAAAAACATCAATTCCCCTTCATTTTCTTTACGGTACTAGACCTGTTGACTGACAAAATAAACGAGCTTCTCTAAATTTTTCTCTTGGTGCTACCAGTACACAGCAAACATATAAGTGAATAGCACTGTTTAAAAAATACACAAAAACGGAGACGTCAACAATCAACAACAGGCTGAATCAGAGAGGTGCTAACTATTTAGTTAACCTCAAGCATAAAGTATGTCTCAAGTCTACTGAGCATGATGAAAGCAAACAAATTTCATTGATGATTAGAGCACTAACTCTAATCTTTTATAATTTATACTACTTCTGTCAATGGATTTGAAGTGCCAACAACTTACTTTGCTCAGCCAAAAAAGAAAATGACTTCCTTCTGACAAGATCCAAAATGCATTTAGGAACACAGTGATAGAATATGCATGTTTCGGTCCCGGCTAAAGTTTAGTATAGGGGCCGCTATCCCCTACTGAACCATTACTCCTGTGAAGTTAGGTTAGATCAGGTTAGGCTATGATAGATCAGAAAGAACAGCGGCCCTTGAACTAAACTTTTTCCCATGTTTCCATACGAGCCAGAAAATGTTGAAAAACTTTGGTTTCTCATGCTCCAACAGATGCAGTTCAACCAAAACAACCAACTGCCGAGACAGAGTCAGAGTCGGAATGACGGACTGATGCTCACAGAAAGAAAGCGCACTTCATAAGTGACAACCTCCTTTTCTTCTTCTATTATAGCTTGTCCCAAAGAAACGATTGGACTTGACGGTTTCATGGTTTTCATGAAAACATATGCTTCAAAACCCTCTAAGTCTTAGCAACCTGATTGGCCAGCAGCATTGAGCAGCCAACGTTTCCATTCATGCTGTACAGTTCTCAAGGCCCAATCATTCTTGGGACAGAAGTATATTTTCATCCATTGGACAGCTTATAGCTTTATGTAATGCAATGACAATAATCCACCTCTCGTGAGCACCACAAAAAGAAACAGCAGGAGCCCTCGAAGGATTAAGATTATCACCCTAGTCAGAAATATTCTTCAAAGACAAGGATGTCAGATAAATACTCTCAACCAAATAAACCCAGTTCTTAACCATGTAGAAAAAGTGGAAGTTCTCAACACAAAGTGTAGGAGTTGAACAACTGACTTTGATTGAGGGAATAGAAAGGAGAGAAAAATTTGGTGCGTCAGAGGCACAAAGTCAGAATCATGATATCTTGGGAAAAGATTTGACTAAGAAAGAGACTGTGAGAAAATTAGCATCACAACTTCCTCCAACCTAAGATTTATCTCAGAAAAAGACAAAAAGAAAGTCAGCACCCAAATTTCTTCCAACAATCTCCTGCTGAATACCAGATCAACGTATGTTCAGACATTACAGAGCCTAATGCTTTGACAAGAATGACAAGCCAACTGACATTTGTCAAAAGACTTTACAGGCGGACAATGAAGGTTTCAGTGAGTCTATTATATCAGAAAGCAAAAGGGTGTTATGACATGATCATTCTACCAGTCTTATCACTACATGAATGAAGCATCTGAGATTGTAATCTCTTGACATCTAAATGATCAGTAACGATTAGGTCTAAATGACTTAGGCTACAGCAAGCTTCCAAACAGATACTAAAATGCCTATTACATAACTTAAAGCACCATGCTTTCAAACTTGTAGCTGAAGGACACTGGCATGCTAGATGAAGTACTAGACACTAGACCACGCGGTCCGTGGAATGAAGGAAATGAATATGAAATGAGAGGCACTTGAGTTTCAAGTGTGAGCCATCGAATTTTTCCGTCATGACCGCACCGGTCAGAAGCCTAAAATCTCGCCTTCCACTGAAACATGAAACGATGATTCATCACGTGGCAAAAATCGTAAAAAATCGCGATTTCAGCAGAAAATGTCGTGACAAATGCAAAAAGACCGGTTCCCTTCGGCAAATTTCTCAAGGGTAGATTCATCCGGTCGAAACCGCATGCCATGCGAGGGGACGTCTCCTGCAAGCGCCATTGACGAAGCCTAAATTGATGACGACAAAGCTGACCTCGATAAGAAAATCAATCGGAATGAGATTTAAACAGGAAAGAATTGAAAAAATGCATAGGGATTAGTGAAATTGTCCAGTTATCAAAGCTTAGAGGCTAACTTTTGAGTCCATGACAGAGATAATGGTTTAAAAAACCAGTGAGGCCCGATTACCGACCACGACCTTTCGCATTCACTTCAGAGCGAGTCACAAGACCCCAGATTATTGATTAGAAATTGCACTCAGCCACCGAGCAAATTAGGTTACCAAAATTGCACTTTGAAAAACACCGAAACTAACGAAAGCTACGAAAACACATTTGAATGATAACGAGGGATATTGATAAAACAAAATAGCACTGGGTGTGCCTTACCTTTGTATCTCTGATCTTCCGGGATTTGTTTCGAGATGTGTTGAACTTGAAGTAACAATTTAACACGTTCAATTGGAGCTACAGCGGTTTTAGAAACGGCGGCAGAAATACCTCCGGCTAAGAAATCTTTTGCAAAAGCTGTTGGGTCAAAGGCTGCTAACATTTGGGATTCATTACGACGCACTGGTTGGGCCATGGTTAACGAGGTTTCGGAAGGAAGCTGATTTGTGACTTTACGCGATGGGGTCTGAGTTTCGAAGAGCGACTGGATCGGACAGATTTCGCGACGGATGCCTCGTCGGCTGTCTTCGTACCGCGAGCCGAACCCCGCCGAAGTTTCCGAGCCCACGACTACTCACATGCAGCGAAAATAACTCCCGACCCCGTTTGACTCGCGCCCTTGACCAATATCTCCCATTCAATTCATCCATTTAGCATTTTACTGCCAAAAGAATACCTCAGCTTTCAACTTTCAAGCATTTACTCTACTATGCCGCAATGGTAGATAGTCAATAGTCAATCGTCCCGATCGTTTAATTTCATTACCTCGTTCAGTTTTTTCACGAACTTTGGATCAGCAATACGAAACGATTAGCGTGACACTAAACCTTCCCGTCTGACGGTCGGCAGACGGGGTGGTCTCAATCTACGTAGGGCATAACTTCGGATGGCCAGGTGCAAAATGGCCCGATCTAGCGATCCGCGGATCGCGTGAAGTGAGAATTCTAGGAAATTGAGGAAATTTGTCAATTTTTTTTTTTTTTAATTTTTTTTTTTTTTTTTTTTTTTTTTTTTTTTTACATGACTACTATTCCCGAAAATGTGTAGAATGGAATATTGTCATTTGCGAACATACGTGTTGAAATGTTAAATACCAAAAAACGTCATCACTTTCAAATTTTGTGAGGAAATTTAAAAATCAGGTGAGGAAATAAGTCATGGATCGCGTGAAATTTCCGAAGTTTTGGAACATTTTGCACCCCTGGATGGGCAATATTGCATTCCAAAATACTACGATTACTGCAATCGATCCTTTGGCGGCTGATATCAGAAAATAATCATTTAAAAAAAAACTAATCAGGAAGCCCGTATTCGAGAGGATGGCACCCTTCTAAACACAGTCAACCCCCCTCCCCCGTCAACAAATTTCAGAGGAAGCACTAACTACAAAACTTAAAATTTAACACCCATCGGCGGAGCTAGGTTGTTTTTCTAGGGGGGTCCGAAGGCAAAAAGCTGATGCCTTTTTTTCTTTTTGATTTTTTGCTTCTCATACGTTGATAACTCTGAACATCGAGCTCTTTAATTAATGACTCTTTTTCGCTTAAAATTCCATTGGCGGATCCAGCCGTCAAGAACGGGGGGGGGGCTTTCAATTTTCGCCCCCGGACACCCCCCTGTACTTTTTTCTCTCGTTGTTTACCCCCTCAATTCCCATCCTGTCCCTTTTCCCTCCTTTTCTTTGGCCGAACGGCGGGAGGTTGCCCCCTTCGCCCCCCCCCTGTATCTGCCAATGTAAAATTCAGGCAAATTTGGGGGGGGGGTCGTTCTGTATTAAACGGCCTTTTTGTTTTTGTTGCTTCTTGAATTCTCCATAAGAGCCGAAATTTCGGGATGTGCCAAATCACAAGGCCAAATAGATAACGTTTGTTGTTTTCGAAATCTTCCGGGAATTCACCCCGGGGGGGGGGAGCTTAGCCCCCCGATTTCCGCCTATGTTAATACCACATCTAAAGAATTTACCTCCCCCCCCCCCAATCAACATTGCGTAACTGCCCCAAAGCTTGTTATAGTCTTATAGAGGTGATGAAGGCGGATCTTATCGATTCGACAGCATTGCCATTAGATGAGTATAGAAAACAATTCGAGAACGTTTCCAGTTCAGAGGTCATAAGTAATTGCGATAGTAAGCCGACTTTATGAGACCGGGAACGCCGTAGACTAATTTTTCTTAAAAATGGCAGTGCTGCGCTCCGAAAATTTTTGGCACTTTTCCAACGTTATTTCTCACTTTTAACATGATGGAATAGAATGAAAATTAATTTGAGACCTGTTCGTGGCTTCGGATTTTGATTCATCAAAGAGCGTTTTACAATCACAATGTCAAAGTCTCATGCAAGGCTCGTGCTATGTGGCAACCATGTTTTTTGCCATATACATAACCTATGCAAAAGTATCGATTTCTCAGGAATTCAGTGAATCCCCTGAAATTCGATTATTTTGCGTAGGAATAAAGGGAGAGAACACGCTGTTGCCATATTCCACGGGCCACCGCGCCACAGCAGGCAAATTTTCTCTTGATTTTCGAAAGATAAAATTGAAATTTCGCCAAGGATTTTCGGCGAGCTAAATAGGTAAGTCTTCACTAAAAAAACGAGCTCTGGCTAGGTACACATAATATATATATTTTATTATTTTCAATATTTGTCTTTCTTCTGAAGGTTTGACGGAAGATTGTTAACCCTCTAAGGGCCAGGTTATTTCAAACATACGCCACTATTCAGTTTATAAAGGGAAGGTAGTTAACTGCTCGTACTCGGGGGAGTTGAAATTGCATATACGACACATTGAAGGCGCCGAAAGACATCTTATATTGCACATGTTTTCATCAATAATCGCGTTTATCCGGAATGAAGACTGAAAGAATGTGAAGTAGACTTGAGAAGAAAAACTAGTTTACTCGGGCTTGGCCCTTAAAGGGTTAAAGAATTTGATTCAATCCTGGAATAAAATGCGTAAGTACCCACCTGCCACAACTTCCAGTTGCTTTTCATTTCTTACTAAACTTTCAAAGTCTTGATAATCCAGTCTTGCTTCTGCCTCTTGATGTGATTCGAGTATCAGTAGCAGTGTTGCCAATATTGGTCAGATTCGACCACACGTGGACTATTTTCATGAGAATACAGCCATAACTGTCCACGTTCCCACTTCCGATCCTATATCCCTATCCGCAGTGGACTATTCTACCCCGTCCAAACCTGGCAACACTGATCAGTAGTATAGATGTTTCAATTTTTAAATGGGATGGTTTTATGCAGGCGTGCTGTGGGGGGAGGATACCAAAAATAGAGTCCCTATATAAAAAAAGGGGGGTTGCGCAGCTTTCAAAATGAATCTCTAGAAAGCCCAAAAATACATTTTTTTTTTTTTTTTTTTTAATGTACGTTGCGGGCATTCACATTTCGAGTAAAGACCGAAAGTTTGATTTTATTGTTCGTTGACAACAATTCACTGAAAATCAAAATTTTCAACGATTTTTTAAAAAAAAAAAAAAATCAAAAAGTTTTGAGGGTGCGGTCAATTTCTCCAACTTGCTCCAAAAAAATGTACCGTTAGTCCGTTACTATTGTTTGTAAGAGCTGAATTTTCTTATAATGACACGTTAGAAAACGAATTTCTTAAAAAGCTCCGCCCACGCCATCTTTCGGGGAAAAACTTCCCACAGTCTGTTGATGTGCGAGTTCACGAAAAAATAACTATAAGTACTACTGTGCTGCTACCCCATGCACCCCCCCCCCCCCCCCGAGCATAGGCCTGCGCTAGAGCCCTTCCACGAGGCATTGCGTTGGCGCTTCTTTTCGTTGTAAGAACGTGACTAGTGCAGCCCCAGAACTGAAAAAATTGAATGGGGCTATTGCACACTTTTGCTATAAGCGATTTAATAGTCGATTATGGCGTAAAAACCTCGACAAATAACGATGGTGGCACTAAAAACTTCCAAAATCCACTCCTAAACTCAATAAACGCAGTTCTTTGCGGGAGCGTAATGGTGGCCGAAGGCACTAACAATGGGAGATTCCCATCTAACAATTCTGAAACTCCATCAAGAAGTGACCAATAAGAGACTACTTTCATTTGACACCGGTGTCACTTGGTGTTGCGGTACCATTCATCGGATGTGGATCATCACTCTGATGACTAATTACTCTGTGAATCATCCTTGTCAGCATAGAAAGAGTGACGAAATTAAGATAGGAATCTCCCATTGTTAGTGCCTTCGGCCACCATTACGCTCGCTCAAATAACTGCGTTTATTGAGTTTAGGAGTGGATTTTGGAAGTTTTTAGTGCCGCCATCGTTATTTTTTGAGGTTTTTACGCCATAATCGACTATTAAATCGCTTATAGCAAAAGTGTGCAATAGCCCCATTGCGGAAGCCCCCCCCTCCCCCTCCCCCACGACAATTTACAGGAAACCGTAGGCTGGAAGCGTTTCATTTGTCGAGGGGCGTAAGCCTCCATTGCCTCTCTCCAGTATGAACCTCATAATTTTTGGGTACAAGCGGGCGCGCGTACTTTTATACATTGTCTTTCTGGAATGCTGGTGAAGGGAAGCCCCCCCCCACTGCGGGGGCGCATTCTCTAGAGGGTAAATAGATAATTAGATAATAGAATTCACGAAGGAGAAAAATATGATGGTCCGTCAGAAAAACATGAGTTGACTTAAACGGGGGATACGAACAAATATAAATAAATAAATAAAACCTTGAAAGGTGAGAGTGAAAACTACCTCTATTTTAAATTGTGGCAGTGATCTTTTGCCAGCTGGCCGCTGAAAAAAAAATTGAGGTCAAATCGAGATGCAACCAATGCCGCAGTCATTGTTTATACTTCCTAAATGGCAGTACAATTGGGGCGGGATTGGATTTTTTCTTTTTTCTTTAGAGGAAGCTCAGGGACATAAATTCGAAAAATAAATTATCAATTTTTGATTACCTATTTCCAACTGCGGGACTAATTGGTGTGGTAATACTCAACCTCCCCCACCTTGAACTTTTTTTTTTTTGGGGGGGGGGGCAAGAAAAGGACAGATTTCGGACACCCCCCCCCCCTAAGAAAAGGCAGATTTTCTACGTGCTCCGAGCTGTAAACGGCAATCAAAGATGGTAGGGCTAGCAGAAATGTTACAAAAATGACTCAGGTGGGCAGCGCAGGATTTACACTTTTGCCGCCCATGGGCCATCTGACTATTTGCCGCTCTCTCTATAAGCCCACGCTTTCTGGGGGGGGGGGTCTTACATGTATAAATTAATGAAAACCCTTGAGGGCGATTGACTCCATTCGCCTAGCTGAAGCGATAGAGGGGCCACAAGGGGGGTTTTGGTAACATCACCTTTTTGTCCATTTCCAAGACACATGATTTGACATGCATGAGTGAAAGAGCCTCAGATGCAAAAGATATGGAAACCCTTGAGGGCGATCGACTCCATTCGCCTAGTTGAAGCGATAGAGGGGTCACAAGGGGGGTTTTGGTGACATCACCTTTTTGCCCATTTCCAAGACACCTGATTTGACATGCATGAGTGAAAGAGCCTCAGATGCAAAAGATATGGAAACCCTTGAGGGCGATCGACTCCATTCGCCTAGCTGAAGCGATAGAGGGGTCACAAGGGGGGTTTTGGTGACATCACCTTTTTGCCCATTTCCAAGACACATGATATGACATGCATGAGTGAAAGAGCCTCAGATGCAAAAGATATGGAAACCCTTGAGGGCGATCGACTCCATTCGCCTAGCTGAAGCGATAGAGGGGCCACAAGGGGGGTTTTGGTGACTTCACCTTTTTGTCCATTTCCAAGACACATGATTTGACATGCATGAATGAAAGAGCCTCAGATGCAAAAGATATGGAAACCCTTGAGGGCGATCGACTTCATTCGCCTAGTTGAAGCGATAGAGGGGTCACAAGGGGGGTTTTGGTGACATCACCTTTTTGCCCATTTCCAAGACACCTGATTTGACATGCATGAGTGAAAGAGCCTCAGATGCAAAAGATATGGAAACCCTTGAGGGCGATCGACTCCATTCGCCTAGCTGAAGCGATAGAGGGGCCACAAGGGGGGTTTTGGTGACATCACCTTTTTGCCCATTTCCAAGGCACCTGATTTGACATGCATGAGTGAAAGAGCCTCCGATGCAAAAGATATGGAAACCCTTGAGGGCGATCGACTCCATTCGCCTAGTTGAAGCGATAGAGGGGTCACAAGGGGGTTTTGGTGACATCACCTTTTTGCCCATTTCCAAGACACCTGATTTGACATGCATGAGTGAAAGAGCCTCAGATGCAAAAGATATGGAAACCCTTGAGGGCGATCGACTCCATTCGCCTAGCTGAAGCGATAGAGGGGCCACAAGGGGGGTTTTGGTGACATCACCTTTTTGCCCATTTCCAAGACACCTGATTTGACATGCATGAGTGAAAGAGCCTCAGATGCAAAAGATATGGAAACTTTTGAGGGCGATCGACTCCATTCGCCTAGTTGAAGCGATAGAGGGGTCACAAGGGGGGTTTTGGTGACATCACCTTTTTGCCCATTTCCAAGACACCTGATTTGACATGCATGAGTGAAAGAGCCTCAGATGCAAAAGATATGGAAACCCTTGAGGGCGATCGACTCCATTCGCCTAGTTGAAGCGATAGAGGGGTCACAAGGGGGGTTTTGGTGACATCACCTTTTTGCCCATTTCCAAGACACCTGATTTGACATGCATGAGTGAAAGAGCCTCAGATGCAAAAGATATGGAAACCCTTGAGGGCGATCGACTCCATTCGCCTAGCTGAAGCGATAGAGGGGCCACAAGGGGGGTTTTGGTGACATCACCTTTTTGCCCATTTCCAAGACACCTGATTTGACATGCATGAGTGAAAGAGCCTCAGATGCAAAAGATATGGAAACCCTTGAGGGCGATCGACTCCATTCGCCTAGCTGAAGCGATAGAGGGGCCACAAGGGGGGTTTTGGTGACATCACCTTTTTGCCCATTTCCAAGACACCTGATTTGACATGCATGAGTGAAAGAGCCTCAGATGCAAAAGATATGGAAACTTTTGAGGGCGATCGACTCCATTCGCCTAGTTGAAGCGATAGAGGGGTCACAAGGGGGGTTTTGGTGACATCACCTTTTTGCCCATTTCCAAGACACCTGATTTGACATGCATGAGTGAAAGAGCCTCAGATGCAAAAGATATGGAAACCCTTGAGGGCGATCGACTCCATTCGCCTAGCTGAAGCGATAGAGGGGCCACAAGGGGGGTTTTGGTGACATCACCTTTTTGCCCATTTCCAAGACACCTGATTTGACATGCATGAGTGAAAGAGCCTCAGATGCAAAAGATATGGAAACCCTTGAGGGCGATCGACTCCATTCGCCTAGTTGAAGCGATAGAGGGGTCACAAGGGGGGTTTTGGTGACATCACCTTTTTGCCCATTTCCAAGACACCTGATTTGACATGCATGAGTGAAAGAACCTCAGATGCAAAAGATATGGAAACCCTTGAGGGCGATCGACTCCATTCGCCTAGCTGAAGCGATAGAGGGGCCACAAGGGGGGTTTTGGTGACATCACCTTTTTGCCCATTTCCAAGACACCTGATTTGACATGCATGAGTGAAAGAGCCTCAGATGCAAAAGATATGGAAACCCTTGAGGGCGATCGACTCCATTCGCCTAGCTGAAGCGATAGAGGGGCCACAAGGGGGGTTTTGGTGACATCGCCTTTTTGCCCATTTCCAAGACACATGATTTGACATGCATGAGTGAAAGAGCCTCAGATGCAAAAGATATGAAAACCCTTGAGGGCGATGGATTCCATTCGCCAAGCTGAAGCGATAGAGGGGTCATAAGGGGGGTTTTGGTAATATCACCTTTTTGCCCATTTCCAAGACACATGATTTGACATGCATGAGTGAAAGAGCCTCAGGTGCAAAAGATATGGAAACCCTTGAGGGCGATTGACTCCATTCGCCTAGCTGAAGCGACAGAGGGGCCACAAGGGGGGTTTTGGTGACATCGCCTTTTCGCTCATGTGTAAGTCTCGTGAGTTGACATGCAAGACTGAAAGAGCCTCAGATATAAACAGCGGTGGATTGACTCTTGGGCCATCTGACTACTTGCCGGTCGACCCTCGAAGCCCACGCTTTCTGAGGGGTCTGGGGCGCGTCCCCGTCCAGTTATATGTCTTCTCCCTGGAAATTTGTGAATTTTTACCTGGTATAATTGCAAAATTAATCGATTTTGAGAAAGATTACTCGATTCTTTAGATTAGAAATTAATCAGATTTTCGTGGTGGTAACAACGCAGTTAATGTACAGCGTGTTTTGAGCACGATAATCAGCAGTAAGCGTGGTTTTTTATGAGACGCAATGCTACGTAATGACGCATCTCTACGGAGTCGTACATCACGCGAAGGATGTTATCTTTCGTCAGAGCTTTCATGCAAAAAAAAAAGAAAAAAAAATAGCTAGGGAAATTTGCCGCTCCAACAAATCTGCTCTTGTTGGCCACGGCAGGTGGGTAATACTAATTGGAATTTAAGGGTAGGTGGGTTTCCCAGCAGGTCACCCCTAAATTTCAATCGCCCATATCTAGGGGTGTACTGTACCGGATACCGATTTTGCCGGATACCGGATATTGACCAGATAGCAAAAACGCCGGAAACCCAGATACCGGCCTAATAGTAGTGCTGGATACCGAATATCCGGCGGAATTTTCGGGATTCAGCCAGAGGCGGACTGGCCTACCGGGAAATTTCCCGGTGGGGTGCGGCCCAATTTGAGTCGGCCGGGCCGTGATAGGAATGAAAGGGAAAGAAAGGGAGGAAAGATAAAGAGGAAAGAATTGAGAAAGACAATTATTGTAAAAACCGGAGCAATAGAGAGAAGAATGAACGACCTCATTGACAGGGCCGGATTTAATGCGGGGCGACCGGGGCGCGCGCCCCGGGGCCCCCACCACAAAGCAGGTCTTTTTTTTTTGGTATTGATGGTTGATGAACTTCCTTTTTTCTTTCATTACAATACTGTAACAGTCCGGCAATGTTGGAAGTGAAACTTTTGGTAAAATAACCCTTAAAAAATAAAGAAACGTTAAAAACTTTTAACGAAACTTTAAAAATTATTAACGTTTTTTTATCAGGGTAATAATTTACTTATGTTACTCGATTTGCTTTTAAAAGTAGGGAATTTATAATTTATTATTGCTAAGATTTACCGGGTGGGGGGCCCCCACCACAGGTCTGCCGCCCCGGGGCCCCCTGCAACCTAAATCCGGCCCTGCTCATTGAACAGATCAGCTTTATTAGATCCCAGGATTCCCAGGTCATGTGTCTCGATCAGAGAGGGGAAAAATAAGGAAAGGGTACGACTGTACGTACAACGTACTTACTACATACATACGATGACCATACGTAAAGCCGAGTCCACACATGAGCATTTCGCCGCGCCGTACAGCATTCGCTCGAATGCGCGCCAATGTGGACGTCACGACGCATCGAATGAGCCATACGTTGTGCAGTGCGGACTATTCGGCCGTGCTCGCTCAGGGAGGCGGTTTTTGTGATCCGAGTCAAAGAAAATTCCGTGCGGCGCGAACGCATGTGTGGACGCATTCAGTAGCTTGTGGACTGTTTATATACGGACGAATATTTCTTGAGCACGGGCGAACAGACCGAGGCGGTGCTCGTGCGCCATTCGGTGCGGCCTGTTCGTCGAAATAAAAAAAAAAAAAATCTCCGCAAAGCCCACACCGCATGAGCATGCGGGCGAATACTCATGCGCCATGCGGTGCGTCGAAATGTTCAGGTGTGGACCCGGCTTAATAATGTCGATTGTCGACGCACAGCACCAGATATCCGATGAAAATGCTCCTCCCGGAAGACCCCGCATTTCGATTGTGAAACCGTGTCTTTCTTTCATGCATGCGCCTTCAATTCTGAAGGTATACTAAAACGGTACAGTTACGTACGAATAGTTAACTACTCTCCGCAACACGCAACAAGTAATGATATCCGATTCAACGACCGACCGTCGCGATGGAAACGTTGGAAACTGGGTCTTTCTTTTATGGTTGCGCCTTCATTTTTTCGGATAGACTAAAACGGTACAGTTACGTACGAATAGTTAACTACTCTCCGCAACACGCAACAAGTAATGATATCCGATTCAACGACCGACCGCGACCGTCGCGTCGCGATGGAAACATTGGAAACTGGGCCTTTCTTTAATGGTTGCGCCTTCATTTTTTAAGGGATACTAATACGGTACAGTTATGTGCGAATAGTTAAATACTTGTCAACATACCGCTGATGGTATCCGATTTTAATACTTCTGAAAAATTAACCCATAACATCTTGAATTATTTCATTTTCTTCCAACCATTTTCAAAACAACCCTTAACATAGCAACCCCCAAACTTTTAATTTTTTTTTTTTTAATAATTTTAGAATGCCCAAAAAAAGCTGATGCCAAATGACATTTAATCTTTAACATCTGATTGCCAATCTATTTACCTTCTAAATTAAAAGCCCCCAAAAAATGAAAACTACCCTCTAGCTGTAGCCATATGTTATGGGAAGCAGTTCGGCGGATAGTAATCGTATCTCACTATCATGAGATCAGACCAAAACAAACCAAATAGAACAAAAAACCTCAGGGAAGCTGAAAATCATCAATAATTTAATATCGCATCAATAACCAATGCGGCAGAGCGGCAGTCTGAATCCTGCGAAAATGCAGAAGTTCGGGGCATTAACTAATGAAGTTTATCTTTTTCGAAGAAATGTGGTTAAGAACGGCGTTTTTTACTGTGAATTTATCATTGCATTTACGAGAGGGGCGAGGCTCATTTCCATTCCTCGGGTGGTGAGGGGGGTAGGTGTCAATATACCCCCTACATCGCGGCCATTCAAAAGTGTGTGTCCCGGCAGGGCTGCCGTTTTGCGTATAATCAATGCTATTTTTCTGTTCACCGATGATTCCACCGGTTGAGAAAAGATTACACAGTTCAGTTCAATGTATGACTGTAATGCACGAAAATACTCTGATCTGTAATCTTTCCTTAATCGATGGAAACTCCGTTGATTAATTAAAATATCTGCAAGTTTTTTAAAGTCATCGACGACTCCACCGGTTGATAAAAGATTACAGATGCGAGTATTATAGTTTGTTACAGTCATGCACTGAACTGAACTGTGTAATCTTTTCTCAACCGGTGGAATCATCAGTGAATTGAAAAATATCATTGATTATACGCAAAACGGCAGCCCTGTGTCCCGATCCGAATTTCGGAACCAGTCCGTCTCTGGATTCAGCGAAGCGCTACACTTGAGCGACGAATTTTTCGATTTTGACGATTTTCTTATTCGCTTTTTTTTTTTGTGTGTGTTTTTTTTTTGTTTTTTAAATTTGCGAGTTTTCTTCCACATTCAACGGAAAACCTTATCAGTCACCCGCGATAATGCACTACCGAACGATAGTCGACTGCCGATTAATTTACGGTTTGACACAAGAAGACTGATGAACAGAAAGTGCTCCACCCCCTCTCTTGTTTGGACATCCAGGCAAATGAGACAACGCATAGGCCATAGATAGGCCCCATCGAGGGACACTGAAGCATCAGTGGGGTCCGCACTTCACAGGAATTTGTCTTTGGTTCTCTTCTTATGTTTACTTATGTGTCATCTGGAATCACTTTTAGCGCTCAATGTGGACTTACTTTTCCGTTTTCTTCCGATTTTGCGATTTTCCCGTATTCTAATGAAAAAATACGGTTTTCCGCTCGGTGTTCGAAATGTCCGGCTGATCCGACTCCGCCAGATTTTTCGGCCGAACCGGATATCCGGTGCGTGCAACCCAAGCCGTAAATTTGGATTGAATAGGGGGACTCTAGGATTGAACAGTCAGTTTGACTCACGGTTTGTGCCATTGTTTTTCTCTATTTAAGAGCCTTTTCGTCATGTATTGCTCAATTTTGGGTCCTTTGTTTGAATGTCCCCCCTTGAGCTCCCAAATCTTAAAAAGGCCGCCATCTGATAGCGGGCGATTTTTACGTTTTTTGAGGGGCTCACTTGTTTTGTCTCTTACTAGGTACCTACCTACAGACCTTTCAAATGATGTGTCACAAGCTATACCTTTGCATTTGACAATTTTTATGTAGGGCCCCCTAAAGCCCCAACATTTTGGACAGTGAGGGCCTCTGGTACATTTCTTCACGTTAATAGACATATGATACCTACATCAAAAGACAGCCCTGAATTTGTCCTTTCAATAGCTTTTTAGTTTTTTCAAATCCAATAATTTGGAGGGTCACTGGGGTTAAACGAAAACTGCCCCTAAAAGGGGTTGATTCAAAATCGGCATTTTTCGCCCACTGCTTGTTTTTGACGAAACTTTGGGTATCGATTGGGTTTACTATTAGTAGTGGGTACTGAAATTTCGCAACCTAAAACCAATTTTTAGAGGGGGCGGGGGGGGGGGGTCAAAGTCAGGGGCGCCATTTCAGATTTTCCTTGGGGGGGCAAGGCCCTCCAAAAATTTGGATGCCCTTTTTTTTTTTGGCCGTGCATCTTAAAAAAATCTGCCCATCTCTCTGACTTGTTTGGGGGGGCCTCCAAAAGTTTAGTTTGGATGACCTTTTTTTTTTTTTTTTTTTTTGCTGTGCATCTTCAAAAAAATCTCTCTAACTTGATTTTTCGGCCACTTTGAAAATCCTTGGGAGGGGGGGGGCAACTGCCCCCCCTGCCCTCCCCCAAATGGCGCCCCTGGTCAAAGTTGAAACCTTCAAACTCAAATATCTCGCTAACGAATAAAGCTTTTAAAATATGGTTTGCGTGAAAAAACGCGCAATAAATTTTCCTTTCTTTTGACGATCCATATGTTCAACAAAATTTTAAACAAACACTTGCAATTTGCAATTTTTTTTATTCTTAGGCCCAAAATTTTTACAAATGTTGAAATTCTGAAAAACCGCATTCTTCGATTTTAATCTCTAAGAGATATTTTTTTTTTTTAGAATGCTTTATCTAGGTTTCGTCGCTGTCGCTGAGAACGCTAAAATAGCGATTTTTGACACTTTAAAAATTCATAACTCAGAAACGAAATGTTTCCCCAACATGCGGTTTAAGTAGAGGAAACTGTAGCAACTTTTCTAGAGAATAACATATCTCATAGAGATCAAAATCGAAGAATGCGTTTTTTCAGAATTTCAAAATTTGTAAAAAATTTTAGGTCTAAAAATAAAAAAAGTGCAAATTGCAAGTGTTTGTTTTAAACTTCGTGGAACAAATGGATAGTCAAAAGAAAATAAATTTTATTTCGCTTTTTTTAGCGCAAACCATCATATTTTAAAAGCTTCATTTGTTGGCGAGATATTTGAGTTTGAAGGTTTCAACTTTGACCCCCCCGGGTCCCGCCCCCCTCGTTTTAGGTCGTGAAAATGTCAGGATCCACTACTAATAGTAAACCCAAGCGATACCCAAAGTTTCGTGGTTTTCTTTCAAAAAACCATCCCAAAGGATGGTTCTTAGAAAGCAAAAATAACTCAGGAGTAAAAAAGTTTTATTTTTATATTCCATATTAGATTCCAATGCTGAAACATACCCCTTCCGATTGACTTTTTTGAGATGCGGTACTCAGTACTCACCCTCCTGAATAAACCCCAATGGGTGGTTTTGGGGGGCTGAAATGATTTTCTCCGAAATTCTTTGGGGTCCATTTAATGTTTCACCGAATTTTCGTTCGGCCACAATAAAAGCTGACCAGACGGTCTGAAACACCCTGTATATTTTGAGCTTCAGCCTTTCTACTTTGGTTATTCATTAGCACCATTTAAAACAATATTTGGCCCATGATTCCTAATGACGACTGTAATCTTTAATTTTGCACAATTCATATGCCTCGAAAAGAAAAAGGGAAAAATGAAACTCAATTATGTGTACAAGGAGTATCAAAACCAGAGCGCGCCCTGGAATGTTTTATACAATTTTTATGTACTGTATGCCCAAGAGGACAATGGATTGGAAGTATCACAAAATACCTGGCTGATATCCGGAACTCCCTAATAAGCTATTATTTTCTGATTTTGCCAAGGTGCCTTTTAGTAGTTTGCGGGAAGAACAGGCATGTTTACATGGACGTGACAAGATGCATTGCAAAAAGCACGGTCATTTCCCGATATACCTGAATTTCCTGGTTGGTTTGTAACAAATGTACAAGCAGAGCCATTAGTCCTGCGTTGACGATTCGACGCAACCCGCACTATGTGTAGCCCGAACCTCTCTCGGTCTTGGGAGAACAAAAGAAAAGGAAGATAAGAGAGCGTTAACTTTACGTGTAGTGCGGGTTGTGTTGAATCGTCGACGCAGGGCTTATGGCTCTGCTTGTACCTATGTGTACTATCGACGAATTAAAGATTATCGCGAGACTAGTTTCGCCTTCAAGGTTCCGGCTCGGCCACTCTTCATATTTCTCACACCATGCAGGCGAGAGGCCAGTGTTGGAGGGGTGGAGGAAGCCGTTGCAGATCAGTCCCAAACTCACACCTATAACTGAAAAAGTGTAAAAATCTCGCGACAATCTTTAATTCGTCGATAGTACGTACAAGTATGGTGACCTTCATTTCTTTTGGAAAATATTACATTCCCACACCTTCATACTTGCTAGATTACTATTTATAATTCATTTCTAAATAGAGAGATTATTACCTATAGATATGATAAAATTACTATAAATATAAATAAAAATATCTAATATAATTTAACCTTGAAAAGCTTCCCGGAAAAATTGGTGAACGGAGAGGCAAAATTCAAAACAATTGAGAGGAAGGCCGAAGATAAAAAAATAACAACAGAAAACTGAGGCAGAATTTTCATTTTATACAAAGTAGCATTAAATGAATGAGATCGAAACCAGTCGATTCACTACTGGACAGAGAGAAAAATAGACAGAATAAAGATATAAATCAATTATTGTAAAATATATTACAATTTGGAGAGGTTTCCTTTTTCATCAGAGATTTTGCTCCTTTGACCATTCTGTCCTCGTATCCGAACATTCACTTTTTTATCTGGGTTGATTAGGTTGATAAGGTTATGGAATGCGTTGCCCTTTTCCATCCTGGGAGCTGATTCTGCAAATTTTGGACGAGACAGGACGAGATAGCGGGAATCGATCATTTCCATTGCTTTAAACGGCGTCATGTGACAGATTTGAAGTCGTTTGAGTCGTTCGTTTCAGAAAAATTACTCTTATCAGTCCATCAGATGACTCAAATTCTGTCACATGACGCTGTTCACACCAATGGGATTGGTCGATTCCTGCTATCTTGTTTTGTCTCGTCTAAAAGAGCAGAATTAGCCTTCAGGACTTTGATGTTTTATATCCTTGGGCTTAAATTGGACTTCTGTTCACTTCTAAGTATTTTGGAGCACTTAATTAGTCCTGTGGACTTGGAAAAGAACAGTAATTTGGATTGACCCACAAGATAATCCTGGATTCAAAATCTTTGAAAATTTGAAACAAATCTGGGAGGGGCTTAAAACTCAACTTTCGACTAATTTTAGAAAACGTTGTAATTTTTCTAGAAAAGAAATATTTCAGGCACATAAAATATTGACACGTAGAATTTGAGTTATAAATTTTTGAGAATTGGTCAAAATTAAGCTTTGAACTTTCAAATCTCAAAATATTGGCCTTCAATTCGCGCCAAAATGCTCAGGTTACATTATCTTTTACAATAATGTACCACAAGATAAAGTTTACCATTTGAAATATTCGAAATTAGGGGGGACGGACGGACGGTGTCCCCACCTTCACCCATCTATGAGCCAGACAATTGAAAACCCCCAAGGTAGATAGAGAACAGGTATGGACAACACTCTGAGGTCGGATCAGATTAGTTCGCCAAAAAAGCGACTGCTCTGCCATTTTTCTTACCGCGCAATTCAAACTGAGAATTTGCTCGGCAGTCTCCATCACAAAATATTGATCAGTAATCTCTAATTTGAATTATGATCCCTAACTGAGAGATGAAAAGACACACTTGCTAAATTCAAAATTATACATAATCACCTTTAAAAGCTTCAATAACTTTAGAAAACACAAGTCACAAAATCAGGATTGCGGTGAAATCGCTTTTCAGATTCCCTGAGCCGAGTATTGTCCACACCTTTTCTCAATCTACCTTGGAAAACCCCGTAACGAGAGGTGCCCTTGAAATAATGGAACACGTGTTTCACTGTTTTCCAAAATTTGCCGCCACTCTTGAAACATTCACAACGGCTCCTTTTTTTCATACATCTTGTTCATATGTCAGTGGGAGTAAAAAAAATAAGTCTGATCACAAATTATAAATCAGCTCCCAAAACCATCTCTTCTTATGGTGACAGGTTACAAGCTTGAAAACCTTGTATCTTAAAGGAGGATCGACGCGCACAAAAAGAAAACAGGTGCTAAGGATATATTAAGTTGAATTAAATAGACAATACAGACAATTGATAGTTATCTCATCTGAAACAATGAGTGTTTGTGGATCAAGGTGAGTAATTCAGGTCCTTGGATTAAGTTCTCATAACTAGTTTCTGCGGTAAAGAAGACTTCCTGGTTATCATTTACAGTCTGTAAAACCAGATAAATAATAGAAGTTAATAGTATAATTATTGAAAGGTATAGAAAAAGACACACAAGATATGGCTAAATTAAGTGCCAAATTAGTAACACTTTGAAGGAGGAATAATAGAACATTTTACAATCAGCTGTATATTTGCATGGCTCTAGGTCACTTGATCCGCCACTTGCTAGTCCACCCCTATCCACTACACTATCTGCGACTGATTTACTTGATGTCAACATAAAAAATATTAAAAAAGTTAATCCTTAGTTCATCTCACCTGGACCCTTCAAGAACCAGTTCCAAACTAGTTTTGGACCACAAACCGGGTCGTAAGTATTTGACCGGACCTGAACTCGGACCCTGCGGACTTACTATTTCCTGGACCTAGACATGGGCCCCTTAATCAAACGCTCCGGTCTGAAGCCTCGTTCTTCGGACCCTCACATGTGTCTCCTGTAAAAATAGTCGATTGGTCCTTGTAATACTTTCTTTGTCGGCTGTTGATAAAAATCTTTCTGAAGATTCTGAAGAATAAGATACTTTTGATAAGTTCCTCCGCGGTAAACTGTTAACGGTAAATGGTAAAAGAAAAACAAACGGAAATAAAACAAACCTGGAGTAATTCGAGGCATAATTCAGACGGTGATTTCTGCTGTTTCACAATTAAAACTTCACCTTTAAACAAGTGAGGCTTCATTTTGTAGGACTCTGCCACTTTTAATTTACTCTGGACTGACTCTAAACTAACTTTAATTCTATCTTTATCTTCATTATAGACAGCGTACTCAGTCTTGGAAATTAGTTGCGTTGCTAGGACGTTTACATTCACCTGAAAACCCAGAGACATAATTATTTCAGGTCATTATGAAATTTATCTAAATTCAACTTTTCTGATTAAAAGCAATTCGAAGTAAAATTTACATACATTGTGAAAAGTTCATTTCTTCCAAAAGGTCGTTCTTTTCCTTTCAGTGAACAAAGGGGGTGATCCCCCTATGAGCGTAGATGGCCCCTATGATCCCCTATGACCCATATGCAAAGCACAGGTACTATTGTAAAATGGTTCATGGCAGCTTTTTGAAGAAAAATCAAGGATTTTCAAGGACTGTTCAAGGACTTTTCACAGGATTTCAAGGACTTCTGACAAGGAAAAACGTAGTATTTTTATACTAATTTTCTAGAGGCAGAAAAAACACATGGTGATTCGCACATGAGGGTGCACTAACCAGAGAAAAACAGTGCACAAAGAAATAAAATAAATAAAAAAGTTCATGATAATTCCTGCATTCTTTCTCACAACTTTGCAACCAAAACGACACAACATTCCTGAGGCACACAAACAAAATTGTCATAAACAGCTGAAGAGGGTTATCTTCAAGGATTTTCAAGTACATTTAATGAATTCATCAAAATTCAAGCATATCAAGGATTTTTCAAGGCACCACAAAGCATGTATAACAATGAGGTTTCAGAGATTTCCTAATAATTAGTCCAGAAAATAGCCATACTTAAAAATTAAGGCCAGGTGAACAATAGATTGCACTCACAATCAGATAGATGTCATACGCAGGCAGCTTTATTTAAGGTGATTCTATGGCAAACTCCCGAAAATTTTAATCCGATAGATGGTGTTGCCGTGTCGCTGGTGTTGCTGGCTCCGAAAATAGCTGTTTTTTTAACGGTTTTCAGCTGTTTTCTCTGAACAGAAAATAAGAGACAAAAAATCGGATTGTCAGCACCTGAGTACTTTTTCGCATGATTTTTTAAGCTAAATACACGCCAAATTGGTTCAGAAATACAGACGTAACTATGCAAAGAAAAAATCAAGTGTAATTTGGAGTTGTTTCGGCAAAGGTTACAGGTTTCGGTTTCACCTGTAATGTTTGCTGATACAACTCCAAATTACAAATGATTTTTTCTTTGCATACTTACGCCTTTATTTTAGAATCAATTTGGCCCGTTTATGGCTCAAAAAATCAAGCAAAAAATTAAGCAGGTGCTGACAGTCCGATTTTTTGTCTAATATTCATCTGTTCAGAGAAAACAGCCGAAAACCGTTAAAAAACGGCTATTTTCGGAGCCAGCGACATGCGACGCCATCTATTGGATTAAAGTTTCCGGGAGTTTGCCATAGAATCACCTTAACAAGGAAAGAAAAATGGTTGAAAAACTAGGAGGCTATTTCTGACTGAAATGCCTCAAAGATTAAATTCTCACCTCTTCAAATTTCAGAAGCTGGGTAGATAAATTTTCCTTGCGATTGAGATTTTGAATCTTTGATTTGCATTCGACAAGGAGCTGTTTAATACTTTCTGGAGAACCATCAATTAGAAATAATTTGACAGTGTCGCCATCGTTTTCCAGCAGTAGACCAAGTTCTAAGGCAATGCACGTACTCAATGTTTCTGCCACAATTGAGTACGGTCCATTTGGTTTGATTGATTTCAGGGACTGATAATAAGGTACAAACAAAATCAAACCATTATTAGACTTGGAACAGGTAGGCTGATAGGAGGTTAGAGCAATGAACATAGTCATTCTATAGGTACTCGATAACACTATAATTTTATTCTTTATTATCATTAAATTGGGCAATACAAATTCTCCTGAAGGAATATCGATCATTCTATATTTAAGTTTATGATGGCTTAGTACTGGAATATAGCCCAACATTACGTCTGTATTGGTTAAAATTCAATTTTTTGTAAAATTCATCTCTTATTGAAAACTTCAAAACTATCAAACAGTCAAAACTTTAATACTTCCATTTTAGCGCCGAAGCTGTCATTTAAAAAGTTTTAAAGATACAAAATTCAAATTTTGCAGCCATCACTAGGCCAGCCTAGATTAACAAACATGCAAAATTTCACTTTAATTTGAAGAGTTCATTCACTGACTTACTCATTCATCCAATTTTATCAAATAAAACAATAATTATCAATGGATCAAAAATTGGCCGTGATTTGGGTAATTTTCAAGGTATTGGTTGAAATGTTGGTAGGCACAGCAAGGTACCCGTTGAAACATTTTTGCCAAACTACAGTGGAATCAAATATTTTTTTTTTTTTTTTTTTTTTTTTTTTTTTTTTTTTTTTTATAAGTCTTGTTTAATAAAACCAAAATTCACGATAAAAAAAAATTAAGAAAGAGAGAGAGAAAAAATAATGTGTTGAAGTGCAAAGCCTTACTAAAGTAAAGTCTGAATGAAACATTTAGCATCGCAAAATACAAAGGTTAAGTTCCTCACCTGAAATAGATCAAAAGCCATTGCTTCCGCAGATTCTAAATGAAGGACAGGCGTAGCACAAAACGCAGGATACATAAGACTTTTAAATATGCTTTTGAAAGACTTCCTACAAAATCCAGGAATGAAAAACACAGGCTCACTCTCACTGAAATTTTTGAAAGAACGAGCTCTTGTTGTTACCTCTTCAAACTTCGCCGAGTTGGTCAGCTCATAACTTAGATCAACTAAATCATGGACGGATGTCGGTAAAAGTGATTCAATGTAATCTGAAATAACAAAAAAGCAGAAAATACAAAGATGGTCCCAAAAGTAAGTGGACTGATGCTGTCATTTCAAAACTATTCAATCTAGAGACTTGATCTTGGTCTTATTTTAAAGATCAAATCATTTTCTGTCGATTAAGACCAAGATCAGTTCATTTCATTAAAAATTAAAAAAGTTATGACAGTTTTTGTGAAGGGTGAATGCGCGCCGCCTATAGGTTTTTGACAGTAAAGTTTGAATTGTTTTTTTCTCATCTCTTATACATTTCCAGTGAACTTTTTTCACTTGAAATTACTTGCCAACACCTTAAGCGACGTGGCATACATGTATGACTGTCTGCCGGCTTCAGTTGTTGTCTAGGTAACGAGATAAGACGGACAATTCGCGGGAAAAATCAGGAGCAATCTCACCGCGGCCGACTTTTACTTTAACGGGTAGGCGATGGGGTTAGAGCTGAAGATTTTCGGCCGCATAAAATTTTTCAAATTTTAACCCCGTAAAATTTTTTATATAAGAAGGGTATTAAACTTGTTGAGGAACAATTAAATTTTTGCATCTTTTAGAAATTTCAACACCAGAAAAAATTTTTCTTGCTTTTCCCAACCATTAAAAAGTTTTGATCTTCAATGGACAAGGGATTTAACTAAGCTGAAATTTTCAAAGAAGAGTTCAAAAAACCCAAAAAGAAAAAATTATAAAGGAAAAAATTTGAGGGAAGATTTTTTTTTGGGGGAAAAGGGAGGAAACATTCCCACATTACATTTTGGAAAATCGAAAATACTTTGATAAGCAAAAACCAAATTCACGATGAAAAAAAATTTGGGAAGCGGAGAGAAGAAAAAATTTGGGGTTAATAAAGCCTTCTAATGTCAATAAACATTTGGGCAGGCGAAAACGGTTCACCTTTCACCTAAAAGTCATAACAATCGTTTCCCAATTCTAATGAAAATGAACGCGGATCATAGATTTTAAAATATGCTTAAAAAGATTTGACTACAAAATAAAAAAACAAGGGCCCCTCTAGGTGAAAGTTTTGAAAAAACAGCTCTTTTTTCCTCTTAACTTTTGGGACAGCCTCTTGATCAACAATAGCAAATGTCGAAAAGGATTCAAATTTAATCTGAAATCCAGCCTGAAAAGGGTCCTTTGATATCAGCTGAAAATAAAGAAGTTTACTTGCGGTGTTTAGGCAACCAAATAAATTAGGGCTGTGCAAATATGGTTTTTTGAAGTAGAATCAAATTCGAATGAATATTAAAAAAAAAAAAAAAAAAAAAAAACCAAAAGCGAATTAAATGAATATTGAACATTTTTAACAAAATACTGCTGCTCTCTCAGAAATTTTCTAATCTAAATCTCCCATTAAATTTTTGAATTTTTCCCATCAATAAGTGCATCCACTTTAATTACATTAACAATGACCATTTTCAAGCTTCTTAGTTCATTTTATTTTCAGTTTAAAAATTATAGACAAAATACGGATTAAAATGGGAACTAGATCAACAATAAATAAGAACTTCTGAGACATTTCGGTGCACTCACAGCACCATTATCAATCGGAAAAATAAAATACAAAAAAACAAATACTCAGAACGAGGAGCACACTCCACAAAGATGGAAGAGGGACTGATTTACAAAATACCGCGACATCGGTTACATAAACAAAACAGACCAACAAAAATGTAACAGAGCCTCAATCAGTAGTTAATGTTTGGAAAAACTGGAGGTATGCAACATTCAACTTTTCAACGTCTGCCCGGTAGTTGCCCGGTAGTTGAAACGTCTCAGAAGTTCTTATTTATTGTTGGCCTAGTTCCCATTTTAATCCGTATTTTGTCTATGATGTTTTTTGGCCATTTAGTTTGTAATTTTTTAAAAATTATTAGGAATAATTAAAAATAATCAACAAATGAAAAATTTACCACTCATTCAGTGTAATGTTTCAGAGTTAGTAATTAGAGGATGAAGGGGGATTCGGTATCATCCATCATAAGTTCATTTTTAAGAACAAACGCATGCAACCAATCGCAAAACTTTTGGCTTCCCAGTTTGCCACTCGCTAGAAAACGTAACAATCGCACACGATTGCCAAGTTTCTAGAAGAATTGATCGCAAGAGGAGACAAAAACAGTTTTACAGCATCATTGAATTACAAGCAAAAACGAACCTGATTCCTTTAGATGCCTTTCAAATTTGTTAATTAAGACAGATGAAGATGAAACCACACTGTTTCTTGTAGACACGTAATCCAAAATACTGTCTAAATAGGGTAAAACAAACTTCAAATATTTTCCAGAACTCTTAGACTCCACATTTATGCTTGGGAAACCATTTGCAGTTCTTTCACAGCACAATTCTTCAGCTCCACTGAACAAACTGATGAAATATGAGACAGCGGAGGACGTATTTCGAGAGACAGCATCAATGTTTATGAGCTCTTCTTGATTCTAAAAAAGAACACAGCCTTGTATTAGTAGTTGATAACGATTTCTTTATAATTTAGATATGCGGAAGACATCTACTAGGCACTTTCAGTGATGTTGTCGTAGAGATCTCTCTGCCAACCAATCAGAGGATGGCTTGGTTACAATTGACGACATCTCCGGAAAGAGGGCCCATGGCTTCATAGGCCCTTTTAGCCAGCGACGGGTGGTTATGACGCCTGAAGGTCTAAATAATAAGTCCTGAAAGTTTCAAGAGTGTATCCTTTAAAAAAAATAAACTAGAAAATGAGTTAGTGAAATACTGCAATGGAGAAAAGCCCTCCTTGAACCTTAGTCCTCAATTATTTCTTCATTCTTTTCCACAGAAAAATAGATAGATAGATAGGTAGAAAGATAGAATCCGTCTGTCGCCCCAGCTGCAGTCTTAGTTCTTGTGCGGGTCTTTCTCCGCGAACAACACACTTCAAACCGTTTGGTCAACCAAGGATGTCAGTGAATTTTTGGTACACTGATCATCATTCAATAGCATGTTAGTTGATGGGCACTCAACTCCCACGTAAAGACTCACTTGGCAAATTGATCGCACAGAGTCAAAGCATTCAACGAGTTAGGGGGAAAGACAGGGTGCAAGGATGGGAAAGAGCACGGTGAACTCCGCTACATGCAGTAGATCCTGCGCAGGGAAGGACTTCCTACAACCAACAGGAGGAAATCGGCTGTAGTGCTTTGGAATTTTGTATTTTACTCTCTCTCTCAATTCCTTCTTTGTCTCATTTCTCTTTTGGTTTCTCTTTGTTCTCAACTCTCTCTTTTGGTTCCTCTTTGCTCTCATTTCCCTTTAGGTTCCTCTTTGTCTCTTACGATTCTTACTGCCTCTTTTTTCTTTCTACTCTTTTTTTAGGAACTTGAGCGAAATCAGGAGTTTTCACAGAAAAAATTGTCGAAAATGCAGGGAAATTTTACAATAAAAATTTAAGGAAAAAGCTCTCCTATAATTTCTTTCGGATAAAATATACATTGCAAAATAAGTGGAACTTACCAATTGACTTATCAAGGTCATACCATGTAGTCTTCGTTTGTTATCCGTATGAATAGGTGTGACAAAAAGAGCTGAGCTTAAGATATTTTTTTCAGATTTGTTCTAGTATTTGAAGTATTGAAAGATTTTTCAAATATTTGAGGAGGAAACTCAAACTTGATAATTTATATATAACTTACCAGAGAGAGGGAGAAAATAACATCTGGGGGTCCTAGACTGCAAGCTGCTTCAAACATCTTCGTAGTTCCTTGAAAGGACTCGACATCAGAATCGTTCAAGAATAAAAATGAAACTTTGCTGCACTTTTCCATCAAATTATAGAAATGATTCTGTTGTGTCTTGTTATCAGTGGTCCCAGTTGTCGCAATGACAATTTTTCTAACCGATCTTTTCAATAACCATGCTACAAGCTGAAGCCACGAACTGTCTTTTGATGCTACGGAGAGAGAAAATTCATGATGATTAAGGTGATTCTTCAGTGTTTAGTGCCGATTTCTGCCACCAGAGCGCTATTGTTCGATTAATGTCAAATTACCGGCCGAGAGTAATTTATATTTAAGAAAACGGAAAGTCAGTTACTAGATAATGATCTGAAGAACGTCTCTGCAAAGTGTCTCGTCAATATCATCAAAAATAAGGCTGAAAGTACCGAAAAATGATAAATCGCATTTAGATACAAGAATCGATTTGCAATATTCCATTTTTTGGTACTTTCAGCCTTATTTTTGAAGTTATTGACAAGTTATTTTGCAGAAATGTTCTTCAGATGATTATCTAGTACCTGACACTCCGTTTTCTTAAATATAAATAACTCTCGGCCGGTAATTTGACATTTATCAAACAGTAGAGCTCTAGTGGCAGAAACCCGCTCTAAACGCTGAAGAATCACCGTAAAATGGTCCTAGTTAGAGATTGAAAATTAATGTGGAGTTATTTCCATAAACAACGTTTTGTACTAATAAAATCTTTTTTTGGTCCTACCTTGAACGTTGGTTGTAGGTGCTTTAAGTGGTAGATAATTTCAAAAAAAGAAGAGCAGATGTTAACTCAAAGCAAATCTTCTTAATCTTAACTCAGTTTTACTTTCACCCCTGAATGCTTCAGGATTTGATTAATGGGATGACTTGCTTACACAAGTAAAAGGAGAGGGGACTTTTTGAGCATCCTGTAAATCCATCAGGGCAGAGAAAATATTTGGAGCATAAAATAAGCAGAACAGATAGAGGAGGGGAAAAAATTAAATCCGAGTTCTAATTCATATTGCCTGAAATCGGACAGAAGAGATACTTGCCTACAATCAGATAAGTTTTGCCAATCTGCCAAGCAGGATTTAGTCCTTCCAAAGAGTCTGTCACAGAGTTCCAAAGTTTTAAAACTGCCTTACCACCTTGATTTTCCTTCGTTAAATACCTATTTCATAGAAAAAGCACTTCAAGGTGAAAAGAAAATTTGGGCAAAGTTTCCAAAAATTGTCATCAAATAAGATTTGTTGCAAAATTTCCTCCCTTTTGAGAGACACTTTAATGAGTTTGCCTCAACTGAAAGATCATAATCTAAATAATTTCGAATTTACAAATTATAAAAAAAAATGAATAAAAACTTTACTTTAATTTTTTCAATTTTCTCTGCAATGCGATAATGCTATGTGGCTTCTTCTAAACTTGCTTCTTTAAAAAGCAAGGATGAAGCCTATGCCAGGACATACAACACAAAATGGAAAAATAATTTCACTTTCACTCATTTGTATTTATTACTTTGAACTTGGGTTGACATCTCTCTTCATCTTTCATAATTAGCTGACGACTGCTCGAGGACCAAACTTCATTTGGTGTAAGTATGTGTTGAGGCGGAGTTTGTGATGGCATCAGTGATGCTGATCTTACTTGAAGATTAAAATATCGGTCGGAATGATGAATTTTCTATGGAAATGATCCTTTGTCACTGATTCTGAGGTGATAGAATGGCAAATATAGCTATTTTGTGGCAGTCATCCGTATTTTTCCGCTGTCATCAAAAATCGTTTGGCGATGGCAGAGAAATGTGGCAAATCTAGTATAAAATAGCTATAAAACTAATCCGATAACCTCAGAATCATCCAAGAAGCATAGTTTCCATCTTGAAAACATCAAATCAATCGATATTTTGATTTTCAAGCAATATTTTTTTTTTTAAAAGTTGCGTGTTAATAACAAGGGAAGGCTCAGAAGTCACGGCCTCCGATTTTGAAAACAATTGCACCAAAATATAGCTGAAGTAAAACTATTAGACCCGTAGTTCTTACTTTTTGCCAATGGGCCTTCCTAAAGCGTCAGGAATTTTTTGAAAGTTGCCGAAATTCACGTAAATATTCGGAACGCTCTCTGCTCGGGTTTTTTACGTGAATTTCGGCAACTTTGAAAAATTCCTGACGCTTTAGGAAGGCCCAATGGCAAAAAGTGAGAAACACGAGTCCAATAGTTTTACTTTAGCTACATTTTTGTGCAATTGTTTTCAAAATCGGAGGCGGCGACTTCTGCGCCTCCCCTTGTAAGTTGCAAAACAGTTGAAATTTCTTTCCAATAAAATCGTGGTAAATCGCTCATGCTAAAAGTTGCAAGAAATCGATGATTTAGCTGCATTTTTTGGAACTTTTTTCCGACAAGTTGCAATTTTTTCACTGCAAAATGCTACTTGGGTGTCCGATTTCAGGTATTTTTCCATTTAATTATTAACATTTGCAGTATTTTAACCCATTCAATGGGACAAAGAGCAACATTTGTCGTTTGTCTTTTTGAGAAGATTTCAGAATGGATTCAAATGTTCTGCATGAGAGATAGAGGACTCGCAGTTTACATCAATCAATAACTGGTGGAAATTCTTGCATAAGCATAACAGTAGCGCAAACTTTTGAGTACGTAAAATCTGCAGCTTTTAACACCCATGTACCCAATTTCAAGCGCTTCAATGAAGTACTTCTACATTCCACGAATGACCACTTGAATGAAAGTATATTGAAAACAGAACTTACTCTAGTGCAGCTGCTGCTTGATTCCAACTAAAAACAGCCCGGGGCAATGGCTTCAAGGAGTATGTCCTCAATTTTTCAGCGACGAAGTCATGAATTTTGATCTTCAATTTTGAAGGGAGATTAGATAAATCCAAAGTGGGGAGTCCAAGCAGAGAATTATCGGATAGAAATATATTCAAACCTGCAATATTAATCAGAATTTTATTTATAAGAAGGTGACATTACGGAAGACACACCGATTTTAAGACCAAAATATTAACCTGGCTCCACTTGTGATCACCCCAGGAACAATGGGCCTTTTGCGCAGAAGGACTTCTCTAAATAGTTGAATTTACAGGAGCGGTCACCCACTCACTATCCAATAGACCAATGGGGCTTTTACAAACTTTTGCAACAGGGGATTGAAGAGTTGATTCTTGCATAAAAACCTGTAATAATGACGATGAGTATACAAAAAATTGCGAAATTCACTCTCAGAATCCGACTTAATGGTGGAGAGAGTCAGGTATTAAGGGAGATTCCTGTCTAAATTGAGACATATCTCTGTGTTTTCAAAGAGAAAGTGACAAATTAGACAGGAGTCTCCTATGATACCTGCCTTGAACCAGCAGTTTGACGGACCGCCAAATTGTATAGTTATTTGACGAACAGAACATTAGCCAAACATGCAACGGTTGACTCACCTGCCGTTTTGTGGTGGATCTCGGCGCATAAATGCCAATGGGTCTGTTGCAAACTTTTGCTACAGTGCTATAGAGTGTTCAATATCATGAAAATCATATGAAAAGTTCATTGGTGGCATCAGAAAGTCATAAAATGCAGTATAAAACTCACGAGAGACGTTTAATGAAGTCCAAGATGGCGGTAAAATATTGAGCAACCTGTATGCATGCACCACGAACATCCAAGGATAGCCAACCTCACAAAATCGATCACACCCAATCACAACGTAAATAAACGCATAACCTCTGAAGCTGTGAGGTTGTCAAGGTTGGCAATCCTTGGATGTTATAGGTGCATGCATACAGATTGCTCGATATTTTACCGCCATCTTGGATTTCATTAAACGTCTCTTGTGAGTTTATTATCCCATTTCATGACTTTCTGATGCCACCAATGGACTTTTTGGGCGATTTTAAATACGATGAAACACTCTACAGCGTTGTAGCAAAAGTTTGCAATAGGCCCATTTGATGATCCCAATTTGAGCGTGTACAAAGGCCTTAATCACATTCCAGTCTAGTACAAAGGAACAGAATGAACTTGATTTTCTATTTTTTAAAATTATACTCTTACCTATTTTCTTCTTCCGTTTCATCTCAACATTCCCAAGTTGAATGCACATTCCGTGTTTGGTTAGTAAATTTAATGAGGTTTGCAATAATCTACCACAATATGGATTTATGACTAGTGAAATCAATGAACTTCCAATAAATTTTTTAATATTAAATTCCAAACAATAATCCACCAAGAATACTTGAGATTCTTTCAGCTAAAGCATTAAAAAAAAAATAATTCACAATTACAAAGAGATATTTGTTTACAGCAGAATGAACAGTAAAAAGTAAATAAACGAAAGTAGAGTCATAGAAAAATAACTTAATAAATGAGGTGAATCAAAAATAAAAATAAAAGATTTCAGAAAATAATTTTCAATTTTCATTTTAAATGGGTCAGGCTTGGAGGGGAATTCATTTTTAAGATGATTCCAGGGTCGATTAATTCAGACCGTGGACAACTTGTCGACTTGTTGTGTTTCTCAAAAAGTCGACAGTTTTTGGATAAAATTGACGAATTTACACTGAAAGCAAACGTTTGGGGAACGTCAGCACCTGTGAGCATATTTCAGGTCACTACACTGAAAATTTCAAGCTGAAAGACTCAAAAGTAAAGCCGAAAATGATGAAATACAAACATTCACATAAGCCTCAATGAGTGCGAGTGAGGCAGATAGACATATTGTCACTCGCACTCACTTTCACTCACTAAGCTTATGGCAAAATTAATATCATAATTTACAGCTTTAATTCTAAACCAATTTTGCTTGTTTTGTGCAAAAAAAAAATCTTATGAAGGACCTACATATTTTTCAAATAAAGTAAAGCTCAAATGTGGTGTCACCACTTTGGTCACTGGTTTGTTTCTTTGCCAATTCAGGTGATTCTTCAGCGATTAGTGCCGATTTCTGCAACCAGCGCACTACCATTTGATTAATGTCAAATTACAGGCCGAAAGTAATTTATATCTAAGAAATCAGCTACTAGATAATCATTTGAAGAATGTCTCTGCTAAATATCTCGGCAATAACTTCAAAATTAAGGCTGAAAGTACCAAAAAATGAATTATCGCATTTCGATACAAGAATCGATCCGCGATATTCCATTTTTATTATATAGAAACAGACACTCAGTTTTTATAAATATAGATTACTTTTGGCCTATAATTTGACATTAATTGAACGGCAGCGCTATGGTGGCAGAAATCGGCACTAAATGCAGAAAAATCACCTTAAACATACGTGTAAAAGTTTTCATTCCTTGGAGGTTCAATTGAACCCCTGTAGATCCAATATTTAAAATAGTTTTAAACAGAGAAAATCTGTTGTTGCCACACTCTATGGAGCCGCCACTGTCCGTAGTTCGAAAAGTCAATAAATTTTACAGGTTCAGACCAAAACAGCAAATAAAGGCTGACTTTTACAATCAAAATAAAAATACTTATTACTTAATGATTAAAGCAGGAGACAAAATAGAATTACCTGAGGAAATAGTTTTAAAAGAAATGAAGCCTGATTTTGATTTTCAACCACTGTCAAGACGATAGCCCCGAGCTCAATTGCAACGCTAATAGCTGCTTGTCCGATGGCAGAATCACCACCCATTATCAAAACTCGTCGACTTTTGATATGATCTAAGTGTGGAAGCTCAACCAACATGTAATAAGCCTGGATAATAAGTGCAAGAAATTATGAAATTTGGGGCAAGCAGAGAGCCACAGTTTATGAATAGTCACACAGGTTTGAAAACCATTCAAATTCCTTTACTTTAAATAATGTTAATGTTTCAGCTGACAAATAAGGAAAATTGGATCAGAAGTAAACGTAAAAAGTAGACACCAGGCAGTTAACATACAGGGTGTTTCGGAACATCTCGCATGCTTTCGTTGCAGTGAAACAAAGGCGAATAAAAAAATTTAGTAAAACTACTGTGACGTATATTGACCCCAAAGAGTTTGGGGCAAATATTTTCAGCCCCCCAAAACCATTCCTTGGGGATCATTAACCCATATATGCCCATAGGAACGTTAACGACTCACTTTTAATGGTTTTTTTTTTGGACCAAATTACAGTAAATATAGGCCAATTTTACTCAAAAATCAATGTTGTGATCTTCCAGCACCTATAATTTAGCTGCACCAGAAAATTTCACAATTTTTAAATTTTCAATTTTTTTAACTCTAAGATGGTGTTTTTTGAGAAAAACACCAGAAAACACCCAACATGTTCAAAAAAAGTTGGGCATATATGGGTTAAGTGGGGTGGGTACAATGTCTTTTCAATGAATGTAATGGAAATAGGTATGTTTCAAATTTGAAATCTAATAGAACATAACAAAGAGAACTTTTTTACATCCAAGTTCTTTTTTTTTCCTTTTTTAAAACCATCTCTCCAAGCGTCATGGGTGGTTTTTGGACAGTTTAGGGGCAACTTTCCACTCACCACAGTGACCCTCTAAATTATTAAATTTCAAAAACAAAAAAGTTCCTAAAAGTGCAGATCAAGGGCTTTCTTTCGATGTGTCACATACCTCTTATCTGTAAAAAAATATGCAATGCAAAAACATGCCCCGCCTCCTCACTTCAAAATTTTTGGGTTTTGGGGAGCCCGACAAGAAAATTTTTAGATGCAAAGGTATGGCTTTTGGTAAATCATAGAAAGATCTTTAAGAGAGTATAAAATTCTACAATGTACAAGTTGTCAAGCCAACTACCTTCAAAATAGTGGCAATTCAAAGATTTGAGGGCTTGGGGAGGGACTTTCAGAAAAAAGACCCAAAAACCAAAATTGAATGATAAATGGCTAAAAATATCACAAAAAAAGAATACCAATAGTATCAACCGCAAGTCAAATCACTCTTGGACCAAAACTTATGGCTGATTGAAATTTAGGAGTAGTAGGCCATTTGGCACATAGCACATTGCAGGCACCCTCAAATTCTAATCGGTAGTAACTTGCCACAACCAGCAAAGTTATTCGCCACTTTACACGAGTGTGCCTAGGTATATTCAAAACATCGATACTTGGGAAAAAACAAAAGATGATTTTATTCTCGGTTTACTGAGTACCTACTTTTATTATCTTCACAAAAAACAGCAAATTCAGATCCACGATCATGCCGGATAGTGAGAATAAGAAGGAAATTCAGGGGGAAAAAGTGAGGAGATTAATGACAGGAGTGAAGTTTAAAGTTAGGAAACAGCAACTTACTAAACAATAGTGATACGGTATAGTTGAAAGATCTGCATCAGACCAATTTTCAGGGGCATCCCACTTCAAAATTGGGTCATATTCAATGCTGGAGTCATTTTCATTGAAATAGGCTAATCCTAGAACTCGCTGATTATTGTCCGAATCAAGACCAACATAGTCGATGTATCGAAAATCATTCTAAAAACAAAAGCAGGATACAATAAAATAAAAATATACAAACAGATACATAGAAAGTAACCTTCTTTGGAATGTGGCCATTGAAAAGTCTGAAACTTATCATGAAGTGAAGATTTTTTTGCTAAAAAACATAATACAGTAGAGCCCCGATTATTCGCGGTGAGCTCGGAGTTTTTTTTTTTTTTTTTTTTTTGGCTGAATGGAAAGTGTTGAGACCTTTTGTTTCCTTGGTTGACTGGGGAAACTGATAAGTAAACGGGGGAAGTCCAGGACTCTGAAGGTCTAGCAGCAATTCAACTAGCCTTAAAATATTTGGAGCAGCAACAAGAAAGCTCTCCTGCCGTTTTGATTCTCTTAAAACGTTTAGAAGCAGTGGAGGCCAGGAAGCGTTCGGACTCAATGGGTCAAAAAACCATCCAAAGGTACTTTAAGAAATAATTCTCAGCATTACAATAAAAGAAGGTAATATTTATTTATTTTACAAATGGCTATAAATTTACTCTACTTTTGTACTTATTTCGAAAATACGATATTAACGTCAATTTTCCATCCACGGTTCGAAAGTTCGGATTATCCGCTTATTCGGATTATTTCTCTTTTTCTCTTTCTCTCTTTCTCTCTTTCTCTCTTTTCGTCCTTTTCTCCTTTCCTTCATTTTTTCTTTAATATGGAGGGGGCCTTGGCCCCCTTGGTTGCGCCCATGGATAGTTCTACAGAAAAGGGAGAGGGGATGATAGGATATCGAAATGAAATTAGTTCAAGCATTATCTTGAGAAAATCAAAATTAGGGAAATATGGGGACAGAGAACATTGCCAATTTGTCACAAAGCATACAGATGTCAAAGAGATGAGATCAAATTGGTAGTTTGGTGACACTAAGTTCACTTAATCATTTTAAGAGGGTAAAAAAAAAAAAAAAAACTTTCTTTACCTCTCGCTTGGAGTCCCGATCGATAGTCAAATCTTTGAGGTTAACACTTATACAGTTCAGTTTGATGGGAAACCTGAAAACGTACACAAACTTGAATTAAATTTATAAGAAAGATAATGATATGAATCAGAACTTAGTTGCTCCAGCTACTTGCTTTTGCTCCATTTACTTATATAAATGAAAGCAAATATTCCTGATTTGTTCATGATAGTATTGAAGGTGACAAATCACTCTATAGCATCAAATTTTGACTTAAGCTTCCGTCTAATCATGCAAGCTCAACTCTCCCGTTTTAAAACTATAACCCAACTGCAACAGCCTTCCATCCATAGCAACTCAGCAAAAGCAGGGCCACGGAACAAGAAATAGTTGCAGAGCTGCCGTTTTGTGTATAATTAATGACATTTTTCAATTCACCGATGATTCTACCGGTTGAGAAAAGATTACACAGTTCAGTTCAATGTATGACTGTACTGCACAAAAATACTCTAATCTGTAATCTTTTCTCAATAGGTGGAGTCGTCGATGACTTTAAAAAACTTGCGGATATTTTAATTAGTTGACGGAGTTTTCACCGATTGAGAAAAGATTACAGATCAAAGTATTTTCGTGCATAAGAGTCATACACTGAACTGAACTGTGTAATCTTTTCTCAACCGGTGGAATCATCGGGGAATTGAAAAATATTATTAATTATACGTGAAACAGCAGCTCTGAATTGTTGCCATAGTCTTACAAAGGTTACTGAACCTTTCTCTGTAGCACCACACTCCTGAGATCTCAAGTTATGATGAAATTTTTTAAAAAATTGTGAAAATATCCGACACTAAATGGCAAAAATAAGACCTACAGAGAACAAAGACATCATATTTTGCAGAAACAATAATACAAATTGATTACATATTCTTATATCTATCAGTTGTTTTGTTTTTAATCTTTAGAGATAGATTGTTTAAAGTGGCCTTAGATGAAGGTAATTTTCCTGTGAATGAACTGGTTTAAGCAAAAAAATCGGCCAAGAAAAGTTTCACATTATTATTCCATTACTTTCATGATTGTTCATTCAATGAGTTACAATTTAATCATTGAAAATACTCATGCTTGAATTTGTGAAAAATAAAATTGACGTAAGACACCAACCTTTCCAGCGCAGACTTCAATGATACAGACAAATAATTTTGCGGCTGAGAATTATGAGTCGGTAAGGCCAGATTATTCAAACTTCCCCACTGACCCTTCTCCAATATGTTGATGACAAGTCCACATTTTAATTGTTGTGCGAAAAACAGATCATCAAGAGAAAAAGACCTCATATTGGAATCAAGAATAAAGACAAATCTGAAAATGGGGTGGAAAAAATCACGTTTAGTTTTATATTTTTTTAAAAGGATGCAAAGGCATAATTTTTCTTGAAAAAAAAAAAATAGGGGCGGGGGGCTCAAGCCCCGTCTAGACCTCCAATTAAGAGGGGTTGAGAGAATTTCCAGTTAAACCCTCAACAGCAGAAGCTTTGATCACAAAAAACCCAGCATACGCCACTGCTTGCTGCTTATCTATCCCTAGCTAGTGCTTTCTAATAGCACAACTGTCTGACTCTACAGTTGAGGCCAATCCTACAACATTCAAAACAAATTCAAGAAAAACAAAAAGTCTGTACCTGGTGTTATGTTTCACAGTTAACCATTTCCTGGCTTCTTGAAGGATTTTGATGGGGTCAACATTTGATACTTTTTCCCACACGAGAATAAGTTCCTCACTAATAGCTGAAAATTTCTCGACTGATTTGCAATCGAAACTGTTTTTATCCATCTTCAGAATTTTCATTGGATTTAATCCAGTGACCTAAAGACAGATTTCATAGTCAAGTAGGCTTGTGAGGAATATAAAACATTCTCAACTCTTCAATAATATGACTTGGTGAGTTTCAAAATAATACACATATCAATAGCTTACGGGGAAAGTATTGAGCTTTAATTTCCCAACTTTCCAGGAGACAAAAAAAACTGATTTACAGTGGTTTTTGGTGTCGTACTGACTTGTAATTATCGGAGCCTAAAACAGTCCTCTATAACATTTCATCAAAAAAAGAAGAGGAAATTGAATTAATAGGATAGTTTGACGCTTGTGATACACCTGTTTTGGACACCCCTTAAAAACTCTTAAATCTCCCATTATCCAGCAATGAGTATCATAAAAACGCCGGGATGTTAAGGAAATTGAGAACTCTCCCCCGCAAAACAATCAAAATAATCCAATAATTTCTCGCAAGCTCTCCCAGTTTGGAATCTATGAGTCACCCGTATTGTTGAATCAAATTGAAAACCGAGCACTATAATTAATTTGCAAAATCATCAAGTAGCCCAACTCTCGATTCTTGCTTTATCATTTCGGGTAAAATTTATCTTCTGACAAATAATCATAAAATGAAAAACTTTGCTCACTAAACAAGGAAAAAATCTACAACTAGGATAAGAAAATACTATACATCCACACTTCCAAAACTTAAAACTGCATTTTTTGTGCATATTTTCTGCGAGTAATTATGGTGTCTGCTTACCTTTCTCAATAATACAAATCTTCTCCCGTCGAAAACCGTTTCCGTTAATAGAGCAGTGTTTGAATCTATCAGGAGAGGGGTCTCTGCTGGTAGTGTAACAAACAAAAACCCTGAATGAAACTCTTTGAAGACTGAGCTGAAGATTAGTCCATCGTCTAGTACCACACAGTTCTCATTCATGATGGTGGGAACGCTTTTTATGTCATCTACAATTTGAAAATCAACCTAGAACAGTTAAGCAAAGCAATTTACTAACAAATAAATTTAGTTGCTACTATTTTTATTACTGGGGGAAAAAAATATTATAACCATTATCAGTATAGGCTTTTGTCTTCTGTATTTTGGTATAAAAGTTAAGAAAATATTAAAAATAGGTAATCAAAAAGGTAAAGAGGTCAACATTACTTTTTATTCACGCGTATCCGCCGAGTATCCGTGTTTGAAAGTTGAAAAAATATCAGAATGGAAAAAGGAAAACTCCACCTGCATGGTTTTTTTTTTTTTTTTCATTTTGATTCAAATGAAAATAAGTCAATTTGCAAACTGAGCAAAGTAGGTATAAGTGGCAACCAACCAACTTAATCTGACTGCCTAAAAAACTAATTCTTTGTTCCAAATTTCGAGTGCTTTTTTTTATATTTTTTTTGATCGGTCTTAACGTAATTAAAAATAACGTTTGGAAAAGGAAAAGGTTTTTTCTCTCCCATGTTTAAGAACCGTAATGGGTCCGGTTCTGGAACTGTAATCTAAAGCAATAGCACCATTGAATTAGAATCGGTACCAGTTCCAAAATCTATTTTGGTTTGTATCCCTGCAGAGAAGCTAATTTACTGATTTTCGTTGAATGTCCAAGTTACGCATACGAAAGTTCTTTTTCTAACTATTTATAATAAGTTTGACGAAATTTTCGAGAAAAATCATTTGAATAATTGAATGGTTGCCTACATAAGGGGCAGATAAGACAAAACCTATGTTTGAAAAATGAGGTGGGAAGGTTTTGAAGCTTTATAACTCAGCAGCAAACGTTAAATTGGAGGTCCACAAACTTTTATTCAGACATAAATAAGTAGGCTTTATTTTGAAAAAAATGTTTGTTAAAGTATTACAGTAAAAAACAAATGAAATTTTTTAGCATCAGAATGTTTAACTGGCTACAGTTTTTTATACCACGAAAATTAGAAATTTAAGCTTTAGAAATACAAATATATACAAAAAAAATAAATAAAATGTAGGTATTTTATTTTGCTACACAGAAAACACAAAGATTAGATTGCGGAAAAGAGGAGGAAACGATAGGAGTAGGACACTCACATAAATGTTTGAATGATAACTAGAGATGAGCTCAATAGCTTGTAAGATACGATCATTAACTCCATTACAATTTTTCCTCTTTAGAACACGGATAGCAGTCCCAGTGTGTATCCAGTCAGAACAAACAACTTCACAGATAAGTTGCAAACAAAGATCCATGAATTGTTCAAAGATCTAGACAACAGGTAAACAATTAGTAATGACAACAACAGATCTAGAAGAAAAATAATGAGGTTGCCCAAAAATTTGGTAACAGTCTCGTAAAGAGGCAGTTTTAGTGAGTCAATGAGTGATTGATAGACAGAACAACAACTTAACCCTTACTGGTCCACGGCCGTTTTACCCGGCCGCCGTAGTGGGTCCGCGTACTTTTTGCCGATTTTCGGCTTTTTTCGGGTTATCCCGAAAAAAGTGAAATATGCGAAGGAAGACAAGATGAAGCCAGCTGTCAGCATTGCCGACTGCTAGACTAGTTCCTTCAGTGTTCACCAGAGCCCGCCACACGCTGGACGAGTCATATAAATCCGACATCGAACTGCAACAAGTTTAAACTTTTGTGTCGAATATATTCGACAGTGGACCTAAACGGGTTCTTCCTATTGTCGGATATATCCAACATTGGATCGGAAAGGGTTAAGACGGGATAAAAGCTGTAAAACACACTAAAAATGAGACGTCTCCGGGTGATTGACAGATTTAGTTCCAAACCAACCCTAGCTCAATGAACTTTTCCTGTTAGAGCTTTTATAAATGGAAAAGGCACGGGTCGTCCATATCGTTTTTGGTTTTCGATATATTGAAAATTGACACCGGGTAAAAATCCAACTTTGCCATTCGATATATCAAAAACCACAAACGATAACGACCTGCGGTTTGCGCCAAAATGCTCAGTTTTTGGTCCCCTTTTGAGCGATGTATCATTCGATAGGGGTCGTGCCTCGGAATTTTTGAGATAGCCCCCCTGAGGGGCAATTTTTTTAAATATTTTTGGAGGGTTTTTAAACCAAATTTTGACTAAACTAATGTCAAAACCGTATTTTTTCTGAAAAGTACTTGCTTTTTAGAGTCTTTTTGAGCCCTAGTTTTTAAAATTCAGAGTTTTCAAATGGGAGTTCTGATTTTTAGAAAATGAGTCAAAATCAAACTTTGATTATCGATACATCGATGACAAAAAATGATTTTGACCTCGGGTTTGCGCCGAAAGTTTTAGAACTTTATGCCCTTAAAAATGAGCTATCACAAAATAGGGGTTGCCATCTGAAAATTTTAAGTTACGGAGCAAAACCCCCCATTAGAGGCGCCCCCCAGAAAGTTTAGATACGCCATAAAGTAATTCCCATTAACTTATAAACAACCCTCCAGTTTCGTTATTTTATCTTCAACCGTTTAAAAGTTAGACAGGAGAGGGGAGGAACACCTTGAAGATCAAAAAACAAAAATCCAAACAATAATTAACTTAACTCGTAACTTCAAGAAGAAGAAAAAAAACCATCCCCTTTTTTGAGCCCTTTTTTAGACAAATATCTGCCAAAAAAAAAAAAAAAGTAAAGTCTACCTACTTGAACAGGAGGGTTGATATGCGGCAAAAAAGTCAAAGTCTCTGCCAGAATTTTTGGCTTATTTGCAAATTTAATGGGAGCAGTTTCAAGTCCCAGTAAAGTTAATCCTTGGGTTTCAATGCGTCGTGTTTTCAAATCAACCAACACAGGTATGACAGAACCTATAAAAGAAATTATAATTTTTATTGTCTTGATTATTTTTTCAATTCCTAAAACAATGATGAACAAAACAGGAGCAATTAAAGTATTTGTGTGTTTCAATTTCTTCTTCTTTTGTGTCTGAGGAACCTTAAATGGTATGACTAAATAGTAAACATTTTATTGAATAATAGAATTAAATAGGAATTTAAATTATGGAGTTCCAAAATTTTGCAGCGTAAAATGTGTTGTCATTTGCTAAAATAATATCTGACATGGTAACTGACTCTTCCATTCTTGGGCAAGACATTTGGTGGTCTTGTCACAGTCCACATTCTTACGCTGCATATGTCATAGCTGAAATATCACTTTTAATTTCTTTTTTTTTTTTTTGGAAAAAGTAAAGAAGTACCTTCATGAACATTTTTGAAGTCACAAAAATTTAACATCAAATGTTGAAAACTGCTTGGAACCAATGGATTAAACTCAAAGCTGTGAAGAAGATCTAGGACCACTTGGATCTTCAAAATTGAATCCAGGAACCCTAGTTTGTCATTAGTCCATTGAACATACACCAGGCATTCTAAAAAAAAAGATGCACACATATTATAGGGAGTTGTTTCTTGGGAATCTAAAACATTTTCTCACATTCTCGGGATATTTCTCTAAGATACTTGATCGGAAACGCTTTTTCCTTAGCACTTACTTGGTGAAGACTTACTACAGTGAAGTTCAGCTTAACTTAACTAGAGTTTGAAAAGTCCTCCAGGAACAATTTGCAATTCGGAATAGAGACCCCAAGAAAAGGTAATTTTGAAGTGGTCTAATTCGGTGGTAAAGTGGGATTTTGAAACCCCCAAAAGCGATGTCTTGATTTTCTGCTAAAAACCCCTTACTTTTTTCATTAAGGTATTGTCAGTGCGTCAAAAAGATTTTTTGCAAAATTTCAAAAATTTACATTATTTATCTGAGCTAACATTGGTGAAAATGATAATATCTTTCTGATTTAGAAAGTCTTGATAAGAATAGTATATTTTGTATATTTTGGAGTGCATCAAGTTTGCTATTTTTAACAACATTATCATTCCTGAGAGTCTTACACCTGCACATTCTTACAATAGTCAACATAGAGATGTAAAAAACTCATTTGTGAGACTATCTGTAACGATGCGCAGCGTAGGATTCTCATCAGTGCAATTATTCAATGCCCTTCCTTGGGGACTTAAATCTGTATTCAGGGATAGGGATGTTTCTAAATTTTTAAATGACTTGCTCTGCCTTCTCCTGAATAAGGCTTTTTATAGTGTGAGTGAGTTGTTGGAGACTTAATTACATTTTATCGTTTGTAATTTCACCTTTATAGCAATTTCTTTTTTTTTTTTTTTTTGACTTGTACTTTAGCCCTTGAGGTATTATGTGTATCAATTGGAAAATAAAAATAAAAATAAAATAAAATAGTACAGTCAAATGACCAGACATCGCTGAAAGTTGTTGTTGTGTAAGCAAAAGCACATCTCAGCTACTTAAGCTAGAGCTCTACTCAACCCTTTCTCACACAGTGGTACACAGACTTCCATTGTAACAAACTAAAACAGATGAGGTATAGAGGTGGTTCCAGAAGTATAGGCCCACCCAGACCGATAATCTTTGGAATTGTTCAACATTCTTTCTCTTGTTTCCAAATGAAAATGAATAAAAATGAATTAGAGTGTTGGCTTTTCACTGAGGAACATTTTAAAATTAAAAGTTCAAAGTCGAAGACAAGTTTTGTTTAGGTTTGAAGAAAAGAAAATTGAAAAGTCGCCAAAGATTATGGTCTAGGTGCACCTACACTTCTGAAACGAGCTCTAATAAAAGGATCTATAATCAAAAAATTGGTGGAAGAGAAAATTACCTTTGTTGTTGTAAATGATTCGCTCAATTTTTCTTGTTTTTCTTGACTTGAATTATAGCTCTTCGTAATAGGGCTCCTATACAAAACTTAAATAAATAAAAAAAAAAAAAAAAAAAAAACACACTTGCAGTTTCTGCTCAAAAAATTGGTGGATGAGAAAATTACCTTTGTTGTTGTAAATGATTCGCTCAATTAAGGGGCTGGTCACATGGATACCAGCATTTTCCAGCATGGTGTAGATGATAGATTTTTCAAGGCATGTGTTGGTTCCGTGATGGATACTCAAGGCACTAAATCTATGCAAATTTCTAGCATGCCAGTCGTTTTCCGAATGATCACTTTCACTGGCAGACTGAAAACTTACAGCACCCTCCAGGACCACTCTGCAATCCGGTAATGTAAGTTCAAAATTGCCATTCGTAGAATTCAGGTGAACATGAATTTTGATATTATCTAGAAAAAATTTAGGGTAAGACTTTGATTAAAAAAAAAATGACCTTTGGATCTTATCTTCAAAAGAGAGAATAATTTATCAAGGTGTCCAGAAATTTTCATTTTTCAAATTCCCTAATTTTTTCACGATATTCCACAATGAATGAAATCACCTTGCTGCAAATATTTCAGCAGGGAATTTAGATGCTGATTTCACTTCAACGTTTGAGGATTCTTTATTCCCTAATGGGGCAGTTGCAAGGGTCTGAAAAGTTCTGTTTTTTATAAAAAAAATGAAAGTACTTGATGAGGTGAGAACAAAGATGTCTTTGGTTTCTAATTAAGTCTCATTGTTCCAGAGATGAGATTTTAGCCCAAAATACGTTGTTTTAAATGGGAATTCCGCGTAGTGACGTCCCTACGCACACGATTTTATACAACTTTACCCGTGTGTATCTCCCAAACCAGGACACTTGGGAAAAAACCAAAGGCACCATTGTTTTCAGCTCATCAAGTACTATCATTTTCTTTATGAAAAACACAACATTTCAGACCCTTGCAACTGCCCCACTAAGCTGACGTACAACAATCTGAAATTCCGGATAAATCCATGTTTTCCGCAGATCGGATCAAATTCCCCGACAGTTCCAGGTTTTCCAGGTTTTCTCTGATTCTATACGCCTTGAATAAAACTCTTTTGAAAGGACTAAAACTAATACAAGGTTCATGACAGACTTTCCAGAAAAAATGCAAGTAGTTTTCGAAGACTTTTATGGAAGAATTTAAGGACTTCCAAAGAGAAAAAATTAAGGAATGCCTTTGGTTATATTCTCTTTTGCATAGGTGTGTAAACTACTGAGTTTCCTGGGATGGAAAAAGTGTGCTATATACTCACAATCAGTGGCGTCATTTTAGGTCTTGCCGGGGGGGATCTGACGACTTTTTTTCTTCTTCTTTTGGTTTCTCATGCATTTGATCCCTGAAGTTCTGACCTTCGAAGCCATTAATGACCCTATTGTCCTTTCTCTTTTAAAATATTGGGGGAAAACACATATTTTACACATTCTTTCTTGAAATGACAAACTTTCTTAATTGATTCTCATAAAATTTGACAGCCTTTTTTTTGCCGCCAGAATGTTCTGCGTGATCTAAAATAGTGCCCCCTTCCATGAGGCGTAACTGTATACTCATTTATCAAACTGATAGTACGCCTCAGAGTTGAAAGATGATGGGACATTTCTGCAACTAGACTCTGACTCTGAGGATCAAGAATAAAAACTTGAAAGTTTTACAGATGTTACTAACATCTTCAGGTTATGTAATCTTTGGCCTCCCAGGCGTCATGACCATCCTTGTCTTTCACCTATAATATACGCGTAGCTCGCGTTCGTTAACCAACTCGTCTTGTCTTCTTTTCATCCAATCATTTATTAACAGAAAGGTGGGATCCTACCATATGAAAATGAATGGTTTACCTGTCACATCCATGATGAGATTTTCCTTGATACAGACATCATTAAACAAGAATGCTGTGCGGTCGAAATTTGAGTCAAAATCTTTGACACACTCTTCCATCAATTTTAACTAAAACACATTTAAAAACATACAGTTTTAAAACCAACTGGTACCAAGCTTATTAATGAAGAAGCAACTTAAACAGTTAGCGCCAATAGACGGTTTTAGTGCAAAGTCAACGGTTATCCAACAACCACAACAATGCGCTCATCGGTTGCAATCGGTTGGGATAAAACCTACGTAGCGTTCCAAACTATCTCACTCACTCTCCCGTGACCCCCATGTATATCCATCTCTTCCTAGTTCCGAAATTCGTACACAGGGCCTTTTTTTGGACATATTATTGTCAAAATCGCATTAAAATGCCTCGAGAAGTTCATTTCTGCCATAAAATTTCACAAAATAAGTCGCTATATCCGATTTTTGAAATTAGAGTGAGATGGGAGTACATGGGGGTCACGTGAGAGCGAGAGAGACAAACAGGCTTTGTTTGGAACGCTCATCACCGGCAGTCGCCATTACTAAAACCCTCTATTTAACCTTCTGACTATCTCACTGTTATCCATCAGTTTTACCTCCTCTTCGTTAACAAGACCCAAAACTCTTTCTTCATATTTTTCAGCCATTTCTCTCATATGTTCTTTTACTGTTGGGATCCCTAACTCTTTGTGTGTGACCTTGGTCCTCATGTACCAAGGCGCCCCTAAAATCTGTCGCAAAATTGTGTGTTGTTCCGTTTGAACTAGTTTGATGTTGCTATCTTTAGCGCATTCCCAAAGCTAGAAATCATAAGCACAAACTGGTCTAATTAGTTGACTGTGGACTGGAAGTCAGGAATCTCGCCCCAGCAGCCAATTTATTATTCTGTCTTTAGTTTTTATCTCTTTAACTTTTTCTCAGATATGCTCTCCCCAGTTTAACTTGGAGTGTAGGTGGAGCTCCAAATATCTTGATACCTCTAAATAGGGAATTACTTCCCCACTCAGGTATATAGGTCAGTTGCACTGTCAACAGAATCGACTTTTGATGCTTGATTCTTATAGATTATGCCGAGAAAATAACAATGAGTTTTGTTCAATCAAAATCCGTTCAAAAATAAGCGAGATATATCCATTTGAAAATGACAACATTATTACGTCCTTTCGTCGTCAAGTTTGGACCGACTTGCATGTTTGCACTACAGCTACGCCGACCTGTGCAGTGCTGCCAACCACTTTGCTTACAAAAGCTCGCCGCCGTATTTCATTCCATTGTTTATGTTCGTAGTTGTTGCTGTGTCCGTGGCTGTAGTGTTATCAGGGTGTGTTTTATTATTGTTTATCACTTATTCACGGTAAATTGACGGATTTTAAAGTTAAATAGTTTGAAATTTCTTTGGCAATCGTTGTTCTTTTTAAAATGACTCATTCTTGCATCACTGCGCGCTTGGCGGAAAGATCCACGGGTGGGGACAATGGCGGAAAACGACGAAATGACGCAATATTGTCGTCATTTTCAAATGGATATATCTCCCTTATTTCTGAACGGATTTTGATAGAACGAAACTCATTGTTATTTTCTCGGCATAATCTATAAGAATCAAGCGTCAAAAGTCAATTCTGTTGCCGGTGCAACTGACCTATTGGAGAATATCCTACTTTTTTGTTGGAAAATTTTGAATCCGAGCCATCACTAGACGCAATCATTAGCCAAAATTTTTGGGGTGGGAGTTTACAATCAAATTGTAAGCAAAGATGGTAATTTTTGAGGACAACCCCCCCCCCCCCCTGAATAAAAAATATTTCCTGGTTACACTGCTACGTCATGGATGGATGCTCTTTGTTTCAAGAGAGTATATTTGTGAATGACTTACCAAAACAAAGGATATTGGTATAATAATGTTGTTTTCCACTTGATGACTCAGCAAACATTTCAACTTGCTGCTACTCAACTTAAAATTCATTTTTGTTGCTTCCTAAAAAAAAAGATTGGTTCATTCCATTATTTCTTGGCTACTATAAACATGGAAAATAAAGAAGACAGAATAAAAAAATTCATCAATTTTGGTTTGGATTAGCAGAGACTGTGAATTCAAGTATGGTAAAGTGAGACACTCCATGCAATGACAGCCTGAGTGAGAAAATGGTGTTTCGAGAAAACAAGATTCAAACATTTCAAATGCTGCTACCACTAATGTACTAGATCCAACAAAAAATGTCACAACTCCCTCAATTTTTAGGTTTTCTCTGTGACATTTTCAGGGTTAACTCTTTGACATGTCGTCTGCATTCAGAAAAGTCGATGCCTAGGTTTTAATTTTATTTCTCTGTGATTTTCAGAGTAAACTCTTTGACAAGTAGTCTGCATTCAGAAAAGTTGATGCCTAGGTTTTAACTTTAAGTTTTTGAACCTCCTTAAGTTTGGAAAAATTTTATAAGAGGACATTTTTACTATTGGACATTAAAGACTGGACTATAGTATTACAGACATTTTGCACTAAGACATTTTTGTAGATGGACATTTCTATGCACCACTCTAAAATACAGCCACTTGAATGAACTATGGTAAGCTTAAGAATTCTCTTACGTAATTTAAATGCTCATGAAAGCAAATGAGTACCTACAGAATATTGTTTGTTTCTGAAATAGTGACAAGTCGAAGGATTTACTCACAATTTTCTGGGTAATTTTACTGTGGCCCCACTTATCAGTATGATCCCAAGTTATTAGAGGTGCAAGGCACGGCACTGAAGTTGAGATGGGAAACTTTGGTGGTGGGTATACGGGATCTAGATTAACATCTACCCCTGCTGCATATATCCTAAAATCACAAATTAAATCAGGAGAATCAACAAATGAGAAGAGAAAAGAACATAACAAGCTATTAACCACAGAGGGACACGCCAAGCTCTATGTCTTATCCAAAAGTGAGACAAGCATGGACGGAAAGTATGTTCGCCTCTTATTCAATGACCTTAAAAATGAAAAAATGTTATTAATTCAATGAAGCTGTTGTACACTTTTGCTACAAGCACTTTAACAGTTGATTCTGGTGTAAAAACCTCCAAAAACAACGATGGCAGCACTATAAGCTCACGCAATCCATTCTGAAACTCATGAAATCTTTCAGATGCGCAAGCGCAATGACGGCGGAGACAAAATGTGAGGCAAACTCCCAAACAATTTGTTGATTCAACAATCTATTTTGTCAGTTTAACAATCTTATTTATATGATTCACCATTTTGTTTTGTTGAATTAACAAAACCAATTGAGGGCTCCATTCTGGACAAATTGAATTGTCAATTCAAACAATTTTTTTTTTTTTTTCAGTGTGCCACAATGAATCAGTGTAAACTTATCATAACAATGAGAAGCCATAGGCAGAAATAAGGGGGGGGGGGGCTGGAGGCGGCTAAGAACCCCCCCCCCCCCCCCAATTTTGGAAACAGAAAACGATTGGCCATTTGGCCATGTGATTTGGAATTCAAGGAGCAAAAACTGTGTTTTCCCCCAAAATTTGCCTGGATTGTAAGAGAAATAGGGGCATCAAGGATCTTGATAGTCAGGGTTGTCCGAAATCAACCGTATGAGAAGCAAAAAAAAAAAAAAAAAGTCAAATCAGTTTTTAGCCTGCTCAGCCTCTAGAAAAAATTCCTAGTTCCGCCTATCTGAAAAGCATGAAGCAGGCTACCAGGGTAATGAATGAATTTATTTAGTGATTTAGTGTTTTCCACAGCTCATGAGAAGTCTTGCAGGACAATGAAGGGTCTTGCAGGGTAATGAATGAATTTATGCAACTAGTTGATAAAAATATTCACAGTAATAGACGATACCATAGAGTTCTTCTCTTGTGTGTCGAGAACAATTCTGTAAAAGATCATCTCTGAAGAGCTGGATTGTCGGAAACTTCATTAATTTCAACCTAAGTGGCATTATGTTGAACTACTCTAATGCATGTTTCACTCACATTTTACTCATTTTAGCAAATCATGATTCGAGCGGTAAGAGATAATGTCTAACTGCTGCTCTGAAAATATGTGATTGGAGAATTAACTCACTTTCCAATTGCACTTAAGAGAAAATTGACTTGGTTGCCAGCATTTCTTTTCATAAGTGCTATATTCACGCAACTGGAGGGAAGCCCTTTAGTAAGTATCGACTGTAAGAGACCATGAGGAGCAATTTCAATTGCAACAGCGTTTTCAGGAATGCAAGCGATGGCTGCATCAAAAAGCACCGGATTGACAAAGTTATGGTATTGATAATTGACTGATGCGTATTGTGCCAATTTTGTCGACCACTTATCTTTAGGTACTGAGGAGCTGATCCACTTTGAAGATCTCTTCTTTGGATGAGGTACATACTGCAGGTATAAAGCAGAGATAGATATTAATTATTATTATAGGGTTTGTACATTAACACACAATTAAAACTAAAAAATAAGAAAACTCGCAGAAAACAGCGTATAGAACTCTGTAAATTGGTCAGTTGCTATATCTTCAGAGCTCAATCTTCATGGTTGATTCCTGTAGGAAATGTTGAGAAAACAATACTGATGCGATTTATCATTCACCAGTGCGCGCACCAGCTCAGCTCCACTGCACCGTAAAGTTTATTTATTCCGGTGCCCCAGCACCGATCAGACTGTCACTAAAGTAAACACTTTGATGATTAAATGGGTCTGTTGCGTACTTTTGCTACATCAATATAACTCATTGTTTCTAACGCAAAATTCTGCAAAAATAACGATGTGCATATTAAAAACTTTCAAAATCCACTCATTGACTCAGAAAATACCTTCCATTTCAAACAACCCACGCAACACTAGACACTATATCAGCGACTTACAACTACATAGATGGAACCATCTCGTTAATGTAAACAAGAACAGAACTTACAAACATTGGAATGTTTCGTTTAGATACATACATACATACATGCGTACATTTCTTATATTATTTTATAATCTTTGATAAACCGAAAAGACCAAACAGCAAATGCAGCTTATATTTCACGTATTAAAAAAGAAATTCCATCATCTTGTAGCTACCATGTTGTTTACTTATGCACGGTTGTTCCGTCTGTGTAGTGGTACACCGGTGCAAAGAGTTTCTAGTGTAGCGCAGGCTGTTTGAAATTGAAGTGATTTGCTGAGTTAATGAGTGGATTTTGAACTTTCATAATGTGCGCATCGTTATTTTCGCCAAATTTTACATGTTATTTTATGATGTGCATATTAAAAACTTTCAAAATCCACTCATTGACTCAGAAAATACCTTCCATTTCAAACAACCCACGCAACACTAGACACTATATCAGCGACTTACAACTACATAGATGGAACCATCTCGTTAATGTAAACAAGAACAGAACTTACAAACATTGGAATGTTTCGTTTAGATACATACATACATACATGCGTACATTTCTTATATTATTTTATAATCTTTGATAAACCGAAAAGACCAAACAGCAAATGCAGCTTATATTTCACGTATTAAAAAAGAAATTCTCATCATCTTGTAGCTACCATGTTGTTTACTTATGCACGGTTGTTCCGTCTGTGTAGTGGTACACCGGTGCAAAGAGTTTCTAGTGTAGCGCAGGCTGTTTGAAATTGAAGTGATTTGCTGAGTTAATGAGTGGATTTTGAACTTTCATAATGTGCGCATCGTTATTTTCGCCAAATTTTACATGTAATTTTATGATGTGCATATAAAAATTTCAAAACCACTCATTGACTCAGAAAATACTTCCATTCAACAACCCACGCAACATGACACTATATCAGCGACTTACAACTACATAATGGAACCATCTCGTTATGTAAACAAGAACAGACTTACAAACATTGGAATGTTTCGTTTAGATCATACATACATACATCGTAATTAATTATTTATAATCTTTTAACCGAAAGACCAAACAGCAAATGCAGCTTATATTCACGTATAAAAAAGAAATTCCATCATCTTGTAGCTACGATGTTGTTTACTTGCACGGTTGTTCCGTCTGTGTAGTGGTACCCGTGCAAGAGTTTCTAGTGTAGCGCAGGCTGTTTGAATTGAAGTGATTTGCTGATTAATGAGTGGATTATGAACTTTCATAATGTGCGCATCGTTATTTTCGCCAAATTTTACATAAATCAGGTTCTATATTGTTATAGCAAAAGTATGCAACAGACCCATCGGTTGTGTTATGGGATCTGCATACTGAACAGAATGCTGATATGGTTTTATCCATTTGTCTCTCTGATTCTCAGGTTTGTATTGGAAAAGTCACCCGAACGATGCGCTGCGCTCATCTACTAAGCATCGTTAAAAAATTCCTGACGCTTTAGGAAGGCCCATTGGCAAAAAGTGAGAACACAGTCTAATAGTTTTACTTTAGCTACATTTTCGTGCAATTGTTTTCAAAATCGGAGGCGGCGACTTCTGAGCCTCCCCTTGTAAGTGATGCAATGAAAATCTAATGAACATAATTTTGTGGCTCTTGATTTAAGCTTACAGAATATATGTACTTATACTCACTTTTTTCAATTGTTTAGCCCCCATCTTGATTTTAGCAAGGGACAGAACTTATGGCCGATCTGTGCAGATACTTTTTATGGAAAATTGAAACTGAAGCCTTGTATTATTAGCCCATAAGTTTCCAATAAGATCCTTCTCAGGCCCACCCTAACCACAATCTAGGGAAAATCTAAGGTGCTTTTAGAGCCAGCAACTATCAAAAGTCATTCAAGGCAGAATAACTTTCAGAATCTCAGAAAAAGAGATAATTTACAGAATATTTGACTTACAGGTTCAAATTCACGTTAAATTCTTCCCCAACTTCCGAGATAAATTTTGAATGGTATGCTCGATTCCTGTGCTTACAACTTTGTGAAAAATGTTTCGCTCTTTCAATTATGCAGTAATTCTGGACCTCCTCTGCTAAACCACTTAGAGTGCAACTAGTTGATGAATTTCTACATCCCACAAACACATTTGAAGGTAATCAGTTAAGTCCCTGTAGTTAGCTCCTGGTGAATAAAACAATGGGACACTGTAGGATATTGACTAAAGGGACTCAAAAAAATGAGGACACCTACGCTATGCAGGGTCAACCGAGTCAAACCGTGAACCAAACTTTGGCAAAGGTCTAAACTCAAATCGAACATGAATTGAAAATGGAGACAGGTATTTCATCAGTTCAGAAATGGTTCAAACAACCAAACTGAAGAGAGCAACCTGAGTTCATCACTTTCTGCAGATATTTTAAATTAGAATAAGTAAATCAGGTCATAATTTTTCCAATGCAATGATGGCCTACTAAGGTGCTACTGCTATAATCTATAAATGCAGAAAAACATTGTTTTGCCAATTTGTTCAGTTCAGGGCAGCTGCATTGCCCTGGACAAAAACAGGTTAAAATAGAAAATTGTCAAATTAATAAATTAGAAAATTAAACAAAATTATCCATTTTAATCCTCCTGACCAGTTTAAAACCAAAAATTCTGCAGAAGTCCTTTGAAGTCAACCCATGAATCTGAAAATTTGACGAACAAAACCTAAACCGAAGTTCAGCATGAACACAAACCGCGTCAGGAACCAAGATTCTGAACGGCCAGAACCCAAATCGAGCCAGCTTTTATGGCCGATTCAACACCCTGATGCTACACTCAAAGTTGCTTTTAGATTTTTTAATATCAAAAATTAAACATTTAAGTTGAGATGACAAGGCTAAGGAATGATTCAGAGAAAGAGCAACTGGATTAGCAAAATATTTCCTTCAATATACAGGGTGTAACAAAACTAATGTGCCAAACTTCTGGAGCACATATTTGAGGCCAAAATAAGACTTTTTTTCCCTATAGACATGGATCCGAAAATGCCCCCTTTTTGAGCTACAGCCCCCCAGAAAATGCCAGAAAAACCAGACATTTTTTAAAACTTTGGGGGGCTGTAGCTCAAAAAGGGGGCATTTTTGGACCTATGTTTATAGGGATAAAAGTCTTATTTTGGCCTCAAATATGTGCTCCAGAAGTTTGGCACATTAGTTTTGTTACACCCTGTATGTCTCAATCTATTGGATCTATCCTGCTTTCAAAGAGCTATCTTGAAAAGGAAAGTTTTATAAAAACCACACCTGCTAGAGAAAAATCAGAAGTAGCATTTATAAATTCAAACAGAACATTTTTGCTACCAATTTTTACGTGCTTCGCACACAGAAAAAAAGACTGGTACAATTTACCATCTGCATAGCTGATTTTGGAGTCTGTTATCAAGAATGGTTAATTTTACCATCATATGGTAAATGCAACGTACCTTGCGGTAAATTAAGATAACCTGTTGGTACATTTCACCACAAGGTATGTTGCATTTACCATATGATGGTAAAATTTACCATACTTGATAGCAGACTCCAAAATTAGCTATGCAGTTGGTAAATTCTACCAGTCTTTTGTTTCCGTGCAGGCTAAATATATGTAGTTATCAATGATTAGGATGACAGATCTTCAATTCTCAACATTTTTGGCAAGACCACGTAATTAATTATGGAATAGAAAATATTTCTCAGAACTGCCACTTACCGACGGCTACCATGAGACCTTTAGGAGCAGGAATATCTATAGAAGCTTTCCCCCGAATATAGGAGCAAATTAAAGCTTGCTTCTTCGTAAATCCTCCATCGACGTAGGCACAACAAACTTCTCCAACAGAATGACCAACTATTCCATCTGGCTTGATACCCAGAGAGAACAGGAGATCAACCAGCGCAATCTATAAAAAACATGTTTGCGATAATGATGATAAGCATAATAAGAATAAATAAGCATCGCACCGATAAAAGACTAAATAATCGGGTTGAGAATGCCAATCAGCCAACTAGATTAGAACAATCCAGCATAGAATTGGACGCCATTAGGGGGTTTCCGAAATTCAATAGTTTCTCGCCTATTTTAGCAACATTTTAGCGTACTGTTTGTACTAAAATGTTCCTTAAATTGCTTCCAAGGCTCCATCGAAGCCCTTTTTTTCATTTATTTGCGTTTACCATTATTTTTTTCCATTTAAAGAACGTATCTTTCTCTGGTGGCAGAATATGGAACTAAACGCTGAGGATCCACCTTAAGTATTAAAGCACTCATTGATGGCCCAGCATTCATCATGGTTCTCAACTATCTTTCTCACTCTCTTCTTGAGACCTTGATGTGATGCTATTTCTTCCTAATGTCAATTTTTTTTTTTCAATGGAGACACATCTTACAACTTCTCTAACATAGAATTATTAAAAGTTAACTCGAATAATTAATTTTTGCCGTGATTTTTGCCGTGACTGATTTTTTCAATTAACCCTGTTGCGCACAAATTATAAGAAACTGATCAGTAAAATCTATAGGAGTGCCGATGGGGGAGGGGAGCTTGTGAGTACCTTTGCTTCGGGCAGCACTCTCCAGGAACAAGCAAAAAAAAAAAAAAAGGTCACCAAATTCACACTTTCGAGGGGGGCAATTTGAAGAAGGCAGCAAAATTGCAATCTTGCCCCCCTTCTTCAGAAACCTCGGCAAGCCCCTGGTAAAATCGAATACTTATATAAAGCAAACTTTCCTGATATCATGTGTGAGACAATTTTTTTGAATTTCAAAAAAAAATTCAGGCAAAATGTCGTCTCTTATGTATGTCAAAGTGAGCAAAAGGGCTAAACCATTTGCTGCGCAAATCAGTATTTTCCAAAAAAACTTTACACCAAAAGTCAAGTAAAACCCGGCCAAGATTAAAAAAATGTTTCCCAACTATATTAACGATGGCTCTCTTTTCCACCGCCCAAAGGGCATTGATATTAAAGATAGCCAAGTTTAATTTCCACCGTACTCTCTTATCTATTCTCTTCAACAGAAAAATTCAATCCTACTTATCTTTAGCAATAATAATGGCTCTCTTTTCAACCGCCCAAAGGGCATGATATTAAAGGTAGCCAAGTTTAATTTCCACCATATTCTCTTCTCTATTCTCTTCAACAGAAAAATTTAACCCTGTCTACCTTTTGATATTTCGCCTGGTACTCATTCTTAGCGTGCATCGACATTGCATACGTTTGAAAATGAAGGAGTGACAGCACGGAAAGCCGACACCGCTTCGCAGCGCGGCTATGGAGGTTCTTGCCTTATTGTTTGATTAGTCCCTCAGATATTGCTGTTATAACACAGGGGTCCAAGCATCTGCTTAGAACAAATTATTTTTAATTCTGTTCAACGACCCGAGACCAAATCAATGCCACGTCCAAAGTAACAGAGAGAAAAAATTACCGAAGAAACAATTGAAACGAAGTTTACTTCAAGAAATTGGAAGAAGATTTTGAGGAAGGAAGAAGCCAGAAACTTGGGCCGCGACTTTTTTTTCCACCATTCAACTCAACTACTTTTCTCACAATGTGACTTTAAGTTCCCTGTGAAATACCCTCATGTCGCGGCCCAAGTTTCTGGCTTCTTCCTTCCTCAAAATCTTCTTCCAATTTCTTGAAGTAAACTTCGTTTCAATTGTTTCTTCGGTAATTTTTTCTCTCTCTTACTTTAGACGTGGCATTGATTTGGTCTCGGGTCGTTGAACAGAATTAAAAATAATTTGTTCTAAGCAGATGCTTGGACCCCTGTGTTATAACAGCAATATCTGAGGGACTAATCAAACAATAAGGCAAGAACCTCCATAGCCGCGCTGCGAAGCGGTGTCGGCTTTCCGTGCTGTCACTCCTTCATTTTCAAACGTATGCAATGTCGATGCACGCTAAGAATGAGTACCAGGCGAAATATCAAAAGGTAGACAGGGTTAAATTTTTCTGTTGAAGAGAATAGAGAAGAGAATATGGTGGAAATTAAACTTGGCTACCTTTAATATCATGCCCTTTGGGCGGTTGAAAAGAGAGCCATTATTATTGCTAAAGATAAGTAGGATTGAATTTTTCTGTTGAAGAGAATAGATAAGAGAGTACGGTGGAAATTAAACTTGGCTATCTTTAATATCAATGCCCTTTGGGCGGTGGAAAAGAGAGCCATCGTTAATATAGTTGGGAAACATTTTTTTAATCTTGGCCGGGTTTTACTTGACTTTTGGTGTAAAGTTTTTTTGGAAAAAGATATCACGGTCCGTTTTGGGATATACTTTGGATCATTCTGCGGCTTGACCATAGAAGCTGTGTTCAGATGCTAATCATGGAGGTTGATTGTAGGTAAAACAGACTGAAATTGAATATTAAGTAAATACCAGTCTCTGATCGCAACTATGCGTAAGAGTTTTTGTTTTTTGTTTTGTTTTTTTGGCGGGGAAAGTTTTTAAAACCTGACCTTTTGAAGGTTCTGTGTGGGATTCTCCCTTACATCACCTAATTTATAGTGGCAAACCCACTTAAACCTCTGTCGTATCGTTTCTATGCCAAAATTGCTAGCCTGGTTGAGTTATCCTTCAGGTTTCAGGTCATTGTTTTGCGTAGATACCTACTTTGATTCACTTCCATTTCTTGTTACACTCCAATTAGAGCAGAGGAAACTATGTGCACAATCACAGTGGACGCAGTGATGGCGTATCTATGGGCTCCGCCGACCCCGCCGGGTGGGGGGGGGGGCGCAATGCATCGGGTAGCCCAAAAATTTTGAGAAGCGAAAGAGGAAGAGCGAAAAGGAGAAAAGGAAAGGTAAAGGGGAAAAAAAGGAAAAAGAAAAAAGGAAAATAAACTGTAGGGAATACCTTACGAACACTTCCTCAAACCATTTTTTCTGGGGGAGACCCCCCAGACCCCCTAAGGATTTCTGGAGGCGGCCCCCTAACCCCCTAAAGGATTCTGGGGAGCCCCCTAACCCCCCTAAAGAATTCTGGGGGTGGCCCCCAGACCCCCTTTAAAATTCTGGGGGAGACCCCTAGACCCCCCCTTTAGAATTCTGGAGGAGACCCCCAGACCCCCTCAGATTTCAAATATTTTCACCTCTGGACATAATTCTGCATTCAATCCGAAGAGTTTGCAATTTTGTAGAGAAGCTGTAGGAATAGTTGCCTACTTTGTAATTTGAAGGCTAATTGAGACCCCTCATTTCTATTTTGATGTTGCTTATGACAGGGTTTAGAGTAATTCCCCAGTATGTTTTTATTCTTTGAGCTGTATTCATTCTATTTGTTCTTTGCTCTATTTGTGCATGGGAGTTCGTTTTTTTCCTTAGTTTTTATAGGTGGTCGAAATGTACTGATTCTTGCATTTCCTCCAATCAGTGCAATATTTTGTTCTTTCTTTCAAACTGTGGATCTTTAAAATAATTTTTAGTTTAGTAGATTAACCCCCCTCCAAAGATGTACTTAGGTTGTAGATTGTGTAAAAAAATTTCAACAAAATTCACTCAGCCAGTTTTGATCAACTTTTCTTTATAAGTTTAATTTTCCTTGAATATTCTATTTTTTGGTGTGATGAAACCTATATTGCCTTTAAACAGCCTCAGACTTAAGAGTTGTACCTATATTGTAGTTAAACATTGAAAATAAATTTCTGGCTAGGCTGGTTGCAAGCTTTTTGTTGCAATTTTCATCAAACTTAATTGAGTCATACTTGAATTTCTCATTCCAATGATTATTATGTTTGTTTTTATAATTGCTTAGTTTCAAAAAATATTGCTCGATTGCACCTATATTAACCCTTGAAATGGTCTTAAAGGTTGATTATGGTGACTATGTATCAGACAAATATTTTAGTATGTTGACAGTATGTTGTGTGCACAAAGTATTATCAAAATCCATCCCATTAATGATTGACTTCAAGTTTTCAAATTAATTCCTCACTTTGATTTTTTTTCCAGGTCCCATCCCCTGTTTTGCTTTTTTAATGCACTTGAGGGCTGTATACTGTAACTATAAGGGGTATTTTCTTTAAGATACTAGTTACAGGTTGCATGTGCTAGTTTTTATCAAAATTAATTGAACCAAACCTGAACTATCCCAAATAATAGGATTATATTTATATTTGCTAATTTTCCCAAATATTTTGCTCGATCGCACCAATGTTACCTCTTGAAATGGTTTTATCCGTTGTTTTTGGTGACACAGAGAGGAAAATATTTAAGTTTGTTGATAGTAGATTGTGTGTACAAAGTTTTATCAAAATTCATCGAGCCATTATTGATTTACTCCGAGTTTTAAGATTAATTTCTCACGATAATTCCATTTCGTGACTTGAGCGCACCTATTTTGATTTTTTGAACAGTTTTGAGAAATGAATATTGTATTTCTTAATCTCTTTTGAAACCTGATTTGCAGTAAAAGGTGGTTTTGATTCCAAGACTATCATTTCGAAACTCAGTTTTAAAGTTAATGCATCGATGAGACTCAGAATAGCGGAAACTACTTTTTAGAATTGTAAACTTTCACTGTTGGTAGGTATGTACATACCTTGTAGTAAATTTTAATTTTCTTATTGTTGTACTTGGACTTCCTGATTACCTGTAGGTACGCACTACTATTCTAAAGAGTGCAGATACAGTGCGACAAGCACTCGACACAGTATGGAAAGTCTTTGTGTTTGTAGCAACTTATTTGACTAAGCCGTGTCAGGTGGAAAAACATTTCAGCATTGTTACTGGCGAGGTTAGTAGAAGGGTCCACTGGCTTGAAAGCCATTTAGCTAAACTTAAAAACAGTGAGAATGAGTCTATAGCCACTGACATTAATTCAACTACGCCTGACAAAAAAATCTGTGCATGAAATTCATGAGTAATATCTGCACAATTTAATTTCCAGGCAACTTGAGTTTGATTTTTAGTGGAATGCAAGCCTTGACCCACATTTAAGGCTGCGACAACCTTTTCCAGTCAAGCATAAAATAAGTTTATCACCAATGAAGAACCTGGCATGAGAAATAGGTACCTATTGCTAGTTGCTGAGAACAAAGTGTGTGTATACTGCAAACAATACCTGTAGTTTTTTGGATTGATTACACGCCCATGGGCATATCATTGAACATATTGATTAATTTAAAATACATTGAATCATTACTCTCCATTTATTTCATTCGTATGTATTTAATATTGACAAATGTTGCACCAGAGTAACGCGTTTAGCAAATCTCTTGTAGCTCATGCCCATGAAATTTCAACATTTAAATAAGATTGATAAACTTACAGCGGTAATTGACACTGCGTAAGCTATGTAGTATCTATAAATTGAAGAAGTCTGCTGCTTCATGTAAATAAGAAGTTCTTACGTGCAAAGGAATAACTAAAAGTAAATTTAAAGTACCGCAAGGTTCTTACCTGCAGTGAAAGCTTGCGATTCTAAAAAAATAGTTTCCGCTGTTCTAAGTTTCATCCATAAATTAACTTTAAAACTCATTTTTATGAATGATAGTCTTGGAATCAACACCATCATTTATTTCAAATCTTAGTTTCAAAAGTGAGCAAATTTTAATTGGTACTTATTTACCACAGGGCACATACCTACCAACAGTTAAAGTTTGCAATTCCAAAATATATTTTCCGCTGTTCTGAGTTTCATCGATGAATTAACGTTAAAACTGAGTTTCGCGAACGATAGTCTAAGACTCAAAACCACCATTTACTGCAAATCAAGTTTCAAAGTAGAACATAAGTTGGCTGTTTCACTAGAAAACCAAGTGGTAAGTACCTACATTCTTGCTCTCCAACTGTGATTGATACTAGGTGTATACTGAAGTTACTGCAGGCCCAGAAATGTCAACAATTAGAACAGAGTGATAAACTTACCCCAGTAATTGATGCTGTAAGCTAGATACAGCTTGGACAAGTCTACTGCTTAATGAAGATAGGGAGTTGCAAAGGAATAACTTTAAAAGTAAATTTTAAGTCAACACAAGATTCTTACCGTAGGGTAGCCGTACTGGAAGCTTGCAAAATATAAAAAATAGTTTCCGCAGCTGTAAGTTCCATCGATGAATTAACCTTGAAACTGAGTTTTGTAAATGATAGTCTATGAATCAAAACCAACATTTACTGCAAATCAGGTTTCAAAGTAGGACACTAGCTGGCTCTTACACCAGCAAACCAAGAGTTATGTACTCACATGTTTTCCCTCCAACTGGAATGTGTACACTACAGATGGAGAGTCAGAGTACACTGTGATTGTACACAGTTTTCCTCTGCAATAATTGGAGCGTAACAAGAAATTGAAGTAAATCAAAGTAGTACCTACACAATTAACAGGAACCTAATAGATAACTCAATCGTGCTAGAATTTCTGGCGCAGAAATGATGGGACTGCACTGAACTATCTTAGATTTCAGATAAACCTATGATTCAGGTGGGAGTCGGATGCACCGAAGAAATAAAATACTATCGCACTTTCAAACACCATCAAAATAAGCAAAAACAAATGACAAAAGCAAGAGTACAGAGAGGTTCTCTCCTACCAAGGAGGTTAACAGAGATTGGATTGGATATCTAACTAATTAAACCAAGATTGAAACACTGTTTAGCAGCAGAGGGGAGAGAGTGAAAACAATGCCACTTGTACGTAAACTCCATCCGATCATAAGATGTGATGACCGACCTCTGGCAATTTTATCCTTCTCTACAGAGACTTACTTATAATGAATCCTTCTCTAAAATTGAAACGAAATGGACTCGTGATTTATATTATGATTCGTCCGATTTAGCCGTAACGAACGGTAAAACTTGTTGGCATTCCTACCAGAGAATAGAAAAGTGTGTAGGACCGAAATAATTAACACTGTACTACGTACGAAATTGATCAGCCACTGGGCACCGACGAATAGAGGAAAATAAAAAAATAATAATAAATAACAAACAAATCACTCAATCTTCATTCTTCTCCTTCCTTCCTTCGCATCGCAAATTCGCAACGCGACAGACTCTGGCGACAGAACGCTGAACTCGCTGAACGAATCAGAGAGCAGCATGGCGGCTGAGCCGCACCAAATTCAAACATGAACTGTCGTTTTTACGATGATTTTTGATTTAAGATTTCTCTCTTAATATGAAACTAATCAGATCAAACTTAAGCCAGGATCTTAAGTTAGCTCTCTGAGAATCAATTCGTATAAAGTTTTTAAAGATTGGATGTATCGTTTAAACTCTAGATGCGAGCAAAAATTCCTATTTCGATGCAAAAATGAAACACTAAAATATATGTTTTTTGGAGTTTTCTCCTTTATTATAATTCCGATCTTTCTGAAATTTCGAAGCGATCGATTCTGATGCAAGACGAATCGATTGATACCGGGTGATATAGGGTTTTAATCAGTGGAAGTAGGTCGTTTCACTGATTAAAGTTCCAAAATCACCCATATCGACGCATTTTGCTCTCATCCGTGTATAGTTACTGTCGCAGACGCCACCGTCCTCATCGGTTAGGTTAGGTTAGCTTCTTTGTCTCTTTTGTTTTCTCTCGGTCTTTTTTTTTAACTTGGCCGATGGCTAGCGCCATTAACGATCAACAAAAAAAGTCAAACATATAACATAAAATTCTGTAAAAAAAAAAAAAATCACAATTTACTCTTGCACTTGGAAAGAAGCGGATTAATAAAGTATGTTTATGAAAAAAAAGAGACTTACCTGGATAGCAGTTATTCCAACAAAACTGTTGAGTATGTTGTCAAAGATTGTTGTATCACACACCGTAATGATTTTCATCAAGTCTAAATCAAAAGATTTGAGAATTGAAGCACACTCTTGTAGAGACTGTGCAAACACCGGAAATTTTAAGAGATCACAAGCCATACCAACCCACTGACATCCCATTCCAGTGCAAACAAAAACCAAACAGAACGTTTCTCTGAAATTTGCTCCTGAAAAATTTTGAACAGAGAAAAACTCTTAAAGGAGTAAATCTTAAAGAAGATCAAAAACTTAACTCTTTCTTGCCAGACCCCTTAGTTAAAATGTGTTTTCTTTGTAAATTCTGGATCTTCAAACCTTACGATGATTCCAGGGTCAATTAGTTCCAACCGTAGACGCCACGACGCGCTGCTCAAAAAGTCAACAGTTTTTGGCTAAAATTGACGAATTTACGCTAAATACACGAATTTGAGGAACATCAGCACCTGCAAGTATACTTCAGGAAGATACCCTGAAAGTTTCAAGCTGAAACACGCAAAAATAAAGCCGGAAATTATGAAATACAAAAATTCCCATAAGCCTCAATGAGTGCGACGGAGGCAGATAGAAAGCCGCATTAACACTCGCATCCACTCTCACTCACTAAGCTTATGGCTAAATGAATTTCATAATTTTCGGCTTTAATTCTGAACCAATTGTGCTCGTTTTGGGCTTAAAAAATCCATAAAAAAATTTTGCAGGTACTGATGTTATTGGATTTTGCGTTTTATCTATGGTTTCAGTTTAAAACGCCAAAAACACGACTTTTACGAAAAGCGACTAGTGGCGCTATTCATCGGATTGAAATGTGGAAAAGTTTTGCCTGGAATCACCTTAACTCTTTCTTGCCAGACCTCTTAGTTAAAATGTGTTTTCTATGTAAATTCTGGATCTTCCTTAACTACAAGATAATTTTTTTTCTTCAAGTTTTCCTACGCATGATCGTTGAGATATAAACCTGGTACTTGTAAGCACTGTCAGGTTACCAGAGCCTATAATTTTGCACCTACACTTAAATTAAAGTAAAAGAAAAAACGAGACAAATGAAAATAAATTCATAATAAGAGCCAATTTTGTATTAAATTTTTTTTTTTAAAATGACTTACATAAAAGTCAAAGCAAAAAGCCTTTCGATCCACAAGGTCATCTTCAGTGATGAAAGGGTTGAGGACAAGGGTTTGTAGTAGGACCAGCAACGGATCCAACAAGGGCACAGAGGCAAGTGCCCCCCCCCCCACCTTCAGAGGCCTCAAATTTTGCCTATTTCCGACAGAAATTAGCCAAAAATTGCTTCCTACAACACTTTGAATTCCAACTTTCATAAGCGTGCCCCTTCCCCAAGAAAAATTGTCTGGTTTTACCACTGAGAAGGAAACGGGAAAAATGATTTCTGGTGCTCAGAACTAAATGGAGTTTTTAATTTTTAAAATTTTAAAGTTCTTAAGGATTAGGATTACTTTGAAGGTGGAGGAAGGCTATTTTGGACTATACTCTCAATAAGTTACTACCTATTTCAGAAATCAGAATATTTATGGAACTTTTCGATAGAAAGATAGAGGCTCCTTTCTTACCAAAGATCCATGGCATGGTGATGGATTTGTAATAGGCAGAATGGTGTAACCACGGTAAAAATAGTTGGGGATTTCCTTTGTAAAAACTTTTTGAATCAAATCATGATAATCTGAGCTCATCGGTCCCGACTCTATCTGAAACATAAAAAAAAATGGATTCTTGAGTGCCACAGAAAAACATTCATGACTTAAAAATAGAGCGTCTGTTGTTAATGGCTTCTACATACACGATTCCAGCCACCCAAAGAAAAATTAAAAGATGGATTTGTTTACTGCCCCGGCAGCTGGCTTGGCTCTTGTGCAAGTCTTTTACCACGGACTTCTGCAGGCCGATCCTTGAAATTCCCGACTTTTGGGTAGACTGAATAAAAACGGAAAATGGTGATTGTTGGAGACGAGTCACGTGGTTGTCAAATCTAATCAAATACAAAATTGATCTAATTGGTTATCAGTTGCTCAAGCCTATCCGATAACCAACTAGATAAATCAGTACATAGTTTGATTAGACTTGGCAACCACGTGACTCGTCTCCACCAATCACGGTTAACTATTCTTATCCAGTCTAACCAGAAGTCGGGAATTTCATTTTCTACAACTTGTGGAATGTGTTTTCCTAAATGGTATTTTCTGGGAAAAAAAAAAAATTAATTTAAGGAGAAATTAAATTTGAAAATTTTGTTTCAGTGGACGTCTTGGGTAACCTTTTTGACGAAGAAACAACTGCACAATCTTTGCAACATCTAATGGCGCATACCTCAGTATATATTTCAACGCTTCGCTTGTCTTGAGAGAAAAAATTGTAGCAAAAATTCCATGACCCTGAATCGATTCAGAATCAAGAATAGAATTGAATTCTTACACAAAGACCTCCACATCGTGATTTAATATTTCAAGATGCATAGAGTGCATTGAATACCCAGTTTGGGAGGCAACAATGCTTTCGCAGATATTTAGTAAGTGCCTAAATACTTCATGAATAATTTTAGTTTTTACATGGGAGTTGAGTACCCATCAACTAATATGCTATTTGACAACTATCGGTGCACTTAAAGTCCCACTGATCCTCCTGTGATCAAAGAAGATGCACAATCCTTGTAACAACTGATGGCACCTTACTATAAATTTCAATGCTTCAAATACAAACTAATTATAACAGATTAAAAATTTAAGGACTTGACCTTTGACATGACTTCCGAGATTCCTATTTCATGTCGAGCAGAGAAAACAATTAGTCTCGGGAGATCACAATAGGGCTTTGCACGTGGCTCATTCCGTTTCCTTCTCTCCAACAACACATGGCTCATCCCTCCAATCATATTCAAACAGTTGACAGCTACATAATTACCATCCAAGGCTGTTTTCTCCACAACGACCTTGAAGAGTTATAACACAGAAAATTAGGACAAATCCGCGAAGAAATTAAGAAGAGAACAACAGCAAAAAAAAGGGTCTGTTGTAGACGTTTCCTACAGCATTATGACACTCAAATGAACAGGTCACAGTTGGGCTGTTTGCTATAAGCAATTTAATAGTCGATTCCCGTGAAAAAACCTCCAAAAATAACAATGGCAGCCCTAAAAACTTGCAAAATCCACTCCTAAACTCAATAAACACTTTTATTCATGCAAGTGTAATGGTTGCGTAGGGCAGAAATAATGGGAGATTCCCATTTAATAATACTGTTACTCCATCTATAGTCGGGCCAATATAAGTTGACACCTGAAGAATCAGGCAGGTTGCACTATGTGGCAACGCTGTGTGGAGCTGACCCTTGTCAAGTGGCGTGCTCCGTCTTGACAGGGGGTGCCGCATTCAGTCCATTGTTGCATTTCTCCAGTTTTATTGATCATTTTCTCTCTGCTTCAGGTGTCAACTTATATTGGCCCGACTATAGACAAGACCAATAAGAGACGACTTTCCTTTGACACCGGTGTCACCAGGTGTCACAGTACCATTAATCAGATGTAGATCACAACTCTGGTGTCTAGTCATGGGAGATTCCAGTCTAATTTGTCACTTCCTCTATGGAAACACAGAGATACGTCTCAATTTAGATAGGAATCTCCCATGATACCTGCATCTCTCCGCCACTAAGCTCAGTTCTGAGAAAGAATTTCATGATTTTTTGGTGTACTCATCATCATTTTTACAGGTTTTTATACAAGAATCAACTCTTCAATCCCCTGCAACACAAGTTTGCTTGAAGCCCCATTACCGCCCTTGGCTTGTCCATAGTTATTTGTTCGTCAATAATGAAGTCCTGAAGTCAATCAGAATCATCAGTCTCATCTTCAGAAAATGTTTCAAATCTTTGTTTTACCATAATGCAATGCAATTCCCAATAATTCTCACTGATGTTCAAGCCAAAATAAATAGTAATTTGAGAAAATTAAATTAATTAAAGGATTTTCATAAACGTAGGTTTTCACTTGCAGTTATACGTTAATTATGGCTCCCGTTGTTCCAACCCCATAAATTCCACTGAGCACCCCATCCACAACCCAAACCGCAAGCAGCAGACTTGCCACGCTTTCTTCCATTCTAGTTTGAACTCTATTTTACTCTAAGGATACCAAAAAGTACAGTCAGGGACAGAAATAATATCAGATGACTCCTTAAGGTAGGCTACCTGCAATGCTTAAGTTCATTGAAAAGTGCATTGCGGGCTGCCTACCTACAGGAGTCATCTGACATTCTTTTTGTCCCTGACTGTACCTACATTAGTGAAAGCAAATCAGAAGAATGCAAAACAAAATTATTCTACCTAAAGCTTCTAACAAACCTGCAGCCTTCCATCTACAAGTCCGGGAACTTTAGAATTGGGCGTCGAATAATTTATGTTCGGTGGTATAGAGCCCGAGTCCAAACTGATAAGTGCCTTGGCAAGAGCAACGAAAGCAGCGGAAGTTTCACTGTGACCAGCATTACTTTTTACTGATCCAATTTTCAGAGGAGTGTCTCGATTCTTGCAAAAGAAATCTGCTTCCACATTTAATTCCACTTCGTCAACTTTCTGTCCGGAAAACATAAAATGACAGTATAATTAATCAACAGTCAATACTTCACAAATGTTAAATAGTTTTTTGCTGTTTACTTTTTTGCATTTAACCCTTTGTTGCCCAAGAGTATATCTCAGTCTCGTCAGGTTTTTCGACTCCTATGGGTGATCTAGTCGCAGATTTCTAATATAAATTGATGTGTGTATTGATTTTTTGCATTTTCCATTAAATTCCGTGTAAACTTGGTGGTACTTGTGAGTACCGTCAGTCAGCAAAGGGTTAAGTATCTTGGCATTAACCGGTAGATTCTCTCCCTCTCTCCTCAGCATTAATTACTTGAGTTGATTGGTTTCGTTCATCCGCTAGAATCAATATTTTGCCCCCTTTCTCGCTATGTTCACTATTCCAACATAGTGTAAGTGTCCATCATAAGTAGTTGTGATACAGAAAAGCATTTGTAACCCAAATCAGTCGAGTTGTTCAACCATAATAAACCTAATGTAAGGGGGGCTAATTTACACATGGGCGCACCCCGAAGATTATGATAGTACGAATTGGATAGGGATCTACGAAGGCGCGAGACAATGATTTTAGGTGGATTAAATGTGAGAGAGAATACATAACATGGGTTCAGGTGACAATTAATCATTCTTCCCCGGACTCTTCAAATGCATTCTTCCCATAAGAATACTTCGGTTTATGTTATTTGACTCATAATTTTGCACACAATGTGGAAAATGAAAAACATGGATTGATTTTTCTAAAGCTTTGAGAGCACAATCTTCTGATGCACCTTGAAAGGAGGAAAAAAAATTTAATTTTAACTAGTCTCCAAAATACGGCTTTGATTTTTTCTCATGGTTTTGAAACATGGACAGCAGGAGGAATAAGGAATGATGTCACTCACAGGCATTCCGCATCCGTAAGTTTCTAGAAATGAGACATCAGCGGGCGAAACTCCACAGTCTGAGTAAAATTTAGACAAAAACTCTTGGAACGGTTCAGGCTCAAAAGACAAAAGCTTTTTTGGCACAGTGTGTCCTGGGTGATTATCGATGTGTACAATTTTTGCATATTCCTTTCTTGCCTCTCCTTCTCTCTGCAAGAATAAGGCAATGACTCCTTCGCTTCTTCCGAAACCGCTTGCTGAAGATAAAAACCAATGGCAACACATGGAACAGAAGAATAAATTAAGTTCATCACCATGACAAGGGTCGACCCCCCTCCCCCTCCATTTAAATGATGAAGTAAGATGCATCCTTGGAAAGAAGACGTTCTGCTGATTCAGAATTTCTTTTGTTTTTCAAGAAATTATTATTACAGCTGGAGTTCTGAGCCTCTAAAGTGTGAGGACGTTTTTTGGCCGCCATTTTGTTTAGGGGGGGGGACACATGGAAAATTTGAAAAAATCAAATTGCACCATTTTTAAGGTCTTTTGAATGATGTAATAAAAAATTTCACAAATGCTTGCTTCCGATTGGTCGGCAGTGCAGATTTGAGGCATCGATTGACCTTAAGTATGACTTCGAGTGGTACAACTTGATCGAGCTCCAGCCTTATACATAGGAGGAAATGGGGGGGGGGGAGTGAGGGAGGGGGAGTGGGGGAGGGGGCTGGAGGGGCAAGCCTCCCCCCCACCCCAGAAAATTATGAAAACAAAAAACATTTGGCCATTCCACCATGTGATTTGGAATTCAAGAAGCAAAAGCTGTGTGTTTCCCCCCAAAAATTTGCCTGGATTGTAAGAAGAAGAGGGGTATCAAGGATCTTGATGGTCAGAGTTATACGGGATCAAACGCACGAGAGGCAAATAAAAAAGGTCATCAGTTTTTTGCCTGCTCAAACCCCCCCCCCCCCCCCCCAAAATCCTAGTTCCGTCTACGGCCTTATCATATGCACTTTTCCTTATGGACAATCATTTTGCAACCATCAACACTGGTATGGACACTAGAGGTGAGAGTTGGACGTGGGCGGATACAGAATTTTGCCTCTCTCTCTCTCTCTCTCTCTCTCTCTCTCTCTCTCTCTCTCTCTCTCTCTCTCTCTCTCTCTCTTATTTGGCCGCTAGAACACATGCGTTAGTAAAAGATAGGAAAGAGGGTCATCGCAAGACATTAGCCCCTATATCTGTCCTTTTCTAATGCACGCATTCAAATGGAAGGAGAGAGAGGGAGAGAGGGAGAGAGAGGAGAGAGAGAGAGAGAGAGAGAGAGAGAGAGAGAGAGAGTGAGAGAGGGAGAGAGAGAGAGGGGGGGTGAGAGAGGGAGAGGGAGAGGGAGAGAGAGAGAGGGGGGAGAGAGGGGGAGAGGGAGAGAGAGAGAGAGGGAGAAAGAGAGACAAATTCCTGATGTGTTCGCCCATGGCGCTAGACAGATCTGAGTGCACGGGAGAGGATGAGTCCGTCCACTCACTTTTCTATTTTTTAGGGCAAAATGATCAAGGACCTTCTCAGTTGCTAACAAAACACAAAAATTAAACTACTGGGAATACTTTTTGCAATGTCTTGATTCCCGAATAATGTCTGTAGCCGACAAAAAGAAGCAAGAGAATAAGTACCTTCATCATCAAAGGATTTGGTTTCTCCATTTTTGCTAAGACAGTTGAACATATTGAAAGACCTCATGATTTCAGGTGCCAGGTTAACATTAGAGACAAGAACCACAGCATCCTTGGCGCGTCCTTTCCTTACGTCATCTGTTGCTAATTTTAACAATTCTAAACCACCCGTCCAGTCACAATGATAACTGCGGCTACTGCCTGGAATTATTCAAAAACAATAAAAATTCAACCATTTACTTCTTACTTTTAACTGGGCTCTTTTTCTCGGAACTAAAAGCGGATCCAGTAATTTGGCAACCATAAATTCATCCTATTTAAACGTATGAGAAATAATCGATTCTTGAGGGGGGGGGCATGGCCCCTTAATAAATCAATTTTTTTTCTCATGCATTTAAAAGGGAATAATACACAGTTGCCAGATTGCTGGATCTGCTTCTAGTTCTGAGAAAAAGAGCCCAGAACAAAAAGTCCATAGACAATTTCGGAAGGCTGAAAAATTTATGACCTCTGAGGCTCTTCAGCCAAGCATAGGTCATCCATAAAGTTTTTCTTTGCCCCTGTTGACTACCTAAATTACTCAAAAATCGTTTGATCATTCCATAGTAAGTAAAAAAATAACTATACAAAAAATCTTTAAGCAATAAGAAAATTTTGCTTGAATGACAATTCACTGTGGATAGATTGTTGCTATCCATGATCATTTTTTTGTAACCCTAACTTTTTTACTTTTGAATTATTCTGGATGAAATTTCACACAGAGCTGTCTCATATCCAAAAAGGTTGGAGTTTTGAAAATTCTCTATCATTTTCTCAATTGATTTTAATCATAAATCAAAACGGTGGCAAAATTTGGGATAAAACGCTGAGGAACCATCTTAAACTGTTCAAAAATTGACAGGTGAAGAGAGAGGGGGGGGGGGGTCATAAGTCTCTGCAGACACTGATTGCTGATTATATCAAACAAAGCAAAAATATCACAATAAAAACAGTTACCATGGAGATTTAACACGTAGGAAAGTCGATTGGATAGGAAATTACGGACATGGCCAAGCAGCCAACGGTATTCATTATCTGTCTGCATCAAAATACTACAAAATTCATCTTCACCCAAGTCTGAACCACCATATACTTGCGTGTCTCCTCCAGACAAATCGAATGGGTTCACACCTGGAAATAATCATTGGAATAGATCTTGAAGATTAAACCATAGTAATAGGCTAGCGTCTGCCATACCCAATATAATTACTATACAGGGTGTAACAGATGTATCCCCCCTGTCTAACTTTTGAACGAGTTGAGATAAAAAGTTGCAGTTTGGACCATTCTTCATAACTTTAGGTGAACTTTATTTTTGGGGGTCAAAATTCCCCACCCCCCTTAGGGGGTCCCTAGGGGGCTATCTCAAAAATTTCAAATGGCAACCCCTATCTTGTGATACATCGTTTGAAAGGGCATAAAATTCCAAGACTTTTGGCGCAAACTAAAGGTCGATATCGTTTTTCGTTTTCGATGTATCGAAGTTCAAAGTTCGATTTCGACCCGTTTTCAAAAAATCAGAACTTCCATTTAAAAAGTCGGAATTGAAAAAACTAGGATCTAAAATACTCTAAAAAGCAAGTACTTTTCAGAAAAAATACGGTTCTGCCATCTTTAAGTTCAAATTTGGTTTTAGAGCCCCCCCCAACAGTTTTCTAAAAAATTGCCCCTCAGGGGGGCTATCTCAAAAATTCCGAGGCACGACCCCTATCGAGTGATACATGGCTCATAAGGGCACACTAAACTGAGTATTTTGGCGCAAACCGCAGGTCGATACCGGTTTTAGTTTTCGATATATCGAATGGCAAAGTTGGATTTTCATCCGTTATCAAATTCCGATATATCGAAAACTAAAACCGGTATCGACCTGCGGTTTGCGCCAAAATACTCAGTTTAGTGTGCCCTTATGAGCCATGTATCACTCGATAGGGGTCGTGCCTCGGAATTTTTGAGATAGCCCCCCTGAGGGGCAATTTTTTAGAAAACTGTTGGGGGGGGCTCTAAAACCAAATTTGAACTTAAAGATGGCAGAACCGTATTTTTTCTGAAAAGTACTTGCTTTTTAGAGTATTTTAGATCCTAGTTTTTTCAATTCCGACTTTTTAAATGGAAGTTCTGATTTTTTGAAAATGGGTCGAAATCGAACTTTGAACTTCGATACATCGAAAACGAAAAACGATATCGACCTTTATTTTGCGCCAAAGAATAAACAAGAGTCCCAACAAAACGGTAGGAAAGCGTGGCAGGTTAGGTTAGGTTGGCAATATCGAAAAGTCGGCCTCTGATTGGCTGGCGAAGGCCTGGGCAAAAGATATTATATACTATATAGATACTGAATGAGGCCCTACCTTGGGTGGGGAAAATGGACCTGCTTGGGGGTACACAAATTGGAAGATTCGCCGGCCATGTAGGCTGTGTTTTGCGATAGCAACTTCTCTCTCCTCTTCTCTCCCCTCTCCTCTCTCTCTCTCTCATCTCTCTCCTCTCTCTCTCTCTCTCCTCCTCTCCCCTCTCTCTCCCTCTCTCCCCCTCTCTCTCCTCTCTCCCCCCTCTCTCTCTCTCTCTCTCTCCTCTCTCTCTCCCTCTCTCTCTCTCTCCTCTCTCCTCTCTCTCTCTCTCTCTCTCTCTCTCTCTCTCCTCCCCTCTCCCCTCCTCCTCTCTTCTCTCTCTCCTCTCTCTCTCTCTCTCTCTCTCTCTCTCCCCCTCCTCTCTCCTCTCCCCCTCTCTCTCTCTCTCTCCTCTCTCTCTCTCTCATGGCGAGAGAGAGAGAAAGACTCAGGTTTGCCTATGCGCAAAACAAGTTGCATACTTACAGGAATCGGGACCGTTTTATTCCCTAGCATTCGGTATCTATATCTTTACATAGTAGTATATAATATCTTTGGCCGGGGCCCTGGGAGATCACTCTTATGGAGATTTAACATGGGGTTTTCGACTTTGCCTCATTTAAAGTCAAATTCCAAGAAAACTATTGCTCCTTACATTCGGGAAATTCAAATTATATTTTTTGAGGATATAACGAAGATATTGGTGGGTCATACATATCACTTCACCGAAAAATTAACAGAACAATATAAATTTGAAAGTAAAATTACGGGCATTTTTTGCCGCTGTCACGTCCGATAGTGAGCCACGCTAAACTTCGTATTTTCTTGTGTATTTGTGGTTAAATTTTCGGTTATTTCGGTTTTTCTTTCTAAGAATGAACTTTAAATGCATTTCAAACTATCTGCACTAAACTAAACAAGAAAAGTGGAAGAAACAACAGCTACACCACACACTCGGCCCGACTTGGGCGAAGAGAGGAAAACACCGTACAAAATTGCATGTAATTCTACTTTCAAATTCATATTGTTCTGTTAATTTTTCGATGAAGTGCATGGGCGCACCCAGGATTTCTGTATGGGGGGGGGGGGGGGCAAGTTGTCATATTATATGGGGGGTTTAGGGGTCCTCCCCCGGAAAATTTTGAAAATTTAGCTCTTCTTAGACGCAAAATTAGGCTACTTCTATTCAAAAACTACATTGAATTAAATCTCAAGAAAAATGAGATTTCCCGAGACTATGTAGATATTACGGAAATATCTTCATCATATTGATGCATTTGCAACGTTGCCAAATAGCACACACCGAGGCCCTTTCGGGCCTATTGTGACCAGTTAATTGTCTGACTAATTGGACCATATAAAGACGGAGTCTTCAGGAAATCTAGATTTCAGAAGAAGATCGAGCGAAATTAACAATTAAGGACATTGCTGTCGGAAAAGATGTGTTCCTCCAAGGAAAACGATGTTTCATGACATTGATACTTTTTTTGAGCTCATTTCCTTTCCCATATTTTCTTTTTCTCTCTTTCTCTTTTCCTCATTTTTTCCTTTCCTTTTCTCCTTTTCCCCTTTCCTTTCCTTTCCTCTTTTTTTTCTTCCTATGGAGGGGGCCTTGCCCCCCCCCCCCCGGGTGCGCCCATGATGAAGTGATATGTATGACCCATCAAATATCTTCGTTATATCCTCAAAAAAATATAATTTGAACTTCCCGAAGTAAAGAGTAATGGTTTTCTTGGAATTTATCTTTAAATGAGGCGAAGTCGAAAACCCCGTGTTAACTTTCCATAAGAGCGATTTCACAGGGCCCAGGCTTTCGCCAGCCAATCAGAGGCCGTACAGTCGATAGTGACATTCGATCGTAATTCGACTATGCCACGCTTTCCTACCGTTTTGTTGGGACTCTTGTTTCCTCTTTGGTTTGCGCCAAAAGTCTTAGAATTGTATGCCCTTTTAAACGATGTATCACAAGATAGGGATTGCCATTTGAAATGGGTCTGTTGCAAACTTTTGCTACAGCGACAATAAGTGTATAATCCGATGTAAAATCGCCTGAAAAGTCCATTGGTGGCATTATAAAGTCATAAAATACAATATTAAACTCACAAGAGGCGTTTACTGAAATCCAAGATGGCGGCAAAATATCGAGGAATCTTAATGTATGCACCGTGATCATCCAAGGATTGCCAACTTTGACAACCTCACTGGAGGTTTAGGTTATGTGTTTGTTTACGTTGTGATTGGTTGTGATGGATATTGTGAGGTTGGCTATTCTCGAATGTTCGTGGTGCATGCATACAGATTGCTCGATATTTTGCCGCCATCTTGGATTTCATTAAACGCCTCTTGTGAGTTTATTATTGCATTTCATGGCTTTCTGATGCCACCATTGGACTTTTCAGGCGATTTTACATTAGATTACACACTCTATAGCGCTGTAGAAAAAGTTTGCAACAGACCCATTGTTGAGATACCCCCCTGGGGGCCCGCTAAGGGGTGTGGGGGGTTTTGACCCCCCAAAAAAATAAAGTTCATCTAAAGTTATGAAGAATGGTCCAAACCGCAACTTTTTATCTCAACTCGTTCAAAAGTTAGACGGGGGGGGGGGGGATACATACGTTACACCCTGTATTAGGATATTAGGAGTTGACTATAAAATATTAAAATTAGCATAAAGTTATCAAATTCTAAAAATCAAGGAGGCATATTTGTAAGTATATTATATACCCTCCCAGTGGTGTTTTCTGAACGGGCCTGTGTGGCTACCGCCAATTAGGATTAGATTTTCTTTTTTATAGAAATCAAATTTAAAGTTGGAGAGTGATTTTTAAATCTCATCACAATCTTGGTGGACATAAATGTTGTTCCTAGGTACCTATCTGAATTCAGAGTGGGTCGGGCTGACTAAGAAATTGGAGCCAACAGTTTCACATTCAGCTCAACTCTTTTGTTTCTTGTTGACGGAATGGACATCCTTCAGAGAGTCACACTTTCATGTCATTAATCCTAACAGTTTCATTAAAGTCAATATATCAACAACACTCTGAAAAGTCTCTAAAAATATCAAAAATGTTCAACTGACGCATTTTTTTTTTAAAATTTTCCATTGGCACTCATAATTTCATGGTCGTTTTAGAGATAGTTTTTAAAAATTTTAATTGTTTAAATTTTTTTGCAATTTTCATGTTCCTGTCTCCAGTGCCATAAAATTAAGGACGCATGTTTTATTATTTTCAATTAGGCAAGTGAGGCGCTGCCTCACCTGATTGAGGAAAGGGAATGGAAAGAAATGTAAACTATTTCTAAAATAGCATGGAAAGTACGAGTGGTTAACTTGGTTAACTATTCGTGCGCACCTGTGCCGTTTTAGTCTATCTTTAAAAATGAAGGCGCACCATAAACGTAATACGTAAGACTAATCAGTAATCGGTCGAATTGCGGGAAGTTTCAGGTGAAAAATGTAAATCAGACAGCGTTATTTGTGAGTTGTAAAAGTGAATAAAATAGCGTTATTCGTGAGTTGTAAAACAGCTAACTATTTTTACCCGCCTGTCTCGTTTTAGTCTACCCTAATAAATGAAGGCGCACCCATAGAAAGTCCTAATAGCGGATCTTCCGGTGACAGTATTTGAATCGGATACCGGGGGCTGTGCGTCACATTACATCAATCGTATGACCCCTCTCCATCCCTTTTTCCCTTTCAGACCGGCCCGGGCTCTAATAAAAAAGGGTCTGTTAGAAGATATCGTCTATTTTTCTTCCCATTTCTCATTTCTCTCCACTTTTTCCTTCCTTTCACGGCCGGCTGACCAGTAATGGACAGCAGCCCAACGGGGAATATCCCGGTTTCCCAAAAGTCAACCCCCCCCCCCCCCCCACGGTGCCTGTAGGTCTTCGTTTTGGTTGCCCCGCCAATGGAGCTGTTGCAAAATTTTGCTACAGGCTTATTTTTAACAGTTGGTAACGGGGTAAGACCCCGTAAAAATAACGATTAGCGCACTAAAAAATCCCGAAATCCACTACCAAACTCATAGCATGCTTTCAAACGCGAAACCGTAAATACGGCCGTTGACGCCGATTATATTGGGTTTCCCTACCTCAGAAAGCTCTATCCCATCAAAAACCTTTCCAGGTGCAAGCAGACGGCATCAGGTAATTACGTCTGTCACAAAAAGCCGTTCCAATGCATCCACTCAAAGATATGATATGATGGGAACGGCAAGTCTCCTCCAAGTGGGCATCTAGCAGGGCAAATGTTAATAATTTTTCAAAATCAACACTATCCATCTGCGGCGAATTTAGAGAAGGAAAAGCTTTGAGGGGTGTATTTCTTTATTTTTTATTTTCAAACGCAAAAACTTGCCGCCGTTCATCGCCTTAGAAAAGAAAAAAATCAATTATTATTTTTTTTTTTTTAATAATAATAATTGATTTTCTTCTTTTTTAAGGCGATGAACGGCGGCAAGTTTTTGCGTTTGAAAATAAAAAATAAAGAAATACACCCCTCAAAGTTTTTCCTTCTCTAAATTCGCCGCAGATGGATAGTGTTGATTTTGAAAAATTATTAACATTTGCCCTGCTAGATGCCCACTTGGAGGAGACTTGCCGTTCCCATCATATCATATCTTTGAGTGGATGCATTGGAACGGCTTTTTGTGACAGACATAATTACCTGATGCCGTCTGCTTGCACCTGGAAAGGTTTTTGATGGGATATACTCTGGTTTTAGCTTGTAAAATTCCAGTTTCTCATTCCACAAATAAAAGAAACACTTGTTATCCATCAGCTGACAAGCCAGCATTTATGAATAGTTTCCGGTCAACTTTCACATAGACTCTCGAGTGCTTATTTTACGATAGGGACCACAGTCTCATTTCCCTTTCTTTTCCCTGATCCATATGCTAATCTACAGTTCCGTTTCCACTGGCTGGTCCGCTACTGGCTAGTCCGCCGCTGGCCGACCCGCCACTGGCCGCTCCGCCACTAGCTAGTCCGCCACTGGCTAGTCTGTTGCTGGCCGCTCCGCCTCTGGCTAATCACTAATCAGCCACTGGCTGATCCGCCGCTGGCCGGTCTGCCACTGGCCGATCCGCCACTGGCTAGTCCGCGGCTGGCCGATCCGCCACTGGCTAGTCTGCCGGTAGCCGATCTGCGATCCGCCACTGGCTAGTCCGCCGCTGGCCGATCCGCCACTGGCTTGTCTGCCGGTGCCCGATCCACCACTGGCCGGTCCGCCGCTGGCCGATCCGCCACTGGCTAGTCCGCCGGTGGCCGATCCGCCACTGGCCGGTCCGCGGCTGGCCGATCCGCCACTGGCTAGTCTGCCGGTAGCCGATCTGCGATCCGCCACTGGCTAGTCCGCCGCTGGCCGATCCGCCACTGGCTTGTCTGCCGGTGCCCGATCCACCACTGGCCGGTCCGCCGCTGGCCGATCCGCCACTGGCTAGTCCGCCGGTGGCCGATCCGCCACTGGCCGGTCCGCCGCTGGAAGATCCGCCATTGGCTAGTCCGCCGGTGGCCGATCCGCCACTGGCTAGTCCACCGCTGGCTAGTCCGCCGGTGGCCGGTCCCCCGCTGGCCGATCCGCCACTGGCTAGTCCGCCGGTGGCCGATCCGCCATTGGCTAGTCCGCCACTGGCCGGTCCGCCGCTGGCCGATCCGTCACTGGCTAGTCCACCGCTGGCCGATCCGCCGCTGGCTAATCCGCCTCTGGCCGGTCCGCCACTGGTTAGTCCGCCGCTGGCCGGTCCGCCACTGGCCGGTCCGCCGCTGGCTAGTCTGCCGCTGGCCGATCCGCCACTGGCCGGTCCGCCGCTGGCCGATCCGCCACTGGCCCGTCCGCCGCTGGCCGATCCGCCATTGGCTAGTCCGCCGGTGGCCAATCCGCCGCTGGCCGATCCGCCACTGGCTAGTCTGCCGCTGGCCGATCCGCCATTGGCTAGTCCGCCGCTGGCCGGTCCGCGATCCGCCGCTGGCTAGTCCGCCGGTGGCCGATCCGCCACTGGCTAGTCCACCGCTGGCTAGTCCGCCGGTGGCCGGTCCCCCGCTGGCCGATCCGCCACTGGCTAGTTCGCCGGTGGCCGATCCGCCATTGGCTAGTCCGCCGCTGGCCGATCCGCCACTGGCAGGTCCGCCGCTGGCCGATCCGCCACTGGCTACTCTGATGCCGGCCGATCAGCCATTGGCTAGTCCGCCACTGCCCGATCTGCCACTGGCCGGTCCGCCGCTGGCCGATCCGTCACTGGCTAGTCCACCGCTGGCCGATCCGCCGCTGGCTAATCCGCCTCTGGCCGGTCCGCCGCTTGCCGATCCGCCACTGGCTAGTCCGGCGCTGGCCGGTCCGCTACTGGCCGGTCCGCCGCTGGCCGATCCGCCGGTGGCTAGTCTGCCGCTGGCCGATCCGCCACTGGCCGGTCCGCCGCTGGCCGATCCGCCACTGGCCCGTCCGCCGCTGGCCGATCCGCCACTGGCCCGTCCGCCGCTGGCCGATCCGCCACTGGCCCGTCCGCCGCTGGCCGATCCGCCATTGGCTAGTCCGCCGGTGGCCAATCCGCCGCTGGCCGATCCGCCACTGGCTAGTCCGCCGGTGGCCGATCCGCCACTGGCCGGTCCGCCGCTGGCCGATCCGTCGCTGGCTAATCCGCCTCTGGCCGGTCCGCCGCTTGCCGATCCGCCACCGGCTACTCTGCCGCTGGCAGATCCGCCATAGCTCAATTCTGTAACTTCAGGAAAATAACGTTACTGTCACTACCAGTTCACATCAAATAAACAGATCAGCTGTAAACTCTACAAGTACACAGCAAAGATGTTTGTCACTACTTGCTTATGAATAATTATACTAAAATCACAGAATAATACATTGTATAATTCTGAGCTAAAATTAGAAACTACTCTCCCTCCAGTGATCAACAGTATTACGGTACTCAGCTGTTGCATTTGCAAGCAATGAATTGGAAAATGAAGCTCCGCGGTTATGCCCAAATTCGAATACTTCCAGCTTCAGAGCTGGAATAGTTATTAAATAAATGAATATGCAAAAGTACCTAACTGTGAGAGCAAACCAACCTTTACTATATGCGTGCATACAACAAATTAGAAGCACACAAAAGAAATAACTAGAAAATATGTTTGGTACATTTATTTAAAAACAAGAACTGAGGAGGTCAAATTTCGTAATTCACGGCCTCCGTTGTAATTGAAACAAGAATCACTTGTATCACTCATGTATTTGTAACGATTTTATTTCAAAAGTGTCAAAGCAGGGAGAAATGTTTGTGTTTTGAAATGATGTGCAGTTGTTGTTGACTGACGATGAAGCGTCGATTCTCGCGGCGATCTCAAATACTAAAAGGCAGTAGCCAATGAGAGTAGAGTTGGCGCGTAGTTTGAAATAGCCGTTATAATGAGAAATTTAGTTTTTTTATCATTTCTCAATAAATATTAGACGGATTGCGTTCAAACAAAAAAAGGCACTAGCACAGAACACGGTTCAGTCACGGTTTTTGGGAATGAAATAATTTCTGTAATTATAAGCGTTATACGCGCCGCAGACTTGTCAGGTCGTAGAGAGGGTGGTAGTAGGGTGGGGTTACCTGACTTGCCGTCTGCGTCTACCGACGCTTATGATCCTCAGAAGGTGTTCTTGCGACACCACACAAAATGAAGAAGAAGCATGCAATGACATAAGATTTAGGTGGCAAGTCGGCAACGGCCGCCACAGCGGTCTCGCGTTTGAAAGCATTAGGCATAAGAGTTTGGAGTGGATTCGTGATTTTTAGTGCGCTAAGTAATCTTTATTTGTACAGGGTTTCACCACAGAATAATACAACCAGAACGGAAACTCTGTCGGATTTTGAAGCAAATTTGTTTCGAGTCCGCCATGTCGGGATATAGGATGTTTACATCTGGATTCGCGCTCGAAATAAAAAAAACATAGGACATGACCCGCAAAATTTTCATTCTGAAATGCCAATAGAAAAAAAGTGAGGGCGGAAACTTAAGATTTCTGTCCAGAATTTACAGAAATAAATGAGTTTCAACACAAATCACACACGTCCGCCATGTTGGGATATAGGACCACAGCGTTGCCTTTTGGTGCCATTAAATTCCAAACTTGCTTCCATTGGCTCTTATGGGAGTTTCCGTTCAGATTGTATTATTCTGTGCCGCTACTGTGAAATGTTGTATCATTGGCAACAATGTAAACCGTTGCTCAGTGCTCTTAACTTGTTAGAAGCAATGATCTCGCACGTGTAATTTCGGCATGGTCACGGTCACGGCCTAACGCGTCTTTTACTATCTGAATAAATAAGTAAAGGTTCACTTAAGTATATGCTCTCTATTCTACGCATTAATTCCTTGTAATTTATCCTTCATCATCCTGAAGAATGATTAATTCAACAGAGCTCCGCATGAGAATATACCATGAAGACAGCCCGTCAACGGAGAGGACTACAGCAAACGGCCCCCCCCCACCCCCGGGCAGTAACCCTACACAGGAGCACTTTTTTTTTTTTTTTTTTTTAAAGAGAGATTTCCCGATTCTTACACCCGAAGCTACTCGGATTTTCGTGGTGATAACAACACATTATTTGAGGTGACTCTATGGCAACTCCCGGAAATTTTAATCCGATAGATGGTGTCACTTCTCGCTGACTCCAAAGATAGCCGCTTTTTTACGGTTTCCGGCTGTTTTCTCTGAACAGACGAATAAGAGACGAAAAATCGGATTGTCAGCACCTGCCTAATTTTTGCTTGATTTTTAAGCTAAATACAGCCCAAAATTTGGGTTTAAAAAAGACGTAATGTGTCCATTTCAACTTATGTAAAAGGTCGAATGCGAAGGGGTTCACGAACACCCAATAGTTTTTTTTTTTTAAAGGAGATTACA
>VMOF01000388.1:8292558-8352684 GCA_011764245.1 Trialeurodes vaporariorum
CTGAACTATCTTAGATTTCAGATAAACCTATGATTCAGGTGGGAGTCGGATGCACCGAAGAAATAAAATACTATCGCACTTTCAAACACCATCAAAATAAGCAAAAACAAATGACAAAAGCAAGAGTACAGAGAGGTTCTCTCCTACCAAGGAGGTTAACAGAGATTGGATTGGATATCTAACTAATTAAACCAAGATTGAAACACTGTTTAGCAGCAGAGGGGAGAGAGTGAAAACAATGCCACTTGTACGTAAACTCCATCCGATCATAAGATGTGATGACCGACCTCTGGCAATTTTATCCTTCTCTACAGAGACTTACTTATAATGAATCCTTCTCTAAAATTGAAACAAAATGGACTCGTGATTTATATTATGATTCGTCCGATTTAGCCGTAACGAACGGTAAAACTTGTTGGCATTCCTACCAGAGAATAGAAAAGTGTGTAGGACCGAAATAATTAACACTGTACTACGTACGAAATTGATCAGCCACTGGGCACCGACGAATAGAGGAAAATAAAAAATAATAATAAATAACAAACAAATCACTCAATCTTCATTCTTCTCCTTCCTTCCTTCGCATCGCAAATTCGCAACGCGACAGACTCTGGCGACAGAACGCTGAACTCGCTGAACGAATCAGAGAGCAGCATGGCGGCTGAGCCGCACCAAATTCAAACATGAACCTGTCGTTTTTACGATGATTTTTGATTTAAGATTTCTCTCTTAATATGAAACTAATCAGATCAAACTTAAGCCAGGATCTTAAGTTAGCTCTCTGAGAATCAATTCGTATAAAGTTTTTAAAGATTGGATGTATCGTTTAAACTCTAGATGCGAGAAAAAATTCCTATTTCGATGCAAAAATGAAACACTAAAAATATGTTTTTTGGAGTTTTCTCCTTTATTATAATTCCGATCTTTCTGAAATTTCGAAGCGATCGATTCTGATGCAAGACGAATCGATTGATACCGGGTGATATAGGGTTTTAATCAGTGGAAGTAGGTCGTTTCACTGATTAAAGTTCCAAAATCACCCATATCGACGCATTTTGCTCTCATCCGTGTATAGTTACTGTCGCAGACGCCACCGTCCTCATCGGTTAGGTTAGGTTAGCTTCTTTGTCTCTTTTGTTTTCTCTCGGTCTTTTTTTTTAACTTGGCCGATGGCTAGCGCCATTAACGATCAACAAAAAAAGTCAAACATATAACATAAAATTCTGTAAAAAAAAAAAAATCACAATTCACTCCTGCACTTGGAAAGAAGCGGATTAATAAAGTATGTTTTTGAAAAAAAAAAAACTTACCTGGATAGCAGTTATTCCAACAAAACTGTTGAGTATGTTGTCAAAGATTGTTGTATCACACACCGTAATGATTTTCATCAAGTCTAAATCAAAAGATTTGAGAATTGAAGCACACTCTTGTAGAGACTGTGCAAACACCGGAAATTTTAAGAGATCACAAGCCATACCAACCCACTGACATCCCATTCCAGTGCAAACAAACCAAACAGAACGTTTCTCTGAAATTTGCTCCTGAAAAATTTTGAACAGAGAAAAACTCTTAAAGGAGTAAATCTTAAAGAAGATCAAAAACTTAACTCTTTCTTGCCAGACCCCTTAGTTAAAATGTGTTTTCTTTGTAAATTCTGGATCTTCAAACCTTACGATGATTCCAGGGTCAATTAGTTCCAACCGTAGACGCCACGACGCGCTGCTCAAAAAGTCAACAGTTTTTGGCTAAAATTGACGAATTTACGCTAAATACACGAATTTGAGGAACATCAGCACCTGCAAGTATACTTCAGGAAGATACCCTGAAAGTTTCAAGCTGAAACACGCAAAAAAAGCCGGAAATTATGAAATAAAAAAATTCCCATAAGCCTCAATGAGTGCGACGGAGGCAGATAGAAAGCCGCATTAACACTCGCATCCACTCTCACTCACTAAGCTTATGGCTAAATGAATTTCATAATTTTCGGCTTTAATTCTGAACCAATTGTGCTCGTTTTGGGCTTAAAAAATCCATAAAAAAATTTTGCAGGTACTGATGTTATTGGATTTTGCGTTTTATCTATGGTTTCAGTTTAAAACGCCAAAAACACGACTTTTACGAAAAGCGACTAGTGGCGCTATTCATCGGATTGAAATGTGGAAAAGTTTTGCCTGGAATCACCTTAACTCTTTCTTGCCAGACCTCTTAGTTAAAATGTGTTTTCTATGTAAATTCTGGATCTTCCTTAACTACAAGATAATTTTTTTTCTTCAAGTTTTCCTACGCATGATCGTTGAGATATAAACCTGGTACTTGTAAGCACTGTCAGGTTACCAGAGCCTATAATTTTGCACCTACACTTAAATTAAAGTAAAAGAAAAAACGAGACAAATGAAAATAAATTCATAATAAGAGCCAATTTTGTATTAAATTTTTTTTTTAAAATGACTTACATAAAAGTCAAAGCAAAAAGCCTTTCGATCCACAAGGTCATCTTCAGTGATGAAAGGGTTGAGGACAAGGGTTTGTAGTAGGACCAGCAACGGATCCAACAAGGGCACAGAGGCAAGTGCCCCCCCCCCCCACCTTCAGAGGCCTCAAATTTTGCCTATTTCTGACAGAAATTAGCCAAAAATTGCTTCCTACAACACTTTGAATTCCAACTTTCATAAGCGTGCCCCTTCCCCAAGAAAAATTGTCTGGTTTTACCACTGAGAAGGAAACGGGAAAAATGATTTCTGGTGCTCAGAACTAAATGGAGTTTTTAATTTTTAAAATTTTAAAGTTCTTAAGGATTAGGATTACTTTGAAGGTGGAGGAAGGCTATTTTGGACTATACTCTCAATAAGTTACTACCTGTTTCAGAAATCAGAATATTTATGGAACTTTTCGATAGAAAGATAGAGGCTCCTTTCTTACCAAAGATCCATGGCAAGGTGATGGATTTGTAATAGGCAGAATGGTGTAACCACGGTAAAAATAGTTGGGGATTTCCTTTGTAAAAACTTTTTGAATCAAATCATGATAATCTGAGCTCATCGGTCCCGACTCTATCTGAAACATAAAAAAAAATGGATTCTTGAGTGCCACAGAAAAACATTCATGACTTAAAAATAGAGCGTCTGTTGTTAATGGCTTCTACATACACGATTCCAGCCACCCAAAGAAAAATTAAAAGATGGATTTGTTTACTGCCCCGGCAGCTGGCTTGGCTCTTGTGCAAGTCTTTTACCACGGACTTCTGCAGGCCGATCCTTGAAATTCCCGACTTTTGGGTAGACTGAATAAAAACGGAAAATGGTGATTGTTGGAGACGAGTCACGTGGTTGTCAAATCTAATCAAATACAAAATTGATCTAATTGGTTATCAGTTGCTCAAGCCTATCCGATAACCAACTAGATAAATCAGTACATAGTTTGATTAGACTTGGCAACCACGTGACTCGTCTCCACCAATCACGGTTAACTATTCTTATCCAGTCTAACCAGAAGTCGGGAATTTCATTTTCTACAACTTGTGGAATGTGTTTTCCTAAATGGTATTTTCTGGGAAAAAAAAAAATTAATTTAAGGAGAAATTAAATTTGAAAATTTTGTTTCAGTGGACGTCTTGGGTAACCTTTTTGACGAAGAAACAACTGCACAATCTTTGCAACATCTAATGGCGCATACCTCAGTATATATTTCAACGCTTCGCTTGTCTTGAGAGAAAAAATTGTAGCAAAAATTCCATGACCCTGAATCGATTCAGAATCAAGAATAGAATTGAATTCTTACACAAAGACCTCCACATCGTGATTTAATATTTCAAGATGCATAGAGTGCATTGAATACCCAGTTTGGGAGGCAACAATGCTTTCGCAGATATTTAGTAAGTGCCTAAATACTTCATGAATAATTTTAGTTTTTACATGGGAGTTGAGCACCCATCAACTAATATGCTATTTGACAACTATCGGTGCACTTTAAGTCCCACTGATCCTCCTGTGATCAAAGAAGATGCACAATCTTTGTAACAACTGATGGCACCTTATTATAAATTTCAATGCTTCAAATACAAACTAATTATAACAGATTAAAAATTTAAGGACTTGACCTTTGACATGACTTCCGAGATTCCTATTTCATGTCGAGCAGAGAAAACAATTAGTCTCGGGAGATCACAATAGGGCTTTGCACGTGGCTCATTCCGTTTCCTTCTCTCCAACAACACATGGCTCATCCCTCCAATCATATTCAAACAGTTGACAGCTACATAATTACCATCCAAGGCTGTTTTCTCCACAACGACCTTGAAGAGTTATAACACAGAAAATTAGGACAAATCCGCGAAGAAATTAAGAAGAGAACAACAGCAAAAAAAGGGTCTGTTGTAGACGTTTCCTACAGCATTATGACACTCAAATGAACAGGTCACAGTTGGGCTGTTTGCTATAAGCAATTTAATAGTCGATTCCCGTGAAAAAACCTCCAAAAATAACAATGGCAGCCCTAAAAACTTGCAAAATCCACTCCTAAACTCAATAAACACTTTTATTCATGCAAGTGTAATGGTTGCGTAGGGCAGAAATAATGGGAGATTCCCATTTAATAATACTGTTACTCCATCTATAGTCGGGCCAATATAAGTTGACACCTGAAGAATCAGGCAGGTTTGCACTATGTGGCAACGCTGTGTGGAGCTGACCCTTGTCAAGTGGCGTGCTCCGTCTTGACAGGGGGTGCCGCATTCAGTCCATTGTTGCATTTCTCCAGTTTTATTGATCATTTTCTCTCTGCTTCAGGTGTCAACTTATATTGGCCCGACTATAGACAAGACCAATAAGAGACGACTTTCCTTTGACACCGGTGTCACCAGGTGTCACAGTACCATTAATCAGATGTAGATCACAACTCTGGTGTCTAGTCATGGGAGATTCCAGTCTAATTTGTCACTTCCTCTATGGAAACACAGAGATACGTCTCAATTTAGATAGGAATCTCCCATGATACCTGCATCTCTCCGCCACTAAGCTCAGTTCTGAGAAAGAATTTCATGATTTTTTGGTGTACTCATCATCATTTTTACAGGTTTTTATACAAGAATCAACTCTTCAATCCCCTGCAACACAAGTTTGCTTGAAGCCCCATTACCGCCCTTGGCTTGTCCATAGTTATTTGTTCGTCAATAATGAAGTCCTGAAGTCAATCAGAATCATCAGTCTCATCTTCAGAAAATGTTTCAAATCTTTGTTTTACCATAATGCAATGCAATTCCCAATAATTCTCACTGATGTTCAAGCCAAAATAAATAGTAATTTGAGAAAATTAAATTAATTAAAGGATTTTCATAAACGTAGGTTTTCACTTGCAGTTATACGTTAATTATGGCTCCCGTTGTTCCAACCCCATAAATTCCACTGAGCACCCCATCCACAACCCAAACCGCAAGCAGCAGACTTGCCACGCTTTCTTCCATTCTAGTTTGAACTCTATTTTACTCTAAGGATACCAAAAAGTACAGTCAGGGACAGAAATAATATCAGATGACTCCTTAAGGTAGGCTACCTGCAATGCTTAAGTTCATTGAAAGGTGCATTGCGGGCTGCCTACCTACAGGAGTCATCTGACATTCTTTTTGTCCCTGACTGTACCTACATTAGTGAAAGCAAATCAGAAGAATGCAAAACAAAATTATTCTACCTAAAGCTTCTAACAAACCTGCAGCCTTCCATCTACAAGTCCGGGAACTTTAGAATTGGGCATCGAATAATTTATGTTCGGTGGTATAGAGCCCGAGTCCAAACTGATAAGTGCCTTGGCAAGAGCAACGAAAGCAGCGGAAGTTTCACTGTGACCAGCATTACTTTTTACTGATCCAATTTTCAGAGGAGTGTCTCGATTCTTGCAAAAGAAATCTGCTTCCACATTTAATTCCACTTCGTCAACTTTCTGTCCGGAAAACATAAAATGACAGTATAATTAATCAACAGTCAATACTTCACAAATGTTAAATAGTTTTTTGCTGTTTACTTTTTTGCATTTAACCCTTTGTTGCCCAAGAGTATATCTCAGTCTCGTCAGGTTTTTCGACTCCTATGGGTGATCTAGTCGCAGATTTCTAATATAAATTGATGTGTGTATTGATTTTTTGCATTTTCCATTAAATTCCGTGTAAACTTGGTGGTACTTGTGAGTACCGTCAGTCAGCAAAGGGTTAAGTATCTTGGCATTAACCGGTAGATTCTCTCCCTCTCTCCTCAGCATTAATTACTTGAGTTGATTGGTTTCGTTCATCCGCTAGAATCAATATTTTGCCCCCTTTCTCGCTATGTTCACTATTCCAACATAGTGTAAGTGTCCATCATAAGTAGTTGTGATACAGAAAAGCATTTGTAACCCAAATCAGTCGAGTTGTTCAACCATAATAAACCTAATGTAAGGGGGGCTAATTTACACATGGGCGCACCCCGAAGATTATGATAGTACGAATTGGATAGGGATCTACGAAGGCGCGAGACAATGATTTTAGGTGGATTAAATGTGAGAGAGAATACATAACATGGGTTCAGGTGACAATTAATCATTCTTCCCCGGACTCTTCAAATGCATTCTTCCCATAAGAATACTTCGGTTTATGTTATTTGACTCATAATTTTGCACACAATGTGGAAAATGAAAAACATGGATTGATTTTTCTAAAGCTTTGAGAGCACAATCTTCTGATGCACCTTGAAAGGAGGAAAAAAAATTTAATTTTAACTAGTCTCCAAAATACGGCTTTGATTTTTTCTCATGGTTTTGAAACATGGACAGCAGGAGGAATAAGGAATGATGTCACTCACAGGCATTCCGCATCCGTAAGTTTCTAGAAATGAGACATCAGCGGGCGAAACTCCACAGTCTGAGTAAAATTTAGACAAAAACTCTTGGAACGGTTCAGGCTCAAAAGACAAAAGCTTTTTTGGCACAGTGTGTCCTGGGTGATTATCGATGTGTACAATTTTTGCATATTCCTTTCTTGCCTCTCCTTCTCTCTGCAAGAATAAGGCAATGACTCCTTCGCTTCTTCCGAAACCGCTTGCTGAAGATAAAAACCAATGGCAACACATGGAACAGAAGAATAAATTAAGTTCATCACGATGACAAGGGTCGACCCCCCTCCCCCTCCATTTAAATGATGAAGTAAGATGCATCCTTGGAAAGAAGACGTTCTGCTGATTCAGAATTTCTTTTGTTTTTCAAGAAATTATTATTACAGCTGGAGTTCTGAGCCTCTAAAGTGTGAGGACGTTTTTTGGCCGCCATTTTGTTTAGGGGGAGGGACACATGGAAAATTTGAAAAAATCAAATTGCACCATTTTTAAGGTCTTTTGAATGATGTAATAAAAAATTTCACAAATGCTTGCTTCCGATTGGTCGGCAGTGCAGATTTGAGGCATCGATTGACCTTAAGTATGACTTCGAGTGGTACAACTTGATCGAGCTCCAGCCTTATACATAGGAGGAAATGGGGGGGGGGAGTGAGGGAGGGGGAGTGGGGGAGGGGGCTGGAGGGGCAAGCCTCCCCCCCACCCCAGAAAATTATGAAAACAAAAAACATTTGGCCATTCCACCATGTGATTTGGAATTCAAGAAGCAAAAGCTGTGTGTTTCCCCCCAAAAATTTGCCTGGATTGTAAGAAGAAGAGGGGTATCAAGGATCTTGATGGTCAGAGTTATACGGGATCAAACGCACGAGAGGCAAATAAAAAAGGTCATCAGTTTTTTGCCTGCTCAAACCCCCCCCCCCCCCCCAAAATCCTAGTTCCGTCTACGGCCTTATCATATGCACTTTCCTTATGGACAATCATTTTGCAACCATCAACACTGGTATGGACACTAGAGGTGAGAGTTGGACGTGGGCGGATACAGAATTTTGCCTCTCTCTCTCTCTCTCTCTCTCTCTCTCTCTCTCTCTCCTCTCTCTCCTCTCCTCTCTCTCTCTCTCTCTCTCTTATTTGGCCGCTAGAACACATGCGTTAGTAAAAGATAGGAAAGAGGGTCATCGCAAGACATTAGCCCCTATATCTGTCCTTTTCTAATGCACGCATTCAAATGGAAGGAGAGAGAGGGAGAGAGGGAGAGAGAGAGAGAGAGAGAGAGAGAGAGAGAGAGAGAGAGAGAGAGTGAGAGAGGGAGAGAGAGAGAGGGGGGGTGAGAGAGGGAGAGGGAGAGGGAGAGAGAGAGGGGGGTGAGAGAGGGAGAGGGAGAGAGAGAGAGAGGGAGAAAGAGAGACAAATTCCTGATGTGTTCGCCCATGGCGCTAGACAGATCTGAGTGCACGGGAGAGGATGAGTCCGTCCACTCACTTTTCTATTTTTTAGGGCAAAATGATCAAGGACCTTCTCAGTTGCTAACAAAACACAAAAATTAAACTACTGGGAATACTTTTTGCAATGTCTTGATTCCCGAATAATGTCTGTAGCCGACAAAAAGAAGCAAGAGAATAAGTACCTTCATCATCAAAGGATTTGGTTTCTCCATTTTTGCTAAGACAGTTGAACATATTGAAAGACCTCATGATTTCAGGTGCCAGGTTAACATTAGAGACAAGAACCACAGCATCCTTGGCGCGTCCTTTCCTTACGTCATCTGTTGCTAATTTTAACAATTCTAAACCACCCGTCCAGTCACAATGATAACTGCGGCTACTGCCTGGAATTATTCAAAAACAATAAAAATTCAACCATTTACTTCTTACTTTTAACTGGGCTCTTTTTCTCGGAACTAAAAGCGGATCCAGTAATTTGGCAACCATAAATTCATCCTATTTAAACGTATGAGAAATAATCGATTCTTGAGGGGGGGGGCATGGCCCCTTAATAAATCAATTTTTTTTCTCATGCATTTAAAAGGGAATAATACACAGTTGCCAGATTGCTGGATCTGCTTCTAGTTCTGAGAAAAAGAGCCCAGAACAAAAAGTCCATAGACAATTTCGGAAGGCTGAAAAATTTATGACCTCTGAGGCTCTTCAGCCAAGCATAGGTCATCCATAAAGTTTTTCTTTGCCCCTGTTGACTACCTAAATTACTCAAAAATCGTTTGATCATTCCATAGTAAGTAAAAAAATAACTATACAAAAAATCTTTAAGCAATAAGAAAATTTTGCTTGAATGACAATTCACTGGGATAGATTGTTGCTATCCATGATCATTTTTTTGTAACCCAATTTTTTTACTTTTGAATTATTCTGGATGAAATTTCACACAGAGCTGTCTCATATCCAAAAAGGTTGGAGTTTTGAAAATTCTCTATCATTTTCTCAATTGATTTTAATCATAAATCAAAACGGTGGCAAAATTTGGGATAAAACGCTGAGGAACCATCTTAAACTGTTCAAAAATTGACAGGTAAAGAGAGAGGGGGGGGGGGTCATAAGTCTCTGCAGACACTGATTGCTGATTATATCAAACAAAGCAAAAATATCACAATAAAAACAGTTACCATGGAGATTTAACACGTGGGAAAGTCGATTGGATGGGAAAAATTACGGACATGGCCAAGCAGCCAACGGTATTCATTATCTGTCTGCATCAAAATATACAAAATTCATCTTCCCCCAAAGTCTGAACCACCATATACTTGCGTGTCTCCTCCAGACAAATCGAATGGTTCACACCTGGAAATAATCATTGGAATAGATCTTGAAGATTAAACCATAGTAATAGGCTAGCGTCTGCCATCCCCCAAAAAAATTTACTATACAGGGTGTAACAGATGTATCCCCCCTGTCTAATTTTGAAAGTTGAGATAAAAAGTTGCAGTTTGGACCTTTCTTCATAACTTTAGATGAACTTTTTTTTTGGGGGGTAAAAATTTCCCCCACCCCCCTTAGGGGGCCCTAGGGGGCTATCTCAAAAATTTCAAATGGAAACCCCCTATCTTGTGATACATCGTTTGAAAGGGCATAAAATTCCAAGACTTTTGGCGCAAACTAAAGGTGATTCTTTTTTCGTTTTCGATGTATCGAAGTTCAAAGTTCGATTTCGACCCGTTTTAAAAAAATCAGAACTTCCATTTAAAAAGTCGGAATTGAAAAAACTAGGATCTAAAATACTCTAAAAAGAAAGTACTTTTCAGAAAAAATACGGTTCTGCCATCTTTAAGTTCAAATTTGGTTTTAGAGCCCCCCCAACGTTTTCTAAAAAATTGCCCCTCGGGGGGGCTATCTCAAAAATTCCGAGGCACGACCCCTATCGAGTGATACATGGCCAAAAGGGCACACAAACTGAGTATTTTGGCGCAAAGCAGGTCGATCCCGGTTTTTATTTTTCGATATATCGAATGGCAAAGTTGGATTTTCATCCGTTATCAAATTCCGATAATCGAAAACTAAAACCGGTATCGACCTGCGGTTTGCGCCAAAATACTCAGTTTAGGGGCCCTTTGAGCCTGTATCACTCGATAGGGGTCGTGCCTCGGAATTTTTGAGATAGCCCCCCTGAGGGGCAATTTTTAGAAAACTGTTGGGGGGGGGGTCTAAAACCAAATTTGAACTTAAAGATGGCGAACCGTATTTTTTCTGAAAAATACTTGCTTTTTAGAGTATTTTGATCCTAGTTTTTTCAATTCCGACTTTTTAAATGGAAGTTCTGATTTTTTGAAAAGGGGCGAAATCGAACTTTGAACTTCGATACATCGAAAACGAAAAACGAATCGACCTTTATTTTGCGCCAAAGAATAAACAAGAGTCCCCACAAAACGGTAGGAAAGCGTGGCAGGTTAGGTTAGGTTGGCAATATCGAAAAGTCGGCCTCTGATTGGCTGGCGAAAGGGCCCGGGCAAAAGATATTATTACTATATAGATACTGAATGAGGCCCTACCTTGGGTGGGGGAAAAAGGACCTGCTTGGGGGTACACAAAATTTGGGAAAATTCGCCGGCCATGTAGGCAGTGTGTTTTTCGATAGGCAAACTTTCTCTCTCTCTCTCTCTCTCTCTCTCCTCTCTCTCTCTCATCTCCCTCTCTCTCTCTTCTCTCTCTCCCTCCCCCTCTCTCTCTCTCTCTCCCTCTCTCTCTCTCTCTCATGGCGAGAGAGAGAGAAAGGCTCAGGTTTGCCTATGCGCAAAACAAGTTGCATACTTACAGGAATCGGAACCGTTTTATTCCCTAGCATTCGGTATCTATATCTTTACATAGTAGTATATAATATCTTTGGCCTGGGCCCTGTGAGATCACTCTTATGGAGATTTAACATGGGGTTTTCGACTTTGCCTCATTTAAAGTCAAATTCCAAGAAAACTATTGCTCCTTACATTCGGGAAATTCAAATTATATTTTTTGAGGATATAACGAAGATATTGGTGGGTCATACATATCACTTCACCGAAAAATTAACAGAACAATATAAATTTGAAAGTAAAATTACGGGCATTTTTTGCCGCTGTCACGTCCGATAGTGAGCCACGCTAAACTTCGTATTTTCTTGTGTATTTGTGGTTAAATCTTCGGTTATTTTCTTCATGAAATCTCCGTTTTTCTTTCTAAGAATGAACTTTAAATGCATTTCAAACTATCTGCACTAAACTAAACAAGAAAAATGGAAGAAACAACTGCTACACCACACACTCGGCCCGACTTCGGCGAAGAGAGGAAAACACCGTAAAAAATTGCATGTAATTCTACTTTCAAATTCATATTGTTCTGTTAATTTTTCGATGAAGTGCATGGGCGCACCCAGGATTTCTGTATGGGGGGGGGGGGGGCAAGTTGTCATATTATATGGGGGGTTTAGGGGTCCTCCCCCGGAAAATTTTGAAAATTTAGCTCTTCTTAGACGCAAAATTAGGCTACTTCTATTCAAAAACTACATTGAATTAAATCTCAAGAAAAATGAGATTTCCCGAGACTATGTAGATATTACGGAAATATCTTCATCATATTGATGCATTTGCAACGTTGCCAAATAGCACACACCGAGGCCCTTTCGGGCCTATTGTGACCAGTTAATTATCTGACTAATTGGACCATATAAAGACGGAGTCTTCAGGAAATCTAGATTTCAGAAGAAGATCGAGCGAAATTAACAATTAAGGACATTGCTGTCGGAAAAGATGTGTTCCTCCAAGGAAAACGATGTTTCATGACATTGATACTTTTTTTGAGCTCATTTCCTTTCCCATATTTTCTTTTTCTCTCTTTCTCTTTTCCTCATTTTTTCCTTTCCTTTCCTTTCCTCTTTTTTTTCTTCCTATGGAGGGGGCCTTGCCCCCCCCCCGGGTGCGCCCATGATGAAGTGATATGTATGACCCATCAAATATCTTCGTTATATCCTCAAAAAAATATAATTTGAACTTCCCGAAGTAAAGAGTAATGGTTTTCTTGGAATTTATCTTTAAATGAGGCGAAGTCGAAAACCCCGTGTTAACTTTCCATAAGAGCGATTTCACAGGGCCCAGGCTTTCGCCAGCCAATCAGAGGCCGTACAGTCGATAGTGACATTCGATCGTAATTCGACTATGCCACGCTCTCCTACCGTTTTGTTGGGACTCTTGTTTCCTCTTTGGTTTGCGCCAAAAGTCTTAGAATTGTATGCCCTTTTAAACGATGTATCACAAGATAGGGATTGCCATTTGAAATTGTTGAGATACCCCCCTGGGGGCCCGCTAAGGGGTGTGGGGGGTTTTGACCCCCCAAAAAAATAAAGTTCATCTAAAGTTATGAAGAATGGTCCAAACCGCAACTTTTTATCTCAACTCGTTCAAAAGTTAGACGGGGGGGGGGATACATACGTTACACCCTGTATTAGGATATTAGGAGTTGACTATAAAATATTAAAATTAGCATAAAGTTATCAAATTCTAAAAATCAAGGAGGCATATTTGTAAGTATATTATATACCCTCCCAGTGGTGTTTTCTGACCGGGCCTGTGCGGCTACCGCCAATTAGGATTAGATTTTCTTTTTTATAGAAATCAAATTTAAAGTTGGAGAGTGATTTTTAAATCTCATCACAATCTTGGTGGACATAAATGTTGTTCCTAGGTACCTATCTGAATTCAGAGTAGGTCGGGCTGACTAAGAAATTGGAGCCAACAGTTTCACATTCAGCTCAACTCTTTTGTTTCTTGTTGACGGAATGGACATCCTTCAGAGAGTCACACTTTCATGTCATTAATCCTAACAGTTTCATTAAAGTCAATAAATCAACAACACTCTGAAAAGTCTCTAAAAATATCAAAAATGTTCAACTGACGCATTTTTTTAAAATTTTCCATTGGCACTCATAATTTCATGGTCGTTTTAGAGATAGTTTTTAAAAATTTTAATTGTTTAATTGTTTGCAATTTTCATGTTCCTGTCTCCAGTGCCATAAAATTAAGGACGCATGTTTTATTATTTTCAATTAGGCAAGTGAGGCGCTGCCTCACCTGATTGAGGAAAGGGAATGGAAAGAAATGAAAACTATTTCTAAAATAGCATGGAAAGTACGAGTGGTTAACTTGGTTAACTATTCGTGCGCACCTGTGCCGTTTTAGTCTATCTTTAAAAATGAAGGCGCACCATAAACGTAATACGTAAGACTAATCAGTAATCGGTCGAATTGCGGGAAGTTTCAGGTGAAAAATGTAAATCAGACAGCGTTATTTGTGAGTTGTAAAAGTGAATAAAATAGCGTTATTCGTGAGTTGTAAAACAGCTAACTATTTTTACCCGCCTGTCTCGTTTTAGTCTACCCTAATAAATGAAGGCGCACCCATAGAAAGTCCTAATAGCGGGATCTTCCGGTGACAGTATTTGAATCGGATACCGGGAGCTGTGCGTCACATTACATCAATCGTATGACCCCTCTCCATCCCTTTTTCCCTTTCAGACACGGCCCGGGCTCTAATAAAACGGGTCTGTTAGAAGATATCGTCTATTTTTCTTTCAATTTCTCATTTCTCTCCACTTTTTCCTTCCTTTCACGGCCGGCTGACCAGTAATGGACAGCAGCCCAACGGGGAATATCCCGGTTTCCCAATAGGTCAACCCCCCCCCCCCACGGTGCCTGTAGGTCTTCGTTTTGGTTGCCCCGCCAATGGAGCTGTTGCAAAATTTTGCTACAGGCTTATTTTTAACAGTTGGTAACGGGGTAAGACCCCGTAAAAATAACGATTAGCGCACTAAAAAATCCCGAAATCCACTACCAAACTCATAGCATGCTTTCAAACGCGAAACCGTAAATACGGCCGTTGACGCCGATTATATTGGGTTTCCCTATCTCAGAAAGCTCTATCCCATCAAAAACCTTTCCAGGTGCAAGCAGACGGCATCAGGTAATTATGTCTGTCACAAAAAGCCGTTCCAATGCATCCACTCAAAGATATGATATGATGGGAACGGCAAGTCTCCTCCAAGTGGGCATCTAGCAGGGCAAATGTTAATAATTTTTCAAAATCAACACTATCCATCTGCGGCGAATTTAGAGAAGGAAAAACTTTGAGGGGCGTATTTCTTTATTTTTTATTTTCAAACGCAAAAACTTGCCGCCGTTCATCGCCTTAGAAAAGAAAAAAATCAATTATTATTTTTTTTTTTTTTTAATAATAATAATTGATTTTCTTCTTTTTTAAGGCGATGAACGGCGGCAAGTTTTTGCGTTTGAAAATAAAAAATAAAGAAATACACCCTCAAAGTTTTTCCTTCTCTAAATTCGCCGCAGATGGATAGTGTTGATTTTGAAAAATTATTAACATTTGCCCTGCTAGATGCCCACTTGGAGGAGACTTGCCGTTCCCATCATATCATATCTTTGAGTGGATGCATTGGAACGGCTTTTTGTGACAGACATAATTACCTGATGCCGTCTGCTTGCACCTGGAAAGGTTTTGATGGGATATACTCGGGTTTAGCTTGAAAAAATTCCAGTTTCTCATTCCACAAATAAAAGAACACTTTTTATCCATCAGCTGACAAGCCAGCATTTATGAATAGTTTCCGGTCAACTTTCACATAGACTCTCGAGTGCTTATTTTACGATAGGGACCCAGTCTCATTCCTTTCTTTTCCCTGATCCATATGCTAATCTACAGTTCCGTTTCCACTGGCTGGTCCGCTATGGCTAGTCCGCCGCTGGCCGACCGCCACTGGCCGCTCCGCCACTAGCTAGTCCGCCACTGGTAGTCTGTTGCTGGCCGCTCCGCCTCTGGCTAATCACTAATCACCCACTGGCTGATCCGCCGCTGGCCGGTCTGCCACTGGCCGATCCGCCACTGGCTAGTCCGCGGCTGGCCGATCCGCCATGGCTAGTCTGCCGGTAGCCGATCTGCGATCCGCCACTGGCTAGTCCGCCGCTGGCCGATCCGCCACGGGTTTGTCTGCCGGTGCCCGATCCACCACTGGCCGGTCCGCCGCTGGCCGATCCGCCACTGGCTAGTCCGCCGGTGGCCGATCCGCCACGGGCCGGTCCGCGGCTGGCCGATCCGCCATGGCTAGTCTGCCGGTAGCCGATCTGCGATCCGCCACTGGCTAGTCCGCCGCTGGCCGATCCGCCACTGGCTTGTCTCCCGGTGCCCGATCCACCACTGGCCGGTCCGCCGCTGGCCGATCCGCCACTGGCTAGTCCGCCGGTGGCCGATCCGCCACTGGCCGGTCCGCCGCTGGAAGATCCGCCATTGGCTAGTCCGCCGGTGGCCGATCCGCCACTGGCTAGTCCACCGCTGGCTAGTCCGCCGGGGGCCCGGTCCCCCGCTGGCCGATCCGCCACTGGCTAGTCCGCCGGGGGCCCGATCCGCCATTGGCTAGTCCGCCACGGGCCCGGTCCGCCGCGGGCCCGATCCGTCACTGGCTAGTCCCCCGCTGGCCGATCCGCCGCTGGCTAATCCGCCTCTGGCGGTCCGCCACTGGTTAGTCCGCCGCGGGCCCGGTCCGCCACTGGCCGGTCCGCCGCTGGCTAGTCTGCCGCTGGCCGATCCGCCACTGGCCGGTCCGCCGCTGGCCGATCCGCCAGGCCCCGTCCGCCGCTGGCCGATCCGCCATTGGCTAGTCCGCCGGTGGCCAATCCGCCGCTGGCCGATCCGCCACTGGCTAGTCTGCCGCTGGCCGATCCGCCATTGGCTAGTCCGCCGCTGGCCGGCCGCGATCCGCCGTGGCTAGTCCGCCGGTGGCCGATCCCCACTGGCTAGTCCACCGCTGGCTAGTCCGCCGGTGGCCGGCCCCCCGCTGGCCGATCCGCCACTGGCTAGTTCGCCGGTGGCCGATCCGCCATTGGCTAGTCCGCCGCTGGCCGATCCGCCACTGGCAGGTCCGCCGCTGGCCGATCCGCCACTGGCTACTCTGATCCCGGCCGATCAGCCATTGGCTAGTCCGCCACTGCCCGATCTGCCACTGGCCGGTCCGCCGCGGGCCCGATCCGTCACTGGCTAGTCCACCGCTGGCCGATCCGCCGTGGCTAATCCCCCTTGGCCGGTCCGCCGCTTGCCGATCCGCCACTGGCTAGTCCGGCGCTGGCCGGTCCGCTACGGGCCCGGTCCCCCGCTGGCCGACCCGCCGGTGGCTAGTCTGCCGCTGGCCGATCCGCCACTGGCCGGCCCGCCGCTGGCCGATCCGCCACGGGCCCCGTCCGCCGCTGGCCGATCCGCCACTGGCCCGTCCGCCGCTGGCCGATCCGCCACGGGCCCCGTCCGCCGCTGGCCGATCCGCCATTGGTAGTCCGCCGGTGGCCAATCCGCCGCTGGCCGATCCGCCACTGGCTAGTCCGCCGGTGGCCGATCCCCACTGGCCGGTCCGCCGCTGGCCGATCCGTCGCGGGTAATCCGCCTCTGGCCGGTCCGCCGCTTGCCGATCCGCCACCGGCTACTCTGCCGCTGGCAGATCCGCCATAGCTCAATTCTGTAACTTCAGGAAAATAACGTTACTGTCACTACCAGTTCACATCAAATAAACAGATCAGCTGTAAACTCTACAAGTACACAGCAAAGATGTTGTCACTACTTGCTTTTGAATAATTATACTAAAATCACAGAATAATACATTGTATAATTCTGAGCTAAAATTTGAAACTACTCTCCCTCCAGTGATCAACAGTATTACGGTACTCAGCTGTTGCATTTTCAAGCAATGAATTGGAAAATGAAGCTCCGCGGTTATGCCCAAATTCGAATACTTCCAGCTTCAGAGCTGGAAAAGTTATTAAATAAATGAATATGCAAAAATACCTAACTGTGAGAGCAAACCAACCTTACTATATGCGTGCATACAACAAATTAGAAGCACACAAAAGAAATAACTAGAAAAAATGTTTGGTACATTTATTTAAAAAAAAGAATGAGGAGGCAAATTTCGTAATTCACGGCCTCCGTTGTAATTGAAACAAGAATCATTGTATCACTCATGTATTTGTAACGATTTTATTTCAAAAGTGTCAAAGCAGGGGGAAATGTTTGTGTTTTGAAATGATGTGCAGTTGTTGTTGACTGACGATGAAGCGTCGATTCTCGCGGCGATCTCAAAAACTAAAAAGGGAGTAGCCAATGAGAGTAGAGTTGGCGCGTAGTTTTAAATAGCCGTTATAATGAGAAATTTAGTTTTTTTTTCATTTCTCAATAAATATTAGACGGATTGCGTTCAAACAAAAAAAGGCACTAGCACAGAACACGGTTCAGTCACGGTTTTTGGAATGAAATAATTTTTGTAATTATAAGCGTTATACGCGCCGCAGACTTGTCAGGTCGTAGAGAGGGTGGTAGTGGGGGGGGGTTTCCTGACTTGCCGTCTGCGTCTACCGACGCTTATGATCCTCAGAAGGTGTTCTTGCGACACCACACAAAATGAAGAAGAAGCATGCAATGACATAAGATTTAGGTGGCAAGTCGGCAACGGCCGCCACAGCGGTCTCGCGTTTGAAAGCATTAGGCATAAGAGTTTGGGAGTGGATTTCGTGATTTTTTAGTGCGCTAAGTAATCTTTATTTGTACAGGGTTTCACCACAGAATAATACAACCAGAACGGAAACTCTGTCGGATTTTGAAGCAAATTTGTTTCGAGTCCGCCATGTCGGGATATAGGATGTTTACATCTGGATTCGCGCTCGAAATAAAAAAAACATAGGACATGACCCGCAAAATTTTCATTCTGAAATGCCAATAGAAAAAAAGTGAGGGCGGAAACTTAAGATTTCTGTCCAGAATTTACAGAAATAAATGAGTTTCAACACAAATCACACACGTCCGCCATGTTGGGATATAGGACCACAGCGTTGCCTTTTGGTGCCATTAAATTCCAAACTTGCTTCCATTGGCTCTTATGGGAGTTTCCGTTCAGATTGTATTATTCTGTGCCGCTACTGTGAAATGTTGTATCATTGGCAACAATGTAAACCGTTGCTCAGTGCTCTTAACTTGTTAGAAGCAATGATCTCGCACGTGTAATTTCGGCATGGTCACGGTCACGGCCTAACGCGTCTTTTACTATCTGAATAAATAAGTAAAGGTTCACTTAAGTATATGCTCTCTATTCTACGCATTAATTCCTTGTAATTTATCCTTCATCATCCTGAAGAATGATTAATTCAACAGAGCTCCGCATGAGAATATACCATGAAGACAGCCCGTCAACGGAGAGGACTACAGCAAACGGCCCCCCCCCCACCCCCCGGGCAGTAACCCTACACAGGGAGCACTTTTTTTTTTTTTTTTTTAAAGAGAGATTTCCCGATTCTTACACCCGAAGCTACTCGGATTTTCGTGGTGATAACAACACATTATTTGAGGTGACTCTATGGCAAACTCCCGGAAATTTTAATCCGATAGATGGTGTCACTTCTCGCTGACTCCAAAGATAGCCGCTTTTTTACGGTTTCCGGCTGTTTTCTCTGAACAGACGAATAAGAGACGAAAAATCGGATTGTCAGCACCTGCCTAATTTTTGCTTGATTTTTTAAGCTAAATACAGGCCAAATTGGTTCAGAAATAAAGACGTAATGTGTCCATTTCAACTTATGTAAAAGGTCGAATGCGAAGGTGTTCACCGAACACCCAATAGTTCGATCTTTTTCATGGGTTTAAATTGGACGCATTACAATACAACGTTGTTAAATTGCACGCTACGCCACTGGTAGGTATTTATGATAAGAAAAAATCAAGTGTAATTTGGAGTTGTATCAGCAAAGATTACAGGTTTCGGTTTCACCTGCAATCTTTGCTGATACAACTCAAAATTACACTTGATTTTTTCTTTGCATAAATACGTCTTTATTTCTGAAGCAATTTGGCCTGTACGCCTGTATTTAGCTTAAAAAATCAAGCAAAAAATTACGCAGGTGCTGACAATCCGATTTTTTGTCTCTTATTTGTCTGTTCAGAAAAAACAGCCGAAAACCGTCAAAAAACGGCTATTTTCGGAGTCAGCGACAAGTAACGCCATCTATCGGATTAAAGTTTCCGGGAGTTTGCCATAGAATCACCTTAATGCACCGCGTTGTCTTCAGCAAGAAAATCAGCAACAAGCCTGAGTTCAATTGAAACGCAACGCAGTCGCTAATGCAATTTAAAATTCTGGAGTCTTGCTTATTTTTTTGCTCGTCCACCATCTTCTTAGTTTTCCCGTAAATTTCGAAGCTGCGCTTGCTAAAGCACTAAGTAATTTATGCCTATACTCTTTTCACGATAAGAAGGCGGGTGAGAATTCAGGTAGTAATGCACTATTTAGCAACATAATGCGGCTATGCCGGCTACTCCAACCCTTCGCAGTGGCCCTTGTTCTCCCGACCTCTCTCTTGGTACTGAGGATTTCCAAGAACTGACAGACTCTAACATTTACACAGGTCCAGTAAAAATTGCGAACGGTCAAAAATACGAGAAGACGGACGAAATTTTCGCCCGAAAGGGTCAAAACTCAGCAAAAATAGTCGAGTTTGAATATTGATGACTCTCAGACATTCGTACTTTTCAGTCCGAATTAATTCAGGATATTTCGTCTAATATCGAATTTCTGAGAGTCATCAATATTCAAACGCGACTATTTTTGCTGAGTTTTGGTCCTTTAGGGTGAAATTTCGTCCGTTTTTCGTATTTTCGACCGTTCGCAATTTTTACTGGACCTGTGTAAATGTTAGAGTCTGTCAGTTCTTGGAAATCCTCCGTGCCAAGAGCGAGGTCGGAGAACAAGGGTCACTGCGAAGGGTTGGAGTAGCCGGCATAGCCGCACTGTTGCTAAATAGTGCATTGTGCATTACTATTACTACCTGAATTCTCACCCGCCTTCTTATCGCGAACAGAGTATAAATCCGGCGCTGGGCCTAGGCAACTACTAGGCAACAATATACTCTGTTTAGGATACGATGAGACTTGGCGAGTCAGGTAGAAGCGCACTACTTTGCAACGCGGCCCTTTGTTTTCTATAACCATTGAGCTCACTGGGGCTCTTTTCGACTGGACCCTTCTTCGGGAAGAACTAATACCGAGAATCGGCTGACTGTGATTGTTATCTGTGCAAAAGTCAAATAGGAAACCGTCACAGATACGACGAAACGAATGAAATTTACGCCCAAAGGGCCATAACTCGCCGAAATTAGTCGAAATTAACTCCTCATCACCCTCGGAGATTTATTTTTTACAAAATCCATTTATGAGTGAAATATAATCGAATTCTTTAAAAAAATTAATCTCCGCAGGTGATGAGGAGATAATTTCAACTAATTTTGGCGAGTTATGGCCCTATGGGCGTTAATTTCATCCGTTTCGTCGTATCTGTGACGGTTCCTAATTGACTTTTGCACAGATAACATTCACAGTCAGCCGATTCTCGGTATTGCTTCTTCCCGAAGAAGGGTCCAGTTGAAAAGAGCCAGAGTAAGCTCAACGGCTATAGCATTCAAAGGGCCGTGTTGCAAAGTAATGCGCTTCTACCTGACTCGCCAAGTCTCATCGTATCCTGAACAGAGTAGGTATAAGTCCCGCAGTCAAATTTTGAGATAATTAACTCAAACTTCGGCCGGCTGCCATTCGAATACATTTGCAGATAACGATTTCCGATCTACATAAACACTCGTCTTTTTTTCTGTGCTTTCAAACGAGTATATGGTCGGGGGTGTTGGATCAACCGTTTACTTTTGGTGACCTAGGTAAAAAAAAGTCCTGCAGTTAAATTTTGAGATAACTCAAACTTCGGCCGGCTGCCATTCGAATACATTTGCAGACAACGATTTCCAATCTAAATGAACACTCGTCTTTTTTCTGTGCTTTCAAACGAGTATATGGTCGGGGTGTTGGATCAACCGTTTACTTTTGGTGACCTAGGTAAAAAAAGTCCTGCAGTTAAATTTTGAGATAACTCAAACTTCGGCCGGCTGCCATTCGAATACATTTGCAGACAACGATTTCCCATCTACATAGACACTTGTCCTTTTTGTGTGCTTTCAAACGAGTATATGGTCGGGGGGTGTTGGATCAACCGTTTACTTTTTGTGGCCTAGGTAAAAAAAGTCCTGCAGTTAAATTTTGAGATAACTCAAACTTTGGCCGGCTGCCATTCGAATACATTTGCAGACAACGATTTCCCATCTACATAGACACTCGTCTTTTTTTCTGTGCTTTCAAACGAGTATATGGTCGGGGGTGTTGGGTCAACCGTTTACTTTTGGTGGCCTAGGTAAAAAAAAGTCCTGCAGTTAAATTTTGAGATAACTCAAACTTCGGCCGGCTGCCATTCGAATACATTTGCAGACAACGATTTCCCATCTACATAGACACTCGTCTTTTTTTCTGTGCTTTCAAACGAGTATATGGTCGGGAGTGTTGGATCAACCGTTTACTTTTGGTGGCCTAGGTAAAAAAAAGTCCTGCAGTTAAATTTTGAGATAACTCAAACTTCGGCCGGCTGCCATTCGAATACATTTGCAGACATCGATTTCCCATCTACATAGACACTCGTCTTTTTTTGTGTGCTTTCAAACGAGTATAAGGTCGGGGGTGTTGGATCAACCGTTTACTTTTGGTGGCCTAGGTAAAAAAAAAGTCCTACAGTTAAATTTTGAGTTAACTCAAACTTCGGCCGGCTGCCATTCGAATACATTTGCAGACGACGATTTCCCATCTACATCAATACTCGTCTTTTTCTGTGGGCTTCCAAACGAGTATATGGTCGGGGGGTGTTGGATCAACCATTTACTTTTGGTGACCTAGGAATCGCAAGACTATTCTCCCCCGTTGATCTAACCGAATCTTTAATCTTTCCACCCGGATAATGCGGAGTCCTTCAGACTGCGCAAAAAAAACAAAAAACACCGCTATCGAGATTTTTATCGTTTTAAACACAATGTGTTGGAAAAAAAACCCCTCGCCTGCTGCTGCTAATTTGTACCCCCCCCCCCCCTCTTACGACTCAAAAGGGTTACTAATGAATCATTCTATGAACTTCCGTTCGGTGGCGGCTCGTGCTATTTGGCAACAATGTCTTCGCTCCATTTGAATCTATGTTTAACAATCGATTGCTGGCGAAGTGCTGCTGCACTTTCGAATCGATTGTTTTACATACAATTAAATGGAGGGATGACATTGTTGCCAAATTGCACGAGCCGCCCCTGCTTCCGTTTAAACTTACCTGCATCAGCGATTGCTTCGAAACACTTCTCCAGCGCTACTCTCATCGCTGGATCATAATTATTTGCAACGACACGTAACATTCCGAAAAAAGTTGCATCAAGATGATCCAATCCGGTAATTTTACCAGTGGCATTTGGTATATTTTGCCATTGATCTAAAACAAATCAGAGTACAATAGACCATTATAATGTATTGTCTGAAAAAAGTGGATCCAAACAAATATTCCGTATCTCTCTCTCTCTCTCTCTCTCTCTCTCTCTCTCTCTCTCTCTCTCTCTCTCTCTCTCTCTCTCTCCTCTCCTCTCTCTCTCTCTCTCTCTCTCTCTCTCCTCTCTCTCTCTCTCTCTCTCCTCCTCTCTCTCTCTCTCTCTCTCTCTCTCTCTCTCTCTCACGACAGGTTTCTCGTCAGTGGCATAGCGTGCAATTTTGCAACTTTGAATTGTGCCCATTTGAACCCATGTTAACCCCTTATAGGAGCCAAGCCCGAGTATACTCGTTTTTCTCCTCTCGTCTATTTAACATTGATTCAGTTTTCATTTTGGATAAACGCAAATATAGATAAAAACACTGCAATAGATAAGGTCTCGTTGGACGCCTTCAATTCGTCGTATAGGCAATTCCAACTCCATCAAGTACGAACAGTTAACTACCTTCCCTGTAGAAACGGAGAGGAGGTGTTCTCTTGAACTAACCTGGTCCTTAAAGGGTTAAGGGTCGAATACGAAGGTGTTCACCGAAAGTCCGATCTTTTTCATGGGTTTTAATGGACGAACTGCAAATTTGCCAAATTGCACGCTACGCCACTGTTTCCCGTAAGAAATCGGACCCAAATTTTCAGATGAAAATGCATGCTATTTGGTAGCTACGTACCAGTTCTATCAAATTCTGTTGTCCTTATTATACCATTGAAATCCACAAATACATTGAAATATCTATTCACTTCGACTAAATTCTTGAAATATCGCAAGTTAATTTAAAAATCACATTTATTTCGAAGAAACTCCTATGTTTTGTCCTTTTCTCACTAACATTTTCTAATAGGCACAAAATCGTGGTGGAAATCATGACCGAGGACGATACAGGGTGTCCGAGAAATGAGTTCACTCTTCTGTTTTGAGCTTATAATGTTAAAGCAAAAAATCTGAAAAATTCAGGAATAATGAAGGACCCCTGTAAATGACCTCAGAAAAAAGTCAAAATTTTCAACCACCCCTCAGGAAAGGGCAGACCGCAAAATTCCGATTACTATTTCAAATGGCAAAGGGTATTTTTCATTTCGCCATTCGAAAAAACGTAAAAGACGGAGAAGAGCAATTTCGTTTTTCCAGATTTTCGGTAGCCCCTCCCTAAACAAAATGAAGGTCAAGGAAACCCTTCATACTTTCGACCCCTTCACTCAGGCTGTAACTAATATGTGTTCAAAAACGAAAAAGATTTTTGATTTCCAAAACAGAGCCTTTCTGACGATGTATTGCATTTAACCCCTTACAGGCCAAGCCCGAGTATACTCGTTTTTCTCTTTTAGTCTATTACACACACACTGTTTCAGTCCTCATTAGCCGGATTGACGCGATTATCGATGAAAACACATACAAGATAAGGTTGCTTCGAGCGCCTTCAACTCCTCGTATAGGCAATTCCAACTCCTCCGAGTACGAACAGTTAACTACCTTCCCTCTGTAAAGGAAGAGTGGCGTTCTTATGAACTAACTAGAGTCCCTTGATGGAAATATTGTATAGGGAGTACCGACACGAGCTCAACGAGTTGTGATTGGTCGTTGGTTTTTAGGCTCTCACGGAGTCGAGCAGGAGTCGACGACATCGAAGGCTACACACGAAAGGAGTCGATTCGTAGAGGAACGTATGGGAACGGACCGGAATGCCGGCAAATCCGCCAGTCCACCACTGGTCCACTGTTGAACTTAACCTTCGAATTCGTTCAGGCAGTCGACTAAATCGACTCCTGTCAAAATGCATAAAGCGTCGTGTCGGTACTCCCTATACAATATTCCCATCAAGGTACTCTAGAACTAACCTGGCCCTTAGAGGGTTAAAAAATTACACATTTTCGTCTTGCCTTTTTAGGGTTTTCAGGCCTAAATCGTCGAGGAAATTGATTTCAAACACAATTAAAGAAGAAAAAAAAAAAATCGGTAAAAATCATCCACGAACGGCCAAAAACCTCCGGGGTACGAGGACGATAATCGCAATTAATCGCTCGCATTGGGTCGCATCTTTCGCAAAACTCCATAAGATTCTGTGTGGACGACTGCGAACATAAAAAAAGACAGCCATCGACTTTGACTGCCGTCATTATTTTAGAAGAAATGACGGTTCGCAGATGAGTGAGGGGTTTCGATGGCCACGAAATAGTTGGAAACCGCTGATTTTTTTGCACCATTTCTAGATGTTTCACATAATCCCCAAAACCCTACAGAGACCGCTAATAATGCAATTAATATCAATTATTCGTTCAAAACACCAGTGCTAGCAATAAATCATACCTGGATTCCAACGGCACCCATTCTCAGTCACTAGATTTACTTTATCGAATAAATGTTGTTTGAATACGTCGATGTTATCCGATTCCGGGAATGCTCCACCGATGCCGGAAATAACCACTTCGAACAACTGCTCATCGTCCTCGGCATTTACACTTCCCATCTTATTGATTTTTTATTTGGGGGGGGGGCATTAATTTAAAAAAAAAAACAATACTCTTTTACTCACATTCCAATTTAGACCTCTGTACATCAATTAGGACATATGAACTTACTTTTAGCCGTTTAAACATTTATTTCATGTTTATTATGAGGGGGGGCTGGACCCATCAAAAATCGACTTTTCATCTGCATTTGTGCCCTTTTTGGAGGACGTTTAAAAAAATGCCCGGGATTGCCCGGCAAATCTAAGGCAAAGAACATTCAGAAAAACATTTTTTCTGAACGATCCAGCAATAATATCCTGCCCCAACTTGCCCCCCTTTCGTATTTTTGTGTTTAAAAGTGCCTCTGTGGCTTGTGTGGGACTTAGTCATTTTCACGATCGTGAGATGAGCTATGTTTGCGTGTCAATATCTTTTTTTCCCAGCATTGCCCCGGGGAAATATAGTCAGGAAAGTTCAAAAAAACATTTTTTCTGAACGATCCAACAATAATATCCTGCCCCAACTTGCCCCCCTTTCGTATTTTTGTGTTTAAAAGTGCCTCTGTGGCTTGTGTGGGACTTAGTCATTTTCACGATCGTGAGATGAGCTATGTTCGCGTGTCAATATCTTTTTTTCCCAGCATTGCCCCGGGGAAATATAGTCAGGAAAGTTCAAAAAAACATTTTTTCTGAACGATCCAACAATAATATCCTGCCCCAACTTGCCCCCCTTTCGTATTTTTGTGTTTAAAAGTGCCTCTGTGGCTTGTGTGGGACTTAGTCATTTTCACGATCGTGAGATGAGCCATGTTCGCGTGTCAATATCTTTTTTTCCCAGCATTACCCCGGGGAAATATGGTTAGGAAAGTTCAAAAAAACATTTTTCTGAACGATTCAACAATAATATCCTGCCCCAACTTGCCCCCCTTTCTTATTTTTGTGTTTAAAAGTGCCTCTGTGGCTTGTGTGGGACTTAGTCATTTTCTCGAAAATAAAAATAAAAAAATAATAATTGACATCTAAAGTTAAATCTGATATAAAAAATGAAATCTACGACCTAAAAAACCCCTTAGTACCAAGTTTCAATGAAATGCGAGCATGCTAGAGGTTTCCGCCAAAGATCCGGGTCGCTCCGAACACTGTGCGCCCCCCCGTTCAAAAAGTTATGTGGGGTCAAAGTTTGGAATGGGCCCTTGCCCCCCTATTTTTTCCTCGCGATCGATACGTGCTAGAAAAACGTTTATGGCGGAAAATGAAAGGTCGTACCAAGAGCTACAAACCAATCACGTTTCAAATCTCTGCGACCCCTCTTTCAGGTGCAAAAGGGGGGCTTAATTTTAATTAAACTTTCGTGTCCCCCCTATTTTTTTCTCGAGTTAGAGAAGTCGCAGGAACTTTATAATGATGGCAAGTGAAAGATCTTTTCAAGAGCTGCAAGATCACCAAGTATTAGAGTCTAGTGACCCTCCCTTCAAGCGCAAAGAGGGGGGGTGTCGCCTTAAACAAGGTACCATGTACTTACAGATGTACACCTATTTTTCTTCGAGCTCCTTTAAAGGAGAGGGGGGGGTCACTAGAATCTAATACTTGGTGGTCTTGCAGCTCTTGAAAAGACCTTTCGAGATTTTCCTGCGACTACGAGAAAAAAATAGGAGGGGACACGGAAGTTTAACTAGAAGTAAGCCCCCCCCTTTTGCACCTGAAAGGGGGGGTCGCAAAGATTTGAAACGTGGTGGGTTGTAGCTCATGATAAGACCTTGTATTTCTGTCAGAACCGTTTTCTAGCACGTTCCGATCGCAAGAAAAAAATAGGGGGGCAAGGGTCTATACAAATTTTGACCCCCCTTAACTTTTGAATGGGGGGAGTTTGAGAATCGTGGTTTGCGCATTTTTCAATATTTTTAATGAAAAATCGATTCCTGAAATAAAAACACCTTGCCACTTGAAAAAACAAAGTTGCCCCCCACATACATTTTGGGGCTTAAAAGAAATTTTGGTTAAAATAAGGGTAAACGTTGTTTTAGCGTTTTTTGACAAAATTTACCGTTCAAATGATAAGAGGTGGGGAAAAGGTCTTTTGGAACACCCTGCAGAGCTGTACGCTAACTATTCCTAGGTGTCTTAGGGCATGTCCTAAAAGGCTAGTAGTTCCCACTAATGCATACCTACTAACAATTTCTATAACCTTCTTTCCTCTCCTACTCTCTCCAGCAGAAGATGTGGGCAAATAGGGATGCAACGATTTTACTTGCTTCAGACGTGGACACATACATCACAAACCTAATAAAAGCGCTGAAATATTGCCAACTAATTTGAGAATAGCTCTTTAAGAAGTCCTGCAGAGCCTACACAGCAGTGCTGTCGACGTTGGTATTTCTTAGGGTGTTCCTTGGATAAACCTGCAGATGTTGATGTTGGGATAGATAGACAATTTTTCCAAAACGATACAGCAAGGAACACAATAGAACGTGGCACATTGATATTGCCATTAGCCAGCAAGGATCAAGCGTTCTCCAGGAAATGAATGAAACAAGGAAAATCACTCTAGAAAGTTAGTCCCAGGATCGCAGTGACTTTTGATCAATCAAGAGTAACTTTCACCATCTCATTCAAGAATGAAAGGATTACCATTTGGCAATCAAGCAGGCAGTATTAATGGGCATCAAGTTGATTATGAACGATTGTATTTTGATGCTATCGAGTACATGTTTATCTTATGAGTTGTGCCATTCTGATGGAAACTCCTCCATCTCAGCGGAACTTTGCTAATGACTCCTCAGCTATCAGATGATTTCTATCAAAACGGAGCCTATTCGAATGACCCCACTCATAAGAATAACCGTACTCAATCATCGACTCAATAGCAATACGGTACGATTTTTCATTATCAGCTTGGTGGTTCCTTCTATCCTGCAAAGTAAATGTAACAACACTCCACTTTGTTGCTCCAGCGCAAACCTCTTAATACCTCAAAGGTTATGCTTCTGGACTAATACAACAGTTCAGCTGGAAGAGAAGTGATTGATGTAAAAAGGCTGAAAAGAAAAATCCAAAATGACAAGCCTTACCTTGGGTTTGACTCGAAATGGCTTAATATTACTGTTGATGAGGAAGCGATTCCAGCCACTCCAGCACAGACACATTTCAACAGCGAACGAACTAAGCAAGTTTATGCTGAATTCAAATTGATATTCCATTGCGAAACGAAAGGAAATATTAAGAATTATTTAAAAGGAGTGTGGTGAATCAGTGGATCTCCATGCTGTAAATTGTAATGTAAAATTGAGGTTACCAAAATTGTAATGTAAACAGTAAACAAATCAGTGAATCACGTGATCCCGGCTCCCGGCTATCCCGCCTGCCAGAGAGCGCTACGACAACTCAACTCGTGTGATTGGTGGATTAACGGGAGTGACTGAATTGGTGGCAAATTCAATTTTGCGCTCTCTGACCACATTGAGCGCAACTACGCCTGCACAATCCTGAGATTTCGGCGCTCGTAAATGATTCTGGCAGGAAAAGCGGCGAAAGACTAATAAATAAAAAATAAATTTTAAAAAACAACAAACGAACAGAAGGTTGCGTAAAAGTTGTCCAATGCGTGGCCATGCGTGGCCTTAAAATAAACGATTTTCATTGGTTGGTCGAATTTGACGTCAGCTCACCCCGATGTCGCCATAATGCACATGATGCATTTCGTCTCTATAAGGTTGAGTGTTAAAGAGGCGACAGTGCTCGTATTTTTGACTAGAGCTCGTTTCAGAAGTGTAGGCGGACCTAGACCAATAATCTTTGGAATTTGTCAACATTATTTCTGAAATTACTCGATGAAAATGAATAAAAAAAATAAAATTGAGTGTTCACTTTTCAATGAGGAAAACTTTAAATACAAAAGCATAAAGTCAGGGGCAAATTCGGTGTTGATTTGGAGGAATAAAAGTTGAAAATTCGCCAAAGGTTATGGTTTTGGTCCGCCTACACTTCTGAAACGAGCTCTAGTGTTTAAGTCAGACAAAACTGTTGAAGGGTTGCAGCAAGTACTGGAAAACTCGAGAGTAGAATTTTCTAGAGTCCCTATATACTATGAGAGTTGCGACAAGACTCTCAAAATGAAGAAGAAGAAGCGGATCAATGGAGCCCCCAAGAGGCAAATTGCAAATGGCGGATGGCCATTTGCCTCTGCGCTGTTGCCGCTATTTCCATGGGCGTCATTTAGGGGGGGCTGGGGGGGCAATGGCCCCCCCCCAAGGATTTGAAGTCGGGCTCAAAAACTGGCACGAAGTATATTGATGAGCAAAGAAAAAAAAGTCATCCGATTTTTGCCCCCAAAAGACGGCTCTTTGGCTCTAAAATTATGTTGATGAGCAAAAAAAGAAAAAAAAAAAGGTTATCCGATTTTTTAGTCCCCTCCAAGCCGAAAATTATAATGATGAGCAAAAAAAAAAAAAATGTCATAAAATATTTGCCCCCCCCCCAAGCCGAACTTGAAATGACGTTCCTGGCTATTTCGCTATCTCTTATAGGTTAGATTCAGATTCTCGACAATAACGGTCGTTATTGAAAGAGATAATGTTCTCCGGAATAAAATTCAAGCAGAGTAAAAATTCACAAAAATTACCGCGGTCACTGTTACTTCAAATGTGTAATGAAAGCGAGTTCGCGAATAGTAAACAAACCCTCCGCCATTTGCATTTTGCCTCTTGGAGCTTTCTTGACAGCCTAAATCTGAGAGCCAATCAGAAATGGATTCAGCAATGGCGCAACTCTCATAGTATATAGGGACTCTAGAATTTTCCAACCGTCGAGGTAACGAAAACGGTCTTGCTCTCGCTCTCATTGGTGCTAAAGGGAGCAAACTGGAAACGAACCACGATTGGCGCCATAAGATAAGACGCGACAGTGTTGCCAGGTTTGGACGGGGTAGAATAGCCACGCGTGGACAGTTTTCGAGTTGGTTACTAGCCACGCTATGGATCCCGGATGGAGATGCTCGACGTCGGCGCACTATGGGACGACCGGGCTAAAAATGGGACATAGGACGCAATTATGGATTTCGACTTTTTCATGTTTTTTTGGCCTAAGGGGACTCTAAAGGATGTATATGAATCATAATGAATCATTTAAGATAATTTAAAATCTTATATCCTCGCCAAAACCACCTCAAAATCATAGTATGCAACGAGAAGGCCAAAATCTGAAATTTTTGACTCTAACTAAATAATGCTCAAAAATAATCAGAATCGATTCAAATTCTCTTTCCTCTTTTTCATCAGTTACTATATGACTAAAACTAACAATAAAAGTTAAAAACTCGATTAAATTATTTTATTTATGCATTAAATAAGACTTGGAACTACGCACCAATGCTAAATCTAAAATTTTATTTTCAGATAGACTTTAAAAAAATGGCTCAAAATGGCGGCAAAACTATTTACACCATGCTATTCTACACATCCTTAGCTTTAAAATGAGTCCACAATCAGCTGCACAAGTTTGCACGTTTAGATTTTATTGACGAAAATGTATAGAATGTCTATAGGAAATGTGTGTTAAAAGCAGTAGTCCGGGCGACCAGCGCGTGCGTTGCCCGCCGCCGCACTATGGGGTGCATGGGCAAAAAACGGGACACTTGTGAATTTTGTGAGATGAAACGTATTTTCGAGAACAAAAATTGATGAGTGGTACTCGATGACATAGTAGCAAGACTCAGACATTTTTTGTTTCAGATTTTGAATTTCAACCCTTTTGAGCCCAAATTTTGTTTGAATTCAACAGACAGGGTCTAGACTTTGCGGTCCGTCAAACTTCTAACTTCCTGATATGTTTGTAGCATGGTGCAATCTGTTTTCCTGAGCACACCACACTTCGATAATAGCTTTGTCAAATTGATGACTGCCCTTCCATAAAAATAGGCTTAAAAGAGCCATTTACTCTCACAGTGGGCTGGGAAAATGTACGATAGGATGAAAAGAAAAATGATGGAAACATATAAGATAGTATGTTATTAAGATCTATAAATTGGAGCGAAAATTTATGATTTTCACTGTCTATGGTAATCAGGAAGAGAGACTTATTATATTTTTGTTTGCCTTTTTGAATTTTCTCCCTTTTTAGGCCAAATTTGTGCATGAATTCAAAAGGAAATGTTCTAGACTTCTAGGTTAGCCAACCCTTTTCATCCTAATTTATTATGATTGTAGCATTGCACAAACTATTTCATTGCGCAAACGACTCTTCAATAACCTCTTAATATTAATAACTATCCTATCAGCAAAATGGGCAAAAGAGAGCCAATCCAATCGCACAGTGGGCTGTCTAAAATTTACAATAAGATACGTAAGAAAAACGATGGAAACATGTACTACTTCATTTGGACTCAAAAGGGTTAAAATTCAAAAAGATGAACAAAAATATGAATGAGTCTCTCTTCCTGATTATTATAGACGGTGACAATCATAAATTCATGTTACAATTTATAGATCTTATAGACATAATACCTCTTATTTCCATCATTTTTCTTTTCTATCCTATCGAACATTTTCCCAGCCCACTGTGCGAGTGAGATGGCTCTTTTAAGCCTATTTTTTTGGTAGGATAGTCATCAAATTGACAAAACTGTTATTGAAGTGTAATTTGCTCAGTAAAACAGATTGCACCAATACTGCGAACATATCAGGAAGTTAGGGGTTGGACTGACCAAAAAGTCTAAAATCTGTCAAATGAATTCAATCAAAAATTTGGGCTCAAAAGGGTTAAAATTCAAAAATCTAAAACAAAAAATGTCCGAGTCAAGCTACTTTGTCATCAAAGAGTCATCAATCATCAATTATCAACTTTCGTTCGTGAAATTGCAAGTTATCGCACAAAATCCACAAATGTCCCGTTTTTAGCCCATTCGTCCCATAGTGCGGCGTCGACGACGAGGCGGAAGCGTAGCTAAATTCTCATCAAAATAGTCCACGTGTGGTCGAATCTAGCCACTATTGGCAACTCTGAGACGCGATAAGAGCGAGAGAGAGAGACCTTTTCCGTAAAACAGTCTCTCCCCCGCACTTACAGCTTTTTACGGGAACAAATTGGGAAGCGAACCACGATTGGCGCCATGAAACGCAATGAGTGCGAGACAGACCGTTCACGAAAACGGTCTCTCTCTCGCACTAATTGGTTCTTACGGGAACAAACTGAACATACAAATAAACCCAGTGATCGGTTATGTAAAGTTCATTGTTCATTTTTTTTTTCCCGCCATTTTTTCAATTTTATGAAATTATTATAATGTTCATATGTACTTTTTACCATTTTATTTTTTAATTATTATGTCAGAGGTTCCGCGAAAAATCGAAAAAAGTAAAAGTGAGAGATTCCGTTTGATTCCTCAATCCTCATCATAATCCCGCATTGGCATCGCGATTTATTAAAGCATAAGGCCACCAATCGTACCAATTCCTTTTGGTAAGGAAATACAGGGTGTTTCAAAAGAGTTCCCCCCCCCCCATGTTAGCTTTTAAATTAATGAATGCCCCCCAATCTTAACTTTTAAACGAATTAATGAAAAAAAAACACACTCAGGGCCCAGGGAATGTTTCTAACTCACTGGGAACTATTTCCTGGCATATTCGAAATTTCCAGAGGGCACCCACAAAGGGGGGTTTTGCCCCCTTACTCAAAATTTCAAAAGGCAACCCCTACCTTGTGATATCTCGTTCGGAAGGGCATAAAATTCAAAGACTTTTGATGTAAACCAGAGGTCGATACTGTTTATAGTTTTTGAGAATTTTTCAACAGGGTGGCAAAAAAGGCCGATTCAAAAAAATTTCAAAAATCCCCCATAACTCAAAAAATTTGGGTTTTTTGGAAAATATTGAGGGGACTAAAAATGTCGGCAATTGCCTCTACTTTAAGATAATAAACTAATTTTATACTTTTATTGAGGTTTCTTCGAGAAAATTTGAAAAATGAAAAATTTGGGGTCGATTCCCTATCTCACTTTTTTGTTTCAAATCATTTGGTTCAGTAGTTTTCGAGAAATATGCCTGGTACGGGTGCTCTGGCTCACCCTGTATTATTCTGTGGTCCCAGTGCCCATGAGGTTTTTATAGAGCAGAAAAAACTGGTCAGGATTCTCAATAATAGGCCAGTTAATTCTTCGTGCCGGCAATTATTTATTCAAAGGGGACCTCACTCTTCCATCCTTGTACATTTTGGAGAGCATCAAGTATGCTATTTTTAACAACATAATCACTCCTGAGATTCTTACGCCTGTGCATCCTTACAATAGTCAACATAGAGATGTAAAAAACTCATTTGTGAGACTATCTGTAACGATGCACAGTGTAGGATTCTCATCAGTGCAATTATTCAATGCCCTTCCTTGAGGACTTAAGTCTGTCCTCAGGGAAGGGGATATTTCTAAATTTTTAAATGACTTGCTCTGCCTTCTTCTGAATAAGGCTTTTTTTTATAGTGTGAGTGAGCTGTTGGAGGCTTAATTATTTTGTTATCATTTTTAATTACACCTTTATTGCAATTTCTTTCTTTTTTTGTTCTAGCAAAATACATGTTCTTTGACTTGTACTTTAACCCTTGAGGCATTATATGTATCAATAAATAATTTCTACTCTTTGATCAATCACCTGTTGTTCGCCCCCTCTGACCCAAGCATGGGGCAAACCACGCTCAACGGGCATGGCGGTTTGAATTAGGTGAACTATTTAAGCAAATTTTATTTCTTGACCAGGTTTAGGCGACCGAAATGTTATTATTCCGGTCACCTAAAAGTGGGTGGAGCCAAGCAACGTACAGTTATGTACGGTATTGTATCAAAAGGTGACCGGGAACCGCTTGGTTCCGAATTTGGAGACCTACCTCCCGAGGTGGGTCATGTTAAACGTGACCGGAGGGAACATTTAAATTTTGAATCGCCTTGCCTGTTATTGGCTCCCGTACGTGACCGTGATTTCGAAACTTTGGTCACAATAGAAGTGACCGGTGACCATTGGTCACGAAATAAAATTTGCTTTTTAGGTTGGGTTTTCATTGATCTTTCCCCTTTTACAGAACCACGCTTTGCGCAGTGTGTCACAGATAGGATCGATTAGTCACCTCAGCACAGAGGAACCAACTTTTCTGTTTAAGCTTCTGGAAAGGAAGCAACTTTATGTGAAACCCATAGCATGTCCACCCAAAAGAAAGAATAACGTCCAAATAAATCTATCCAAAGCCTCAAAGCCCAAGAAAATAGAACCCAACAACAAAAATGTCCAAGTGTAAACAAAGTCACGTACACTTTGTAACCAACAAAACAAAATGCCGCCTAAAATGTTTTTCTAACATTATAGAAAGTCAGACACAATTTTCATCCAACATTCTAGAGTCCCATTTATTTTGAGTAATTTTTTGTACTTTCTATTTTTAATAAAATTCTTCTCGAAACGACTTAGCACTACTTTCGAATCAAATCACCTTTGGCCAGAATATTATTGTGGACATTACATACTTTGCGCTAAAAATTTTATAGGACAAAGTATCATTTGGACCAAAAATTACACGGGACATTAAATTATTTGAATGTAAAATGATACTGAACATTTATTAACTTGGACATAAAATTACACTGGACTTAAAAATTTTGGATGTTACCAGACTTTTCTTCTGGCCACCAAAAAAGGGGGTTTGGCAAGAGGCAGAGATAGGGTCTGAAGTCATGCAATAACCCCTCCTCCCTTCATCCTTTTCTAGCACATGTGCGATAAAAAGAGAGAGAGAAACAAATTCTTGGATACGCCTCTGCTCAAGGTTATAGATTTAAAGAGGTATGCTCATCTGACTTGGCGCCACGAAGTCAGTAGCGCGCAGTTTAAAATCCACATCCAAGATGGCCGACAAAAGTAGAAAACATTGTATACTCTTTCCAGAAAACATCAGGCTATTTTCTGCTTTTCTGGAGAGGGAAGCCCAATGTTTTCTGCTTTTGTCGGCCATCTTGGATCTGGATTTTAAACTGCGCGCTACTGACTTCGTGGCGCCAAGTCAGATGAGCATACCAATTTAATCTATAATCTTGGCCTCTGCTAAGGCTACTTTTTCCTGTAAATTGAGAGAGATAGCAATAAAGCTGCAAGTTTTGAAGATTCGGGGAAAAAAATAAAAAGTAAATCCAATTTTGATAAAAAAAAAACAGACAATTTATTGTTTCCTCCCACTTCTGTAAAGTTAAGCTATTCGTCATTCATAATTTCGTTTACCTTTCTAAATTACAGTGACCATCGTCTGCTGTAAAAAAAAGTCAAAAAGAGGCGACGACAGTTAATATTTGCAGTTGGATCATTCCACCCAGTAGAATTCTGTCATTTTTGAAAAAACTCATTTGAGAGATTTAAACTTGGGTAATTAGTATGAGCGGTGCAGTTGCCGAAGCCCAAGGGCTAAATTGTTAAGTTAATCACATTCTTACAGTCAACTAAAAAAAATGTTGAAAACAAAGAATATACAATGACTTCTGAATTTTCTCGAGAATCACCTTTTTATGATCCTGCATCAAACATGGTCAGACAGCAGCAAACTAGATCCTCGGTGACTAAAAACTTGGGTCACAATCTTCCAAACATTTATTAAGATGGGATGAACTTAAAAAGTAAAGGTTTTCCATTTTCTTTGAAAACGTTAGTCATAATGGTCTTTGATTATACAATCCTTTGTTACACAGTTAGAGTGCTACAAATTGTGTGCGTAGATCAATCTCTTTTCTTCCTTTCAATTCAAAGAAAAAATTTGTCCAAGTCGTAATTTTCAACTCTTCCTCCATTAAATGGGATGAAAGATAAGACACAATAAAATAACTTTAGGGATACTTAAAAAGAACTAAAAAATTCATAAAAAATAAAAGTTGTAGTTAAACAAAGAAATCTGCGGCCAACAAAAAAAAAAATTACAGAATGCAAGCCAAAAGCCACACATAGTATTAATTATGACGGTAAATTGTAAAATACCCCCGAAATAAAAGATAAAAATAAATAAACTATACTAACTCATCCTTGCACGAATAAAAAAGCTGATACAAAACTTAAATATTTTTCAGTCTTAAAATTACACTTCTACCAATTTCCTGTCGACAAAGAAATCAGCAGAACTTCATTCATATCAAACAATAGTATTTTTCAGATCAAACTTCCGGTTATCAGGAACTTGATCCGATAATTTCAAAATTCCTATGATGAACTTCAAATCAGTTAGGGAACCATTGAATCAGATGGAAATTTGTGGATCTTGCTAGAAAATAGGCATGAATGCTGATGTGATGACTTTCTGGCAAACATTTCAACTGTTTTATCAAACTTTAAAGAATACACGCTCAAATTTTCAAACCAGTAATCTGGAATTTTTCAGTGAGTCACAACATTTCAAGTGACAGACATATTAATAAATATTTGCCGAAAAACAACGCACAAACACACACCGAGGCCTGGTCTGTTTCTTGAGTTCACCGACAATACTAAAATGAATAATTGGCGGTTTTCTCATCATTAGGATATAACCAAAAAGTATGATCTTAAACGTCCACAAGCAAGATATATTCCAGCCGATAAACACGATTGTAGACCTTGCCGATAGAAGGCCTTAGAAGAAAATTTACCCTTCTGAAAGTTTCATAACAGTTTTTTGATCCTTGAAAGCAGGAAAAAAATAAAATAAAGATTTGGTTTCATAAATTCCCTATTCTGAAGTATCGAGAAACTACTTCGAAACTTCCAAACACGCTTTCCTCAAAAGCAAAAATTGTCCTCTCTCTATGTCTTTCTATCCGCAAGGTCTTTAAATATAAGCTTTCAAACGTGATTTTCTCAAAAACTGGCTTTCCCTTCACGTCGTTTTTCCAGCAGAGTCCACAATTGTTTGAGAACTTTGGTGAACTCCCACTGCCCACTGATTAGCTTTGGTTAAAAAGGAAGGGAACCTGTCTTTTCAATTGACACACCTTTGGTTTTTCAGTCGTTTCCTTCAAAGAGAATTTGGTGTCAAAGGTTCAGTTCAAACACTACCTAACGCTGAAAAAAAAAACGCTTACACCTTCTAATGACCTTTCTTCAGCTTGTCAATACCCTAACTCGTGAGTAAGATAGTTGAATTTCTTAAAAATCACTGGCACTAAAGAGAAGCCCCTTTTCAAATTGATTTTCTTTGATTTTTTGATTTTCAAATTGATTGTACGGTGGTTTCACATCACTCTGTAGAGACATTTTAACCCGCTAGATAGGGCCACCGATCTCTTTTACAGATTTTTGACTTGGATAGTATTTAATTTCTTTGGAGACCTAAAATCCGAAAAATCGAGCCCGTGGAACAAGCATAACTTTTTGCTTGATTTTTTGAGCTTAAAAAACTACGACACACATGATGCTCTGATTTGATGAAAGGTATACAAGAAATAGGAGAGAAAAGTTTGGGAAACATAACTCTTGACAAATGAGATGTTCTGCGTTAGATAGGGTAAAGTGAAAACAAGAGGCAGAACTCCGACATCGCGTGTTAGAGCAGAACTGTTTTGAGTATCGGGTTCTGACAAGTAGCGGAACCTGCTTCCAAACTGCATCAAAGCGCATCGGTGAGCAGTTGATTAGCAACAAGTTAAAATTCTGTGCTAACCAACCGCTCACCGCTGCGTTTTGATGCAATTTAGAAGCAGGCACCGGTATTTGTCAGAACCCGATACTCAAAAACGTTTTACTGCGTTGAGTAGTTTTTAGGAAGCAGGATTGAGCAAAAAAAGACGCACATACCCCCGAGCTCAATTTTTGTCTCAGGAAAAAAAGGCAACCCCTACCTTGTGATATCTCGTTCGGAAGGGCATAAAATTCAAAGACTTTGATGTAAACCAGAGGTCGATACTGTTTATATTTTTTGAGAATTTTTCAACAGGGTGGCAAAAAAGGCCGTTAAAAAAAATTTAAAAATCCCCCATAACTAAAAAAATTTGGGTTTTTTTGGAAAATATTGAGGGACTAAAATGTCGGCAATTGCCTCTACTTTAAGATAATAAACTAATTTATACTTTTTTTGAGGTTTCTTCGAGAAAACTTGAAAAATAAAAAATTTTGGGGTCGATTCCCTATCTGACTTTTTTGTTTCAAATCTTTTGGTTCAGTATTTTCGAGAAATATGCCTGGTACGGGTGCTCTGGCTCCCCTGTATTATTCTGTGGTCCCAGTCCCCATGAGGTTTTTATAGAGCAGAAAAAACTGGTCAGGATTCTCAATAATAGCCAGTTAATTCTTCGTGCCGGAAATTTATTTTTTAAAAGGGGGACCTCACTCTTCCATCCTTGTACATTTTGGAGAGCATCAAGTATGCTATTTTTAACAACATAATCACTCCTGAGTTTCTTACGCCTGTGCATCCTTACAATAGTCAACATAGAGATGTAAAAAACTCATTTGTGAGACTATCTGTAACGATGCACAGTGTAGGATTCTCATCAGTGCAATTATTCAATCCCCTTTCCCTTTGAGGACTTAAGTCTGTCCTCAGGGAAGGGGATTTTTCAAAATTTTTTAAATGACTTGCTCTGCCTTTTTCGAAAAAGGGCTTTTTTATAGTGTGATGAGCTGTTGGAGGTTTAATTATTTTGTTATCATTTTTAATTACCCCTTTATTGCAATTTCTTTCTTTTTGTTCTAGCAAATACATGTTCTTTGACTTGTACTTTAACCCTTGAGGCATTATATGTATCAATAAATAATTTCTACTCTTTGATCAATCACCTGTTGTTCGCCCCCTCTGACCCAAGCATGGGGCAAACCACGCTCAACGGGCATGGCGGTTTGAATTAGGTGAACTATTTAAGCAAATTTTATTTCTTGACCAGGTTTAGGCGACCGAAATGTTATTATTCCGGTCACCAAAGTGGGTGGAGCCAAGCAACGTACAGTTATGTACGGTTTTGTATAAAAAGGTGACCGGGAACCGCTTGGTTCCGAATTTGGAGACCTACCTCCCGGGGTGGGTCATTTTAAACGTGACCGGAGGGAACATTTAAATTTTGAATCGCCTTGCCTGTTATTGGCCCCCGTACGTGACCGTGATTTCGAAACTTTGGTCACAATAGAAGTGACCGGTGACCATTGGTCACGAAATAAAATTTGCTTTTTAGGTTGGGTTTTCATTGATCTTTCCCCTTTTACAGAACCACGCTTTGCGCAGTGTGTCACAGATAGGATCGATTAGTCACCTCAGCACAGAGGAACCAACTTTTCTTTTTAAGCTTCTGGAAAGGAAGCAACTTTATGTGAAACCCATAGCATGTCCACCCAAAAAAAAGAAAAACGTCCAAATAAATCTACCCAAAAGCCTCAAAGCCCAAGAAAATAGAACCCAACAACAAAATGTCCAAGTGTAAACAAAGTCACGTACACTTTGTAACCAACAAAACAAAATGCCGCCTAAAATGTTTTTCTAACATTATAGAAAGTCAGACACAATTTTCATCCAACATTCTAGAGTCCCATTTATTTTGAGTAATTTTTTGTATTTTCTTTTTTTAATAAAATTCTTCTCGAAACGACTTAGCACTACTTTCGAATCAAATCACCTTTGGCCAGAATATTATTGTGGACATTACATACTTTGCGCTAAAAATTTTATAGGACAAAGTATCATTTGGCCCAAAAATTACACGGGACAAATTTTTGAATGTAAAATGATACTGAACATTTATTAACTTGGACATAAAATTACACTGGACTTAAAAATTTGGATGTTACCAGACTTTTCTTCGGCCCCCAAAAAAAAGGGGGTTTGGCAAGAGGCAGAGATAGGGTCTGAAGTCATGCAATAACCCCCCTCCCTTCATCCTTTTCTAGCACATGTGCGAAAAAAAGAGAGAGAGAAAAAAATTCTTGGATACGCCTCTGCTAAAGGGTTATAGATTTAAAGAGGTATGCTCATCTGACTTGGCGCCACGAAGTCAGTAGCGCGCAGTTTAAAATCCACATCCAAGATGGCCGACAAAAGTAAAAAACATTGTATACTCTTTCCAAAAACATCAGGCTATTTTCTGCTTTTCTGGAGAGGGAACCCCAAATGTTTTCTGCTTTTGTCGGCCATCTTGGATCTGGATTTTAAACTGCGCGCTACTGACTTCGTGGCCCCAAAGTCAGATGAGCATCCCAATTTAATCTATAATCTTGGCCTCTGCTAAGGCTATTTTTTCCTGAAAATTGAGAGAGATAGCAATAAAGCTGCAAGTTTGAAGATTCGGGGAAAAAAATAAAAAGTAAATCCAATTTTGAAAAAAAAAAAAACAGACAATTTATTGTTTCCTCCCACTTCTGTAAAGTTAAGCTATTCGTCATTCATAATTTCGTTTACCTTTCTAAATTACAGTGACCATCTCTGCTGAAAAAAAAGTCAAAAAGGGCGACGACATTTAATATTTGCAGTTGGATCATTCCACCCAGTAGAATTCTGTCATTTTTGAAAAAACTCTTTTGAGAGATTTAAACTTGGGTAATTAGTATGAGCGGTGCAGTTGCCGAAGCCCAAGGGCTAAATTGTTAAGTTAATCACATTCTTACAGTAAACAAAAAAAAATGTTGAAAACAAAGAATATACAATGACTTCTGAATTTTCTCGAGAATCACCTTTTTATGATCCTGCATCAAACATGGTCAGACAGCAGCAAACTAGATCCTCGGTGACTAAAAACTTGGGTCACAATCTTCCAAACATTTATTAAGAGGGGATGAACTTAAAAAGAAAAGGTTTTTCCATTTTCTTTGAAAACGTTAGTCATAATGGTCTTTGATTATACAATCCTTTGTTACACAGTTAGAGTGCTCCCAAATTGTGTGCGTAGATCAATCTCTTTTCTTCCTTTCAATTCAAAGAAAAAATTTGTCCAAGTCGTAATTTTCAACTTTTCCCTCCATTAAATGGGATGAAAGATAAGACACAATAAAAAACTTTAGGGATACTTAAAAAGAACTAAAAAATTCATAAAAAAAAAAGTTGTAGTTAAACAAAGAAATCTGCGGCCAAAAAAAAAAAAAATTACAGAATGCAAGCCAAAAGCCACACATAGTATTAATTATGACGGTAAATTGTAAAATACCCCCGAAATAAAAGATAAAAATAAATAAACTATACTAACTCATCCTTGCACGAAAAAAAAAGCTGATACAAAACTTAAATTTTTTTCAGTCTTAAAATTACACTTCTACCAATTTCCTGTCGACAAAGAAATCAGCAGAACTTCATTCATATCAAACAATAGTATTTTTCAGATAAAACTTCCGGTTATCGGGAACTTGATCCGATAATTTAAAAATTTCCCTATGATGAACTTCAAATCAGTTAGGGAACCATTGAATCAGAGGGAAATTGTGGATCTTGCTAGAAAATAGGCATGAATGCTGATGTGATGACTTTCTGGCAAACATTTCAACTTTTTTATCAAACTTTAAAGAATACACGCTAAAATTTTCAAACCAGTAATCTGGAATTTTTCAGTGAGTCACAACATTTCAAGTGACAGACATATTAATAAATTTTGCCAAAAAAACAACGCACAAAACACCCCGGGGCCCTGGTCTGTTTCTTGAGTTCACCGACAATACTAAAATGAATAATTGGGGGTTTTCTCATCATTAGGATAAAACCCAAAAAGTATGATCTTAAACGTCCACAAGCAGATATATTCCAGCCGATAAACACGATTGTAGACCTTGCCGATAGAAGGCCTTAGAAGAAAATTTCCCCTTCTGAAATTTTCATAACAGTTTTTTGATCCTGAAAGCAGGAAAAAAATAAAATAAAGATTTGGTTTCATAAATTCCCTATTCTGAAGTATCGAGAAACTACTTCGAAACTTCCAAAAACGTTTTCCTCAAAAGCAAAAATTGTCCTCTCTCTATGTCTTTCTATCCGCAAGGTCTTTAAATATAAGCTTTCAAACGTGATTTTCTCAAAAACTGGCTTTCCCTTCACGTCGTTTTTCCAGCAGAGTCCACAATTGTTTGAGAATTTTGGTGAACTCCCACTGCCCACTGATTAGCTTTGGTTAAAAAGGAAGGGAACCTGTCTTTTCAATTGACACACCTTTGGTTTTTCAGTCGTTTCCTTCAAAGAGAATTTGGTGTCAAAGGTTCAGTTCAAACACTACCTAACGCTGAAAAAGAAAAACGCTTACACCTTCTAATGACCTTTCTTCAGCTTGTCAATACCCTAACTCGTGAGTAAGATAGTTGAATTTTTTAAAAAATCACTGGCACTAAAGAGAACCCCTTTTCAAATTGTTTTTCTTTGATTTTTTGATTTTAAAATTTGATTGTACGGTGGTTTCACATCACTCTGTAGAGACATTTTAACCCGCTAGATGGGGCCCCGATCTCTTTTACAGATTTTTGACTTGGATAGTATTTAATTTCTTTGGAGACCAAAAATCCAAAAAATCGAGCCCGTGGAACAAGCATAACTTTTTGCTTGTTTTTTTGAGTTTAAAAAAACTACGACACACATGATGCTCTGATTTGATGAAAGGTATACAAAAAATAGGAGAAAAGTTTGGGAAACATAACTCTTGACAAATGAGATGTTCTGCGTTAGATAGGGTAAAGTGAAAACAAGAGGCAGAACTCCGACATCGCGTGTTAGAGCAGAACTGTTTTGAGTATCGGGTTCTGACAAGTAGCGGAACCTGCTTCCAAACTGCATCAAAGCGCATCGGTGAGCAGTTGATTAGCAACAAGTTAAAATTCTGTGCTAACCAACCGCTCACCGCTGCGTTTTGATGCAATTTAGAAGCAGGCACCGGTTTTTGTCAGAACCCGATACTCAAAAACGTTTTACTGCGTTGAGTAGTTTTTAGGAAGCAGGATTGAGCAAAAAAGACGCACATCCCACGAGCTAAATTTTTTTGTCTCAGGAAAAAATCACAAGCCGTCAAAGTTGAAAACTAAAAAAGAAACCAGTAGCGAACGCCGTCTTGCGGATTCAAATCTCACTACAGAGTGATGAGGAACCACCTAAAAACACAGTCGCCTCCAACTGGGAGTAGAGATTACAATCCCTTTCAGGAAAAAGAACTTCCCTTATCAGAAACTTATTACTTCATTGACACTAGAAGGTAAGGCAACTATTTCCCTTATAAAATAAAAAATAAAATAACTGAATAGGTCGGTATCAACGAGCTATACATTTACATAGAGCAGGGGTTTAATGAGTAACCTGTGTGACCACCATGGAGGATTTACAGGTTAAGTTTAAGGTGTAATTTTGTCCATTTATTTCCATGTATTCGAGTGCGGCACATAGTGTAATCAGAACATACTTTGATTCACTGAGTACAGCATCAAAATGTACCCGGGAATAAATGGACAAATTACAACTTGAACGTACCTAACCTAAAAATCATCAATGGTGGTTATACAGGTTACCTATTAGACTGGCCACTCTAGATAAATGTATAGCTCTTTGGTTGGATTAGTGATGACATCACAGATCAATTTTTCAGGAAAAGTACAGAAGTTTTGGGGTGTTTTTGGTGCATAACGATATTTCTCTCTCCCTCTGGCATAATCCGTATTTGATCTATCTTTTTTCAAAGGTAAAATTAGAGTTGGAAATTTGTTAACTTCGCTTTCTTTGCAAAATTACCATAAAAAGACCAGATAAGTGCTGTGCTGGCACAAGTTTCCCCAAAAAATCCTACTTGAAGATTTGAAATTTGTAGAGATATCTGAGTAGATGGGTCACGTGAGAGCTGGAAGATGACGGTTAAGAACTGAAAAAACTACGAACGCACCAATTTTTCAAAAAACATAGTTTCTGTGACGTCTCACAAAACTAAACAATGATAAAAGGGCTTTTCACTCTTGCGCAAAGGAATAATCTTCATCTTACTTTTCAAAACACACTTCCTTGTCCGCGCTCATACAAACTGAGGATGCTGCAGTCACATAGAGCCAGATCCTTCCGAAAGTGGAGTCTCTCGTGCTGATTTGGGTCAGTATTTCTACTCTCATCCTCACATTTAGTTTTAGACTAAGCTCATTTTCACTGATGAAAAGAATCAAATCCATCATATGGAGCAGGAATATTTAAATTGTAAAATAATCTGATTAGCTGATTAGATGAATGATCACAATTTTTGCAAAACGGACTTTTAAAAAGAGGGCTGGGGAATAAAAGGGAGCTCTTTCGGGCTACACAGGTCCGCCTGAAATTTCAGTGCACAGGAAAGATAATTTTTGTATCATGTGCACTGCACATACACTAGTCTGCGCAGATAACTTTTATTTACAAACATTTTTTTAATTTTTTTTTTTCAACAGTTAACAATAACATTTCAACAGGTGATAAAAAAAAAAAGGGGAGCCTAAATCGTCAGCAACTGATTTTACCTGCCCAGAGGCTGACCACCAAAATTAAACGATGTTGGGACTGTTTGATTGACAAAAGCGTAGCCTGGAACAGAAAGAAAACACAAACTTTAGAATCATTGGTGATTTCGGTGAGAACTTGCGAGAACAGGAAACGCGAGCATTCCGATTTTGAAAGTTTTGCTTTCTTCCTTTACAAATTCGAAAAAGAGTTACTGATTCAAGAGAAAAAAAAAAACGCAAAAAAATACTATGCAATTTTCTACTCATTTTTTAAAAAAAATTGCTCTCTACTGAAAATTTTGTCTGGTGATAATAAGGGCCCTTTTCTGACAGTGCATCACAAATATGAAAAGAAAGACATAGTTAGAGGCACCTTTTTTTCGCTACCGCAAAACTTTGAGAACACAGAAAATTGAGTCAGGACCCACACTAAGTACCTCAAGTTACTTCGCTGCCCCGCGACAAAACGCGAAACTCCGAATTCTGTAAAAACAAAAAAATTTAACATTGGACGCGAAATGTCCCAGGAAATCAACTAATTTTTTTTTGGAAATTTAAAAAATTTGACGAATTTTTTAAAATTTTTTGCGAGTTGATATAATTCACGATTACGCTCATGTAAGAAAACTGGTGACACATCTTTCAATCTCAAGCAGAAGCATCATACAGTGCATTGACCAGTTGAATTTGACAATTGACAGAACAGGGTCATCACCCTAGTCTTGAGGGGGGTTTTTAAACCCAAAAAGTTGCGTTGGAAGATAGTTCAAGCCCACTTTTGCGTCTCAGTCCACTAGATACATTTTTTTTCTCCTTCATTACTTCTGAAAAACTCGTAAAACCTGTCGCTTGTTGTGCCACTGGTAAAAAAAAAAAAAAAACAACCAAATTTTGTTGCGTCACTGAAAAAAAGCTAAAATCACCGAAGTTGAACTCGGTGAAATCCCCCTTTTTCATGATGAAATCTCCATTTTACCTTGACGAAATTAGGGATTGGAACTTGACGATAAAAAGGTAAAAAAACATAAGAGGAACTACTCACCTCCACTTTGTTCTATTCTTTTACTTTCGGCTGCTGCCTTCCTCTGATCAGCTAAAACCATTATTTCTCCGAGCGCTTTCTGTTGCTCACTACTTAAATGCCCGGGTTTAATGCATTATACCATCCTGGATCATTCTGCTGCAAACCTGCAAAAAAAATCAAATAAATGCCTGGTTAAAAACTTCATCCTGTGTGATGTAAGAACCTCAAGCCCATTTGCTTTTTCCTGCATTGTTTATTTATTTTTTTTGTCATTTTTTATCTATTTATTTTTTTGTTATTTATTTATTCTCCTCCTACTTTCATTTGACTTGTATCATAGTTTTTTGTTTTTGACGGCTTTTTTACCAAAAAACCATTATTATTATTATTATTTTTCTTCCTTATCACTCGCTTGGCGAGTGTTGCTGTTGTCCACAGGGGGGCCCAAACCTTGGTCCTAAGCCATGCGGCTTACTTACAGTGATGTATGTATACATTTTTATTTTTGCTAAATGGTTCCCCTCACTTTGGGGATGGAGTTTTTAAAGTCTCCACCAGGGACAGGTTTATGCAATCGCAGTTGCTCTGTCCATAGGGTGGATCACTCCGAAAATTTTGGTCCTTACTGTCTATTCTTATATCTAATCCTGCTGCTGAGCAATTTTTTTTTGTTTTTTTTTTTGTTTTTTGTTTTTTTTTGTTTTTTCGTTTTCGTTTTTTTTTTTTTTTTTTTTTTTTTGTTTTTTTTTTTTTCTTACACTATCCAGACTCTCAGTTTCACTTCATTATCATTCTCTTACTAACTCATATACATATATATATATATATATTATATTTTTTTTTTTTCCCCTTTTTCCTTTTTTTTCCCCCCCCCCCCTTTTTTTTTTTTTTTTTTTAATAAACTCAGCAGCTACAATTTTTGTCTACATCGAATCCTGCTTCTGAGAAGGGCCTACACTCCCTCATTACATCAGCACCTTCCTCAGTATCGTGGCTTATTATTATTATTATTATTATTATTATTATTATTCATCAACCAGCAGGCAAATCACGAATGATCAAAAAGTGAAATGAAAGAGGGACTGAGGGCGTTGTCTAATACCAGAACACATAAATTGAGAGGATGAGCTCTTTTTTACGAATCTTTAATAAATTAAAATGCCATTTCTAACTTTCTTGTCCTCTAGTTTTCTGCTCTCAATGGAATCTAAATTGGCACCTTTAGAGCCCATGAATATGAAAGAGTCTCGCCATACAAGGTTCCACCTTTGATTGGCTGCTGAAAAGTAAAGAAGAAGAAGGGGTCTGTGAAAACAGGAGCAGAGACAAATTGAGACGGAGCACTGCGCTAAAATACATAGGGAAGATTTGAGGCACACTGAATTTTCAGAGATTCAATAAAACAACATGTAAAACAACATTCAACACCTTTTGATGTCTCATGGTGTTGAATGGTGACATTTGGAAGACACGTTGACTGTTGTTTTGTTGAATCCGCGAGAATTTAGCGTGCCTCTGCTGCAGCCGTTAGTGCTCCGTCTCTATTTTTTTCTGGCCAGGAGGCACACCTTCTGTTTACATTTTCATCGAACGATCTGCCTGCTGTGTCACAGTTGCCCAGTTTAAAGGAAACTATTCACAACTAATGCTTCGACTGAAAGTCTTTCACAGGTTTAAACGGAACAAAAAAATGGCCAGATTTTATTTTTAATGTACAGTTTATCTAAATATGAGGACCTCTCTAACCAAACAGCAAATGCAGTTTCGAGAAAAACATGTTGAAAGTTTGATTCATGGTTTGCAGCCATAATAGCTAACGTAGCTAATGAATAACTTACTAACTCACAGCTCAGTTAAAATATTTGGGATGTAAATTTCAGGGAACATTCTTTAATCGATTTCACAAATTTCAACATACCATATATTCGCCCAGCTACTATTTTCCAGAGACAATATATAATAGAGACCACGCACTAGCCGTGCGCGCGGTGGCCGACTTATTTTTCGGGACTCAACAGGAATTAACACAGGGAGCATGAAGGTGCACCATCCACATGATCCATACGTTAACTGATGCAATTTCAGTGCTTCGGATTCACTGGGCAAAAATCTCAACGACGTTTCTCATCAGTCAACATATGGACCATGTTTGGGGTGTTCTGTTGAGACCCCGGAAAAAAAAAGTTGCCACCGCGCGCACATGGGCAAGATAGATAGAGCGTGGTCTCTATTATATATTGAAATGGTATGGCGGTGCCGCGTCCATTTGGCAACGCCGCGAGTAGATACCTTGGCTACTCGCGGAAGCTGTACTTTGGGCATTCGTGCACGCACGTCATAGCGTCTTGGATTTCGGAAGGTTTGTTTGGAAAATCGCGTAAGTAGCGTGAGGTCAGTGGACGCGATTAGCGTTTCCGATCATCCGAAGTTTGAGAAGTTATATACCGGGGGTTTTCATCGCCTCGTGGCCTTTTTAGAGTGACACTGCGGTGTACAGGTCAGAAGTTAAGCGCTGCGGTGCAATAGAGATTGTTAGGTATAAGTTAGGTGTAAGCGCTGCGGTGCATTTAAGATAACGTCTTGATTATTAGGTATAAGTTAGGTGTAAGCGCTGCGGTGCATTTAAGATAACGTCTTGATTATTAGGTGTAAGTTAGGTGTACGCGCTGCGGTGCATTGAGTGATTGTTAGAGATAAGTTGAGTTTAAATATACAAATTCTGATATTAATCGACGAAGTGCGTTTGAGAGTTATTCAAATACCATATAAATCCCAACAAGAACACCCCGGGGAGACTACATAGTGGAGGAGCCGGAGTTTTGGCAAGACCAAAAGAAGATCCCAGGTACGTGAAGTTTGTTTTTCGTTTTCAGTTTTAAAAGACTCAAAAAATTTAAATTTTGGGTAACGGACGATTGGGGAAACCCGAAAGACTATTATCGAAATTCGTTTTGGTGAAAGATTCGTTTCTTGGCTACTTTTCTCGCTAAGGTAGACAGGAAGCTGGTCAATTTTTTTTTTTTTTTTCTGAGTGTCATTTTTTTTTTTTAGTGGTTGATTATAATAGTTTGTTTTTTTTTTCTTTTTCTTCGTTTTTTCGTGATTTTTTTTTTTTTGAGTTGTGTGAAAATATTACTTGTTTTTTTGCGCGATTTTTGTTGGTTGCCGTTGTTAGAGTTTTGTGTTTATGCTCAGCATAAAAGGGAAATGCAGATAATCTTTGCCTAAATGTCAGGACCTTATTTTTTTACAATCTCTTCTAGTAAAAACAAGAAGAAAGTCGAGACTGCTGAGTTAGTGAAAATTTTTAAGGTTGCTTTTCCAAATAAATTTGCGGGAAAAAAACATTGCCGTTGCCCGAGATTAAAGAATTGATCAAAAACTCCCCAAAACAGGATCTAACAGATTTCGCCGCAGGTGTCTTTGCTACGGATCCGAAGAAACTTCAGGACTTAAGTATTCAAGAAGTGTCTGAAAGTTCTGAGGAGCTTGCGAAAAAACATCCAAACGAATCTGACTCTCTGATTCCTTTGGAGTTTAATGATAAGGGGAGAATTTCTAACATTCCATTTTTGAATAAGGTAACTTTTAAATCAAGTGTTGCGAGAAAAATACGGTGTCGAGTACGATTTTAATCGCGTTGAAGACGCCAGGAGCAGATTAGGAGCTTTGGAGAGGGAGAGGTTAGACTTCAGCAAAGGGCCTACGAAAACGTTGATAACTCTAAAGATCATTTATACGAGGAGCCCCTAGGCGGCGGTCTTCAACACTTATTTGAGTCACCAAAAGGGTACTGGTAGTCTCAATAGGGATTTACTCTCTGGCAATTTATTTTCGTCACAGGAAGTCTACTGTGAGACACCAATGGGGAGGGAGGAAGTTTTCAGTTAAGGGGCAACTTACCTCTTGACACCCCATCTTTGAGTAAGGGCGAAAAAACGTCAGGTTACCAGATTGTGGGTTTGGAACAGGAATTCGCAGGAAATAGGGATAATCGAGTAATTGCGAGGGACGTAAAGATGAACGAAAATAGAGTTAATGCTTTCTGGGTGCCTGCGCCTAAGTTAACGAAAATAAGGGCAAAGAAGAATTGGAGGATTCTTTTCGAAGTATGAAAGATAAAGGTAGGCTATGCAGAGGACCATAGGAAACGGATTGATAATTTTGAATTGTTTTTAGAGGACCAAGCTTTAAGAGAATTCGGTAAAATAAGGCATTGTGGGAAGGGGCAGTGGACTGGACAGATTTTTAAAAAAAATTGTTGATCACTTTGCTCAAGAAGAAATTCAGAATGCATTTGATTTGTTTATGGTAAGAGTACAACAGCCGAATGAAATGCTTTAGTTTATTTTCAAGATAAAATAGATTTAGCTAATAAGTGTAAAACCCAGTTTTGTACATCAGATCTAATTAATTCGATAATTGGAGGGTTACATGAGTCACTGGCAACCTTTTTGCATTTTATAGAGTTCAAAGAAGTCGAAGAATTAAAGGCAGCAATTAGGAGGGCTGTGAATGGCAGACGAAACATGAGAGGGGGAGGGGCGAACCTATATAGAGTAGGCAGCGAAGATAGGGAGGAAGAAATGATTGCGAGGGTAGATTATGCTCAAAATACTGGGTTTAAGAACGGATACAATAATAGCTTTAATAGACAAGAAAATACGAGAGTAGAAAAAATTTGAAAAAGATGTTTATTTATGGGAAGTGAGTTGGAAAAGTTGAGGGTTAAAACGGAAATGAGATAAATTTTGGGTGGGGAAAGGGAGATAGATCAGAAGCCCCCATAATGAACAGGTTAGATAGCATAAAGCAAGTTTTTTAAACCGGTTCAAATGCAACCTAATTTGCTGTGCCGCAAGCACAGTTTTGGGAATCCTCAATATAATATGGGAATGATGGGACAGCCGTACATGCAAGTTCGCAATGAAAGTAGAACGTGTCATAACTGTGGTCAAATTGGACATTTGGCATATCATTGTAGGAAAAACAAGCAGGTATCAGGAGAGAGCAACGGTCAGAATACATCAAAAAACTAAGTGACCCCCGGCTTTTTGCGAGTCGGGGGCCGTCAGAACCATCTCAGAATAGGAGAAGAAGTGTAGACAAAGGAGTGACAGTGGTAAATCAGATTGGTGAAACTTCACCAATAGGGATGAAAATTTTGAAAAATGAAAAAGGTGTAAATTGGAGGGTCCCTGAAAATGAGAAAATTGGAATTTCCGAGAAAGTGGAAGGAAAAGTGACTGAGGTAGAAGATAGTAACACGCATAGAGAAAGTGAAAGAGATGGGTGTAACTTTCAAGAAAAGGTCGACAAAAAAGAACTAAAATCAAATCGTAGGGTTGAAATTTCAATCGTAACTGATAAGATCGGTATTGGAATCAAGGGAGATTTGCAGGAGGATCTGGGTTCTAAGAATTTTGTGATAAAATGCTTCGAATATCCAACTTCAAAATTTTTAGAAATTATGGCCAATATTGAGGAACTAGAGATACAAGGGAAAATTTGGGGGTATAGTGATTGTATTTGCGGGATCTCATGATGCATTAAAGGGTGTTTCGCATTTTAACGAAAATTTTTAAAAATAAGTTGCTGAAAAAATTGCTGAAAAAAGAACTGTCATCATGTTTGGAGTTCCAGTTTTAGACATGATGGGCGAAATTACGATGGGTAGGTTAAGTACATTCAACACAAAATTGAGTCAAAATTTTAAGGATTGTCAAAATTTATTTTTGGAGCTTTTTGAGTCCGTGAATATGGAGACAGATTGGGTCGTGACCAGAACGGAATCTAGACTTTCGGAACTAGGCCGAAGGAAGGTAGTAAATGTTATCATAAATATCATCGGGAATTTACCGTTTATAGGTAATCGTCTTGTGAATAATGTAAATGAATTAGAAGTTAAGGAAGGTGAGATAGTGAATGTTCTAGGGCAAGGTTGTGTGAAGACAATGTTAGAAATAAATGGGGTTGAAAGATTAGTCGCTGTAGACACGGGAGCATCAGTAAGTGTTGTATCTAGGTCTATAATTAGTGAGAAAGAATTGAGTCAAAAAGGAATGAAACAACTAAAAAATGCTGATGGCTCATCTTTGCGTGTGGTAGGGACAGCATGCGTAAATGTGAGCGTAGGAGGAAATATACTGGGGCAAATGTGTGTCCAGGTTGTCGAAAGTTTGCTTGAAACTGTATTGATAGGAACCGATACAATTTGCAAATTAGGTTTAATAAGGTTGTTACCAAGGGAACAAGTTGTGCAGTTAAATTTTGGGTTAGAAGGTGAAAACGTAATTTTGCAGAGGACTCCGGAAAATGTGAATGGCGTCATAGCTCAATTCGAGGTGAAGTCTGAGAGCGTCGCGGCATCGGTAGGCAGTGAGTACAACAGTTTGTTTGGAGAAAGAGAGAGAGTGATAGAGAGAGAGGTAAAGAGGGGGGACACTGGAAATGCAACGCGAGATGCGAGGCATGAGCAAAGCGCGAGCGGTGAAGAATACGCTGATTCGGTGAATTTTTGTTTTAACGAGTTCAGCAGACTATTTGATTGTTTTGAATCTGAGCCGAGTGATCTTGAATTTTTGGAGCCGACGAGCGGAGACCTCTTTGAATTGATTTCGCGCGTAGATTCGATGTATGAAGCGAAAACTCCGAAAGACTTACAGTGTTGCCTTGATATGCTAAATATTAATCCTGATTTAGGATTGGAAGCCAGACAGGAATTTAGGGATATAGTTACTGAATATAGGGATTTATTTTTATTTGATGAATCGGAGTTTAGAGCAGGGCAGGCGAGAGTGATGCCAGTAAAATATAGGTTGATAGATGACGAGCCAGTTTTTGTGAAATTACGTAGATTTTCGCCTAAGCATAAAGAATTTATTGACTCTGAAACTGACAAAATGTTGAGGGCGGGGGTCATAGAACCATCAGAATCTCCTTACTCGAGTCCTATTGTCATTGCGGAAAATAAAGAGAAATTGAGACTCTGTAATGATTTTCAAAGGGTAAATGATAAAATCGTTTTAGAGAGATACGTGATTCCTAGGATATCAGACATAAAGGATTATTTGTCGACTAATAAATATTTTATTCAACTTGATTTACACAAAGCGTACTGGCAGATCCCTTTGGATGAAGGGAGCAGGGACTTAACTTCATTTCAGACTGATAAGCAGGCTTTTCGGTACAAAGTTTTAGGATTTGGTATAAAAGTTCACCCTTTTAAGTTTCAGCGCATAATAGATGGGGCTTTGGGGGATTATTGTACTTAATATGTGTGGGCCCATCAAGATGATATCATTATAGGAGGAAAAACGTTTGGGTGAATTATTCAGAAATCTAAGGATCGTGTTTGAAAGGTTGAGAAAATTTGGATTTGTGATGGGGGTTTACTAAGTGTAGTTTTGGATATCAACAAAAAGAGGCTTTTGGATTCAATATAGGTGTAGCTGGATATAAACCTTCGGAAAAAAAACTAGGGCAATTCTGGACCTTCCGATTCCAAACTCTGTACGAAAATGTAGGGGACTTATAGGGGTGGTGAATTTTTTTAGGGATTTCATTCCCAAAATTTTGGGAACGCTGCTAAGGCCGATTATTGACCAGGTGAAGAAAGAAAACGTGAAAAAATTCAGATGGACTTGGGGAAAGCCAGGAGGCTTTTAATAAAATTAAAAAGTTTTGACTACGGAACCAGTGTTGCAAGGTTTTGATGAGTCAAAGGGTGTTTTTTTTGTGTGCGATGCCTCTAGAGTGGGGGTAGGGGGAGTTTTGTTGCAGAAAAACGATGATGGTTTTTTAAAACCCGTAATGTACACTTCTAAATTATTAGCAGCGAATCAGATAGCATGGAACGTCACGGAGTTGGAATTATTTGCAGTAGTTCATTGTTTGAGAGATTTTGAGGCCTATGTGAGGGGGCGGAGAGTAGTTTTTTTTCTGATCATGCGTCTTTAAAGTTTTTTTCGAAAATCAGGAAAGCTAATTTGCGTTTGAATAAGCTAGCATTGGACATCTCAGAGCATGATTTAGAATTTAAATTTATTCGTGGTAGGATGAATGGGATGGCCGATTTTTTGTCGCGAAAAATAGCAGGCGCGGACGATTTTTTATTGGACGAAGAATTCAATGAAAAAGTGTAAAATATTAGTGACCGTGAGTTTATTGGTGTGAAATGGATAGCGGAAATGTTGTGAAAAAATTAGCGAGGATTTGTCAAAGATCATGAGGCTCAGAAAGAGGATGTTTTTTTTAGTGAGATTATTAAAACTTTTGATAATGAGCAAGTTGATAAGAAATTTGAGCGCCTGAGTCGGCAGTATGAGCGAAAAAACGGGATTTTGTATAGGAAAACTTTTTCTCCTCAAGGCAGGGGTGGATTGGTAGTTTTGCCAGAGGCACTGGTTCACGATATTTTTATGGATACCACAATTCATTATTTGGGGGCGGCCATGTTGGGGCCCAGAGGTTAAAGTTAAAGATAGGTGAAAAATATTTCCTTCCTAATTTAAAGCTAAGGTGTATTGAGTATTGTAAAAAATGTGAGGAATGTCAGCGAAACAAGGCACAATATGGGAAGAAATAGGTGCTATGGAATCCATAAGGTCATTGGGGAAACCCTTTTAAGTGCCTATCTCTTGACACAAGTGGCCCGTATTGCCCACTTCGACAGGAAATTTGCATATATTGAGTCTGATTGATTATTTTTCTAAATTTATGTATGCCGAGCCCCCTGAAAGCTATTGATGCTAGGTCAGTTGCAAATGTAATTTTTAATTTTTGTGCTCTTTTGGAATTCCGAAAGAGGTAAGGTGTGACCAAGGCTCAGCTTTTAAATCTGGAATGATTGCAGAGATAGCCCCGGGGTTTAGGGGTTAATATTCGATTCAGTCTTGCTCATTCTCATAAGACAAATGGACTTGTGGAGCGTAGTTTTCGGACATTAGTAAAGGGGATCAGATGTTATGCGACGACTTCAAACCCTAAAAATTGGGACAAACTGGTGAGACCATTGTTTGGCCTACAATTCGACGCCACACTCGGTTCTTGGAGGACTCCTCACGAGGTTTTGTTTGGGGTAAAACCAAATATGAGTGTGGACATTGGACTTATTCCATCACATGAGGATCCAAAGTGTGTGAATGATCACATAAAGGGGGTTGGAAGAGGCGCGAAGGGTTGTACTTCAGACTTTGCAGAAAGGACAGGAGCTGCAAAAGAAGGATTTTGAAAGACGCCATAGGAATGTAGAGCTAGAGCCAGGCTCTAAAGTGTTGATATATGACCCGAATAGACAGGTGGGAATCAATGAAAAGTTGCGGAAAAAATGGACTCGTGAGGGGATAGTTATTGGAAAGGTGAATAATTCCATTTATGAGGTTGAAGTAGAGGGGGTGACCGAAAGGTTTCAGGTTGATCGCCTCAGGAAATTTTGTGTTGACAAATCTGCACTAAATTATGATGCTGGGTGAATAAGTATTAACATAATGGTCTTTGGAGAGATTTTTCCAAGAGTGTCTTGTCTAATTTTATGAATCTGATTTTAATTGTTTTTTTTTTAGGTTGAGTATATGTAATTTTATTTATCTAATTATGTATTTATTCGGATATTTATTTATCTATTTATTTATTTTTTTTTAGGTCTCAAGTATAAGTTTTTTGTGTGTATGTGAGTGTATTTAGTGCTAATGTGGGTTTTTCTGTTCCAGAATGTCGAGTGCTTTGTTTATTATGTTGAGTTTAGGATGGCTGGCGTGCAGTGGGGCTGAACCTGTCTCAATACGAAAGCTGGAATCCGGAATCCTGTTTCAGAAGATCAAGCCGGTTATCTACTCTTCGGCTTCGTATTCAGTCAGTGTAAAATTTGATTTAAAAGTTTTAAAAGATCAAGATTCTGCTTTGGAGTCTGATTTTTGAGAAAATGTTTAGTAATTTAAACGGAAAAATGGCGACTGCAGGAATGGAGCCGTTGGTTAATGAGTTAAAGTTACTTCATGGAGAATTGATTGAATACGAAGTCGAAACAGGAATGTTATTGAAACTTATCCCATCAGGGAGACGGGTGAGGTCTCTTTGTGATGGGCTGGGGAGGTTGATTTCATCAGTAACAGGTCTCTTGGATGATAAAAAGGGGGACCAGTTAGATGATAGTATAGCCGATTTGAAAGCAAATACTGACCAACTTGAGTTTGAAATATCAGCTCGTAAACTGGTAATCAAGAATATTTTAGGCGAAACGTTAAATAATACAAAAATTCTGCAAACAGTTGTTCAAAATTTAAATATTGGGGGGAATAGAATAAATCACATTGAAGATGTTCAATTTTTAATGGAAAAAGTAAACATTTTAAATTTTTTGGGTTTCAAAAATCCGTTTTGAGAGAGCTGCTTTGAGAAGAGGACTTGAAAGTGCTTTTCGAGGGGTTTTAAGCGCTGAGCTGTTGCCGCCAGTTAAGTTTCAAGCTGTTGTATCGACGATTGAAGAATCACTGGAGACTCCTTTGTCGTTGGTGGTTTCTGGTGAAATTGTAAATTTGGGGGTTTTGTATGAATTTAGTAGAGTAAATGTCAAAGTAAAGGAAGGGTCTTTGAATGTAAATATTGAGATACCATTGAGAGAGAGTGGTAAAGAGTTAGATTTAGTTAAAATAATTTCAGTTCCTGTTTTTAGTGGAGAGTTAGGCCAATTCATTAAGTATAAGTTACAGGAATATTTATTGGTTTCTAGGGATTTAAAATATTTTACAACTGTAGATTCTTTGTTTTTGACATCATGTAAAACTTCAAAGAGCCTTACAGTTTGTCCTGCGGAGGAGGCGTTGTTTCAGGCTGAAAAGGATAATTGTGAATTTGGGTTATTTTGCTCTTTAAAACCTAAATCTTGTAAAAAAGAGGTTATTAAGGATTTTGGGGGAGTTTTCAAAAAATTGGGGAAAGATTGGATTTTTTCTGTGACAAAACCAACTAAGATAAATGTAAACTGTGATAAGCAACATGAGTTCGTATCTATTGAAGGGACTGGTATTATTCAGAATTTGCAAGGGTGTGAAATTGTGGCTGATAATGTTATTTTGATGGGGGGAAAGTCCATATTTGGAGACGTGACAACGGAGTGGTCTGATATGACGATACCTTCAGTGGATACGACTATTTTGTTTAACAGCGAAGAGAGGGGAAAATTAGAACAAATTAAAGAAAATGGCGATTTAGTTGAGGGTGTTCGTGCCACCTTACAAAGTGTGAAGGGGACCGTAGATGTAAATGATGTAATCGATACTCTTCATGAAAGTCACAAGCAATCGCCTGTGATCCCGGTCCCAGTACAGTTACATGGCCTTTCTGTTACCATGGTGGTAGTGGTCATAATAATAGTTATATTAGGTATTAAGTTAGTACGTTATGTAACGACTAAGGTAGATGTAAGTTGACAGGGTTTTTTTATTTTTTAATGAACAAAATAGGAAAGATGTTTCTATTTTGTACGTAAAGTAATTTAGATTTTGACTGAAGGGGGGAAAATTTTTCTCATTTTTTGGTTCTCCTTTTTGATTTTAACTGTACATGTCTGTATATTCACACAGCGCAATGAAAAAAATGAGTGGTGGAAAGGCGCTGCAGCCCCCAAATTATTTTCTCCCCGGGGTGTTCTTATTTTATATATATATATAATTATTTTCTTTCCGGGTGTTACGGGGTTTTGTGTATCTCAAAGCACAATGTGATTACTTAATTAAATATCAGAATCAATTATTTGCCGTTTTAAGTTTTTATTTTGGGTTTTTGTTTTGTTTTTTTTTTCTCTTTTCAATGTCTAAATGTGTATGATTTCAACTAATACTTGTTTTTTTTTCTGTAATTTGTTTGTCTGAGGTGGTTCGATGTTCTTTGGAGTGACATCCTGTGGGACTTCCACGAAGGGTGAACCGGCCACACTCCCATGCAATGGTGGGATTGGTGGATACTGAGGAGCTGGCCCTCGACCCAAACCGGTTCAAGGCTATCACCAGAATAAACTGGCTCGGTTTAATCTCTAGTGTCCACTGGGCAGGTGATTGAGAGTCCCATGTCTGGGGTTACAGATGAAGAAATCAACTGATGCAGCAGGATTCGGGGGTGCCTAAATCAGGAGAGGGATTGTTCTGAGGTTCATAGGGAGGCTGCTAGCAAGAGTCTACAACGTTCATGGGCCATTTTACATGCGAGCTGACTTCTTTGCTGCGGAAGCTGCATCATGGCCGACCACCATTAACTGTCGTGGACTTCCTGAGAGGCATGTCCGCCTTGGAACTTCAAAGGGCTGCCATCTGGATTTCTCAAGCTCAATCTTCATCAACAATACTGGATTGAGAGGTGTACGAAGTTGCACGTCAACATGGACACGTGGAATCAGTGACTGGCGGTACTTTTTAAAAACTGCTGTTTTCTTCAATTTCAGCTGTACTGGCGAATGGAAACTTTTTTCAACCTGGTCAACTGGGACTCAGCTCATAGGCTCAAAATTTATTTACTGGTGGTTAACTTCATGAATAAGGGACAATTTTCCAATCCGGGGGGATTCGGACGAGACTTGGCGGCTGCGCGAGAGGGGGTCACTCTGAAGACGGCAGATTCACCGAGGAATTTTTTCATAATTTTTTTATTAATATGTTTTGGGGTTTTAAATTTTTCCTTTGTGTATGTAATTTTTTTTTTTTTGGGGGGTTTTTTTTCTTATTCTAATATCCTTTGTTTGTTTTTTTAGTCACGACATTTTTTTTTGGGGGAGTAATATTTGAAAATTTAAAGGGAGGGAAATTATTTTTTTTTTTTTTGTTTTTTTTTGTAAACAAAGAGGTGTGAAATGGTATGGGGGTGCCGCGCCCTTTTGGGCAACGCCGCGAGTAGATACCTTGGCTACTCGCGGAAGCTGTACTTTGGGCATTCGTGCACGCACGTCATAGCGTCTTGGATTTCGGAAGGTTTGTTTGGAAAAGGTAAGTAGCGTGAGGTCAGGGGACGCGATTAGCGTTTCCGATCATCCGAAGTTTGAGAAGTTAAAACGGGGGTTTTCATCGCCTCGTGGCCTTTTTAGAGGACACTGCGGGTACAGGTCAAAATTTAAGCGCTGCGGTGCAATAGAGATTGTTAGGTAAAAGTTAGGTGTAAGCGCGCGGTGCTTTTAAGATAAGTTTTGATTATTAGGTATAAGTTGGGTGTAAGCGCTGCGGTGCATTAGATAACGTCTTGATTATTGGGTGTAAGTTAGGTGTACGCGCTGCGGTGCATTGAGTGATTGTTAGAGATAAGTTGAGTTTAAATATACAAATTCTGATTTTAATCGACGAAGTGCGTTTGAGAGTTATTCAAATACCATATAAATCCCAACAAGAACCCCCGGGGACTACAATATTGTCTCAGCTTTTTTTTTTTGGAAATACCCTTATATTTGGTCATGGCTCAATTTAAAACAGAATCATTTCATGGGTTTGTTGCATACTTTTGCTACATCAATATAGCTCATTGTTTCTAACGTAAAATTCTGCGAAAATAAAGATACTCACATTAAAAACTTTCAAAAACCACTCATTAACTTAGAAAATACCTTCCATTTCAAACAAACCCCCGGTACACTAGACACTATATCACCGACTTATAACTAGATAGAGGAACCATTTCGTTTATGTAAACATGAATAGAACTTACAAACATTGGAATGGTTCATTTAGATGCGTACATTTTTTATATTTTTTGTAATCTTTGATAAACCGAAAAAACCAGACAGCAAATGCAGCCAAAAGTTCATATATTTAGAAAGGAAATTCCCTCTTTTGTAGTTACGATGTTGTTTACTTTGCACAGTGGTTCCGTCTATGTAGTAGTATACCGGTGCAAATAGTGTCTAGTGTAGCGTGGGCTGTTTGAAATTGAAGCGATTTCCCGAGTTAATGAGTGGATTTTTAACGTTTTTAATGTGCGCACCGTTATTTCTCCCAATTTTACATAAGAATCAAGGTTCTATATTGTTGTAGCAAAAGTATGCAACAGATCCATTCAAATACACTGAGGGAAAAACTTACCCAAGGTACTTCTTTGAAGGTGACGTATTTATCAACTGCTAGTCATCGGTATCAAAGGTGTGGTAAACTTTCTAGTGCTGTTTTTTCTGGAGGTGTGTAGTCTTCATCATCTGAATTTCCCCTTCATCATCACCTAAAAGAAAAACAAAAATATAGAAGCATTGTAATACATCGAGAGGAAAGGACGGATATCATAGAATACTTCCACGTGATGGTGGTTACGAGGTTACCTATTAAACCGCCACTCTAGATGAATGGATAGCTCGTTGAGACAAGTGATTGAGATAGTGAGTTAGTGGCGAGCACCTGAGTATCAGATATCTCAAAACTAGACTAACTCCTCTTTCTTACTTCCTTTCTCGACAACGTTGATCGCCCTAAGTGCTTTGGGATGAGGCTTGATGACTTGTTACCCTACAGTTTCTAGCTCCTCGCTTGGTCAACGACACAGTTGCATCAGCAGCTTATATCTTTC
>VMOF01000388.1:8353184-8377047 GCA_011764245.1 Trialeurodes vaporariorum
TTGTCTTACGTTTAATCTTAAAGAAGATTCAATTCGCTAATATTTTCGTGTCTCAAAGTAAAATGAATAAGGAAAGAAGGGGAAAAACTAGGCAAAAGGCAAAACTTTTTTGCATTTAACCTTAAAACGGGTCCGTTTCTTTTTCTTACTTTTGCTACAGCAATATGACTTATTGATTCTAACGTCAACCTCGGCGAAAAGTCACAACTAGCAACATTTTCCGCAACTTTACATCAGTAGTGGCTGCTTGTGCCATTTATCATTTATTTCCTTCTTTTTTCCATGAGCGTAGCTATACTTGATTTTTTTGTTTGTTTGTTTTTCGCCTTAGTTTCTTTCTTGTATACTAATTTTCTCCGAATTTTTCTGTTCCAGGTAAATTCAAATTTTCTCAAGCTCGCGGAAACGTGATTGTATACGTGTACTAAATGGGCAATGTAAGTTTACTTCTCCATTATGGGTAACAAACACCAGTTACTTGTGACAGTTTTCCTTGCGCGAAAATGAAGTTCTGATTGCATGAATGAGGAATCACTGAGACAACAAGGAATCTTTTACTTGGAGCGGCTGACATTTTCCTTGGGTTAAAGGAATTCCCTCTGAGTCAATATTTCACTGTGCAGTTTCTTAAACACAAACGAAATACACCTTGGAATAAAAAAACAAATTCTCACAATGTAGTAACCAATGTTGCCACGCTGCATAATCTCACTGCAAAATTAAGAATCACTTTGACTGATCCACTCGCGCGAAATGCCCGCAATTTTCCTACCTGCTCTGCGATTAATTGCCCCCTCACGATAAAGACCCTTTGCTTTCAGCCCCTTTGAAGCGATCAATTCGCGCAAAAGGGTTGCGTCCGAAAAAAGTGTCTTTGAAATTGTGTTGGCATGTGATAAAATAAGGAGGAACGATATGTAGTCTGAGGGAGGATGGTTGGGGCTGGTGGGTGGGTATTGGGGGGGGGGCGCTTGTGCCTCAGTACTGAGTGCTCAATGCTTCGGAATGTTTGGGTGTCAAAAGTGTTTGGTTTGCTTGTTGTTCGCGTGTTGCCAACTACACCGGGTAGGGCGAGAGTCAAGAACACGGGCTCCATCGCCAGTTTCGAACCCTCCCCCCTCCCCCTCCCCCCTCTATCAATGTGAGAACGAGCGCGAGGTCCGCGGAGAACTTTACACAGTGTATACACACCACACGGACCTCAGCGTTTTTGCGTAAGCGCCTGTAGTAAGTGTAAGCAAGTAAGTAAGTAAAGTAAGTAAGCGAGTGACTATACACTCGTTGCTGCACCTTTCGAGTCTCGACTCCCCCCGAGGTTGCCCGATTGTTTTAACAATGTTGCCAGATTTTCCCATGAATTATCAACTTTTACATTGAATCAAATTAATATTAAAATAAACTGTAGGGAATGCCCTACGAACACTTTCCTCACATCAAATTTAATCTGGGGGATACCCCCAGAGCCTCCTTTAATATTCTGAAGGAGATCCCCAGACCCTCCTTTAATATCCTGGGGGAGACCCCAAGACCCCCTTTGACATTCTGGGGGAGACCTCCGGAACCTCCCTTTGATCATTTTTATTCAGATCCAAAGATCCATTTTTGAAATATTTAAATATTTCCTTCTCATTTAAAACAAATTAAAATGCAAAATACAATTTTGAAATGGAATCAAATCACAGTGGATGGAAGTGTGCAGATTTCTTTACACAATCTGGCAACGCTCCCGTCAGCATTGTTGCCAGACGATGCAGTATCATCCTCGGTTTATTTTGATATAATTAAGCGGCGAGTGAATTTTCATCACGCAATTTGGCAATCTCCGTGTTGTTCGAGACTTGTCTGTCGTAACCGCAAACTGAGCGCCTCATAGCACGGGTTAGTCTCCCCCCCCCTTAATATTTCCCTTCTCCTCCCTACTTCAATCTCAAGATTCAGAGTTCCAAGCAATACAAGGAGGAGCCCGGTATAGGTGCGAACTGTATGAAACAATGCGAAAAGTCAGTTCAACTGGATGTTCACGTCAGTCTTCAACGGGCGTAAAACCATTTCTGCATTAATTGTATATAGTTTAGTTCAAGGTAACTCTGCTCAAAGAGCAAGCTGTAGGAATGTTTGGGATGTCGCTGACTGCGGGGAAATAGGAAAATAGAGAAAAGCAGTGGTGTTGTAAAGGGGGGGGGGGGAGGGTCCAACCCGAGTGACTCTGGCAGTAAATACGCAAACAAAGAGAGGAGAAAGAGGGGAGAAATAGGAGAAAAGAAGAAATGGAGAGCTAATAGAAAGAGAAAATAAATTGCAGGGAATATCCCACAAACACTTTCTCTCATCAAACTTAATCTGGAGGGACCCCCAGACCCCCCTTTATTATTCTGTGGGAAGACCCCCCAGACAGTCCTCTAATGTTCTGAAGGAGACTCACAGACCCCTTAAAATATTCTGAGGGAGACTCTCAGACTTCCCTTTAAGAGGTCAATTTTACAGTAGGCCGGTCGCAGAGCGTATTTTCAAATTTTCATCAAAATTCAAACAACTGTATTTGAAATGTTCCGATATTTCCCTATGTTCAACCATTTCCCCCTATGTTTACCTATTTTCCTCATTGATTTCAATGGAAACTTTTTATCCTCCAAAATTTGCTCAAAATTTAAAATTTCGAAAAAACAAAAATGTAAGTGCCTCCGAGAAATGTTAAAATCAACTTCTCAGCAAAACTTGGATGTCTACGGACGATTGATTCAAAAGTTTTACCGGAATACAGACAGACAGACATATCTGCGCCATCGCAATACTTTCTCAATTTCTAACTTCGTTACAGTGAGAAAGTAAAAAATTAGAAAAATGTTGGAAAACTTGAGATGTACTGAAAGCTCGGTAGAAGACAAAGGAAAAATGGGCGTGGAAAGTGGAGGGAAGAACGCGATCAAAATATCAACCTGGCTAAAGGCTGTGTCACTCTCTAGCAGGACAGTCGCCACTCCTACAAAGAGCGTCACCCTGAAGTAGGCTAATTTGTGTGAATAATTGGATATTTTTTTTTTTTTTTTTTTTTTTTTTTTTTTTTTTTTTTTTTTTTTTTTTTTATTTTATTTGCGAAGATTACAAAAACTGGGCTTTCGGGGGAACGCGTGCATCAAAAATTACTGTTGACGCCATACTCTTAAAGTACTTCGATGATGCGGCGAAATTGGATTGTTGTGAGAAATAAGTGCGTAGGAACACTAGAGCAAAAACACGTGCAGAGATCTTGCGCAGTATGCAGTGACTATACTGTAATACGACATGAAAAAGTTTGTCGTTTCTTTATTCACCCCAGTGCCCCAAATTCCTTATCGAAGAATATGTATGTTTACTGCTCATTGTCAGCAGTGGCGTCGCTAGGTGTATTTTTAGGGGGGGCCCAAGCAGGGTTGGGCAAATGATAATCTTAGAATAATTCGTGTTAAAAGCGAATAATCTGTATTTCCGAGGAAGCAGATTGACGGATTATTTGGTGCCCGATTATTTGGATGAAATAATCAGTGCCGAATAATCCGTTAATTGGTCTCCAAAGAATGATCGAATAATTCGTTCATTCGTTAGTTGCTCAAATAATTAGAACCGAATAATTCGTCAATCGGTCTCCAAAGATGACCGAATAATTTGTTCATTCGTCAGTTGCTCAAATAATTAAACCAAAAATCCGTCAATCGGTCTCCAAAGAATGACCGAATAATTCGTTCATTCGTCAGTTGCTCAAATAAATGAGAACCGAATAATCTGTCAGTTGGTCTCTGCCGATTGACCGAATAATTCGTTCATTCGTCAGTTGCTCAAATAATGAGAACCGAATAATCTGTCAGTTGGTCTCTGCCGATTGACCGAATTAATTCGTTCATTCATAATTACTCAAATAATAAGAACCGAATAATCCGTCAATCGGTCTCCGAAGAAGACCGAATAAATTCGTTCATTCGTTAGTTGCACAAATAATGAGCACCGAATAATCCGTCAGTTGGTCTCTGCCGATCGGCTGAATAATTCGTTCATTCGTTAGTTGCTCAAATCATAAGAGGCGAATAAATAATCCGTCGGTGGTCTCTGCCGATTTGGCAGATTCTTCGCATAACCTCATTAATTGACGAATGATGCAAAATTCGAAATCATTATTAATCATTATTTGCCAGAATCTGTTAATCAGTGGCGTAGCCGGGGGGTTCAAGGGGTCCCGCTCCCCTCGCACACCAAAATTTGTCCTAAAAAAAGGAATTTTTTGGTTTTTCAGACAACTTTTACCGAATTAGTATCTTTGCCCCCCCCCTTGACAATTTTCGGACCCTGGACCCCCCCCCCCCCCATCTCTAGAAAAATTCATGGCTACGCCACTGCTGTTAATTATTTTAGTCTGAGTTATTTGGTCGAATCGTTATCGTTCTTCATTTGTCGCTCAAAAATCACTATTATTAATTAATAGGTCCGAATTCCGCGGAAAAACCGTGTATCCTTGAATTTTGAATACTTTCAACTTTCATCACCTTTTTTCCCGTGGATCGTCTTGTCGTCTATACTTCGCGGATGTTGTTTAATATCAGCGGCTTTAACTAATTAAGTAACTTTAAATTTAGCTCCTACGAATTATAGTATGGTTTTCTCGCCGAACTAATTCTGACCGGCCGACCGACGAACTTGCGAGAAGGCAAAATAAGTTGTTGGTTCCCAGAAAATTAGCAAACAAATTTTCCCTCGATTAGCAGTTGCCGATTTATTTTCAATTGACAGATGGAGCTAATGTATTTAAGCTGTTTCAATTCAAACTAATCAATTCTTAGTTTTAACTTAAACTATTTTCACCGCACGCTTAAACATTTCTGATCAGCGTGATCATGCTGGACATCTTGAATGCTTGGATGTATTGTTGTTGTTGTGTGGTTGTTGTTGTTTGTTTTTGAATGAAATATGATACTGTGCGGTGTGGTTTTTCGCTTTCTTCTCAACGCTCGATGCTTCAGTTGGACGGACGCATCGTGCGTTATTTCCCGGACCCGCTTAGCGTGGCTTCTCTCTTTTTTTTTCGCACTACTGTAACTGTCATTTGTCTCCTTTCTTTTCTGTCTTTTCCATTGCTTACGCACCTTCATCGGCCGGCTGGCCAATTTCCTGCTCAAGTATTCACCCTTAGCCCTCAACCATTAGACTGCCGGCTGCCCCCATCTTTGTCTACTCACTGCTGCACGGTTATTCTCACTATCATGCCCACTCACACACACTCGCCTCTTCATTCATGAAAGTCTTTTTGTGATTCTCTTCTATCTCCTTCACTGAATGTTCCTAATTTCTCGGTCCTTTCCTCGACGAGGTTTGTGTTTTATATGCATATACAGGGTGTCAATTAAAAAAGGAGCCAGTTAATATCTCGAAAACGGCTCCGAATTTCGAAAAACGCTGAAACACGTGTTCGATTATTTCGAGGGGGACATCTTTTTAGGGGGGTCCCCAATTTCGGGGGCCCCCCTCTGGGGAGCCCCAGGGGGTCAAGTCCCATATTTCAAATGGGGACCCCCATTTTTTATTTGATAATCGGTAAGAGGGTAAAATTTTTAAGATTTTGGCGCAAACCGAAAGTCGATATCGGTTTTCTTGTTCGATATATCGAAGGTCAAAGTTCGATATGGACCCATCTTCAGAAATTCGTAACTTTCCTTTAAATAGTCCAAATTTCAAAAACTTTGGATCTAAAATGCTCTACAGAGCAAGCACTTTTCAGAAAAAAATTCAATTTAACAGAAATTTAGTCAAACTTTGATTTTAAAGCCTCCAAACATTTTTAACGTTTTTGGCCCCCACGGGGGGCTATCAGAAAAATTCCGAGAGACGACCCCTATCGAGTGATACATCAATCGAAAAGGCGTAACAAACTGAGCATTTTGGCGTAAACCGGAGATCCATATCGTTTTTCATATTCGAGATATCGCATTCTGTAAATCGACATTTGACATTCGAAATCTCGAATATGAAAAACGATATGGATCTCCGGTTTACGCCAAAATGCTCAGTTTGTTACGCCTTTTCGATTGATGTATCACTCGATAGGGGTCGTCTCTCGGAATTTTTCTGATAGCCCCCCGTGGGGGCCAAAAACGTTAAAAATGTTTGGGGCTTTAAAATCAAAGTTTGACTAAATTTCTGTTAAAATTGAATTTTTTTCTGAAAAGTGCTTGCTCTGTAGAGCATTTTAGACCCAAAGTTTTTGAAATTTGGACTATTTAAAGGAAAGTTACGAATTTCTGAAGATGGGTCCATATCGAACTTTGACCTTCGATATATCGAACAAGAAAAACGATATCGACTTTCGGTTTGCGCCAAAAGTCTTAAAATTTTACCCTCTTACCGATTATCAAATAAAAAATGGGGGTCCCCATTTGAAATATGGGACTTGACCCCCCTGGGGCTCCCCAGAGGGGGGCCCCGAAATTGGGGACCCCCTAAAAAGATGTCCCCCTCGAAATAATCGAACACGTGTTTCAGCGTTTTTCGAAATTCGGAGCCGTTTTCGAGATATTAAGCCTGGCTCCTTTTTTAATTGACACCCTGTATACAGGGTGTAACAGATGTATCCCCCCCCCCCCCGTCTAACTTTTGAACGAGTTGAGATAAATTGTTACGGTTTGGACCATTCTTTATTATTTTAGCGGAACTTTAGTTTTTTGGGGGGGGGGTGTCAATCCCCCCCCTTATGCCTGTGCGATTGATCGAACATACGATCGATCGAAACGAAATTTTTCGATCGAACCGAGTTTTCCGAATTATTGATCGATCGATAAAATGTTGTATTACGAGCGATCGAAATTTGGTAAAAATCCGATCGATCGAAACTATCCGAACTTTCGATCGATCGGAACTTTCCGGAGTTTCGATCGATCGAACAAATTTAGCACTTCGTGCGATCGGAATTCGGCGAAAATCCAATTGATCGAAATTACACGAAATTTCGGTCGATCGAATTTCCTGGAAGTTCCGATCGATCGAAACTTTCCGAATTTTCGATCGATCGAAAAAATTCGGAATTCCGATCGATCGAAATTTTTCTAGGTTTCAATCGATCAACAAGTGGTGCAATTACGATCGATCGGAATTTGCCGATCGATAGAAATTTTCCGGAATCCCGATCGATCGAAATTTTTCGGAATCCCGATCGATCGAAATTTTCAGAAGTTTCGATCGGAAAAAGTTAAATTATTCCGACGTTTTGAAAGATCGCAATTCGATGGATTCTTACCTACTATTCGATTGATACGCAGAAGTGACTAAAACGGGATACCCACACGACGGCTCTGAAGGCGCCCATAGTAATTGTAAGAATTAATTTTAGAATTTGAATACTTGGATATGATTACGAGGCAGGGAGTAATTAGCGGAATAGCCCTTGCGTTGATTTTTTTTTTTTTTTTTTTTTTTTTTTTTTTAAGCAATGACTCATCACATGACAATAATGGGGGGGGGGGGGGGGAGGACGTAGGACTTGGACGAATGAAATAAGTGAGATTTGCTCATACCCTTTCATGGGCAAATTAATACTCCTTTGAATTTCCTACGATTCCATTCTATCGATGGTTCATATGTTTTTTTCATTGTGAGCCGACGAAGTGTAATTTACTTATTGAAATTGTGGAAGTTTGCATTTTGCCGTTCAAGTGGACCGACGCCGACGGTCGTGGGCTCATAATCAGTCTTCATCCACAGTGATCCCAATTCTCTTGCCTGCGGAGGGCGAGTCCTCACGTGTTTTACACTCGGGAGTGCAGTTTTCCGAGTTACCTGCTTTTCGCCAAGTTGTAAGATTCTTTCACATGACCACCCACCATGCCTTTCATTTGTCGAATATGTTCACATTTATTCCTCACAAAGGAAAGTCACACACCCTCTTTCCCTATCTCCTGTCTCCTCTTCAATGAGTTCAATATCTTTCTATTTCCTTTTTTACTGCTCTTTTTCCCTGTTCATCCTTATTCACACAAGTTTCCGAGTTGTTTTCGTGGTCGAGAGGGGCTGCCGGCTGAATAGTGGTGAAGTATATTTGACTGCCGCATGCCGGTTTGACACGAGAATCCACAGTACTTATTACCTGCTCTCGGCTTTTCTCACCCTCTTTCCCCCGACCCCGACCCACTCACCGCGTCGAGTAGTTCCTTTCGTAGGTGCTGCATAGTCTTACAATTAGCTCTTATTTAAGAAATTCTTACGCATTCGTTTTCACCAAAAATAATAGAATGCGATTTTCGTTTTTGTGAAGGTGTAAGGGTAAGCCGAGAGCATTTACTGACACTGGATTCTCGAGCCAGACACTCTGCATAGGCAGACGATTTGGCTCTGTCAGTACTCGGCTTTGGCTCTATTGACACCAAAAAGTAAAAACGCTAACCTCAATAAAACTGCGAACAGAGCTCGCGACCTGATCAAACGATGGAATGGGTCTGTTGCAAACTTTTGCTACCACGATTGAGAGTGTTTAATCTAATGTAAACTCGCCTGAAAAGTCCAATGGTGGCATCAGAAAGCCACGAATGAGATAATAAACTCACAAGAAGCGTTTAATGAAATCCAAGATGGCGGCAAAATATCGAGCAATCCGTATGCATGCACCACGAACATTCAAGGATAGCCAACCTCACAACATCGATCACAACCAATCACAACGTAAACAAACACATACCTCTACCTCAAATGAGGTTGTAAACGTTGGCAATCCTTGGATGATCACGGTGCATACATTCAGATTCCTCGATATTTTGCCGCCATCTTGGATTTCAATAAACGCCTCTTGTGAGTTTATTATTGTATTTCATGACTTAATGATGCCACCAATGGACTTTTCAGGCGATTTTACATTGGAATAATAACTTTTTATCGTTGTAGCAAAAGTTTTCAACAGACCCATTGGGCTGTGACATGACGGCTTTGGCTCAGCATAATTTGGAGAATCACAGTGTGTAAAGGAATCAAATACCTATGCATCGGGTACGGGAACCATTTCGGCATTTCCTTTCAGAAGAAATCTAGAAAGTGATCCTTCAATCAGATGATTAATCATTAGATGGATTGATATCGTCAAAGTAAGCATATGATGCGAAAAAAGTGAGAGTTATACTCTGTTCTCGATAAGAAGGCGGGTGAGAATTCAGGTATACTCTGTTCAGGATACGATGAAACTTGACGAGTCAGGTAGAAGCGCACTACTTTGCAACGCGGCCCTTTGAGTTCTATAGCCATTGTGTCACTCGGGCTCTTTTCGACTGGACCCTTCTTCAGGCTGGTTTCCAATGGAGCGCAAGGCTTTGCGTCGCTAGCGTTGCGTTTTGTTGCGTTTGGCCGAGTTCGCGCAGCGCAACGCGTCGCGTTTCCAATGAGCGCAAGCATTGACCAATCAGCATCCAGGATTTTGAAGAGCGCGCGTCGAACACTCAAAATGGAGTCGGTTTGTTTACATTCATGTTCGACTGCCCTAGTTGAGGTTAGGTTAGTTTCAACCAACGATGACTGCGAGTTTTTTCGCGTAATTTGCATAGTTTATTTCCATGTTGTCTCAAACGTGATTATTCGGCAAGATTCACAAATCACAAAGGCGGATTCCGCCGAATTCAATATTTCTCTTCTTCACTTGTTGCATTTGTTGATTCGGGACTCATCTAAAACGCTCACCCGACAAGCAGCAGCCAGCGAAATCGGTCTAGCAGCAACGCAAAAGTTGAGAATTGTTCAACTCGGCCGCGTCGTTGCGTTTCGAGCGCAAGAGTTGAGATCGGCCGCGTCGTTGCGTTTCAACGCGAAGGCTTTGCGTTGCATTGGGAACGATTCCATCTGTTCGCGTGTAGTTCAACTTCGCTGCGTTGCGTCCTTGCGCGGCGTTGCGCTCCATTGGAAACCAGCCTTTCGGGAAGAAGCAATACCGAGAATCGGCTGACTGTGATTGTTATCTGTGCAAAAGTCAACTTGGAAACCATTACAGATATGACGAAACAGATGAAATTTACGCCCAAAGGGCCATAACTCGCCAAAAATAGTTGCAATCAACTCCTTATCACCTTCGGAGAGTTATTATTTTAAAGAATTCAATGACATTTCACTCATAAATTGATTTGGTAAAAAATAAATCTCCGAGGGTGATGAGGTGTCAATTTTGACTAATTTCAGCGAGTTATGGCCCTTTGGGCGTAAATTTCATCCGTTTTGTCGTATCTGTAACGGTTTCCATCTTGACTTTTGTACAGATAACAATTACAGTCAGCCGATTCTCGGTATTGCTTCTTCCCGAAGAAGGGTCCAGCTGAAAAGAGCCCGAGTGAGCTCAATGACTATAGCATTCAAAGGACCGCGTTGCAAAGTAGTGCGCTTCTACCTGACTCGTCAAGTTTCATCGTATCCTGAACAGAGTATAGTAACGCACTATTTAGCAACTGTGCGGCTATGCTGGCTACTCTAACCTTTCGCAGTGGCCGTTGTTCTCCCAAACTCTCTCTTGGCACGGAGGATTTTCAAGAACCGACAGACTCTAAAATTTACACCCGTCCAGTAAAAATTTCAAACGGTCAGTTTTTCGAAAAAACGGACGAAATTTTCTCCCTAAAGAACCAAAACTCGGCAAAAATAGTCGAGTTCGAATGACTCTCAGAATTCGTATTTTTCAGTCCGAATTAAATTCAGGATATTTCGTCTACTATCGAAGTTTAGAGTCATCAATATTCAAACTCGACTATTTTGCCGAGTTTTGGCCCTTTAGTGCGAAAATTCCGTTCGTTTTTCGACCGCTCGCAATTGAGGCATTTTTCGGTAAATGGGCGTATGGCGATTTACGCCCTTTTTTTGGAGAACTCGTTTTTGAAATCCTGACGATGTGACCTAACAGGTGATATAAATTATTCATATGTTGAACGGGAAATAACCACGAATCAATCGTTCGAATGGACCCACCTCGGCTGAATTCAGAAACTTATGGGCTACAGTGCCTCTTACGAGCGGTACTCTCAGGGGCTCGCGCTCGCGATATCTGCACTCACATCGCATAAGTATCTGATATTGATAAGAGCTCAGGATATGTCTGTGTGTGTGTGGATATGTCAGTGTGTGTGTGGATATGTCAGTGTGTGTGTGGATATGTCAGTGTGTGTGTGGATCTGTCAGTGTGTGGGTTTTTTGCGTTTTTGGCTCCGTCTCCGATGACAACAATAAAACCCTCCTTTTTGGCCAAAAATGAGCCAAAAGGGCCTTATTACCATCCCTCCTCCTTACAATTTCCTTTTCTTCAAGTTTGTGACCCAAATCTAACCCAAACAATACTTGTCGGATATGCTGGGAGAGAAAAAAAACGTTTTTCGGTAAAAGGGCGTATAACGCTTCAACTTTGAACTTTCACTGCTCAACTAATTTTCACTCTAAAAACTTGAAATTAAGTAGAGTTCTCTTGAATGTTTGTTCTACAAGTCAGTCTTTCAAATTTTGAAAAATCTGCAGTAGTCTAGAAGTTATAACGTTTTAAACTTTCAAACGCGTTTTTCTCGAAAGTCGTTTTTTCGCCATACGCCCATTTACCGAAAAATGCCTCAATTAATTTTTACTGGACGTGTGTAAATGTTTGTGTCTGTCGGTTTTTGGAAATCCTCCGTGCCAAGAGAGAAGTCGGAAGAACAACGTCCACTGCGAAGGGTTGGAGTAGCGGTATAGCCGCACTGTTGCTAAATAGTGCATTACTACCTGAATTCTCACCCGTCTTCTTATCGTGAACAGAGTATAGCAGTATAAATAACTGGAGTAGAGTTCATACACGGAAGCGAGACGAACGACACTGGGTACTCGGGGGAGGGAATTCGAATGTTTACCTCCATTTCCTCTCCTCACAAACGCTTGATCGAACCATTATCTCGTCTTCCTCCTCCCTCCCCCACCCTGTACCTTTCGACTCTTTCTCTCTTTAGGTCACATTCTTTCTCTATTATTTAGAAAGTAACGAAGTGATACAATAATAAGGAATAATAACTATTGAATGGATAAGCACGAGTGAAATGATGAATGTTTGCGACGTCCAAAAGAAGAAGCAACAGGACTCGTAAACAGAGGTGTGTAAATGAGTGAGCGTGAGAGGCAGCGTGTGTGTGACTGATTGTGAGTGAAATAAAATAATAGGGAAATAATGGGACCTAAAGAGAGAAAGAGTCGGAAGGTATAGGGCGGGAGAAGCAGGAGGGAGACGAGAAAATGGTTCGGTCAAATGTTTGTGAGGAGAGGAAATAGAGGTAAACATTCGAATTCCCTCCCCCGAATACCCAGTGTCGTTCGTCTCGCTTCCTTCAAAATTATGGAAAATTTGATTATGATTTGAATGTAAATTATTTTCTCGAAAAACGGCCAAATCCATAATCTCGGCTCCGAAGCAGTCCGCAGAGGGTAGAATGACGCAAATTGGAGGTCAATAACGCCCTTCACAACAACGATGACATTTGGAGACTGACCTCCTCCCTCAAAAAAAAAAAAAAACTTTAAAAAAAATTTATAAAAAAATATGAAGATTGGCGCAAACCGCAATTGATGCGTCAACTTCAAAGATCGATTGGGGGGGGGGGGGGGTTATTTCTGTCAAATTAGCTGTATACAATTTTTAAGCTATTGTAGGTGTATCAAATAATATTAGTAATTTTTATGTGTTTGATGTTATGAACATAGTGACAACAGATGATAATGTCGGGAAAAATGAATGCATGTATACTATTCCTTGCAAAAAATTAGTCAAAGTTACAAAATAAATTAGTAATAAAGTTCGTCAACTATTACTCCTTCGATTAACATTTCATGTTCTTTTTTTTATCCTGAAAGGACTATTTTGAATTCCAAGGGGGGCGCCCATGCTGTCATTTACTCCAAGAAATAGCTGAAATGATCATTTTGGTTTTGTAATTTTTTTATTTTCTGCGTCAACAAATGCAATAATTAAAATCAACGTGACCTAGATGATCAAGTGAAACTATAAAGTAGATTTTAAAATTTACCAATGACTGTTTCAAGGAATATTTTCAGTTTAATGCTTCGGAAAAAATTATGAAAATCTTCATCTGGTCAATAAAAGAGACATCAGTCAACAGTGATGATATAGCGCAATCGTCTTGTTTCAACCCTATAATTACTGTTTAAAATTTTGTTACGCCCGCCCGCCTATTAAATGTAACATAGAAAGTTCTTAAGGAGTCGCAGTTGTGCCCCTCGCACCACGAGAGTAAGGCGGGGGGGGGGGGGGGGGGGGGGGGGGGGGGGGTTATCTACAACAATGTGCAATGATGGTCCAACATAGCTCGTAGGATTATTTGGGCCGAAAACCCAAAATCAAATTCAAAATCAAATTACGCCCCTGCTTAATTGGGCTGAAAGAAAAATATAAGTTTCGAAATTACTTTCGCAGGTGATTATGAGCGATTTTATCGTAATGCCATCCAGTCAATGATCGAGAATACGTGCTATTCTTACGGATTGTATTATTCCAATATAAACCTTTCATCTCTGCGGAATTAGCTCAAACTAACGAAAAATTTGACACTAGTAAACAATGAAGAAACCATATGGAACCGCGGAACCCGTACCGTTGGTGTGTTTGGTGTGTGTGGTCGTGAAAGGCCACACTCGACCTTCGAATCGAATTGGCTTTCTCCCATATAAGACTCATTAAATCAAGTCGATTCGATTGTTCGTGATCGGGCTTCCTGCACGGTGTTGGGAGGCCGGGGTAAAAGACGAGATTTTAGTATTTCATTCCTCTAATTACGTTAAAATGGAAGTCCTCACGGGACGCCCATCATCGCTTCACCCGCTTTTCCCGCCTCTTTCTCTTTTTTCTTTCTTCCCTCGCCCGCTCCACAACGAACGATATGAAGCAAAGCAATTCACATTTAAGAACGAATTATTCGATCTCGCATTATTCGACGAATAATGCATTACGAATTATTCGATCAACCGTTGGGACCCAACTAACGGATTATTCGGTCTCTTGTTATCTGCCAAATTTTGCTTTCCGAATTATTCGGTCAATCGGTCAAAACCAACTAACGGATTATTCGGTCTCATATTATTCGTAGAATTATGCATCCGAATTATTCGGCCAATCGGTTTAGACCGACTAACGAATTATTCGGTCTCATATTATTCGTAGAATTATGCATCCGAATTATTCGGTCAATCGGTCAAGACCAACTAACGGATTATTCGATCTCATTTATTCGTAGGATTATGCTTTCCGAATTATTTGATCAATCGGTCGAGACCAACTAACGGATTATTCGGTCTCACATTATTCGTCAAATTATGCTCTCCGAATTATTCGGTCAATCGGCCGAGACCAACTGGCGGATTATTCGGTCTCACATTATTCGTCGGATAAAATCTCCGGATTATTCGGTCATTCGAAACGTCAATCGAATTATCAAAATCAATCGTGCGCCCAACTCTGATCTAGATATCTCAAAACTAGACTAACTCCTCTTCTCTTCACTCTCCTTCTCGACAATCGTTGATCGCCCTAAGTTGCTTGGTATGAGCGCTTTGATGACTATGTTACCATACAGTTTCTAGCTCCTCGCCTTGGTCAACGACACAGTTGCATCAGCAGCTTATATCTTTCTTTTTCAAATTTATCCTAGAGCTCTCTTTTCCCTTTTCTCCATCCTCTTTCTCTTGAGAACTTAACATAAGATTTTCAGACCAACACAGTAAACCTAAGGTTATCCGAACTAATGAGGCGATCAGCTAGTTCGACTGAAAAGTCAATTAAAATACTACAAACTACTTTAATTTTATACAAAAAACTTTGTGCTTGATATTTACATTTTAAGATTTTTGGACAAATACAGTAAACCTCAGGTGAACCCAACTAATGTGGCGGTCGGCCAGTTCGGATAACAGAAAGTTCGGATATTCCGGAGTCCGTTACTAACTGTTACTACTTTTCACAATGACTGAAAAGTCAATTAAAATACTGCAAACTACTTTAATTTTATACTTAAAACTTTGTGCTTGATATTTATATTTTACAACTGAGTTCTAAAAAGTTTGATTGCCATTTGTCTATGTTAAGAATAATCCGTAACTTTCTTTCTCGACAAGTCTCACTTTCTCGAGTGAAAGTGAGGAATATGTATCGACAAAAAAGTTCGGATAACCCGAGGTTTACTGCAGTTAGGGAAGATACTTCTCAGTCAGGATACAATTTGTAAACATGTTAAAATTCAGTGGATAGAACTTACCATAACTGCGGATGTGATGCTGATATCTTTATCTTTCGCAGTTTTACTAATCTTCTTTTCTAACGTTTCTAAATACTGAGACCCTTCCTCGTCAATTTCATCTTCATCACTAGATAACACTTCTGCAAAGGGAAACAGAACTAACTTCAAAAACTGGGGACAGATTTACGGAAACAAAGGGAAATATCAAACAGTTCTTGACAAAGAGTCATTCGTAAGGTTGGGTAACATTTTAAAATAAAAAAAAAAAATTCAGAAAGAATATTCCCTGTCTTATTCCAAGTCTGAGACAACTTTGGCTTATAAGGTGTTTCAGAGTAAGAAAAAACAGGAAACCAATTTCAATAAGAGCAATTTCTTAAGATGGGAATTTTTTCAGACGTTCGACTTCCTTTTACTCTACAGTACAAGACTACGTGCCTAATTCAATTTTTTATGCTTGAATATGTTAAGGTCTCTTTTCCTGGAAAAATTCAGTTACAGAGAGTACAAAAGAGCAAACTGGAAAAAGAAGGGAAGTTTCAACTCTCTCAATATCTTTCACTTTCTACTGTAAAATAAAAAAAAAAAATATAACGAGTTTATGATAATGGCAAGACAACAACGTACCAACATAATCAGAATCATCGTCATCATCGAGTTCCGAGTCCGATTCTTCGTCCGATTCAACATACTTTGCAGCATACGCCCTTTTAAGGCCATCGAACAACAGAATTAATGAAGGTACTATTTTGTCTGCACACTCTTGTAGAGCCGTCGGTCGATTCGGAGACATGGCGAGAATTGTGCAGAGTCCCAAGACGCAGAGTTTGCGATCGTGTAGTCCAAGAAAGCAATCCGTATCGTGGATCCACTGTTTGATGAAATGCGAGGCAATCGACTCTGTCGCAGGAACTGTCATTTGTAATTTGTTAAACGTTTCGAACAAAAGGGCAGGATTGTAGAACAATGCTGCGATAACTACTTGAAGGCACATCGTACGCAATTCGGATGTTTTAACTTCCCGCATAAGTCTTTGTAACACAAGTTCTACAAACGATGGTATACACTGGTCGATCTGTCCTTTACATTGAAGGATCATCACTTCTAATAACTTGGCAGCGTGGCATTCAGGGTCCTCGCCAGCATCACTATTTAAAACGGTTTTGCAAATATTTGAACATCGCTAACACATAGTTTTCATTTGATAAAAACGCAGGGGTATCTACAGTAATGTAATTGTGCAAAGAAGGCATCATATCTAAGAAATAATCCAGACCGTCCGTTTGAAAAACTTGATACATTAGCTCTAGGACTTTCCATAGGTCGGGAGAAATTGTTTTACTAGTTAACACGAAAACTAAACAAAGAGCTTCTTCGTAGAATTCACTTTCAGTCTGAGTGAAGATACGACCAATAACCTGAAAAGAAAACAAATTGGAAATTAAATCATAGCCATAAAGTGCTGCAGTAGAAAATTCAGGTATAAAAAACTCCAACAAGTAGGCTCGGTTACTTTGACATCTCGACCAACATTGGATCCAAAACAAATCTCGTCTACTCTGCCAATTCTTTAAAAGTTTTCTAATCAAAATTGGATCAACATTATTAGGTGCTAACTTATGCTGCAATACAAGCCATTCTCCCAGTTTTATTTGCACAAACGGAAACACATAACTTAAAATACTTTGAAACTCCAAGAAAATTTGTGAAACATCACACATATATTTATCATCACAGATACATGAAAGAAAGTCCTCAGAGTCGTAACTACAATTCCTGGGGAACCAAGGTAAGATAAATTTTGGGGACGGGGAGGTCCCCTGTGAATGGGTAAGGTGACTGAGAGGGAGGGGGAACCCCCACTAAAATAAAAAAGAATCAAGGGGCCCCCCTAAGCTTCAGGGGTAATGGGACATTGCTCTAACTACCCTATGGTAGTTACCACCCTGAAACAAAAATTGAGCGCGATTACATATTGATGTTCGCCATATTATTCAACAGGCGTTTTAACGATTTTTGAGATCAGGTAATCTTTGGCTGGCAGCCATTCAAATACCGTAGCAGACAACGACCTCCGATCCACATTAGAAATTGTCATAGGTTGCAATCTTTCAAACGAGTAAGTGGTTGGGGGTTTTTAATCTACTTCTTACTTTGTGTCTGGAAAAAAAATGAGTCTCGCAATTAAAACATTTGCATTTCTCTTTCTTGTTTCTAAAACTAATGTTAAATTTTCGGCCATCAAACTTTTCAATGCCTTGCTGTTTTTCCTAAAGGGCCTATTCAAAACTTCCCAATTCAGTTTCTTCGTAAGAGATCTCAAATTTTTTTTAATTTCTTGGGTCTTTTATCGTAATTATTGATGAACTCATTAATCCTGTGGGTAGATAAAAAAGATGACCCACCGCCATTTCTATTTCATTTAATTTTTGAACCGATTACTTTTTACTGTTATTTACTGATATTCTTTACTGTAATGGTTTTTCTATTTAACTTTTATTTGTACCAATGCATTTCAGTTTTCATTTGACTTGTACCATGGCCATATCTATAATAAGCCCGATTGTACCAATTTAGCAACTAAACTAAACTAAAACCATGTTTCAGAGAAACAATGAAAACAAAAAAAAAATTGAAAAACCTCCATTAACCTAGTACTCTTTTGAGAGCTTATGTACACCTACAACCCGCCCAGATACCCTCAAATAAATAAATAAACAAATAAGTAGTAGTAGAAGTAAAGTCCAGCCGCCCAAACACGGTGGTTTGTTATGCTGATAAATAAATAAATTTATTATTGTATATTATTATTATTTCTTTAATGCTCTTATACTTCTGTTATCTTACCTTCTTCTCAAATATTTCTGATCTCTTCTTGACGTGTACCATAGCCCCTGGCGGCTTCCATGCATTGAATAATCAAAATAAAATAAAATAAATAAGATGGCTGAAAAGATAATAAATTAAATACCTGAATTACGATTGGTTCCAACTGTGCCATGATGAGCTGATTGTCTTCCATCACATTCAGTAAATTTTCTAAGGTATTTAACAGCCCCATAATCATGATTGATTTCTCATCGGAACCCTCATCTGAATTTATCACCTGTAGTAACGTCGTAACCATATGCTGACACATCTCTACCGCAATCGGTATTAACCGCTCACTGAAAGTGCAGACTATCTTGTGCATAACATTGGTGAGATCGTCATTTTCTGTTACACGGATGATTCGTAACAATTCCATGGTAATTTCTTTGATCTGTGGGCAAAGAATGAAGATTTTCGGTACAGGGAGGAATTCGCTTAAATTCACTGACTTCAATTCTGAGCAAATTAAAGACACCAACCTTCACTGTTCCCTTAGGAAACAGATTCATGAGCATAATTGCATAGAGTACTATAATCAGAGCGGAAAAACTCATTTTGAAATGATATGATATTTTTATGTCTGCCACATTGAAAAATGAACATTTGCAGCAATATTCAGCAACGGGCCAGGCGGTGATACATCGCAGGGGTGCAAAATGTTCCAAAACTTCGGAAGTTTCACGCGATCCATTACTTATTTCCTCACAAGGATTTTAAAAAATTTCCTCACAAAAATTTGAAAGTGATGACTTTTTTTTGGTTATTTTAACATTTCAACGCCGTATCTTCGCAAAATGACCAATATTTTCCAATTGTTGACACTATTTTACCAGGAAATCCTTATTGCCATAGTTTAAAAAAAAAAAAAAAAAATTGGACAAATTTCCTTACTTTCCCAGAAATTTACTCACTTTCACGCGATCCGCGGATCGCTAGATCGGGCACATTTTGCACCCCTGATACATCGTGCATCATCCAAAGACAAAAAATTCAAATAAGAGACCAGGTGCAAGCGGTGGGTAACTTTTTTTTTTTTTTGGGGACTCAACAAATAACAAAGAGCACCATCCAACATGGACCATACATTGACTGATGAAACTTTGACGCTTCCCTCTCATTGAGCAACTGACAACAACACCTTTCATCATCAGTCAACGTATGATCCAGTTGGACGTTGTATCCTTAAGACCCCCACAAAAAGAAGTTGCCACCCAATGTCAACAGGGACAATAGATAGTACGTAGTCTCGATTATGAATTGTCTCTGGCATCACCTCTAATAATAAAGATAACACAGACAAAATAAGGATTAAAACACTGAAAAAACGATGCGGTATTGGACACAGTAAATTACGGACTATATAGGTTTACCGAGGGATTACGGGCGTCACAACCGTAATCCCTCGGTAAACCTACATAGTCCGTAATTTATGGTGTCCAATATGTATCGTTTTTTCAGTGAATGGGAACTAGGCCAACAAAAAATAAAACCTTCCGAGACAGTTACATACCTCCAATTTTTCTAAACGTTAACTACTAATTGAGGCTCTGTCTGCGTTTTGTTGGTCTGTTTTGTTTATGTAGCCTACGTTGCGGTTTTTTGTTAATCAGTCCTTCTTCCAACTTTGTGGAGTGTGCTCCTCGTTCTGAGTATTTTATTTTCATTTTTTCCGATTGATAATGGTGCTGTGAGTGCACCGAAATGTCTAGGAAGGTTTTATTTATTGTTGGCCTGGTTCCCATTTTAATCCTTATTTTGTCTGTGATGTTTTATGGGCCATTTACTTTTTAATTGTTTTAATAAAGATAACCTAAAAAAAATTGTTTCCTATCTTGAGAGGTGAGCAGGCAAGTGCCAGTTTATGCTGGGAAAGTTCAAATCCTGTTCCCATGCGTTATAACGGGAGTTTCTGTTTTAATTGTAGCAGCATTGTTCAGCAGTAACAGTAAGCTGCTTTGTCTGATAAAAGGCGTTGCAATCTACGATCTGTTTCCATAATTTTATCGGAGAATAGTGTCATTTACTTTGAGTGAAATAGTCAAAATAGTTGCCAAGCAATTTAGACAGAATAAATTTTCAAGTAATAAATGTAACTGCAGAAATTTAACACGGCTTAAAAAATGTAAAAAGCAGTGAGAACAGGCTGTAGTAAGTTTATGTAGCAAGATTTCAAATTGAATCAATTTACAGGACAAATTGACACAGAGTGCACCTTGCATTTAGCTTAAAAGCTGGAATTACAGCAATTTTGAGGTCTGGTTAGACATTAAAAGTAGCAGGGTCAAAGTAAAGAAAATGGGCCATTTGTTGGATTGGTTGGATAATTGGACTCATTTAAACTAAAAGGACCTATTCGACTTTTTTGCCATTTTCACTTGACTTTGGTATTATTAAAAAATTAAATCAAATGCAAAGAATTCCTTGAAACTTCCAGGAACTTTCCTTCTGCACCTCAAGTCTTGTTCCTAAAAATATCAAGCCATTTTAATCCACGTCTTATTTTTAAGGGGATTAAAAAGTCAAGATTAAACGGCAACGTGGGAATACTGGTAGGTCTGTTTAGTATAGATGTGTCCAATTATTGGGAATTTTCTCAGCATTTAACGAAATTAAAACACAAAAACAAGCCTTCATATCTAGAATTAGTAGCAAAGTACAAGGGAGAATTCACAGAAATAATCAAGAAAAAATATGGCTCAGGGAAAAACTCAAACCGCACACAGCGATCAGTACCCCTATGAAATTTATCTAGATGAAGATGAAATGTCTAAAACAGAATATTGACAAAGTTTCACACATTATGAAACAACGATAGTGACTGCTTTAATTTAATTTAGCAAAACTATAAAGTGATTCAATTTACGGGAGAAATTGGCACAGAGTGCGTTTTGCACTTCATTGGAAACAGAGAAGCAATTCAAGCTTTCATAAAAAGTCAGTATTTTCAAGCTATGGAGCCACCTGATGGCCAGCCGCTGTGAACTGAACTTTCAGGTGTGTGCACTGCAGCTCTTTTCAAGTTCTATCTTGCTAAAGACGGGTGCAATTTAGTCCCATATTTTACTGTAATGGTTTTTAGCACAGAATACTGCAATCAGAACGGGAGCTCCCATAAGAGCCAATGGAAACAAAATTTGGAATTCAAACGCACAAACTGGCATTCGAGCCTCACATTTCAACATGGCGGACATGCTTTTTCCGGTTATACTTACAATCCGGGTTGACTCTCAACCTATCACAACTCCGCCGGTTACCAAAGATTGTCGGATATGCTCACTTTCCAACATGGCAGACTCAAAGTTATCCAAAGTAAAAAAATGTCAAAATGAATTTAAGCCTAATTTAAGTTCTTGTCCGTTCTGACTGTAATATTCAGTGTTTTAAGCTTTGGTCCTATCTTAGAGTATCTTCTTCCATCATATTATTCTCAGACTACTATTTTTAATCGGTTGTTTGTTTTCATAAATAGATAGATCTTCAAAATAAGAAAAACTTTATCTTTTGAATTTACTAAGCAATTTATGAAAGAATTTGAAAAAATGGTCCAGGAAAAAAAAGGGTATGATGGGAAAACTTAAAATGAAATATAGCAAGTTGTACTGTCTGTACAGATGTAATGTCTAAACAGAAGAGTGTAACAGCAGAATATTGACAAAGCTTCACACAGTAAAAAGCGATGAGAAAGACTGCTGTCAATTTATTTAGCAAAACTATAAAGTGATTCAATTTATGGGATAAATTGGCACAGAGTGCGTTTGCGCACTTCAAAAGAAACAGAGAACCAATGAAGGCAAAGGGTAAGTCACTCAGAATGATAAGAACTTCGGTACAACTTTTTGATTCAATAGATCTGTTTAATGACTGTCACTGAGTTGTGTTTACGTGATGAAAAAAAATTTCTAAAAAGAAATAAGCTTCACATGATTACCTGAGGTTCAATTAATTTTTCACATTTATCTTGATTGTTCAGGAACATTTGAAGAGCGATTGCAGCCTCTACTTTGACCGGCAACTCATCGTCTTTTAAAACAGCATTGACAACTAGTCGAGTCGCTTCATGTATCGCTTCATCTTGTCGGAATTTGATCTCGCTGAAGTAATGAAGAACCCAACATGCCTACGAAAAGAATAAAACAAATATTAAGAGGTTATAGCAAGAAATCAAAAATAGAAGATAAGTCAACACTTGGCTGTAGAACAAAGGTCAGCAATCAGAAGCAATTCCTTCTAATCCAGGTAATCAAGATGAGTTCTGACAGTATTCAGGCATACCATTTCAAATGAACTGATGTGTCACGACAAAATAAAAGTGGTAAGTATAGAATAAAGTTTTGATTAAAAGTTTTTCTGGGGACCGCAAGTTGGCAACATTGTTTTATGAAATGTGCTTAGCAGCACTGGAATCCTATTCCAATTATTTTAAGCCGAGTTTTGCAATCTTCCCCTCCCTCAACACTTATGCAGCTAGTTGGAAGCACTTTGTCTCAAAAGCAGCAATTTATCATTACTCTTGGTTGAGTGTGGTTCATCTATCTTTCCAATTGAAAAGAAAACAGGCATTTTCCAAATTCTCGAGATCCCTCTTTGTTAACCTTTTTGAACTACACTATTTATTTATTTTCTGTGCCATTTTATGGCGAGGCTCTTTAAATTTATTTTTGAAATAACTTAAGTGGTAAACAAGAGTTAATAGGTCAAAGCACTTAAGATTCAACAGGTTTAAGATTACATCTCAATGGAACACAAGTAACACAAATCAGTGGACTGACTCATCAGAGTAGTTAGAGTGTTCAATTTTGTTTTGATGAAACATTCCAACTACGATGGCTAATCACAGTAAAATAACCCAGGATTGTTCTGTTGTGGTTAGTTATAATCTATTGAGTTCCAATCAAAAAAATTGATTTGCGTAGAACTGACACTTACCCTTGCTCTCATATGGCCTTTAGGACTTGAAAACTCCGGGAACACATAAGTTACCAACATTTCATCCATTTTATCCTTGAACATGGGCTTCTTTAACAAAATATCAGCAATGGAGCCAACCTGAAAGAGACAAATTTTAGTTAACACAGTCATTAAGGCAATTGGCAGATGGATAAGTTCCTCAGAAACAAGAAGGCTTGACTCAGTATTTCTTGGGTGCAGAGTTACGGCAATAAGACAGCAGTAAACTTAAAATTGGTTTTTCTTTGGTCTACAATTGTTAGAAAACTGTTTAATATTTCGTTATTTTTAGAGTTTGCCTATTAACGCTTCAGTTAATAGCCTTGGTTGTCTTGGTGGTCTTTTCATTTACTTTTGTTATTTTGAAAATTGAACAGGCAACAATGCCCAAAAACAAATCATAAAAAAGAACAAGATAACAAGAACTTGTAATGTAAATAAAATTGTAATTAATTATTATCAAGTAAAATTCCATCTGCGCCTCTTCGCGCACAAGTAGAAAGAGCTGAAAACGGCACACTCTTCGGAATCGACCTCTCACGAGGCAATTATATAAATGTCTGCATAGATGCTATTTTGAACCACAATGCAGACACTCAAAGGATTAAAAAAGAAAGGATAGAGATTGAAAAGAAGCTGACGCACAGAAGAGAGAGAGTTTTCTTACCATGTGAAGAGCACCATCTTTTTGGGGAGCCCCGGCGTTTGCTGAGTTTAAAACTTCTAAAATGAATTGAATGGACTTCTGAAGCATATTTTTTCGTTTTTTACATGCTGAGTGCAACAAAGTTTGGGCAGCCATGACAGGC
>VMOF01000388.1:8377547-8530790 GCA_011764245.1 Trialeurodes vaporariorum
TCTACTTCTGATTCACAGGATTTCAAAGGAGTGCTGACATAATTTTGCAATCAATCAGTTTTAAAAAAGTAATTTTTTTTTGACAACCATTCAAATAAACTTGATGTTCACGATGTTCAAGTTTCTACAACTCGGGACCCCCCCCCCCCCCCAGGAATATGTTTCGTTCATGAGTAATTTTAAATTCCTAATGGGGGATTTACTCTCTTAAATGGGTATTGAGGTCCGCTTTCAATCTTATTTTCTTCAGTACCTATCTATTCTATTAAACTAATATTTTCAGCTGTTTGCTTCCAGAGAGTTTTGGAAATCAATAACTTCAATGAATTGATAAGAAGAAAAACGCAAAATTCAAAACTGCTGACTCTTGTGTAGTTTTTTTATGAATTTTCTGAGGCCAAAATGAACTAAGCTGGTTAGGAATTAAAGCCAAAATGTTGGAAGGAAACTGTCTCAAAAGCTTAATAAGTGTGAGTGAAACTATAGCCATTTGCCTCAATAGCTTTCATTGAGGCTAGTGAAAATTTTCTGATTTTCCACATCCTGGTTTTATTTTTGAGCGTTTTGAACATACTCGCACGAATGTTCGTCATTAGAGACAAGACCATAGGCGTTGACGAGTAAGAACTTTGTTGATGGCAAAACTGAATGTAGCTAGAATGAATATGGAGGTTAACTTTTTTCTAACGATGGGTATTGTGTCCCTGAGAACCTATCGTAGAATTTGTTACCAACATAACGAGCGAAAAATTCTGACGGCAAAAATGAATATGGAGGTAAAATTCTTTCTCACAGTGGGTATCGTGTCCCTGAGAGCCTATCGTAGAGTTTGTTACCAAAACAACAAACAAAAAATCAATTGACGGCAAAAATGAATCCAGAGGGGGGGGGGGTCCCTGAGAACATATCATAGCATTCGTTCGTGAAATAAACTTAAACTATCACACATACCTTTCAAACATCCTATGCAAAATGTGAATGGCCCACTTTTTACACTTCCACCATGGAAGTTCAGGACGTTCATCTTCGTCCCTAGAATTCACTTCATCTGGTATTGGAGCTTCGATCACGCGAAGAAAGATTTGCATCCAATTGGAGAGCACAGGTTTTGTAAGAAGATCCACCGGCAGGACGTACTGAAACCAAAAATAAAACTACAATTCATGTTTCTTAGAGAACGTCTAACTAAAATGTTCTCTACACACTCAAGTAGGGATGGGTTTTTTCCAGCAAACTTCTAAATCAGTCAATTTAGGAGCTTTCTGACTCTCCCAATGCTATTTGTGAGCCATTTAATTCCAGAATGAATCCCTTCTATAGCTGTGTAGCAAAAGTTTATAACAGACCCGCTCATTTGACGACCATCTTGGAATTTTGTTAAAGTGCAGTTAATGAGTATGAAAGTCAATTTGGAACTTTCTGATTCTCCAAAAGCTACTTTCAAGCCATTTAACAGAAAAGATTCCCTCTACAGCTGTGGCAAAAGTTTTAACAGACCCGCTTCTTGGAATTTTGTTTAAATGCTTTTAGTGAGTTTCAGAGTCAATTATGGAGCTTCCTGATACTCCTGACACTATTATTAAGTGATTTTACACCAAAAAAGTTACTCTAGCTATAGCTGTATAGCTCGTTTCATAAGTGTAGGCGGACCTAAACCATAATCTTTGGCAAATTTTCAAATTTAATTCCTTTAAAATAAAACCGAACTTGCCTCTGACTTTTTTCTTTTGCGTTTAAAGTGTTCCTCGTTGAAAAGTGAACACTCAATTTCATTTTCATTAATTTTCATCGAGTAATATCAGAAATAATGTTGAAAAATTCCAAAGATTATCGGTCTAGGTCCGCCTACACTTCTGAAACTACCTCTAGCAAAAATTTAAAACAGACCCATTGATGCTTCATAATACTGTAGAAAAAATCAAACTGACGTTGTCATAAGAAAAGAATAAGCAAGTGAGTAATTCGCACAAGACATGAAATAATCAAAAACAGTGGCGGATTGTGTAATGAGGCAACAATAGATTTTCTCAATTTAAACCTATGTAAAATAATCTATCTTCAAGGAATTCACCGAATTCCTGAGAAGTTGATACTTTTGCATAGGTTCAAATGACGAAAAAGACAGTCGCCAAATAGAAACAAGCAGTCACTGGAACCTTCTCCAAACCTCTTGGCTTGGTTCAAACAGTATGCAGAGGTTCTATTGGACACATTCATACAAAAGGGACCTACTTGACTTCAGATGTTGCCAGTTTTACTCGACTTTAATATTAATATAAATTTAAACTCAGTACAAAGAATTTCTCTAAACTTCCAGAAACTTTTCTCCTCTACATCAAGTCTTGTTCCTGAAAATTACAGGTAATTTTATCAATCAGATTATTTTTAAGGGAATTAAAGAGTCGAGATTAAATGGCAAGGTTGAAATACTAGTAGGTCTGTTTAGTATAAATGTATTCTATTAATAATCAATGAAGCAGTTCAGTGGAAAAGAGAAAAACCAGAGTATGAAGAAGGAGGCTTTCAAAACACCATCAGACCGTGAAGAAAGGAACTGGACAAGGGGGCTGAATCAATATAAAAAACAACACAAACAAAATAATTCCTCCTTTACTTCTTTGATGAGTTTTTGACTTTTTCCATTCCTTCCTATTCCTATACTTTTTTTTATTCCTTTCTTTCTTTTTTCTTTCCTTTGTAACAAGTGATAGTGAGTGTGAAACAACAGCAGATTGTAGCCAGGGCAAAGGACGAAAATAAAAGGAAAATCTACACATTGAATTTTAAGTTAGAAAATTAATTCAAAATCCATCGTGATTGACATCAATTACGTGATATGATGCAAAAAAAAAAGTGAGTGAAAATAAAGAAGGAAACAACATAGTGATGGCAACTTTTACAATAATTGCCGAGTTTGAAAAACCAGTCTAGATCCATAGTGATCAACAATGATCAGTGGCAATGATCAGTGGATACTCTTCAACACATTTTTACAGGTTTTTATGCAAGAATCAACTCTCCAATCCACTGTGGCAAAAGTTTGCAAGAGCCCCATTTACTACACTGAAAAAAATGAAATTACTAAAAAAGCAATTAAGTTTTGTAAAATCAGTAAAATAAAGCACATGCTAATTTTACTTGTTATTTTCGGTAAATCCTACTAAACGTATGACTAATTTTATGATTTGAATTGTAAATTTTGCTTAAGTTTTAGTAATTTCTCTATTTGGATTGCAAATTTTTCAATCTAAATAGTACATTTTACAATCCAAATCATTGTGACTTTTGCAAATTACATGGCTGTCTTGGCGTGACAGCTATACGACTTGCAAAAATTACAATTCTTTGAATTGTTAAATTTACAATCCGATTGGTAAAGTTAATGATCCAAATTGTAAAAGTAATCAAAATTAAGCAAAATTTACAATCCAAAACGTAAAATTAGCAATATGTGTAGTCAATTTTACTGAAAATGGCTGATAAAATTAGCCTTTGCTTCATTTTACTGATTTCACAAATCTGTTTTTTTCAGTGTAATCAATAAACACTAAGAGGATGGAATAATTTCAGATCGTGCCAGAAAGGATAAAAATGAGACACACTTTGACAATATGCAAACTCTTTGGTATCACTCCAGTTCATTTGACCACGCATCAAATAGACAGAGCAGCAATTATGTATTCTCTGTTGATACTGACAGCTATAGTGTGTAGTGGCATTTTCGAATACAACAACATTTACGAATTTTCGAAAACAATAAAAAAGCGAACTAGAAAATTGCAGTTTGAAATACTACTCGTGGAAGTATTACTAACGTTATCGCTCACATCAACCACACACATCATGATGATCATAAGAAGCAAACAGATGAGGACATTGATGAGATTAATACAAAACGTTAATTGGAATCTTTCTCAAAAATTCTACTCATCCGTGCAAGATACTTCGAAGTTTGAGGATTTTCAGATACTCGCAGTCTTGCTTCTGACGATCGGTTACTTTATCAGCATATACCACGCGTCACAACACTTAATCTACACTACGACCTGGTCAATGATATTCCTCATAAATCTATTGGTTATAATAGAGTACCGAGCTTTTTTGGCAATGGGTAAAATACAGTATCGGACCCTTCATGACCTCCTCCTTCGATTCGAGTGTGAATCCCTGGAATCGCATGAAAAAACAAAACGATTTGGTTGGAAGCCACGATATCTCTTTCGGGAGTTACAAAATCGGAAAATGAACCCTCGGGACGTACAAGAGATACAGTACATGCATATGTTGATGCGAGAAATATCCGTTAGAACCAACGAGCTTTTCTCTCTACCCATCCTGCTCATCATCAGCGAGACAATGGTTGTTTTGATTATCAATGTCACACGATTTACGTTCATGCTTTTGAAACCTAAACTTCACACCGAAGAACTTCTAAATAGAATTGGTCCGACAATCTTTTGTATTTTAAAAGTATACATGATTGGTCTGCTAATAAATATAACTGAAAAAACAGTTAAAGAGGTAATGAAGTTTTTTCCCTTTGATTATTTCTACCACTTGATATGAATTCCTTTTTTCTTTGGAAAAGTATGGCATCAAATTTAATGTCAGTCCTTAAGTCCAGCCCCTCAGATAACTTTATTTTCGAAAAGATTCCTTGCCGTCAAGTATTTACACTATTTCAACTGCACTAAAGTATGTACCACAAATGTCATCCATCTAACATATTTGGCATATGTTGATTTTTGCAACTTTTCAGTAGAACGAAAACAAAATTGACTGACTCCTTGGCTTTAATAACTTGAACCTCTATGTTTTCTGTTGTAACTTGAAAACTGATACAAGAATTTTCCACTTTTGACAACACACAACGAAAAAGCGCCATGTTGTACAGTAAACAATGAAAAAGTCAATTGGTCTAATCTCCTAGCTATGCATATATGTCAGATGGACGTTGACAACAGCACAAAGTCAAGATTCAAAGTAAATTAATGATAGTATCATACTTTGCAAATGACTATCAAAGATTAACCTAATTTGGTACTGATTATGAAAGACATTAAAGAAATCTCCTCTTTTTCAAGGAGAGAAAAAGCAATGTGAGAAAAAATTTATACAATCAGGGCAAAAGAAAACGGTGAAAAATGAAATAAGTCAAAATAATTCTATTCCAGGAATTGGAAAATAAGTATCAAGACGGGCTTGAGAAGGAATCAAACCTAGGACTGCACATTTACTTGTCAGACACACTAATTTTCTACAAGCAGCCAGCAAAGTTTTCAACGATTAATTTCTCAAATTTGAGAGAGCATTGGCCTCTACGACTTTACCTACATCTACCTCAGGAATCTGCTAAGTTTCCTAAGTTTCTCCAAAATCCGAGACGCACAATCCATAGCCTCTCCTTGATAAAAATGTGGTAGGGGCCACCGACCTGCTATCTAAACGAATTACCAACAAAATCTCTACGCCATCCCAATAATGTGTCATCTTCTAAGTTAGGCTAGTCGTCAGAAAGTAAAAATACAGCCAAACTGAAAATTGGCGATCAACTAAATAATTTTATCAGAGATATGTCACCATGACCAGTGATGCATTGTCACGGCTATTGCTGTAGTTCTATAGTTAAATTTCAATTCAAATATTTTAACTCTTTTTTCACAGGCAAATGATGTTGTTTTCACCTTGCACAATATAACAAGAAACCAGAGGAACCAACTTGTAAAACTAAACGTAAGGGATTTACTGTATCTTGCCATTAATTTATAATAATTTTGACTCTAGTTTTAACAGCAAGAATAATACCAAAACATGAACATTTAAAGTAGGGACAAAGAAGCCTTCATCAACAAAAACTGCAAAACCTGCTCGAAAGATGCTGTCAGGAGGTTTGGAAAATAGGTCCAAATCAAACTTTGACTTTTGACACCTGTTCAGTATTCAAGTACTGGATCTAAGCAGTTTTTACTTTAAGTTAATTTTCATGGTTTTAGTCTTATTTATTCTAAGTTACTTTTGATGACCCGCATTTCCAATCTATCTCTCACACACTTTCTCTTTCTCTCTAGAAACTCGCTTCTTCCCTCTCCACCTCTCTCTTATTTCTCTCTCTCTCACTGTCAAGGTCTGCGACTGAGCAGTCCGAGTGGGGGTTGATCTGACCAAAGCATGTGCGCACTGCGCATGCGCGGGCGGAGCAACCCCTGCGACGGCTGGGCTCAACTCGCAGCCCTTGAACAGTGAGAATTCAGTTCCCCAGACAAACTCCCTGAGAATAGTCGAGCGAGACCTCTCTTGTAAAATCACTTCTCACTCTATAGCTAGGCGTCAAGTCTATATCCTTCGTATTATAATAGAAGTGCGTCGAGCATTTTATTATAAATTCATTCACCTTGTTAATTACTCTGTAGAGTACGTCAAGTTATCTAGTTCTACATTGTTATTATCATTTTATTCATCGTTTTGTTTTTGCTCACTCTTAATCGTTCAATCTTCAATTATACAGTCCACTTCGTCAAATCAAATATCTACTTAATCACCGTGTTTATCTCCGAATTTTAGCTCTACTCGCGAGTCGGCTTGGTAAGCTCGTCTAGTACGGGCTGCAAATCCGGGCTGCATGCGTGAGAGCATCTCCTGTTTATCACCTTCAAAGCTCCACCACAGTCGGTACCCCCCAGTGCTTAAGTGCCACTGAGCCGACTGAGAGCTTTGCAGTCTGATCAAACATTCATCTACGTAATTTAACGGTCCATATACTCAAATCTCAAACCAAACAGCTACCGAGGTCAAACATTTTGGTTACCCCGGGCCGGATTTTAAGAATCGGTTTATAGTTTTTGTAAATAACAATCCGTCCTGTTATTTTATTTCGTTACTTTTAAATCGCCCATGTTTTTCACTCGCATTTTATCTCGTGTCACTAACGCGTTTTTATTTTACTTAATAATTTGTGTTTTCCCTGTATCACGCGCATTCGTTATTTAATTGTAATTTTATCCCAAAATGTCGGGCATTTTAAAAACTCGACTTGAACGTTTGCATAAAAGGCTTGAATTAGCCACAGAAGCTGAAAAACTAATCGATCAAGATGAAAAACACAAAGGTGTTTTTTTAGAACGCTGTTCAAAAATATCGGAAGACCTCTCAGAATTTGAAGATGCCCTTGAGCGTTATCAGGAGGCCTACGTCGCAGAAAATCCTGGTGATAGCTCTATCCACGCAAAAATCATGGAACAATCCAAAGCTTATGAGGATTTGTATTACCCTCTCTGCTCCACTTACAAAAAACTCTGCGCTGCTGAAGCTCAGACTTTATCTCAAAACTCCGACAAAAGCCACAGTTCAAACTCTCACTCAAACGTGCGTCTCCCGAAAATCGACTTAAAAATCTTCGGAGGAGCACTCTCAGAATGGTCTACATTCTACAATAATTTTGCATCGTTGATTCATCGAAATCCCTCGTTGGACAATGTTGCCAAATTTCATTACTTGATTTCATCGCTCACGGGCCCTCCTCTCACTATCGCCACGGAACTTGATATTACGTCTGATAACTATCAAATTGCGTGGGATAACCTGGTAAAACGTTACCAAAACACTAGATTGTTAGCGTCTGAAATTCTCGGTAAATTGCTTAATTATTCGCCAATCAATAAAGAATCCAAGGATCAACTCTCCAACTTTCTCACAGTTTTTGAGGAAGGAATTCAATCATTGCAATCTCTTAAAATCGCCGACTTGGCTGATTTTATTCTATTATTTTCGACTCTGCGCGTGCTGCCAACAGACACCAAAAAAGCCTTCGAACGAAATTTTATCGACACAAATATTCCAACCGTCAAACAGTTGTTAAATTTTATCCGTGAGCAATTAGTAATTCATGAGGTCACTCAAATCAACTCTATTGATCCACAAAGTGACTCAGACTCCGAAAAATCTTGTCCACCGATCGAAAATATGAAATGCGCTTTTCTCGTTACGCCAGAAAAGTCAAAATGTTGTCTTCGCTGCAATAAGTCTCATTTCATTTATGCCTGCCCAGTGTTCAAAGGCATGCATATTCTTGATCGGCGAGATTTTGTTCAAAATAGAAATCTTTGCTTCAACTGCCTTCGACCAAATCACAAGGCCAGTCACTGTTGTAACAAAAAGCGTTGTTTTCACTGCAACGCAGCGCATCACTCTTTGTTACACATTGCGTCAGCGCTTTCTCCGAATGCAACATGTGTCGAGAGGGTGTCTTTGAAACAAAGCGAGGCCTCCCAAGCAAAGGTCTCTTTGTCAGCCGTTGCCAGAGACTCTTCATGCACCGTTGTTTTGGGCTTGGCTTTGTTTCAAGTCCAAGGTTCCAGCGGACGATTTCACTCCGTTCGAGGAGTGATCGACTCGGCCGCTTCGAATTCATTCATCACGTCTGCCTGTGCTCAACGATTAGGGCTGTTTTTCGAGCGCACTGCTCACCCTGTTCAGGGTATCGGGGGCCACCCCACAGCTAACATCTTGGGCAAGGTCACTTGTCTCATCAAACCGCGCAGCACAAATGACCCAGTTTTGTCGACTGAAACACTGGTCATCGATAACATCTCACCGAATCTACCAAGCATGCCTCTACCAAAAGGAGTTCGGACACACTACGCAGGCCTGGCATTGGCCGATCCTACTTTCGATTCCCCTAGTGCCGTGGAATTTCTGATTGGTGGAGATGCATTTCCATTCATCTACACAGGAGAAAAGAAAATGGGTTCCGATGGTATACCTCCAGCACTCTCCAGCATTTTTGGCTGGGTAATCACAGGACGAGTCAGTCATAAAACTGTTATGACTCCCCGCTCCACTGCCTTGTTGTCCACTTCGTCAACTGATTCCCGCCTGAAGGAATTTCAGAAAAAGGAACGCCTGCCTCCCGCTTCTCTTGCTCATCGTAATGACGTCACATTTGATAAGCGAATCAACGGACGTCCCAGCCACCGTGACTCCCTCAAGAAGCGTTCAGACGCACCATCATGGAGAGAGTCACGTGATCTCACGCACAATCGCTAGGCGGGCACCAATAGCCGCCCGAGCACAATTCAAGATTTCAATTCATGTTTTTCAGTGAATAATAGCGATTATTCAAACACAAAATTCTACGGAAACCGTCGAGGGTTTCACTCACAATTTGCTACTGGCAATAATTCACAAATTGCACCTGCCATTCTGACGTCAAGCTCAGAATTCAAGGCTCATCGCACAGCATCCAACCAATTGAAGGCGCTTCAACCCTGCATCCAGATCAGGAATGGTGGTCTCTTCACGGTGGGGGGTACGACTCCAGATCGTAAGCTTGCTAAAGCTCACCTAGACCTCTCATCAACTCACATGAACCGATTTCATCGGTGCCAACACCTACAACACGCCACTCATCAGTATCACGGAAAATGGTCAGGTGACCATCTACACATGCAACCGCATTGGCTACGCATAGACTCACCTGCAAATCATTCTCACTGATGTATATATTCTTAATTGTAGTTAAGTTTTTAGGTTTGTACTTTGTATCATAAGCATAATCTACTTTTTAAACCCGGCAAGGGTTCAAGGTGGGGGGTATGTTCAGTATTCAAGTACTGGATCTAAGCAGTTTTTACTTTAAGTTAATTTTCATGGTTTTAGTCTTATTTATTCTAAGTTACTTTTGATGACCCGCATTTCCAATCTATCTCTCACACACTTTCTCTTTCTCTCTAGAAACTCGCTTCTTCCCTCTCCACCTCTCTCTTATTTCTCTCTCTCTCACTGTCAAGGTCTGCGACTGAGCAGTCCGAGTGGGGGTTGATCTGACCAAAGCATGTGCGCACTGCGCATGCGCGGGCGGAGCAACCCCTGCGACGGCTGGGCTCAACTCGCAGCCCTTGAACAGTGAGAATTCAGTTCCCCAGACAAACTCCCTGAGAATAGTCGAGCGAGACCTCTCTTGTAAAATCACTTCTCACTCTATAGCTAGGCGTCAAGTCTATATCCTTCGTATTATAATAGAAGTGCGTCGAGCATTTTATTATAAATTCATTCACCTTGTTAATTACTCTGTAGAGTACGTCAAGTTATCTAGTTCTACATTGTTATTATCATTTTATTCATCGTTTTGTTTTTGCTCACTCTTAATCGTTCAATCTTCAATTATACAGTCCACTTCGTCAAATCAAATATCTACTTAATCACCGTGTTTATCTCCGAATTTTAGCTCTACTCGCGAGTCGGCTTGGTAAGCTCGTCTAGTACGGGCTGCAAATCCGGGCTGCATGCGTGAGAGCATCTCCTGTTTATCACCTTCAAAGCTCCACCACAGTCGGTACCCCCCAGTGCTTAAGTGCCACTGAGCCGACTGAGAGCTTTGCAGTCTGATCAAACATTCATCTACGTAATTTAACGGTCCATATACTCAAATCTCAAACCAAACAGCTACCGAGGTCAAACAACACCTCTACTGCAGAAAACTATCTCGACCTTGGGCTTGCACCAAATTGTTCCATTTTTGATGCCTTTTTCAACCATGTATTATAAGATGGGGGTAGCCGTGTGACATGTTGGACAAAATGCCCCCTCCCCAATTTTGTTCAGGTGGCTTAAGTAAGTTCTTCACTGAGTAAGACTGAGACAGAAAAAATTGTCTATGCCCATGGATAAATTCAAGGGGCAGTTTTAAACACACCTAAAAAAATCCAGATTTCTGGAGTTTTCCCCTCAAACTTACCATCCGTTAGTTGTTTTGACTCAGATTTGGTCATTTTTATTTCCTTACGGTAAGTAATACTGATTGACGGATGGCAACAAAGTTGGGGGTCATGAGAGCAAAATTTCTAGATTTCTGGCGCAGAGTCAGGCGGACCCCCACCACTTTGTCACATTCCTAGAGGCGCACTACTACCATCAGAATCACATTCAAACTTTCGCAGCGTGCAGATTGACTCGTAGAAGGAGGGTACGGAGACAGACAAGCGTTTGTTTTAGATATCTTTTCAATTGCAAAAATTGGATCTGTTTGATGTCTGAGGTCTATGGGTTCTCGCGCCAGTAATGGTGTGTTTTTTTATTCACCCGTGCGCTCATCGGTGCAGCTCCAATGCATCGTAATGTTTTTTTATTCCGGTGCCCCATTATCGGATTACACCAGAGTGTTTTATTTTAGTAGCGGTGCAATGCACCTGGTGCTGCTCTGGTGCAAGCTCCAGTGCATCGGAGTTGAAGACCGATGCACTGGAGCTGGAGCTTCTGGTGCTGCACCATACAGTTTCAGTGCAGCTCCATAAGCTCCGAGTTATCGCACTGGTGCAGATTCCGGTGAATGAAAAAATGCACCATAATAGGGGTTGATATGGATGAGTACTTGGTGAATAGAGAGTGTCGTTTGAGAGGAGAAGTCAGTTGTTTCGACAATGGTCAAGGACTTTTAACTTTATTTTTTTCCTAGTTGAATTAAATACGAAAAAGCAAAATCGAATAGATTTAGGATGCTACGCATTGATACAAATTGCTTTATTTCAGTTGAAGAGATTTATTTTGGATCTATGGCACCATCAAGTCCAATTCAAATCGGTCAAGTTCTTGGAACTGGATTACAGCTTGATTAAATCAGTAAGTGGTAAAATACTTCTCATAAATCCTGGTCAGCCAGGCGCAAACTTTTGCGGCAGCAAATTTAAGTACTATATATAATGTCTGATGAACAAAAAGCTTTTCCCAAACAATTTCACCAATTCAGTTGGAAAGTTGGATCCCATTCCAAAACCATTTCCAAAGAAAAAAAAAGAAAAAAAAAAAAAAAAAATTGAAACCATTAAAATCTGCAATCTGACCTAGCACCAAAGTTAAGCAAAAAGGATTGTAATCAATTACACGATTACTGGGTAATCGGGAATCGTCAAACCTTTTGATGGTAATTAAATGTATTTTTCATTGATAAATAGTAAACTTCGGGGTCTTTTGGATTAGATCTAATTCTTCTGCAACTAATACAATGGGTGCCTTGTAAAAATCAGCCTTGCGGGCCGATCATTTACTTTATCGTTAAACCGATCGTTAAAACTGTCTACGAGTGATGCTATTGGTCGAATATTGTAAAACTTGGCTGTTGCTATGGTAACCATCGTTAATAGTCTCGTTTTATAAAGGCTATTCATGAGTAACCTTTAAAAAACGAACACTATAACGATGCTTCCCATAGCAACGGCTAAGTTTTACAACTTTCGACCAATAGCATCACTCGTAGACAGTTTTAACGATAAAGTAAATGATCCGCCCGCAGATTACCATAAAATTACCCTCCGAAAAAACAACGATTACGATTACTCGGTAATCGTGTAATTGATTACCACCCCCATTTGCCCAACTCTGCCTAGCACTTGCACTTGGACAAAATACAACTCAATTTTTGCAAGTCAACTGATGACACTTCCTAAAAACTTGAAGCATAGAAATTTTCAACTTTAAAATTCTTTCTTAAATTTTCAGATGGCTGTTGTTGCAATCACTTATACAGTCGTACTGGTTCAATTTCAACAAATGGAGATTAGCAATGATAAGAAAGCAAATTCAACTTCTTCTCCAAACTCTACGACAAATTAGGTGTTCCTACGATACATTAAGCTCTTCCACAGGAGAATGAAGGAAGTGGAAGTCAAGGACGTCAGAAGGAGAAATTAAAACCGTGAGGATCTAACTTAACAAAACACTGCGCGGATACCAAAAAAACGACAAGGCTTAGCCTCTTAAGATTAGAGGTTTATGGACTAATAAGGGGAGGTCACTGATGAGCCATTTCTGTCCTTGTTCAAATTTCACATGAAGGTAGTCTTAACCCCTTAAAAGGATTAGCAGCCTCCGTATGCCACACCCGAGGATACTCATTTTGAGACTTCACGTTACACTTTCCATTGTAAACCGGCTATACAGCATCCAAACATAGCAACAAATGTGCTCGATCTGACGGGGAGAATGTGAACTACAACTTTCAGCGACTCCCGACAGAGTGCGCTCGCGTCGGTAGCGGTAAGCACCCAAGGAATGCGTGCCTTCCTGTTTCGCGGCTCTCGTTTTTGGTTTTGATTAGAAACATAAAGTAAATAATTACTTAGTGGTTAGAATTATTTGCTTTTTTGTACATTTCAGAGTGATGTTTTAACCTAAAATGAATTTCCTCCTAACCTGGTATTAGGGGATGCGCAGCTCCATTCCTAACTAAGGCTATTAAGTGGTTAAGGGTGCTTCTCAACATTTCAGCATCAATTTTAGCAAATGTGTCCTCAAAAGCTAAAAAAAGCTCTAAGTAGTTCACAGGGTTTGGAATGCAAGAATAATCATTCACACAGGCGCAGTAAGCTGGGGTGTGCGCTTTCATGAATGCAACCCAGGTTCAAGTCCCACTGCCGGACAGAAATTTTTAGCGTTGGTAATCGGTCAGAATGTTTCCAAACTCGTTTCTTTATTCAACTTCTCATTTTCGCCTGAAAATTTGAACTTTAGCTTCTCGTACTAACTGTCACAAGCACAACACATAAATATCCCTTGCTCACAAAAAAAAAAAAAAAAAAAAATGGACAACATTAATTGCCGCTTATTAGTCCCAGGCGTTTAAGAAATATTTAATTGATGAAAAATAGAGAAATGATACTGCTATACTACTTAGAACTCATCAACAAAAAACAGAAAAAAATCTACTAGACTACTTACTTGAGTCAAAGCAAAGAACACTTTTAAAATTTGCTTCTGCAGGAGAACTGACTGCTCGGACTGATCAGGAATGAGGCGAACCATTAATTCATAATTGAAAGGAAGCAAGAGGACCATAGCCTCATTCAGTGGAATTCGCTCGTCCATTTTCTTAAATTCAAAATTTTTGACAAGCTGATACATACAAAGAAGCGCTCCGAACCAACCATTCGGATCTGGATTTTGAAGGTAGATGCTGATTTTATCTACGATTTGAGTCCATCTTCCAGGAAAATCATGTTTCACAATTGTGCTCACACAAACAGCCAATTGCGTTCTGTAATCAAACAAATTTAATAAATAAAAAAGGATTTAAGAGAACGTAATCACAAGGCATTTTGAGTATCGGGTTTGGACAAGTAGCGAGTGCCTGCTTCCAAAACATAACAGTGAGCAATTGGTTCATTATTTGTCTATTTCAAATGTGATAATCTTTTCCAATTTGCAATTACTTAAAAATGGCACTTGTGACCAATCCATTTGCTTAATTCGTTTAAACAGTTTTCAACTTTAAAAATTCTTCTTCCTTTTTGGGAAAAATTACCCTACAGAAAAACCCCATGTTAATTTCCATACGGCCAAGGGAGTAGGGACACAGGCATTTCCCAGCCAGTCAGAAGCCATCGTTGAATTAGGCTCTTATCAGCATTGACCATGCCAGCAGTGCAAAATGTGCCTGATCTAACGACCACACGGTCGCGTGAAAAATGTGGTAACATGAAGATTCAGATGGGTACAATACGTGATTTCGATGAAGTATTCTCGGGTTATTTAAAATTTAGCACCATGCGCAAGCGCATACTGCAAGCGCAACAGCACAGGGCATAGTAAAGACAGACCTAGCGCCTTAAAAAGCAAAAAGAAAAGTCGTCACTTACGTGACATTTTTTCGAACAGAATTTTTTTTCTTTGGATGACTTGTTACCGGTCCTGAGAAAATGTGGAAAGCAGGGCACATTTTGCACCCCTGGACTATGCTAGCTCCCAATGCAATTGCGACTCTTGTTAAACCTTTGGTTCCCCCGCTCGAGAAGCTCTGCCCATTAAAGGTTGCCAACAAAATAAAAGCACAGTGAACATGGTCCACAGTGAGCGATTGTGGACAAAAAACAAGACGGCAATGAAGGAAGAAGATTCTTAGGAGGAGTAATCTTACCGGATTAATTCTGGAGCAAGGACAACAGCGTCTATGATGGCATCTCGGATCATAGCCCTATCTTGTTCATGAATGCAAAACGGTATTACTTGGCCAGCCTCAACTTCTTTCTCCGCCCAGCTGGTGTTGATCAAGTTCTTCAGGTAAATAACACCGGCTTGACGAGTAGGAATTTCGACATCATTCATCATGACTACTTGCAGTAGCGATGGTGCAAAACCAATGATTTTGTTGATCTGAAACAACAGAGAATATTCATTACAATAATTATAAGGAAGATAGGCCTCTTGCCTTATCGTTAGGAACAGTGTAATTAGCTTGAGACCCAGCAAATCATTCACGAGCGGATGCAGGTATTTATCTTTCTCTATCTCCTCATAGTATAACGAGTGCATTAGAAAAGGATGGAGATAAGGACTAAAGAACATGATGGCCCCCTTTGCAATCCATTTCAAAAACATGTGTTCAAATGGAGGGAGAGAGAAACACCAATCCCTTTGCTATCCATTTCAAACACATTTGTTCAAATGGAAGGAGAGAGAGAAACACCAATTCCAAGGACCAAAAAATGTATGGTCCCAGCAGTGTGCGCAAGTTAAATTGCATGCAGTCTCGACCAATCAGAGAGCTTACACAAGTCACATGACCGAGGACAAAATTCGCTAGGGACCTAACATTATTTGGTCCCTGTTCCTGCCCATGCAGTCATACCCACAAGGTCTGATAAAAATGACTTCATCAGTACTTTGAATTTTGTTCAATTCCCCTCTCATATGACGCAGCCTCACGCTTTCTGGTTGGTATCACAAAAAAAACTTTACGAATCCAACTTCAACTTCATTGGAAAGTTGAAGGCAACAAACTTTAACAAATTATTCTACTTTGTAGGTTATGTTCTTCCGCTTTGGGTGTGCAAACATTCACAGGTGGAGGTGGTCCATCTGAACTTCAAGCTATTTTTTCATTGTAAGGGGAGAGTTTTAGACTGTCTTGGAGGGCTCTGTGTTAATTCTGCAGCAGTTAAAGATAGTGCTCCATTACGCTGCAATAAACGACTGATGACGGTGCCTTAATGGTGTTCTGCTCCTAAACATCAGACCTTCATAACCATTAACTCATGCAATTTGGAGACAAACTGAGGCCTGTTTTGGTCTGAGGTTGATCTTAGTTTTGATTGGTTCCTACACGCAATCTTTCCTTTTTCTCACTCTTATGTGATTCCTCATTAACACTATCTCTCTCTAATACTAAATTAATATTTAATTAAATGTTTTAAGGCTGTTCCCGACAGAACTCTCCCACTTGCAATAAGGAATAAGCATGAATACACATCCGATGCCCATAGATCCGTTTCTCTCAATTCCGATGGAGCCTGATGGATTCCATCCGCTGCCCATCAATCTAGCAGCCTCAGAAAACCGCTGGGAGCAGATGGATAGGCCTTCTTTCTTTACAAGTGTTTTACATATGGCAAACCCTAACCTCTTCTAGGTAAATCACACACATTGACAAAAACCCTTCGATGGACAGATGAATTCAAGTGATCAGTTAAATTCTCGATGGATCAGTGCAGCGGATGGGAAAAGAATTTTTGATTTAGCCACAATTGGCAACATTGATAACAAAACCGTAGAATGCATTACTAAAATAAAATGATCGGTTTCAAGGAAGAAACTCGGAGAAAGATAGCTATCATCAGGGTTGTGTGAAAGTGGAAGAGCTGTAGGCTGTCCCAGGAATGCTTAAACTAGATAACTGTGGGTTTGAATAAAAACATCAGCTTCTTTACTGATCCTAACCAATCAGATTGCCCTATCTGAGGTTCGAAGCTGATGTTTTCATAAAAGCCATAGAGTTGTCAAATCCAATCTTTTCTGGAACAAGCTGTGGAAGATGACCGTTAGGAGCCAAACAATCTAAAATGCACTTTCATGAAAACATCACATGAACCCAGTAGAGCTTTTTTCAGAAGTGTTTGCTGCTGACAGCTCTTTGTTTACATGCACGGGCGGACGGACATGTATCCGTCCGCTGCGCCGACCAAAATTCGGGGGAGCGGTCCCCGCCGAACCCCCGCACTGCCTGAGCAGAACCGGCCGACAGCACATGTAAACAAAGAGCTGTCAGCGGCCAACACTTCTGAAACGACCTCGAGCAACCTAAATAGTCTTCTGAAGGGAATTGGAGATTGAAAAGATTCCTAAAGAGTTTGACAATGCACTTCTTAGATGATAGGCGCTAAGCACTTTATATTAAAGCAGAAATGGATAAAGGTGCTCATATGTTTAAAACCCATTTCTTATGCATACACATTACAAACTGTGATTGGCTAGAGGTCGCTTCACAAACGTTGGCCGATGACAGATAGGATTGTTTACTGCGCAGTGACGAGTTTGCGTTTCAGTGAATATGCAAGAACGCAAACACGTCTTTGCGCAACGAGCCACCATGATCTATCATCAGCCTTCTTTCGTGAAATGAGCTCTAACTCATCTGAAACGACTAACGACTTCTCCCCAAGTTGTGTGATATTAAAGGTGACACTGACACGGAGACGCCCAAGTCGCAAACCTGTTAAATGCACATAAACAATGCAAATTGTCATCAGTCAACTCATCTTGAACAACCTCAGCTCTAGTTATCCAAAACTCAGACACCAGGAGTAAAAAAAACAGTAGGAGGGGGATTAAGCAAATACGTCACAATTGTGAGGAGTCTTGAGACACCATTCAAAGCATTTGATACTTCCACTGATGGTTTTCCTTCAAATATGAAGCAGGTAGAGTAAACAAAATGTGACCAATCAGGGAGAAAGGCACACAAATACAGTCAAAACTTGACATAGCGAGGCAATGGATCCTGGCAGAAACATGATATCTCAAAAGGCCTCTATTGCAATAAAGCATGGTATCTCAAGCACATGGGTTTGCCACAATAGGCTATATCCTCTCAACTATAATGAGGGGAGGACCATTGCTTTCCACCAGAGTCGATCAATTGGTGCATAGTGAGTTTACACTTCAGATAAGTTTAAGTGTATAGATTTATGACCAATGCTAAAATAGCTTCGAATAGTGGCACCTGGCTCCGAAAGAAGGCAAAGTAAACTAAGTCTGAAACCCATGCTGAGGCCTAAACAAGGGAGCATGATGAGTACCTGGTTTAATTGTTCCTCTGCTAGCTGCCTTTCTGTCGGTTCGATCGTAGCTTTAAGAAGCTCTATAAGCTTTCGCGTGTCCATTGTGAACCGATTTCACAAAATACTCACAACGTGCACCTCCAAATCTGGTAAATTATTAAAATTTATCACGTGACACTACACGGAACATGGACAACAATGGCGCGGGATGTGGCAAAAATTTGGATTTCGATGATTCCAACGATTCCAATGTGGTCAGCGGGCGAACCAATTACCATCCATCGGCGCGGTTTTTGCGGCAAAATGAGTCGATGACAGTGTTGCCAAAACAGGAAGTGCCGATGAATCACCTTGCTCGGAAATCGAGAAATAAAATATAAAAGAAAAGGTCTCGACAATGATTATAAATTGATCAACTGTTCATTTACGGCAATAAGTAATGTGACTTGTGACATTGTGACCCCTCTACTCTGATCATGATACAGCTTCCCTTCCAGCAGCTTGACGATGAAAAAAAATCACTCTCATGGTCTTCCCACGTTCCCGCGCGAAAATCAAGCCACTTTTTATTGAAGAGGCCACGTGCTCAAGCTTGTACCGCAAAAGTGCAACTGAGCGCTGGCGCCAGTGGCGCTAAGTAGCTTTTTTACTGTATGGTGCAATCCACTGACAGTCGATTGCAATCATGCTTGCAACTGCATATTAAAACACAATGTACCGCGGCTATTGACAACTGCGTACTCGGATTTTAAGATCTTATTTCGTTATTTGTTTTTTTTTTAGGGTGAAAGACTAGAAGGCTCAACTGTTTCTTTCCATCGAAAGAACCAGTGCATCCTCACAGATGTCATGGTTTGCGCCCTCAATCCCCCCCCCCTTCCCATCAAGAAATGAGGTGAAATAAAGGATTCCTAGGTGAAATCTTGCTGTTCACACAATAGCTCAGAGAATTTTTACATGGAGTGTTATGGACGACTGTGAATGGTTGTGGTCCAGGGATGCGCTTGTTTTGTTTCATCGGGCACAACCAGTCATCAGCTGCATTTGAATGTCATCTTGTACTTACTTTTGATAAAGGCATTTAATGAGTTTGTGAGTGAATTTTGAAACATCGTGGTGCTCTCAATGTTCTTTTCAAGTGCTTATACTTAGGAATCAACCTTCCATAATGCTGCAGCAAAAGTTTGCAATAGACATATTAATAAAATTAAGTTCAAGGGCTTTTGCAAGGTGAGAGGAGATAATTTTTTAGATACAGGAACATAGGCAAGAAATGCAACTAGGCAGCATTGCATTTTGTCCATTTGAACCCTTAGACAAATTTGAACTTTAAAATATTCACCGATCATTCATCAATCATTCCATCTTTTTCACAGGTTTGAATGGACAAAATGTAAGATTGTCAAATTGCACGCTACACCGTTGAGCAGGAAGAAGCAGGTAAAAAAACAAAAAAATATAAAATTGAGAGGACTTTATTGAACATAGTGAATCAAAGCTTCATTAAAAAAGGAAACAATGTTAATTTCAAAACCTTGAGGCCTACTTACAGAGAAATACAAAAATAAATAATTTTGTGATTACAACATGAGCTAGAATTGCTCATGCTTAAGAAAAATCGTACAGTGCTTGCCTGGGTGGAGATAGCTGATAGTTTCACAGACAAATTTCAGAAAAAATTGCAATGGTAACATGCTTTTCCTTTGAAACAGTTCACAGCAAACCAAATACGAGGCAAAAAAAAAAACAATAAATAGCAACATTATTTAACAAAAATAAATAGATTGTCCCTAAAAATGCACTATAAGTTAATATTTACATGGCAAAGCAAAAATATCAACGTTTTGTAGAGATGCAGCTCCGAAGCTTGCTTCAAAAGTGAAGGCTGGGTCAACCAGGAATCTTCAGCACTTGCATATAATGGATCTTTTGCACACTTCAAAACCTTATGAAATGGAGCTGTTGCAAACTTTTGCTACAGGCTTAATAGTACATAGTTAATTATGGTAAAACCCTGCAAAAATAATGATTAGCGTACTAAAAAATTACAAAATCCACACCCAACCTCATAAAATGCTTTCAAACGGAAGATCGTAATGGCGGCCGTTGCCGCCTTAATCTTAATGGCAATTGTATGCTTCTTCTTCTTCTTTTGTGGTGTCGCCAGAAAATCTTGTGAGGATATAGCTGATTGAGATAGAGAAACCCAATGTAATCGGCAGCAACAGCCGCCATTACGGTCTCGCGTTTGAAAACATTTAATGAGCCTGGGAGTGGATTTTGTGATTTTTTAGCCCGCTAATCGTTATTTTTACAGGGTTTTACTTCATTATCAAATATTAATAAGCCTGTAGCAAAAGTTTGCAACAGCTCCGTTGTAAGGAGAAACACATTTAAAATTCAAAATGCACAATGACGCCCTTTGCTTTAAAATGGTAGCTTCCTTACTAATGCAATTCTGATTTCAGGAAATTGGTTAAGTGAGAGAGTGTGTGTATGTGTGTGTGTGTGTGGGGGGGGGGGGGGTGGTTTCAGACTGTGTGTCAACTCAACATCCACAACTGAAACAAACTTCAGATGTAGAAATTGTCTTGAAATGTTTCATTGAAACTGAACACAACAAATTAATCATCATCGTTCAATAAATTGAATTTATTCGCTGGTCCTTTGTCTTCCTCGCTTGACTCCTCCTCTTCTTCTTCTTCTTCTTCGTCGTCTTCCCTCTCTCCTTCTCCTAGATTCCAATCGGAGTCATCACTATCTTCTTCGTCCTCATCTTGGCTGACGGCCGCTTCTGCTCCTTTCTTCCCTTTTTTATCCACTTTCTTTTTCGGAGGCTCATCGTCATCATCGGACAATAGCATGGGCTCTTTGACGTAAGGATCGTCAGGGTTTTGCGCCTGAATCCATCTGACAACTTCAACTTCTGGATGTTTTTGCCAGTAGCCTGGAAAAAAGAAAAAAAAACCAGGTTAAATTTATGACACTTGCGGGTGATTCGGCGTAATGGAAAGAGTTTTCATTGATGCAGGAAAATGTTGAAGAAACAGCATGATTTTTACGTTTAACCCTTTGCCGTTGTGCGTCAATCGAGGTCCGACATCATAAAAAACCCCTTGCGGTCGCATGTCGGGACTGAGCTGACATGACATAAAAGTTTCGTTCTGCTGAGTCTTGTGTCAGGCCAGCCTTGACAACTCCAGCGCATGCTGCGCTCTATGAGTGTTCTCGGGAACTTCTAGCAGTTTCATGCTCACTTAGTGTGAAGGTTGCCCGCAGCGCTAGCAGCATGACAATCAACAATAACCTCTCTGTTTTTGTTTTTTGTTTTTTTTTTACGACCTGAGGGGAGTGCAAGGGGGAAAAAATGAGGTCGCAAAGGGTTAAAGCTACCAAACAAATGAATATTCAGAGTGTTTGAATCGTGTAAGACGTGAACAAATGCAAAAAGTGGCACATCCCTGTTATTCTGGAGAATTTTTGACTCCCGTCAGGACCAAAAATTTGCTGTTAAAATTTCATAGGAGTGGAATTCAAGTTCCAAAAACAAGCTGAAACTTGTGAAATTTTGATGTTGTTTAGATGTTGTTACATGAAGAAAACCAACATAAACCATTTTAGTGCGTAAAAGTAAGTATGGATCCGAGTAGATGGAAGTCAGAACTCCCTGAAAAGCACAACATCGGTTACATTAAACTAATTTTTAACAGAGATCAACAACCAGGACAGTGATTTTCCAGTTCTAAATGAGATTTTGACCCGCTCACACTATGCTGCCATAAGACAGTATTAATTTTAAAAAGCTTTTCGTAAGTTAATGAAAAGGTTTAAGACATTTTTTGAGTCAACATTATAATTATCCCTAATCTTTTTTGTGTGAATAAGCCAACACTTCTCTCTCACAAAAATTCAGAGATAAATAGAGAAGAAGCACTGACTAGCTGCAGCAGAGGCACTCTGAATTCTTCGGGATTCAACAAAACAACTTCAGTCAACACCCTTCTGATGTTGCAGGGTGTTGAGTGTTGAGCGCCCTCCTCTACACTTCCCAGCCTATCCCCCCTCTGTGTACCGAATGTCACCGTTCAACACCATGCAACATCAAAAGGTGTTGACTGTTGTTCCACATGTTATTTTGTTGGATCCCCGAAAATTCAGTGTACCTCAAATCTTCCCTATGTACTTTAGCGTAGTGCTCTGCCTCTATTTGTCTCCGCAAAAATTTGACCTAAAATTGATTAAGACACATACTTTTTCTCTTGTTGTATCCCGGCGGTCTCAGGCACAGACTTATTTCTCCATCAAGACACAATCTCAACAAATAGTTGGCGCCTCTGTACGCATCCAGACGACCCGCTCTTGCAGTGTAAAATCCCCTCTTTTGGGCAAAAGCTGAAATGGAGAAGGTAAAAACAAAGGGTTATCAATCACTTGTTTCATGTTGAATGCAGCATATAAAATACAGAACGTACAGGATCTGCTGAATAAGCTGCTTGGTTGCTCGGCATGGGATTGCAACTGCAAAAGTTTCATTTAAAAATTATTTCATAGTTTTGCTGCAAATGCAATGCAAGTTGTACAGTATAAAGTTTCTGCATCAAAAAGGGCCATGATGCAATAGATACAAAACACTTAGACACCTATATACAGTCAGGCCTCCGTATCCGCAGACCGTTGGTGGATCGTCGAGAAAGTGGAAAAATGCCTTCTAGCGGCCGAAAATACAGCAGAAAAGGGGGAAATAAAGAAGGGAACCATCAATAACAGCTGATAGAAAAGTGTCCTTAGCAACCAGAGACAATGATTACAAAGACAACGCACTAGCCGTGCGCGCAGCGGCTGACTTATTTTTTGGAACTCAACAGGAATTAACGCAGGGAGCATGAAAGGCACTACCATTCGATTAATGTCAAACTACAGGCCGAAAATAGTTTATAAGTAAGAAAACAGAGTGTCAGTTACTAGCTAATCATCTGAAGAAGTCTCTGCAAAATGTCTCGTTAATGACTTCAAAATAAGGCCGAAAGTACCAAAAAATGAAATATTTCGATACAAGAATCAATTTGCGATATTCCAGTTTTTGGTACTTTCAGCCTAATGTTTGAAGTTACTGACAAGATATTTTGCAGAGACATTCTGCAAATGATTAACTTGAACTGACACTCCGTTTTCTAGAATATACATGACTTTTGGCCTGTAATTTGACATTAATCAAACGGTAGCGCTCTGGTGGCAGAAATCGGCACTAAACGCTGAATAATCACCTTAAGGATGGGGAAAAATTACTAGAGCTCTAGTTACCTTCACAGACATCCATGGCAGACCACCACTCATCATTTTCTGGGTGCTGAAGTTTCAATAGCTTCACTAAATCTAACCGTTCAGCGACGTACATCACAGCTGAGTAAGGATCTCTTAGCTGAGCAATAGGATAACTGCCCATTAATACCTGGTAAAAAGGAACCAAACAAAAAACATGATAAATGAGCACTTCTGAAAAAAAAAAAAAAAAAAAAAAAAAAAAAAATTGTGATCACACATGCTTGAATGTCAAGAAAGCAGAGAGTTTGACAATTTTTAACCTCTAAGGCCCTCTATGAATAAAAATGTTTCCTTTCGTTAAAAAAAAAAAAAAAAAAAAAAAAAAAAATTAGCAGCAGTAAAGCCCGCTGCCCGAACACAGTGGTTCGTTATGCTGATCCACTACAATTGACTGGACTGTAGAGCTCGTTTCAGATGTATAGGTGTGGGCGCACCTGGACCATATTATTTGGCAAACTGTCAATTTACGATTCTTCAAATCAAAAAAAAACTTACCTCTGAATTTATACTTGTGATTTTAAAACAATTCTCAATGACAAGTCAATGCTGAAATTCATTTTCATTAATCTTTATTTTGTCACATGAGAAATAACGTTAACAAATTCCTAGGATTATTGGTCTAGCTATGCCCAACACTTCTGAAACGACCTCTTGAATAGGATGAATCTACCAAGGCACTCTCACATAAGAATAGAATGACGAAGGAGAAGGCAACCTGTCAGAAAATTGTGGGAAATTGAGTTTAAAATTGTCAAACCAGAGAATAAAGCAGGAAACAATTGAGGCCATGTGCGGAAAAAGGGCCCATGGGCTTATAGGCCCTTTTTCGGGTACCAGCTAAAATGCATCTTAGGTCCATGAAGAAAAAACCAACAAAGTTTCAACTCGATCTGACATATCTATGAGAAAATAGAAAAATTTCCGGAAAAAGGGCCCATAAGCCAATTACGTATTATGCGGAAAATACACTAGGTATCTTCTGAAATGTAAATGGGCGTCCAAAAAAGTGATATGTATTTCTAGCCATTGGTGTTGGTCCTATATATTTTTTTTATTCATTCCATGCGTTTGAATTGACCAAATACAGCGTTGCTAGATTCAATCCGACGCCCTGAGAGAGACTTTGAAACTTACGACGCCACTTTGAAAAGAAAAAAAATTGAAAGCAACCGGACGATCCCAAACTAAGCACATTTATTTGCTGTCCTGTAAGCACATGCCCGAAAAATACAAAAATTTGGATTGCAAAGTGTCGCCCTTTTCGGCCCTCCCAATGTGTCTCCCAATTAAAATGTCAAAAACTCTTGGAATTTTCAATATTTTGTCACAATAGTTTGGGAGTACATTTTCCAGGATACTAAGATTTCAAATCAAACATCTCTAAAAAAGGGCATACAAGCCACAGTGCATTTTTTCCCAAGATGACCATGCGACAATCGCTCACAGTCCACGATCCAGGTCCATCCAACTTCCACTTGTCGGTCAAAGAAGTACGTGGCTTTCACCAAGAGAGCGCTCCACTGCATGTCGCGGAACGTTTCACATCTTCTCAAGACCGCGAGCCACCAACGACCTCTCCGCTGAAACTTGGTAGTGTTGGGACGTTTCCACCAATACTACTTATCTGCGGGATTTCGTATAGGCCCTTGTAGAGTGCCTATAACCACAATTAACTGACATCTAGAGACGAAAGTTTTCAAAACTTGGCATGATCTCACAAATTAAAACATTGAAAAGTTTTGAAGTGCATACTTGCAATGTTTTTGGCACTTTTGAGGGAAAAACTAGACCAGGACAATCACATAATCGGACTTGAGGCGTTAAGTAGATCGTTTGAAAATGCTTTGTGTGACCGGGAGTTTTAGATACACTTACAACCTGTGAAAAAAAAAAAAGATTAAGATAAGAAAATAAACAACAAATCATGAGTACGGTAAAATAGAATAAGCGCAAAAAAATTTCACGGAATAGCTAAGCATGCAGACTGGCACAGTTTCTTGATTCGAAATTTATTGATAAGATTTCACACATTCAGAAAACAAATAAATTTTCCGTTAACACACATTGAAAAGTTCAGATCAATGATTAAAAATTTGTGAAACAATGTAATTTGAAAATAGTTCTGGAAATTTTTCTCAAATATTTTTTAAAATAGAAATTTATGGAAAAATGTGCAAATGTTGCACTTTCCGGGCTCCTTACTATGCTGGAGACAGTATTATGAACTCTGCTGGAATAAAAAAGATTACATGATACAAGCATTATAGCTTGTGTTGTTTCACAGCACAATTTTTACGGAACAACTGGACTCAGTTAAAATAAGGTATCACAAAAGGATGAAAGTATCACAGTACTAATGGAAACAAAGATATCTGGCCAAGGTATGCAACACTCAACACACCTAATGGCTAATACACGTGTAGAATAGTAGTTTTTGCAATACATAGTACATACCCTTGGCAGGTATCTTTTTCAAGAATCAGGAAAATCACACTCATAAAGTCTAAAATTCAGTAATTAACTCACAAAACTGCTATAACAGCAAGATCGTATTGGCGGTTCAACGTAGGTATCATGGGAGACTCCTGTCTAATTTGTCACTTTCTCTTCAGAAACACAGGGATGTGTCACAAAGTAGATGGGAATGTCCCATGATATCTGCGTCTCTCCGCCACTAAGCCCAATTCTGAGAGTGAGTTTTGTGATTTTTTAGTGTACTCATAATCATATTCACAGGTTTTTATGCAAAAATCAATGGTTCAATCCACTGAGGCAAAAATTTGCAAGAGCCCATTGGTAAGGAAGTTTGAAGTCCCAATTTTTTAAGTCCATTTATCCTTCGTCCACCTAAAACAATGAAACAATGTACGTGTTTTGGCAGCTAATAATCGAAAAAGTGAATTGCGCCGCTCTTCACTCTACAGTGAATCTTCACTCCTCAGTGAATCTTCACTCTTCAGAAAATAGGTTATTCTTCTCTGAATCAGTTGCATTAAAAATAAAGTTTCCTTACCTTCTTTCCCATTATGGCATTCATCAAGGAGGATTTCCCTACATTAGGTTGACCAATACAGCCAATTGTTAGGATACCTTCTTTGTATTTGACATGCTCATGAAAACTAGTATCTACTTTTTTTAGCTGAAACAAAAACAATGTTAGGGTTCAAAATTAAAAAAGAAATGAAAATGAACTTTTTGTACCATGAGATGATACAATACAAACCACGTTGAAATTTGAAAATTCAATAAACCAAGTTAACACTAGATAATGCTTCTGTCAAAATTTGCGCTTAAGTTTTCTCATCATCCAACTATTTATCCTGAATTTTCTTTTTTTATTATTTGAACATTCTTTTTTTAATGAATAGGCTACTTTTTTGGCCTTTGAGAATAACTAATTGGCTCTTAAAATATTAAGCTTCCGGTCAAAAAACTTTCTGACACGTTTTATAATTAATGCCATCTTACCAACTATGAGTTTATAAATGAAAGCTCCAGACTGCGAGCCAATGCATTGTGGTATGTTAGGCACAGAGACAGTATATATATAATAAAGACCACGCACTTTCTATCTTGCCCATGTTTTCACGCGGTGGCAACTTTTTTTCTTTGGGTCTCAACAGAACACTACAAACATGGTCCATACGTTGACTGATGAGAAAAAATGTTGAGGTTTTTGCCTAATGAGACCGAAGCACCGAAATTGCATCCGTCAACCTATGGACTATGTTTGATGGTGCTCCCGATGTTAATTCCTGTTGAGTTCAGAAAAAAAAAGTCTGCACACGGCTATTGCTTGGTCTCTATTATGTATTGTCTCTGGTTAGGCAATAAATTAGTCACACAGATTTTTAAAAGAATGATCAAATTTGGATGAGTATACGCTAGTTAGAAAAGGGAACAGCAGGACAATGAAGAACACTTGAATGAAATGGGAGGAACTTACATCGATCGTTTCTTCAACTTCAACGCCTTCGATTTCATACTCCAACAACATTTCTTCGGAGATTTTCTTGTGCCAGGAACTGAGATCAACTGAATAGAAAAACAAAATAAAAACTTCAAAATAATTCAATAATTAATTACTTTTTATTTCACTTATTTATTTAATTTCTATTTTTTCAGTTGGTGAGTCCAACAAAACCAAAAATGAGATTAATTTCCATTATCTTGTCACGTTTTTACAGTTGTTTGATTTTGATGCTGGTTATTTTTATAAAATTTAGATTATTTATTTATTTATTTATTTATTTATTTAAAGTAGCAAACGGGCAACAGTCCAATACAAGAAAAACACAGAAACAAAAAAGAACAAAATCCAAGATTAACGAAATTCAAAAATATGACTCCTCGCTAAAAACTTAAAATGAGAAAAGGAATCAGAAGTTCTAATAAATTGAGGCAGGGCATTCCAGGATCTCATAAGTCTAACTAAAACTGAGAAAAACCAAAGATTGTAGACTGTTTTAGTAGAGTGATATATCGCATCGATCGCCTTCCGAGGACCTCTGGTTCCAAACAAACTCTGGTTCAGTGTAATTTCCCCATAAGCGGATTTTTGAACGGAAATTTAGACTAATAAATCAAACAATTAATGCCACCTTTTTGCGATTATGAATTCTACGTCCTCGAAAATGCTTAATTATGCCTGGTTCCACCCGTAAAACTGCCAAAATCAACAAGATGTTACAGATTAAACGATGCGTTTGGAGGTTGGAATCACCCAAATGTTGTTGTTGTTGTTGTTGTGGAATTGGCTGTGGAACCGCAAAGTGAATAAGAAAAAAGATGAGGAGAATGTTGCGTATAAAAAGATATAATTTTACACTTAGACACGTTGAAAAATAAATCATGATGCAAATGATAACACAAAAAACTAAATCATGAGAATTGTATCGCATTCAAAGTAGGGAACAAAAATAGGTTACATCATACCTTCATCTTGGACAATTTCCTTGCAAGCTTCGTATAACTTTTGAGCTCCTTCAGCGGACATCCTCAATTTTCCTCGTCTCTTTCTTTTCTGCAAACCACCTGCAGCATGAAAAAAAAAAAAATATTGCAATTAAAACTGAATTCCTGAAATTGCAGGTAGACCTGAAGATTAGGGTTACACCGGAAACCGGATTTTGCCGGGTAGTAATATCGGTATTCAGCCGGATACCAGATACTTCAATATTTTTTCAATGCCGACTAAATTGAGTAGAGTATGGAGCAGAGGGCTTTTCATTGGTTGGAGGTTGCTTATCATGAAACACTAACTGATTTTTTTTTCAGATTTTTCACCTCCTCTCCTCCTCCCGGGGGGGGGGGGGCCTTATTGATACCTCAATGAAAAGAGAGAAATTTTGTTGAGAGAGAGAGAGAGAGAGAGAGAGAGAGAGAGAGAGAGAGAGAGAGAGAGAGAGAGAGAGAGAGAGAGAGAGAGAGAGAGGGAGGGAGGGAGGGAGTGAGAGGGAGAGAGAGAGAGAGAGAGAGAGAGAGAGAGAGAGTTTACTCTCTCCCTCCCCCCAGCAGCATGTACAAATTGCTGTTACATCCATTTCACATATTTCCTCCAATAAAAGAATGACCCAAATAACAGCGTGAAGTGATGAATGAAAAAAAACCATTAGAAGAAAACATTTAAAGTAAAAAAAAAATTAGACATTGCCCATCAGAGCTTTCCTTACCTTTTTTCTCATTTGTGTTTCCTCGAAGATTATAAGTTGGAAATGAAGTAAAATGAAGAATAGTTAGTTCAGGAAATTTTGAGTGTAAGTATTCTTTCCACGCTACAACTAGAGGAGCCGGTGCAAGGTCTATTTTGTTCAAAACTAGAATCATTGATTTATTTAATTTCTTTGTTACAAAATCATACAAGGATGGCGGGAACATCAAAGCTGGATATCGGATATCTACAATGACCAGCACAATGTCGGACATTTCCAGAACACGCCAAAGTTGCCGCCATGTCTCCAAGTTCAACTCAAAATAGCTCAATTCATTCCAGTCGAATTTTTTTTGTAGATCTCGAAGGTATTCCTGGACAAAAAGAGAAAGGAAAAATTAAGCTTGACTACTTTTGAATAAGAACAGTGAAGCAGGTGTGCAAAATATGCAACCGCACATATCTATCATTTTCTATCAGCACAGAATACTCTAAATCAGCACGGTAACTCTAATTCATTTTGAAACATTCCTTACTTCGGGCCGCCATGTTAGAAAGTGAGCATTTTCGGTAATCTTCGACAAATGGCCAGGTTATGATATGTTGAGCGTCAACTCTGATTGTAAATATAACCTGAAAAAGCACGTCCGCCATCTTGAGAAGTGAGCAGGCAGTCGCCAATTTGTGCTGGTAAATTTTAAATCTTGTTTTCATTGGCTCTTATGGGAGTTTCCGTTCTGATTAGAGTATTCTGTGCTATCGGTTACAAAGATTGATAATGAATCATGCATGAGTTCAGAGTATATGCACAAACCGTAAAATAATGATGCTCCCTGGCATCCAATTCTTCTCGTGACATGTTGAAATTCCATGGTGGTCTTTTAGGAAATTCTAATCCGGGTACAAAATAATCATCAATTTCAATCTCTAATTCTTCTTCACTAACAGGAACCAATGTTGTGCTGCATTTCTGTCGACGGGCTTGTAGTTCTCCATGAGTCTCTCGATGAAATTGCAGTACATATCTGTAGACGAGTTAAAAAATGTTATTATTTCCAGTGCAAAATTTTGAAATATACAGTACCTATAGTTGAAACATCAGTTTTGGATGGAAAATTAAAAAAATTTCTCATTTCATTTAGGTAAGCAATCGTATCAGAGAATTTACAAAATACATAAGTAAATGATAGCATCAAAAGGAGAAATGAGTGGAAATTGGTGGCCAGAGACAAATAGAGACCCAGCACAAAGCTTGCGACAGGTGTCCACTTTTCTGGCTCAATTTTAGTCAGAACTCATCCGAACAACGGCCAACTATTGCCTACTGTTGACTGATGAGCGTGTGGTTTGCATTCGCGACGCAAAACCTGTTTCCGTTTCGGGGACCGCGGACCAATCACAGTCTTTCGTTGAGCTTCACCATTCAACAGTAGGCAATGTTTGTTGTTGCAGCCGGTGACTCCCGAACAAAACTGCTAAACTTGCCTCACTTTTCTGACATGGGAAGCATACTGTGTGCTGGGTCTCTATTTGTCTCTGTTGGTGGCTAACAGCACAGGCGGATCCAGCAATCTGGCAACTGCACAATCTTCCCATTGACAATCAATTGACAATCAACTGACAATCCCATTGACAATCAATTGACTATCATTTGACAATCCCATTGACAATCAATTGACAATTTTGATTGACAGTCAATTCTTGAAGCAGCTGTAGCCCCGTGACTATTCAGTTATTTTTCATGCAATCAACGGGGAAGAATACACTGATGCTAGATTACTGGATCCGCTCATGGATAACAGCTCACCCACAAATGCGTTCTAGGATTGGGAATAGTGACTGTCAAAAAGGTTCCAACAACAACCAGCTTCAAACTTGAAAATAGATCTGAAATATCTGATTACCTGTTGGGATTAGATCGGGCACCAGATCTTGTTGGCTGTTCATTAATTTTCATGACATTGAGAATAGTATTAGCTGCGCTAGTAGATTCACCGCTTGCAGGCTCTTTCCTTATCACTGCAATTAAAGAAATAGGAGGATAATTCAAGTTTGAGATTACGGCAAGTAACTGGTTGTAGCTATAGCGTTGATCTTGTGCGCTGAGGCACAAATGACAAACACAGCTAAGAAGAGTGTAACTTACATTCACAACCAGTTTTGTCTATTTGGTTCGGTTCAGTTCCGATCCAAGACATTTACTCCAAAATTGATTACGATTCAGTTCTCAGTGCAGTAATTCGGCACGGTTTTCAATTTGATATTGGTTCAAAGCCCTGATTCAGCATGACACCGCTCTACAAAGATAGAGCAGAACCATTTTGAACATCAGGTTCTGACAAGTAGCAGTGTATGCTACCAAACTGCATCGGTAAGCAATTTAATGGCAACTAATCAAAACTGCGCTAATCAACTGCTCAACAATGCGTTTTGATGAAGTTCAAAGGCAGGCACAACTACTTGTCAAAACATGATAGGTACTCGAAATGGTTCTGTTCTAGTACCGAATGAATTTGGAAACTTATTGCACAATATTCTGCAGCCTTTGAAAGTGAGTCAGTGAGCTCCTGCAGTTACAATCACAATCATTAGGTGAAATATGACTAACTGAGAGGTATAGTCGAAATAACAGTGTAAGTAATAGGGGAGCAGCAAACAGCTCCCAGCGTGCCATAGTAAATTTCAACGGTTCCATGAATCCATAGTTAATCTTCAAACTTTCATGATGATAAGGTGCCACTGATATCATCAATTGTTTAAATTCACCGGGTTAATTGAGAGAGTTGGTTGACATTTAATGTATAAGTGAGGGAGGCAATTACCAGTGCCAGCAGGTCGTTCATCTCTCCAGATTGCTGATTCTTTCTTGTTGTGCCTTTTTTCTTTCAATTGCTCTCTTTTAGCTTTGCCACTAAAAGGTACTTTTCTTCTGCCTTGCGGCATTTTTAATCACTGAATTATCCACTGAAATTAATAAGACTGGAAAATATCACACAAAGAGCGAGTTTCTTCACCATGTATCAAACGATTAATTATTATTGAGTAACTGACATTTTCAAAGGAACTACGTGCAAAACAAAAACCACGTTCTCTGAAATTCTGTTATGGAACCATCTAGAACTTTCAGGTTAACTGCACCTTCACGGTTGCCAAGTCTACCTATTTTACTAAAATAAATATAAACTCAAAATAGGAAATAATCCACACCTCACAGTGCAAATTTCGTATGAAACATGGGAATTTACGAAGAGTAAAGGAATTTAGGTCGGAGGTTAACATATCTTACCTTGGCACACCACAGATTTTCAAGCCATGACCGGAATTTATCGCAAAAATGCGCGACTATCGTTTGGAAATTATCATGACAAATTGCACTGTGTGGCAACAGCACTTTAATGCAGTCAAATCTACCAAGCTGCAAACAACACGAAGTTAAAATGCACCATAAGATTGATTAAGGAAACTAGAAATCCTTCGACAAAAAAGGGTTTCAGCAGGCATAACATTTCAGATGTAATTTAAATAAAATCTGAACGGAAACTACGACACTGAAAAAGCTTATTTTCCTCTAGAACTTGATGTCTCCGTTTGAAACTGGAACAATTCGTTGGTATGAATGAAGATTGTCTGCCCGGGATTTTATAAACATACAGACCAAAATTGCATCATCCTTATCACGCCCCGCCTAAAGGCTGAAGGAAGGAGGCCAGGGGACGATCACACTCTCCCGCTGACCAAAAATATGGGACAGTTGCAAGGATCTAAAATTGTGCTTTCTTTTAAGATAGTGAAACGATTCGGTGAGCTGAGAACAAGGTTCCTGAGGTTCTTGCGTAAGTGTCCTGTTTCGCAGATACACACATATGCGTCACAACTTGAAATTTCCATTTAAAATGATGCAGAGGTGTCCCACTTCCCTGGCTTACTGACAATTACTGGCTTCAATCCTTTGGACTACTGATAGCTTTTCCTCTCCAAATCCGATGATTTGACCACTACCCCACCAAGGAGGGGGGATGGGGGTCAGGGGAGGTGGGGAAGATGGAATCCCTCAAGGCTTTAGGATGGTGCAGTTGTGGCCCACAAACTGTTTGACCCCCACACCAGTGGTGTAGCGTGCAATTCGGCAACGTTTCAGTTCGTCCATTTGAACCCATGAAAAAGATCGAACTACTAGGTGTTCGGTGAACACCTTCGCATTTAACCTTTAAATGGTTTTAAATGGAAACAGTACAGCGTTGCCAAATTGCACGCTATACCACTGCCCCACACCCCTCCACCGGGGCCGAATGCAATTGGAATACCACCCCCCCCCCCATGCTAAAGGGGGTTTCGGGCCCTCCCACAGGAAATGTTTTGACGATTTGACTTTCCAAATCCCTATAACGGGGGCTCTGTGGGGTCAAGTCTTTTCTCCGAAAAATCGTTTCAAGCCCAAGACTCATCTTTTTCTGAGAGCACAGAATTGAAAAATGAAAGTTGATCAAACACACCCAACCAGAGACTCATTTGTTCAAGGTATATGGAAGAACAGGTATGGACAGGAGGCGGAGCTAATATTTGAGCATGCATATGTGTGAGTACTGTGTGAGCTTAGGCGACAGCTGCGACACACATAGAGATCTACGCCATCACCGAGAACTAAGTCGCTCAAAATCCATTAAGCTCCGCCTCCTGCCAATACCTGTTCCTCCATCTACCTTGGAAAGACCTCATCAAAAAACAAATATTGATATAGAATAGAGATTGTTATCTGCTACAATATTAAAATTTAGAATGGCAGCCAGCCGAAGTTTGTCTCATCTCAAAATTGGAAAAAAACATCAGTCGAATAATTTGGTAAATAATTTGGTAAAAATCAAACTGTACCCAATTACTCTGGAACTTCGCTTCATCTCATAAGCTTTCGGAAGAGTATATGGTTGATGGCAACAGTTTTTTTTTTTTTTATATTGTGCCTTAGAAACACCATTTCAAGCCCAGGACTCCGATTTCCTGAGGGCACTAAATTAAAAAGTGCTCAAACATCCCCCAACCACATACTCGTTTGAAAGATCCTAACAAATGACCATGTTTTGACATGGGTTGATGATTTTTTATAAAAATTAATTAACTATTCAATTGTATACAGTAAAGGACAGAAAGAGCCACATTCTTCCTAATACAGAGAACTAAAATTAAAAACTTCAAAAAATTTTAATTTTTCTTTCTCCTTAAAAGAATAAAATAAGGGGAGATATTTTGAAGGGACGTTAATGGAGTCAGGCCCATTTGAGATTAGAGGGTTCAAGTGATTTTAATTTTGCATTGACAGCCATTAGTCTGACAGGGGCGGAAAAAGTGAAGGAGAGAGGTGAAAATGAATACGGAGATAATCATTAAAAAAAGATAATAATTTACTAGCAAAATATAAATTATTTGATAAAAGAACCAAAAACACATATTCGCTTCTTACTTACATCTTACAGGGAAAAGATCTAACACTGCGGTAAAGAAATACTTACAATACACCTAGTAGATCCTGCGACAGGAAAAGTAGTACAATAAATAAATAAATAAGTAAACTTTCACTAACTGTAGCAAATGTTGGCATCAGTCCAGTCAGATTTGGCAAAAAAGAAACTTTACATTAAATTATACTGAAAATTTGGAGCCATTTCCAAAAGAAGGGCCCGTAAAACAAGAGGTGTGCTCTTCGGCTAAAAACCTCAATTTTATCACAATGCAAAATTCTCTGGAAGAGCACATCCATTGTTTTGTGAACCTTTCCTCTAGAGACATCTTCAATTGACGCCATTTGTGAAAAGACAGCCCATTAAACAAACAGGTGTGCTCTTCAGTTAAAACCCTCCATTTGTTTACAATGCAAAATTCTCTGGAAGAGCACACCCATTGTTTTGTGGACCTTTCCTCTAGAGACATCTTCAATTGAGGCCATTTGTGAAAAGACAGCCCATTAAACAAACAGGTGTGCTCTTCAGTTAAAACCCTCCATTTGTTCACAATGCAAAATTCTCTGGAAGAGCACACCCATTGTTTTGTGGACCTTTCCTCTAGAGACATCTTCAATTGAGGCCATTTGTGAAAAGACAGCCCATTAAACAAACAGGTGTGCTCTTCAGTTAAAACCCTCCATTTGTTCACAATGCAAAATTCTCTGGAAGAGCACACCCGTTGTCTTGTGGACCCTTCTTCTTGAAACATTTTCAAAAAGGCTCATAAAACAAGAGGTGCGCTCTTCAGACAAAAGTCTCTATTCAATCACAATGCTGATTATTCAGGAAGAGCATACCCTGCTCAATTGTATCTTTTACGTCAAATCTGGCAGCACTGGGTGGCATGTTAGAAAAGTAAAAAAAATCACTTTAATTTAACAAATTACAGATAGGGATGGTCTGAGAAAGTCTTAAATTGAAGCAAGGTGCTTCATTAGTTGTTGAGTTTTCACAGGGTTGTTTAAAATAAAGCAGTTGATTCCACATTAAAAAAAAAAAATAATTACTTACGCACCTCATCACCTTGAGAATGCCCAGAAATTTAAATAATACTAGATCAATTTTTTTACGCTTAACTAAACGAAAGCAGATCCAGTGTTGACTCGGGCAATTTGGCAACAATGTTTGCCCTCCATTTGAATCTATGTAAAACAATTGATTGTTGGTGAAGTCCTGCTTCACTATCGAATCAATTGACTTAGATAGAATCGAACGGAAGGCAAGCATTGTTGCTAAATTGCACGGGAATTCAATCACTGATTGCGTAGAGATGTAACACCGGGTTGGTAAGGCGAAGAAAAGAGGGAATTTTTGGTGAACAGGAACTTAAAATGATTCAAACCTTTAGAAGGAATGATCAAACCTCAGAAAAAGCACAGTTGACAAAATACAAATTTATAAAAAATTATTTAAGAAATAAAATCAGAAATAATTTTTTAATTAATTTAATTTAACTTTAATTTTTGGAATAACCATTCATTAAGCTATTGTGAGGTATTCGGATGATTTGAGATTATATGGACACATTTATACTAAACAGACCTACTACTAAGTAATTCAATGTTGCCATTTAATCTCTACTTTTTAATTCCCTTAAAAATAATCTGATTGATAAAATTGGTTAGATAATTTTCAGGAACAAGACTTAACATAGAAAAGAAAAGTTCCTGGAAGTTTCGAGAAATTCCTTGCACTAGACCTAATTTTATAATAATATTAAAGTGAAGAGAAAATGACAACGTCTGAAGTCGAGTAAGTCCCTTTAGTATGTATGAGTCTATATATCTTTCCGATGGTCCAATTATTGCTCCATTGTGCTTAAAGCAGCAAGAGCCTCGGCCAATCTGGTTAATTCTCCTTCTGATTGGGTCATTTTTTCTGAGTTGGCTGTTTGAACGCTTTCTGGAACTTTAACTGCGTAATCCGGTACTGACATGGACTGCTTCAATTTTGATATAGTTTGTTCCAGACTTTCTTGTTTTTTCTTTAATTTTTCAACCTCTTTTGAAACATCAATTAGACCCTGGAAACACAGAGGATAAGAATAAAACAAATAATTATTAATTGCAACTTAATTTATTAACCCTTTGTGAGTCAAACTTTTTTTGTCGAATGTCTGATAGCGGACAGCAGTGGCGTAGCCAGGAATATTTCTGGGGGGGGGGGGTCCCCGAGGTTCAAAAATTGTCAAGGGGGGGGGGTCCAAAGATACTAATTTGGTAAAATTACCTTTTTTTAGGGCAAATTTTGATGTCAAGGGTCAGGCAAATCCGAGTCAATCGAATTTATAAACGAATAATTCTACGATGGGGCTCTTGCAAACTTTTGCTACAGGGGATTGAAGAGTTGATTTTTGCATAAAAACCTATTAAAATGACGATGAGTACACTAAAAAATCACAAAATTTACTCTCAGAATCGGGCTTAATGGTGGAGAGATGCAGGTATCATGGGAGATTCCTATCTAAATTGAGATATCTCTCTGTGTTTCTGAAGAGAAAGTGACAAATTAGACAGGAATCTCCCATGATATCTGCATTGAACCGCCATTACAATCTTGCCGTTACAGCAGTTTTGTGAGTTTATTACTGAATTTTCAACTTTTTTAGCGTGATTTTTGCAGGTCTCTACAACAAATTGGACTATTTATTTGCTTGTAGCAAAAGTTTGCAAGAGCCCCATTGAACAATATCTTTCGTGTGTTTTCCTTTTTTCAGCTCAGGTAGCAAACCAAATTTTCAATGTTGCCGGATTCATTTCATTATTTCTCATTCATTGGTTGCCTGACACTGTAAAGCTCCTTAAATTTTGTAATTTTAAAAAAATAAGCAACATCCCCCTCCAGATTTGTGTGGATTTAAACTACACATAGATTGCTACATTGAGCTCAGTCAATCCTAGTAAAGAAAAAACAAGAGTAGAGCAATAAAACAAACCTTCAAAGACAAGTGAATCTCGCATTTATCAGAAATGGTGAGTATCGCACATCCAGGAGGCGGAGATTGGGCCGTTTCCAACTGATTGCATAAAGCTAATTTTTGAATGACAGTAGAAAATTTGGCTACAGTGTCTTTGACACTATCAGAAGTGCATACTGCAAAAGCTGCAAAATAAAAAAGGGAATAGAAATAAGACTGAATAAGGGCATCAAATTAAGAGAGAGGAAAACTAAAATTGAACTGTTTAGAATTTTTCCTTCACCAGAAAGATTCATAGACAGCTTTTGCAACCGGTAACCATGCTATGAGCCATTTATTCCATTGAAAAAAAACTATATTCTACTATGTAGTATATACTGCTATACTATTTAACTATGGTTGCCATAGTAACAGTCATAGTAACAAGTCTTACAATTCTAAATCAATAGCGTTTTGTAGGCAGTCTTTACTATCCGTTTAACTTAAAAGTAAATGATCTGCCTTTTGCCAAATTAAAATATCTGAAAAAATCAGAGCTGCCGTTTTCCGTATAATTACTGACATTTTTCAATTCACCGATGATTCCACCGGTTGAAAAAAGATTACACAGTTCAGTTCAGTGTATGAATATAATGCATGAACATACTCTCATCTGTAATCTTTTCACGACCAGTGGAGTCGTCGACGACTTTAAAAAACTTGCGGATATTTTAATACTTTAACGGCGATTGCACCGATTGAGAAAAGATTACAGATCAGAGTATTTTCGTGCGGTACAGTGATACACTGAACTGAACTATGTCATATTTTCTCAACCGGAGAAATCATCATTGAATTGAAAAATGCCATTTATTATACGCAAAACAGTAGCTCTGGAAAGTATTGCCTGGAATCATAATAAGGCTCTATTGAAATAGTCTTCTACAACGATGTCTGAGAAATAGTATAATCTTTCAATTTTAGTCACAACTTTATTACTTATGGACTAAGAATCTCCAAATATTAGAGTCGGATACGAAAGAAAATTCTAGATTTAGGTACTGTATGAGAACAAAATGTTTACCATCGACTTTAGCAGATTTTGCAAGGTTGTAGTCCGAGCGAGCTGATCGAATACTGTGAACAATCTTCTGCATGAACTCAACTTCTTCCTCCAACTGAACATTACGCCAATTGTACTCCTCCTGCATTAAACAATCAAAAATGAACATAAAAACTATGAGACTCCCCACTTTTGTTGCACTATGATCAGCAAAAGAAAGTAACTACGTTGAAAGTTTCATTATTTTAAATCTTAATGACCTTTATACAATTTTGTGGCTTCCAAGTGTTGAATGACTAAGCTGCATGCCCCAGTTAAAGTCTGTCATGAAAAGTCCAAAATTCTATTGAAAACAATGGAAAAATTTATCTATAAATATTTTGACCAGAGAACTTTCAATTGCAAGTCAACAAAATTGACAATTCGACAAAACCCGCACAACACGTAGCCCCAACCTGGCTCGGTCTTGAGAGGACAAAAGACAAGAAAGATAAGAGAGCATTAATCGTCAACGCAGGGTTTATGGCTCTTCCTGTACATTTAAAAAAAGGTAAAATACAACAAGATAAGTAGAAAGTGCCCTAGTTCTTGAATTACAAAAAATAACGAAGTTGCTAATTTGATTAAGTTTCTGAAGTCACTAAAGTTGGAAAAACTAGGCGTACTTTATCTTACAAATGATATTAAGCTTAATCCTTGATAATTGTTTTAAATTCTAAATTATTCTCGTTACATAAATCCTATCAAAAACCTTTCCAGGTGCAAGCAGACGGCATCAGGTAATTATGTCTGTCACAAAAAGCCGTTCCAATGCATCCACTCGACGATATGATATGATGGGAACGGCAAGTCTCCTCCAAGTGGGCATCCAGCAGGGCAAATGTTAATCATTTTTCAAAATCAACACTATCCATCTGCGGCGAATTTAGTGAAGGAAAAACTTTGAGGGATGTATTTCTTTATTTTTTATTTTCAAACGCAAAAACTTCCCGCGGTTCATCGCCTTAAAAAAGAAAAAAATCAATTATTATTATTGAAAAAAAAATAATAATTGATTTTTTTCTTTTTTAAGGCGATGAACGGCGGGAAGTTTTTGCGTTTGAAAATAAAAAATAAAGAAATACATCCCTCAAAGTTTTTCCTTCACTAAATTCGCCGCAGATGGATAGTGTTGATTTTGAAAAATGATTAACATTTGCCCTGCTGGATGCCCACTTGGAGGAGACTTGCCGTTCCCATCATATCATATCGTTGAGTGGATGCATTGGAACGGCTTTTTGTGACAGACATAATTACCTGATGCCGTCTGCTTGCACCTGGAAAGGTTTTTGATGGGATATACTCTGGTTTTAGCTTGTAATATTCCAGTTTCTCATTCCACAAATAAGAGCAACAGTTGTTATCCATCAGCTGACTAGCCAGCAGTTATGAATAGTTTCCGGACAACTTTCACATAGACTCTCGAGTGCTTATTTTACGATAGGGACCACAGTCTCATTTCCCTTTTTTTCCCCTGATCCATATGCTAACCTACAGTTCCGTTTCCACTGGCTAGTCCGCCGCTGGCCGATGCGCCTCAGGCTGGTCCGCCGCTGGCCGACCCGCCACTGGCTAGTCCGCCGCTGGCCGATCCGCCACTGGCTAGTCCGCCGCTGGCCGATCCGCCACTAGCTAGTCCGCCGCTGGCCGATCCGCCACTGGCCGATGCGCCTCAGGCTGGTCCGCCGCTGGCCGACCCGCCACTGGCTAGTCCGCCGCTGGCCGATCCGCCACTAGCCGGTCCGCCACTGGCTAGTCCGCCGCTGGCTAGTCCGCCGCTGGCCGATCCGCCACTAGCTAGTCCGCCGCTGGCCGATCCGCCACTGGCCGGTCCGCCACTGGCTAGTCCGCCGCTGGCCGATCCGCCACTTGCAGGTCCGCCGCTGGCCGGTCCGCCGCGCCGCTGGCCGGTCCGCCGCTGGCCGATCCGCCACTTGCAGGTCCGCCGCTGGCCGGTCCGCCGCTGGCCGGTCCGCCGCTGGCCGATCCGCCGCTGGCCAATCCGCCGCTGGCCGATCCGCCACTGGCAGGTCCGCCGCTGGCCGATCCGCCACTTGCAGGTCCGCCGCTGGCCGATCCGCCACTGGCTAGTCCGCCGCTGGCCGGTCCGCCACTGGCTACTCCGCCACTGGCCGGTCCGCCACTGGCTAGTCCGCCGCTGGCCGATCCGCCACTGGCCAGTCCGCCGCGGGCCCGGGTCCGCCGCTGGCCGATCCGCCACTGGCCAGTCCGCCGCTGGCCAATCCGCCGCTGGCCGATCCGCCGCTGGCCGATCCGCCACTTGCAGGTCCGCCGCACAGTGTTTCCTCGGCGGAAAAAACCCCTTTTTAACGACCTCTTCAAAACTACCCAAAACTTCACAAAATCCATTCCTGGGGGTCCAAACTAATAGACGATTGTACGATTTTTTTACAATTTTTGCATTTCTTTTGGTAGAAAAGCTAGATTGTTTCGGCGGAAGTCAGAATTTCTGTTTTTTCGCTAAAAAACTGGAGTAATATCGAAACCTCTGTAAAGAAGCTCTTTTAGGCTTTTTCATTGAAAATTTTCACTCAATGGGTGCGTTATAGTCAACAATTTGACATTCTACCTTTAATATGGGCCAAATTTTATTTTTTCATATCCAAAGGAATGGATTTAAACAGAATAAGCTTAACAAATGACGTTTTCACCCAAATATGGACCTACAACTGAAGCGTCAACGAGCGTCACGGGTCTGTTGACATTTTTCGCAAGCTGAATATATGTACTAACAACCCTGAAAATTTGGTAACCCAAGATTACCCAAGGCGGAAGTTACAGCGAGTTGAATATTATGAAAATAGAATGTTGCGCGGTAGGTAATACACAGCCCCGCAAAAAAACCGGCGCACCAGGCGCGCTGGATCATTCCGCTCGAAAATGCGAAAAAATTACAAAATTTAAAATCGTCATAACTTTTGAACTAAAAGAGCTAAAAATATTTCAAGGCCAAGGTCGGATTCCTCATACTTTCTAATTTTTTCTACATAAGCTCAAATTTTCTTTTGGTCATTTTCCCACCCGTATGAAGAGTTTTTCCAAACCCTTGCGAAAACTGTTTTTTTTGGAGCACATCTCTAAAAAGCTACTCAAACTTCTCACATCTCTTTGGGCAAAAGTAGCATAGATAGACAAAATCTGAGACATGTATCGGATTTCTCAGAGCCACGGCTATCGACCTGGTTACCTCAGTTTTGTCTACAAATTTTTTTTACGGTCGGAAAATGCATTTTTCCGAGACCATGTAAAGACCGCTTCTGAATACACAGATTACACATCCGCTCAAACATGCGAAAAGATGATAAAAGTTTAAATCGTCATAACTTTTGAATTAAAAGAGTAAAAAATATTTCAAACCAGGGTCAGATTCCTCGTACTCTTTAGTTTGTTATGCATAAGCTCAAATTTTCTTTTGGTCATTTTTCTGCCCGTATGAAGAGTTTTTCCAAACCCTCGCGAAAACTGTTTTTTTTTGGAGCACATCTCTAAAAAGTTACCTTAACTTCTCACATCTCTTTGGGCAAATGTAGCATAGATAGACAAAATCTGAAACCTGCATTAGATTCCTTGGAGTCAAGGCTATCGACTTGGTTACCTCAATTTTTTCTAAAAAAAATTGTGCAAGGTCAGAAAATGCACTTTTCCGAGACCATGTAAAGACCGCTTCTGAACATTATTAGAAATATGCTGCAAAAACGCAATTTTCGCGAGCGTTTAGACAAACTCTTCATACGGGCAGAAAAATGACCAAAAGAAAACTTGAGCTTATGCATAACAAACTAGAGAGTACGAGGAATCCGACCCTGGCTTTGAAATATTTTTTACTCTTTTAATTCAAAAGTTATGACGATTTAAACTTTTATCATCTTTTCGCATGTTTGAGCGGATGTGTAATCTGTGTATTCAGAAGCGGTCTTTACATGGTCTCGGAAAAATGCATTTTCCGACCGTAAAAAAAATTTGTAGAAAAAATTGAGGTAACCAGGTCGATAGCCGTGACTCTGAGAAATCCGATACATGTCTCAGATTTTGTCTGTCTATGCTACTTTTGCCCAAATAGATGTGAGAAGTTTGAGTAATTTTTTAGAGGTGTGCATGCTCCAAAAAAACAGTTTTCGCGAGGGTTTGGAAAAGCTCTTCATACGGGTGGGAAAATAACCAAAAGAAAATTTGCGCTTTTGTATAACAAACTAGAGAGCACGAGAAATCCAAACCTGGCCTTGAAATATTTTTAGCTCTTTTAATTCAAAAGTTATGACGATTTTAAATTTTGTCATTTTCTCGCATTTTCGAGCGGAATGATCCAGCGCGCCAGGTGCGTCGGTTTTTTGCGGCGCCTGGTGGGGGGGGGGGCTGACGTTCCAAAGGGTTGGTGACAGGTGTACCAGGTAATTTTATGGTAATAGTAAGACCTTTCGTTCACGTTTTCAAGCAGTTTTATTCAAATCTAAAGCAAAATCTAGGTCCGATGAGGTTTTTTTTCCCCTTCTCCATAAGAGGGGAAACACTGTGCGCCGCTGGCCGATCCGCCACTGGCTAGTCCGCCGCTGGCCGATCCGCCACTGGCCGGTCCGCCGCTGGCCGGTCCGCCGCTGGCCGGTCCACCACTGGCCGGTCCGCCGCTGGCCGATTCGTCACTGGCTAGTCCGCCGCTGGCCGATCCGCCACTGGCTAGTCCGCCACTGGCCGGTCCGCCACTGGCTAGTCCGCCGCTGACCGATCCGCCACTAGCTAGTCCGCCGCTGGCCGGTCCGCCACTGGATAGTCCGCCGCTGGCCGATCCGCCACTAGCTAGTCCGCCGCTGGCCAATCCGCCACTGGCAGGTCCGCCGTTGGCCGATCCACCACTGGCCGATCCGCCGCTGGCCAATCCGCCACTGGCTAGTCCGCCACTGGCCGGTCCGCCGCTGGCCGATCGGCCACTGGCAGGTCCGCCGCTGGCCGATCCGCCACTGGCCGATCCGCCGCTGGCCGATCCACCACTGGCCGATCCGCCACTGGCCAGTCCGCCGCTGGCCGATCCGCCACTGGCCGGTCCGCCACTGGCTAGTCCGCCGCTGGCCGATCCGCCACTAGCTAGTCCGCCGCTGGCCGATCCGCCACTGGCTAGTCCGCCGCTGGCCGATCCGCCACTGGCAGGTCCGCCGCTGGCCGATCCGCCACTGGCTAGTCCGCCACTGGCTAGTCCGCCACTGGCTAGTCCGCCACTGGCTAGTCCGCCACTGGCTAGTCCGCCACTGGCTAGTCCGCCACTGGCCGGTCCGCCGCTGGCCGATCCGCCACTTGCAGGTCCGCCGCTGGCCGATCCGCCACTGGCTAGTCCGCCGCTGGCCGATCCGCCACTGGCAGGTCCGCCGCTGGCCGATCCACCACTGGCCGATCTGCCACTGGCCGATCCGCCACTGGCTAGTCCGCCACGGGCCGGTCCGCCGCTGGCCGATCCGCCACTTGCAGGTCCGCCGCTGGCCGATCCGCCACTGGCTAGTCCGCCGCTGGCCGATCCGCCACTGGCTAGTCCGCCGCTGGCCGATCCGCCACTGGCAGGTCCCCCGCTGGCCGATCCGCCACTGGCTAGTCCGCCACTGGCTAGTCCGCCACTGGCTAGTCCGCCACTGGCTAGTCCGCCACGGGCTAGTCCGCCACTGGCCGGTCCGCCGCTGGCCGATCCGCCACTTGCAGGCCCGCCGCTGGCCGATCCGCCACTGGCTAGTCCGCCGCTGGCCGATCCGCCACTGGCAGGTCCGCCGCTGGCCGATCCACCACTGGCCGATCTGCCACTGGCCGATCCGCCACTGGCTAGTCCGCCACTGGCCGGTCCGCCGCTGGCCGATCCGCCACTTGCAGGTCCGCCGCTGGCCGATCCGCCACTGGCTAGTCCGCCGCTGGCCGATCCGCCACTTTCCAGTCCGCCGCTGGCCAATCCGCCGCTAGCCGATCCGCCGCTGGCCGATCCGCCACTGGCAGGTCCGCCGCTGGCCGGTCCGCCGCACTATGTTCGATTTGGCCGAATTAGCTGGACATAAATCAAAAATTTGAAGTTTGGAAAAATCGAGATTTGGCAACACAGGATGATACATTACACTTTAGAGAGTGTGCCTTTAAAATCTTTCAATCCTAAGATCACTGATAAGCAAGTGACAAGCATCTTTTATGCAGCGCGCAAGCTCCGTCTTCTGAGGTAGGTTCAATCCGTGTTTTAAAACTGTAAACACTGCATGATTGTGACACTGTGGTGAAAAGTGGCTATTTTTTTAACATTCAATGAAGATGATCCCTCGTTTATGAAGGTAAGTGATGTACTTATTCATGGCTATATTTTAAAAAAAAAACGATTTTTTAGATGTTATAAGTTTTTTTAAAAAAAATGCTATAATTTTGCTGAAAATGTGCAAGTTTTCACAAATAAATGTCCCATAAGTCTCGTGTCGCGTTGAGTCGCGTTCTAATTGTCCCAAAAATAGTGTTCCCTAACCTCTCAGTCATCGATTCTTGCATATATCAGCTGCTAGTTTCTGCTAGCCTGCGAGTAATCAATTTTTTCGATTTCAAAATTGTTCTACGAAATACCAATTTTGTGCAAAAAAAGGCGAAGTCAGCGATTTAGCCATCATATATTTTCGCTTCTTCTCAAAAATGAAACACTTCGATCAATGATCGATGAAATATTTAAATTTTTCCCCCATATGTATCGATTAATTTACAAACTTTAAATGAGGAAAATCCATTGTTGCCAAAATTTCTATACAAATTAAACCTTTTTTCCAGTGTCGAAGCGTGCAATTTGGCAACGTTGCATTTTGCCATTTAAAACCCCCGTAGATGGTCGAATGTGAAGGTGTTCACCGAAAAAAACCCAAGAGCTCGATCTTTCTGGCTAAATCGCTGACTTCGCCTTTTTTTTCACAAAAATTGGGATTTCGTAGAACAATTTGAAATCGAAAAAAATTGATTACTCGCAGGCTAGCAGAAACTAGCAGCTGATATATGCAAGAATCGATGACTGAGAGGTTAGGGAACACTATTTTGGCACAATTAGAACGTGACTCAACGTGACACGAGACTTATGAGCACATTTATTTATGAAAACTTGCAAATTTTCTGTAAAATTATAGCATTTTTTCAAAAAAACTTATCACATCTAAAAAACCGTTTTTTTTTAAGTATAGCCATGAAAAAGTACGTCACTTACCTTCATAAACGAGGGATCATCTTCATTGAATGTTAAATAATTAGCCACTTATCACCACAGTGTAACAATCATGCAGTGTTTACAGTTTTAAACACACGGATTGAACCTACCTCGGAAGACGGAGCTTGCGCGCTGCATAATAGATGCTTGTCACTCGCTTATCAGTGATCTTAGGATTAAAATATTTTAAAGGCTGCGTACTCCGTAGATTAAGTCTCATTCTAGAGGTGGTTTCAGAAGTGTAGGCGCACCCAGACCAATAATCTTTGGAATTTTTCGACATTATTTCTCTTGCTTCAAAATGAAAATGAATTTGAGCGTTGGCTTTTCATTGAGGAACACTTTAAAATTAAAAGTTCAAAGTCGAAGACAAGTTTTGATTAGTTTTGAAGAAATGAAAATTTAAAAGTAGCCAAAGATTATGGTCTAGGTGCGCCAACACTTCTGAAAGGTGCTCTATGAAACTATCAGTTCATGAGAAACATAATCGATAACGCTGCAATCGCCTTTCAAAACTCCTAAAAAATTGGAAAAGTTCTAATGAGCGAGCGCGACGGTTTCTAAAGGCGTCTCCTGCAAAATTTCAAAAGTGCTACTTGACCCCTTTTTGCTAAACAGCGTCGATATTTTTTTATTTGTTTACACCATTCATATGCCTTGTTTCACTTTTATTCAGTACGAGTGATTGAAAAGAAAAAGAAAAGAAAAAACCGGGGGGGGGGGGGGAAATCCATTCAATTAGGATGGAACGCCAGACAAAGTTATAACCCCCCCCCCCCCCCACATCATTTTTGTCCCATACTCATCTTTCACGCATTTCTGCAGACTAGAAAGACTACTTGAGATAAAAACTTGACTTGTTGAACCGCTGGGGGTGGTAATAATCGTCTTTGAAAGTGAAATTTTTGAAAATAGTTACATTATTAGAGATATTTTAGAATCCGCCATTTTGGATGGAAGAATTTTGAAAAATTAAGATCATTTTCAGAATCCTTGACCCAAAAAACACAGGGATACATAGTTTTGGGCATTTTTCCCGATAAATGGATTTATGTCTAGCTAATTCGGCCAAATCGAACATAGTGCGCCGCTGGCCGGTCCGCCGCTGGCCGGTCCGCCGCTGGCCGATTCGCCACTGGCTAGTCCGCCGCTGGCCGATCCGCCACTGGCCGATCCGCCACTGGCCGGTCCGCCACTGGCTAGTCCGCCACTGGCCGGTCCGCCACTGGCTAGTCCGCCGCTGACCGATCCGCCACTAGCTAGTCCGCCGCTGGCCGATCCGCCTATGGCCGGTCCGCCACTGGATAGTCCGCCGCTGGCCGATCCGCCACTAGCTAGTCCGCCGCTGGCCGATCCGCCACTGGCAGGTCCGCCGTTGGCCGATCCACCACTGGCCGATCCGCCGCTGGCCGATCAGCCACTGGCTAGTCCGCCACTGGCCGGTCCGCCGCTGGCCGATCCGCCACTTGCAGGTCCGCCGCTGGCCGATCCGCCACTGGCAGGTCCGCCGCTGGCCGATCCGCCACTGGCCGATCCGCCGCTGGCCGATCCGCCACTGGCCGATCCGCCGCTGGCCGATCCGCCACTGGCCGATCCGCCGCCGGCCGATCCGCCGCTGGCCGATCCGCCACTGGCTAGTCCGCCGCTGGCCGATCCGCCACCGGCCGGTCCGCCACTGGCTAGTCCGCCGCTGACCGATCCGCCACTAGCTAGTCCGCCGCTGGCCGATCCGCCACTGGCCGGTCCGCCACTGGATAGTCCGCCGCTGGCCGATCCGCCACTAGCTAGTCCGCCGCTGGCCGATCCGCCACTGGCAGGTCCGCCGTTGGCCGATCCACCACTGGCCGATCCGCCGCTGGCCGATCCGCCGCTGGCCGATCAGCCACTGGCTAGTCCGCCACTGGCCGGTCCGCCGCTGGCCGATCCGCCACTTGCAGGTCCGCCGCTGGCCGATCCGCCACTGGCAGGTCCGCCGCTGGCCGATCCGCCACTGGCCGATCCGCCGCTGGCCGATCCACCACTGGCCGATCCGCCGCTGGCCGATCCGCCACTGGCTAGTCCGCCGCCGGCCGATCCGCCGCTGGCCGATCCGCCACTTGTAGGTCCGCCGCTGGCCGATCCGCCACTGGCTAGTCCGCCGCTGGCCGATCCGCCACTGGCAGGTCCGCCGCTGGCCGATCCGCCACTGGCAGGTCCGCCGCTGGCCGATCCACCACTGGCCGATCCGCCACTGGCCGGTCCGCCACTGGCCGGTCCGCCACTGGCCGGTCCGCCGCTGGCCGATCCACCACTGGCCGATCCGCCACTGGCTAGTCCGCCGCCGGCCGATCCGCCGCTGGCCGATCCGCCACTGGCTAGTCCGCCGCTGGCCGATCCGCCACTAGCTAGTCCGCCGCTGGCCGATCCGCCACTGGCTAGTCCGCCGCTGGCCGATCCGCCACTGGCAGGTCCGCCGCTGGCCGATCCACCACTGGCCGATCTGCCACTGGCGGATCCGCCGCTGGCCGATCCGCCACTTGTAGGTCCGCCGCTGGCCGATCCGCCACTGGCTAGTCCGCCGCTGGCCGATCCGCCACTGGCAGGTCCGCCGCTGGCCGATCCGCCACTGGCAGGTCCGCCGATGGCCGATCCACCACTGGCCGATCCGCCACTGGCCGGTCCGCCACTGGCCGGTCCGCCACTGGCCGGTCCGCCGCTGGCCGATCCACCACTGGCCGATCCGCCGCTGGCCGATCCGCCACTGGCTAGTCCGCCGCCGGCCGATCCGCCGCTGGCCGATCCGCCACTGGCTAGTCCGCCACTGGCAGGTCCGCCGCTGGCCGATCCACCACTGGCCGATCCGCCGCTGGCCGATCCGTCACTGGCTAGTCCGCCGCTGGCCGATCCGCCACCGGCCGGTCCGCCGCTGGCCGATCCGCCGCTGGCCGGTCCGCCACTGGCCGGTCCGCCACTGGCTAGTCCGCCGCTGGCCGGTCCGCCACTGACTAGTCCGCCGCTGGCCGATCCGCCACTGGCAGGTCCGCCGCTAGCCGATCCTCCACTGGCTATAATCCGCCGCAGGCCGATCCGCCATTGGCAGGTCCGCCGCTAGCCGATCCTCCACTGGCTATTCCGCCGCTGGCTAATCCGTCTCTGGCCGGTCCGCCGCTGTTCGGTCCGCCACTGGCTAGGTACTCTGTCGCTGGCAGATCCGCCATAGCTTAATTCTGTAACTTCAGGAAAATAATGTTGCTGTCACTACCAGTTCTCATCAAATAAACACATCAGTTGTAAACTCTACAAGTACACAGCAGAGAACAGAGAACCGCCGCTGGCCGATCCGCCGCTGGCCGGTCCGCCACTGGCCGGTCCGCCACTGGCTAGTCCGCCGCTGGCCGGTCCGCCACTGACTAGTCCGCCGCTGGCCGATCCGCCCAGGGGCGCCATTTCAGATTTTCCTTGGGGGGGGGGGGGGGGGGGGGGGGCAAGAAAATTTGGATGACCTTTTTTTTTTTTTTTTTTTTTTTTTTTTGGCCGTGCATCTTGAAAAAATCTCTGTGACTTGAATGGGGGGGGGGGGGGGTGGGGCTCCATAAATTTGGATGACCTCTTCTTTTTTTTTTTTGCCGCGCATCTTCAAAAAATCTCTCTGACATGATTTTTTGGGCACATTGAAAATCCTTGGGGGGGGGGGGCGGGGGCGATTGCCCCCCCTGCCCTCCCCCAAATGGCGCCCCTGGATCCGCCACTGACTAGTCCGCCGCTGGCCGATCCGCCACTGGCAGGTCCGCCGCTGGCCGATCCGCCACTGGCAGGTCCGCCGCTGGCCGATCCACCACTGGCCGATCCGCCGCTGGCCGATCCGCCACTGGCAGGTCCGCCGCTGGCCGATCCGCCACTGGCTAGTCTGCCGCTGGCCGATCCGCCACTGGCTAGTCCGCCGCTGGCCGATCCGCCACTGACTAGTCCGCCGCTGGCCGATCCGCCACTGGCAGGTCCGCCGCTGGCCGATCCGCCACTGGCAGGTCCGCCGCTGGCCGATCCGCCACTGGCAGGTCTGCCGCTGGCCGATCCGCCACTGGCAGGTCCGCCGCTAGCCGATCCTCCACTGGCTATAATCCGCCGCAGGCCGATCCGCCATTGGCAGGTCCGCCGCTAGCCGATCCTCCACTGGCTATTCCGCCGCTGGCTAATCCGTCTCTGGCCGGTCCGCCGCTGTTCGGTCCGCCACTGGCTAGGTACTCTGTCGCTGGCAGATCCGCCATAGCTTAATTCTGTAACTTCAGGAAAATAATGTTGCTGTCACTACCAGTTCTCATCAAATAAACACATCAGTTGTAAACTCTACAAGTACACAGCAGAGAACTTTTGTCACTACTTGCTTATGAATAATTATACTAAAATCACAGAATAATACATTGTATAATTCTGTGCTAAAATCACTAAGGTGTTGTAAACACATCAGAAACTACTCTCCCTCCAGTGATCAACAGTATTACGGTACTCAGCTATTGCATTTGCAAGCAATGAAGTGGAAAATGAAGCTCCGCGGTTATGCCCAAATTCGAATACTTTCAGCTTCAGAGCTAGAATAGTTAATGAATGTGCAAAAGTACCTAACTGTGAGAGCAAACCAACCTTTACTATACGCGTGCATACAACAAATTAGAAGCACACAAAAGAAATAACTACAAAAGATTTTTGGTACATTTATTTAAGAAGAAGAACTGAGGAGGACAAATTGCGTAATTCACGGCCTCCGTTGTAATTGAAACAATAATAATCACTTGTATCACTCATGTATTTGTAACGAGTTTATTTCAAAAGTGGCAAAGCAGGGAGAAATGTTTTTGTTTTGATATGATGTGCAGTTGTGGTTGACTGACGATGAAGCGTCGATTCTCGCGGCGATCTCAAATACTAAAAGCATGATCTAACTACACAGGTCAGTCAATGCGCACATCCTCCACTGCCTCTCCGTCTGCCTGGCTGTATCACCGGGTAGAGTGAGGAAGGGGATGACGTATAGCTGGCGCAGCTGAAGCGCGGGCGTTCAAATCTACATGCTTTCATATGGGGAAAAGACCATTTTTCAAGTGCGAATTATAAACAATTTACGACAGTAAAACTTGGTTTTTATTTATGATAGACCACGAGGAAGGTTTCAAGCTTCGAGAAAACCAGTCTGACCATACTTCAATTTCTTATTCCTGTATTTTCAGGCGGTTAGTAAAAATCCCTCTCATGGAGAAGATAGGTTATGTAATATTCAATGCATTCTACCCACTTTTCTAAAACTGCCCGAAAATAGAAAAAGCAAATTTGCGTACGATCGCATTGGTTTTCTCAAAGCTTGAAACCTTCCTCGTTACTTCTTATTGATAAAAACTAAGTTTTACTGTCGTAAATTGTTTATAATTCGCACTTGAAAAAGGGTATTTTCCCTATAAGAAAGCATGTAGATTTAAACGCCCGCTCTTCAGCTGCGCCAGCTATACGTCACGAGCGGAGGTTGCGCAGATCGCACCGAAACTTGTCTACCGGATTGACTGACCTGTGTAGTTAGATCATGACTAAAAGGCAGTAGCCAATAGACTGTTTTAGTAGAGCGATATATCGTATCGATTGCCGTCCGAGGGCCTCTGGTTCCAAACAAACTCTGGTTCAATGTAATTTCCCCATAAGCGAACTTTTGAACGGAAATTTAGGGTAATAAATCAAACAATTAATGCGACCTTTTTGCGATTATGAATTCTACGTCCTCGAAAATGCTTATAATTGCCTGGTTCCACCCGTAAAACTGCCGGAATCAACAAGATATTACAGATTAAACGATGCGTTTGGAGGTTGGAATCACCCAAATGTTATTGTTGTTGTTGTGGAATTTGGCGGGATTTCGGGCGATTCTAACCTACAAATGCAACATTTAATCTGTAATATCTTATTGATTTCGGCAGTTTTAGTCAAGGAACCAGGCATACTCAAGCATTTTCGAGGACGTAGAATTCATAATCGCAAAAAGGTCGCATTAATTGTTTGATTTAATACCCTAAATTTCCGTTCAAAAGTTCGCTTATGGGGAAATTACATTGAACCAGAGTTTGTTTGGAACCAGAGGCCCTCGGACGGCAATCGATACGATATATCGCTCTACTAAAACAGTCTATGAGAGTAGAGTTGGCGCGTAGTTTGAAATGGCCGTTATAATGAGAAATTTAGTTTTTTTTATCATTTCTCAATAAATATCAGTCGGATTGCGTTCAAACAAAAAAAGGCACGAGCACAGAACACGCTGATTAAAATAAGACCAAGTTTGATGAGTTTGGTTCCGTAGTTTTTTCGCTACAGGATCATATTAAGTCACGGTTTTTGGGAATGAAATAATTTCTGTAATTATAAGCGTTACGCGCCGCAGACTTGTCAGGTCGTAGAGAGGGTGGTAGTAGGGTGGGGTTACCTGACTTGCCGTCTGCGTCTACCGACGCTTATGATTCGTTAACTGTTCTCGCAGAAGATTGTAAACAATCTGCGACACAGTGGCAAGTCTGGTGAGAGAGAGAGCTGTCGTCTCCTTTTGTTTCCATAGAAAACATAAGGAGACGCCGAAATACTAAGGAAGACCACTCAAACCTCGTCTTTTTTCACGGGCTTTCAAACGAGTACATGGTCGGGGGGTGTTGGATCAACTGTTCTTCATCTGTGGCCTTGGAGGCCGTAAGTCGTGTACTCAAATTTCGAGAGAAATCAAACTTTGGCCGGCCGTCAGTCGAATACCGTACCAGACAACGAGTTCTCAACTACATCAAAACTAGTCTTTTTTCACGGGCTTTCAAACGAGTATATGGTCGAGGGGTGTTGGATCAACTGTTTTTCATCTGTGGCCTTAGAGGCCGTGAGTCATGTACTCAAATTTCGAGAGAAACCAAACTTTGGCCGGCCGTCAGTCGAATACCGTACCAGACAATGAGTTCTCAACTACATCAAAACTAGTCTTTTTTCACGGGCTTTCAAACGAGTGTATGGTCGAGGGGTGTTGGATCAACTGTTTTTCATCTGTGGCCTTAGAGGCCGTGAGTCGTGTACTCAAATTTCGAGAGAAACCAAACTTTGGCCGGCCGTCAGTCGAATACCGTACCAGACAACGAGTTCTCAACTACATCAAAACTAGTCTTTTTTCACGGGCTTTCAAACGAGTATATGGTCGAGGGATGTTGGATCAACTGTTTTTCATCTGTGGCCTTAGAGGCCGTGAGTCGTGTACTCAAATTTCGAGAGAAACCAAACTTTGGCCGGCCGTCAGTCGAATACCGTACCAGACAACGAGTTCTCAACTACATCAAAACTAGTCTTTTTTCACGGGCTTTCAAACGAGTATATGGTCGAGGGGTGTTGGATCAACTGTTTTTCATCTGTGGCCTTAGAGGCCGTGAGTCGTGTACTCAAATTTCGAGAGAAACCAAACTTTGGCCGGCCGTCAGTCGAATACCGTACCAGACAACGAGTTCTCATCTACATCAAATCTCGTCGTTTTCCACGGGCTTTCAAACGAGTATATGGTCGAGGGGTGATGGATCAACTGTCCTTTATCTGTGGCCTTGGAGGTCATTAATCGTGTACTCAAATTTCGAGAGAAACCAAACTTTGGCTAGCCATCAGTCAAATACTGTACCAGACAATGAGTTCTCATCTACATCAAAACTGAGACTGAGAACTTCATTCAACAGGAGTTTCAGAAAAAAGGACCAAGGATCTATTTTGTAATTTGCTTTCCTATGGTCCAAAATTCAACAGATTCCTTGATCTGTAAACATAAATCTCTTCTCTATGAGGCGGTCCAACTTGTTATAGATTGTTTTTTACACGATTTTGTTGTATTTTCTCTGTAGCTGCAAATTAAATGAGCAGTAACATTTCCTAGAAAACAGTAAGTTGACTTATCGGTTTTTTTCTCAGCGATGCTGTCAATTAATAATAATTTACGATCAATTACAAAGATACTGTGTAATTATAATAATAATTAGAATAATTAAAAAGAAAATTAACTGCAGAGGAATTCATCAAATGAATAGAGGACTTGCCTTGCAAAAAAGTGTTTAACATTCCTCACAAAAATTCTGCTGTCTATAGCGAGTATGATTTCATTGAGGAACTTTTAAATTTTGCTCATGAGGCTAAAAATGTTGTGCTATGGTAGAATCTGAATGTTTTAGAGGGCTGCAAAAGAATTATTTTTGGACTCTCAGTAAAATACTTGGAGTGAATCTTGGAGCAAACAAATCATAGATAAATGCAAAGAAAAAATATGAATATTATGGTATAAACTTACAGTTTCAGGATAAGATGCAACACAAATACTAAGTGCTGGGTTTGAAAGAGGAAGACGTTGATAAAGCTCTTCAGTTATGTATGGCATGAAGGGTGACAGAAGCCGTAAACCTGTATCAAGACAAAGGAGAAGGGTTTCTTGTGCTGCAGCAATACTGGCCGGAGATCCAGAGGCAAAAACAGGTTTCACAGATTCCTAAAAATAAAAGACAGTTTAGGAGTTGAGCGCAACAAACGCACCAGGTCCGCATTTACCTTTTTGCCAAATAAAATTTACCACCCCCAAGGGAGGAGGGGCGGAATCCCTCCTAGTGAAGAGAAGTCCAAAAGGAGGGACCCCAAAAACTTTGAAAAATTGACCTTAAAAGGCTGAATTTTACTCAACTTTTTGTGAACTCTGAGCCTCATAAAGTGCAGATTTTGATTTTCTAAAATGTGTTATACTGTGTTCGGGATAAGGAATCCGATGGGAAGTCAGGTAAAAACGCACGTTATTGCAACGCAACGGTTCCTCGGCCTATGATTCTTGACTGATGTGCTCGTTCAGGAGACCGGCCTTTCAGGCCCTTTTATTGAAACAGACAATACTGTGAACTGACTGATTATACAGTCCTTTGAACGCCCACTCGAAAATTATACTATTGCGGCATTTATAAATTTTGATTAACCGACTTAAAATTTAAACTCTCCTCGACGTGCACAGAAAAATCATACCTAACGGCGATTAAACGCGTAATTTTTCAAAAATTATGTCCGGCAGGAGTGACAACGGCTGTAACGCATTTTACATTTAGTTTTCTACTCTCTTTTGGTTTGTTTTTGTCTCATTACTCTTTCAATTCCTCTTTATCTCAATTCTCTTTTAGTTCCTTTTTGTCTCATTTCTCTTAGCCTTCTCCTCTTTCCACAGAGAAAGAAATTCTTTCCACTTCTTTACTTTCGCTTTCTTGCTGAAGAAAAAAGAGAGAGAGAGAAAAATAATAATTGCTATGGCGCTCCTCAACTAAAAAAAAAAAAAAATTCTCACCAGATAGACATCGCAGAGATCATAGAGCCAAAGGTTATAACAAGCTGTCGTTATAACATTAAATTCATACTTTACAAATGCTTCATTACAAGTTTGGACAGCGCAGGCTAACCTACTTTTTATCCACTGATCCATGACACCTTCAGATTTCTCTATATTCTGAAATAACAGTAAGAAAAGAGGGTTGCTCAAATGAACAGTCAAAGAATTTTAAAATAAAAATCATGCAACTCCCGTAGCAAGGTCTGCTAGTTAACACCACATATCAGCGACACAAGTGGTTTTGATTTAATCCATAAACTTCTGCCCAGAATTTATTTGAAATTTTTAGGTATTTTTCTCAAAAACAACCATTTTAGAGTTAAAAAATGAAAAAATGCGAAGTTTGATAGTTCAGCAAAATGACACAAGCTGAAAAATCCCACATTTCGGTTTTTGAGTCAAAACGGTCTAATACTGCAATTCGGTGCGAACAAAACACAACGAGTGGGTTATTAACGACCAGATGGGTATCTATGGATTTTAATGCAGGACTAATAGTTTTGACAAGTCTACGAACACTCAAAGGCTGCAAGCTAGGTGACAAAGGAATTCAGTGGATACAAGACAAAAATGTTGCACACAAATCCATATATTAAAAATGTTGAAAGAGAAATCCGTTTCCACTCATAAACAATCATTAACAGTTTACTTCACTCATCCAAAACAATGGGGTTTTTTCAAATAGGAGGTTTTGACTTCGATGAATTTTTGTAATAAACAAGTATATTCTGATTCATAATACTACATGAAAAGATAACAAGATGAAAAGAAAAATGGAACCACTCTGATTCAAAATTTTTTAAAACATTCCTTTCATCAATTGGTGTACAAACAAATAATGCGTTTTTGTAAAAAGCAAACTACAAGGGTTGTTCAGAAGGTGAGTTATGCCCCTGAAAAGCAAAGAAGGTTTCACCTAGACTAGCAAAAGTCTTTAGGGTGATTGGGTAGGTGAATGAATAAATAAAAATAATATTGAATAAAATAAAATTGAAATCAGGAAAGGGGGGAAAAGAAAAAGGTCCAAGCAATTAATACTGGAGGTAGGATTAGAAAGAAATTTTACCATCTATTGAGTCATGACAAAAGATCCGCTAGACTGTTTTTGGTCTGCCGAACTAAATCTTCTTTAAAAAAAAAAAAAAAAAAAAAAACTTGAAGCGCTTCAAGTGGAGGTGTTTCACATGCTCCTCTCAACCATTAGAAAGGATGGCTATGAAAGCATTCTTCGGCCAAAAAAAGAAAGACAAAAAATTGCGCTTTGTCATAAATTTGGCGCGGTGTGTTCTGAGAGGGCAAAATTTCTCGGCACACAATTGATGACTCACTTTCAATTTCAAAAATTTTCGTACTTCAGTTGAATTTTTCTTGAAAGTTCTAAGAATCTGATCGACACAAATGCAGTCAAAACTTTAGTTCTAGGAATGATCTAATCATCTCCTCCCCAAGAATAAGTTAAAATCTATGATTAACCCATTGACATGTGAAGTAATTTTAGCCTTTTAGCTAGAAATACTAATTAATTTAAGGGTAAAACGCTCATGCTAAGTTTTGATGTTATTTTCCATTCCTATCAGTTCTGTAGCTCATTTTTGTGATTTTTTTGACTTGTGAAGAAAATACTAACAAATTTTAGGGTAAAACACCCATTCTCATACTTGATGTTATTTTCAGTTTCCAATCATTTCCCTGCCAATTTTTGAGATTATTTGATTTTTCTTTTAAATTTTTTGAGTTTTTTTATTTTTTTACTTGAGGATTAGATTTATACAGGGCGTTCCACGTAACCTGCTCACTATGGTTTTCTTGAACGGGTGACGATACTGCCACAACCCAAAATTTGGTTTTTGGGGGGTTTTCAGGGGGGCACCCCCTTAATCTCGAGATTTTCAAACAGCAACCCCTATCTTAGGATACCTCATTTGAAAGAGGGTAAAATTCTAAATATTTTGGCTTAAACCGGAAGTCGATATCTTTTTTCGTTTTCGAGATATCGAAGGTCGCAGTTCGATATAGGACCAATTTTCAAAAATTCTTAACTCCTACAAGAACAGTCGTAAAACAAAAAACTGCACATGTAAAATGCTCTACTTGATAAGTACTTTCAAGAAAAAAACGAATTTAAAATCAAATAAACCAGAAGTAGCCTTTTAGGCTCCTTAACAGTTTTGGCGGGAAAACCCTCATTTCTTAAAATTATCTCTCAGGAAACGGAGAACTACAATGTTATAGATTGCCTTGTAACTGGACGAGTGAGATTTGTCTGTGCATATTTGTCTCAGGAGACCGAGGATGAGTCAGAATCGTCTATACATGTCAATGGGTTGGTTGAACATACAATGCAGCGTGATCTGAGATGGCAAAATTTCTTTGTCCAAACAGAAGGTTTCAATGGAGAAAAGAGAGTGATAGAGAATTTCTCATTGCGCCACTGCTCTGAGTAGGAATCTTGATAGTCGCAAAATAGGGAGCAAAGGGAGATCAAGAAATTTGCCTGTCTCTCTTTCTCCCCATTCAAACACTCATGTTAGAAAAGGAAGGTAGATGGGGCTATCACATGACTTTAATGCTTCTCTCTATCCTTTTCTAACTTAGGCGTTCAAATGAGAGGAGAGAGAGAAAGAAAAATTCCTAGATCAGCTGCTCCATAGGTGGACACAGGAATTTGTCACTTTCTCTCTTTCTCTCTCTTTGCCTACTTGAACACACATATTAGAAAAGGATAGCAGAGGGGGCCATCACATGACTTTAATGCTTATCTCTATCCTTTTCTAACTTAGGCGTTCAAATGAGAGGAGAGAGAGAAAGAAAAATTCCTAGATCAGCTGTTCCATAGGCGGACACGGGAATTTGTAGCTCTCTCTCTCTCTCTCTCTCTCTCTTTGCCTATTTGAACACAAATATTAGAAGAGGATAGCAGAGGGGGCCATCACGTGAATTTAGCCTCTATCTCCATCCTTTTTTAATTCCTATATTCAAATAGGAGGAGAGATAGATAGACAAAATCCTATATCTATCAATGGCGTAAGACAGGAGAAAGGGTACAAAGATCAGAACAGCAAAAGACAGTAAGAAACTTACAGAGCAAGTTCTCAACGCAACCTCGTTACGACCACCACCGATAGCGCTCGCACTAAGACCATCAGAAAGAGAAGAGAAAGAAATAGTTTGCAGTAGCGAAGATAAATGCTGATACCATCGAGATAGATGAGGGAATTGAGAGTGATAAATTTCTAAATTACTTAACGATTGATGCAAATCATAATCTGCATCTGATAAAGTATAAAGATTGACATAACTATAAAGCTCAAAATAACTGTTTAAAATAGAGAGCTTCGATTGATTTGACTCGATACACATGGATTTTGAACAGCTTTCAAAAATTGATTCATAGATAGCTTCTTCTTTGAAACTTACATCGGTCTGTGGCTTTTCGTTGAAATACATCAAAGCGAATTTAACAGCGTTCCAAAGTTTATTGCAGAAAAATCGATAACCTTGGACTCGCAAGATATCAAGATTTATGTCTCGTCCTGCAACAACAAAATTTAATTTGATTAGAGCTGGGTTGAATGGATGAAATGAATAAATTTAATAAAAACTACAAGAAACTGATGAACCGTGATCTGTTCTAACATACCAGATTTTAGATGAGATGTTGGTGTTGATATTTGGGCATCATTTGGTGTTCCCGCCTACTTTTTTCCAAACCAATTAAAAGGATAGGGAAAATTCGTTTTGAGTTTGAAAAGCCCTCCAAATCTAATTTGCAATTTAGAATAACAAATCCATTAATATCCTTACAAACCTGCTGTAACAGGAAGTTCGTAATGGCGGTTCAACGCGGGTATCATGAGAGATTCCTGTCTAATTTGTCACTTTTTCTACAGACACACAGAGATTTGTATTAAATTAGATGTCAATTTCCCATGATATATGCGTCTCTCCGCCGTTAAGCCTAACTCTGAGAGTGAACTTTGTGATTTTTTAGAGTAAGTACTCATCGTCATTTTTACAGGTTTTTATGCAAGAAGCAACTCTTCAATCCCCTGTAGCAAAAGTTTGCAAGAGCCCCATTGCGTGGGGTTTTCACTGCACACAAACACTCACCAATCTTCTGCGTGTGGGACCGTAAGGACTTAAAATTATTTGGTCTAAGGGCCGAGCCCTGGCCCTCTCATCACAACCAACCGGCCGCAGCGCATCATTGTGGAGGCAATGAAAATATTTAACAACACTGCAAGCTCCAAGCACCCATTGAATTCAGACCATGCTTATTGTGATAGATGCATACCTAGCGGCTTTAAAATTGTGCAGATTAGGTCAGGATGGCTCTCAGTTGTCCAAATTTAGAGGAAAGAAAACATAGTTTAACCCTTTCAGACCTAAAATTCTATGTATTCAAAAACGGACTTTTAACCAACGTGATTGATCTTAGCGCTGTCTCCTCATCAAAATTGATCCGCATATTGTATTTTTATGCTTTCCATAAGACTATGAGTTATTCCATTGTCTAATGAAATGGACTCCAGGTCTGAAAGGGTTAATCAAATTAAAACCTCATGGAATGAATGATATCTTGATTACCTTGAGACATGTAAGCACACAATGCAAATCGGAGAGCATCAGTTCCACATTCTGGAATGCCATTGGGGTAATCTTGTTTCTGACCTTGCTTCGCTTTTTCCAATTCCTTCGGATCTAAGTTTCCTTCTAAAAGCTGCGCGTGAAGCTCCTCGAGAGTAATACCGTGAATCACATTGATAGGGTCGATTACGTTACCCAGGGATTTACTCATTTTCCGACCATGTGCATCTCGAACAATTGGATGAAGGAAAATTTCTCTGAAAATTGAAAGACAGGTATTTATTTTGAGTTTCCATCAATGGGTCTGTTGCAAACTTTTGCTACAGCAATAAAAAGTGTTAATTCCAATGTGAAATCGCCTGAAAAGTCCATTGGTAGCACCATAAAGTCATGAAATACAATATTAAACTCACAAGAGGCGTTTAATGAAATCCAAGATGGCGGCAAAATATCGATGAATCTGAATGTATGCACCGTGATCATCCAAGGATTGCCAACTTTGACAACCTCACTGGAGGTAGAGGTTATGTGTTTGTTTACGTTGTGATTAGCTGTGATGGATATTGTGAGGTTGGCTATCCTTGAATGTTCGTGGTGCATGCATACAGATTGCTCAATATTTTGCCGCCATCTTGGATTTCATTAAACGCCTCTTGTGAGTTTATTATTGCATTTCATGGCTTTCTGATGCCACCATTGGACTTTTCAGGCAATTTTACATCAGATTGTACCCTCTATAGCGCTGTAGCAAAAGTTTGCAACAGACCCATTGAAGGGCTTAGCCTAATAATGTAACAACTAACATTTTCCGGAAAGTGACTCTTCAACGTAAAAACGTGAGATCTACTGAGCCCTGTAAGATGGCACCACCTGCAGGCTGATCCTTGAAATTATTACATAAGGTTGGTGGACTGGATAAATGAAAGGCTATTTCCCTAGAAGCATGTATTCTAGTTGTATGCTTCTTTCTGACCGGTTAGTAAAGTTTTCTGCTTATTAAATAAGGGTCTGAATACCGAAGTTCTTATCCACCGTTAAAAGTCTGAATTATTACTTACTTAAAGGGCAATTTCTTCAATAACCTTTGACCAAAGAACACCATTCTAGCTACCCAGAAGAATATAATATCATGACCAGTTTCTAGGAGAGTGCCAGGATAGAACATTTTCAATTCCTCGGTCTGAAAAAAAAAAAAAAACACGTGAATAATTTATAGTAATAATTGAGGCGTTTTAGGATTAGAATTAGAATTAGAAAGACCTGCAGCCCCAGCTATCAGAAAATTCAATGATTGAGGCATTTTATGAAAAAAGGTTCTTTGCCATTGCAAAGTGCCCATTTTAACAAGAATCGCCTCAATTGATTCCATTCAAACCAGAATTTGAAACGCTTTTATTCTGTACGACTTTTAACATTCTCCGACAAATTCTAATGTTGATTGCTCGCACTTTCGACTAAATTTGAAGTGAAATGAATTTCACTGATTACAATGTCTACTATCAATGTTTTTTGATCTTATTTTTTACAGTAATAACTCGGAGTAAGAAAACGAAAACAAACAAAAAAACAAAAAAAAGGAGGAAAAATAGGTACCTGCTCTGGCCAGCCGAAAACTGAAAAAGGGAACAATCCAGATGAAAACCATGTGTCTAAGACATCTTCATCTTGCTTCAGAACTAATTTAGACTCATCAACATTGAGTTTCTTTGCTGCTTTCTTCAAGGCGCTAGCTTCCGATCTTTCGCAAACCCAAAGTTCATTTTCTAATTCTTGCGGCGTTTTACTCTTCTGGAAAATCAAAGCAATTTTGCGATAAAACAGATTGAATGCTGTTCCGCAAGGTAAAAAACCATAAAGAATCAAATTTAAAACAATCATAAAGTCTAATGAAAGAAATTGTGAGAAAACTACATCAGCTTCACAAAAATGTTCGGTGCCTCTGCGTTAACTTTTGTTGCAGATTCCTTCCAATGATGTGATGGAGCTGTTGCAAGCTTTTGCTATAGGCTTATTATTAGTTGATTGTGGGGTAAAACTGTATAAATAACGATTAGCGCACCAAAAAAATCACGCAATCCACTCCCAAACTAATACAATGCTTTAAAACGTGAGACCGTAAGGGCAGCCGTTGCCGCCCAAATCTTATGGCAATTGTATGCTTCTTCTTCTTCTTGTGTGGTGTTGCAAGAACACCTTGTGTAGATGGAGCTGATGGAAGATTTTAACCCAATGTTATCCGCGGCAACGGCCGCCATTACGGTCTCGCGTTTAAAAGCATTGTATGAGATAGGGAATGGATTTCGTGATTTTTTAGTGCGCTGATCGTTATTTTTTACAGGGTTTTACCCCATAATCATTTCTTAATAGACCTGTAGCAAAAGTTTGCAACAGCTCCATTTCTGTTACATTCAACACAAAGTTCATGTATACTCCAGGTTAGGGGCCTCATTTTATTTGGCACAGAGGTCTTCGACATCATTGTCAAGTCGGATATTCTCGACGTTGATTGGTTGAGACACAACTTGTGCCAACTTTACCTTAACCATAGGACTGATAACGCCAAACAAAATGAGGCCCCAGTTCTGTGGCACAGTAACTTTCTTCCCAAATCAGAAACCCTCATAAATTAAATGGGGGTTGAATCAAAGTGGGAAGCATTGGACTGTTTTCTATCTCTCTGTGAAAGTAACAAGGCGCCAAGATTATAGCATTACTGGATTAACTTAGCATTTATGGGCATAGTATCAAACTAATTACACAGATGTGAAAAAACCGAGGCATCATTTTTGGGGGGGGGGGGAGAAGTAGTAGAAGTACAAATAGAAGTAGAAAGTCCAGCCACCCCAGCTTCTATGTGGCTGGTGGTTTTTTTTTTGGGGGGGGGGAGAGAAACACCACCCACTCAGACAACAGATATTTAAATGTCTCTCCAACTTCAGGAGAATGACCTCTGAATTCAAAGTAGCCTTTCTTGTAATTTAGAGATGACTCCCAGGAACAAAAATTGAGAGGCTTAAGGCTGTGATTGAGTAGGTAAAATCCAATAGAACGATACACATGCCAAAAAGCAATAATCACACAAAAAATAACTTCAAGAGAAAAACAGCTTACAATATCTGGGCGTTCAAAAAATGTCGGGTCCTTCACAGTGACGTGGTAAGCAGGTATACGATGACCCCACCAGAGTTGACGAGAAACACACCAATCTCTGCGAATCAAAAATAATCAAAGTAAGTACAACAGACCTCTGCTACGCTCCTTCATACCCGTTCAATATGTTTGGTCAAGCAAGGACATCACTGGACTTTAGGTGCACTAAAACATTGTTTAAATGGGAAAATGGCAAGGAATTTTTAAGCCAAGGCCATCTCAAGGAGGTTTTTTTACTGAATCTTTGAATTGCACCCTTATTCACATAAAATAGACTCAATTTCTGAATTACACCCTTCTTCACATGAATAGACTCTTATATTAACCAGGGCCTTGAACGGTACGGAAATTGTTGCCGGTTTAAAGTCCTCGTAAAACAACTAAACAGGGACTTTAGAAACTAGTGGTTTTTGCCTAGGTTGGGAAGATAGGATAGATTTATTGGTCACCTTATATTTTCCATCCAATGGAACCAAATTTTCTTGTGCTGCTCAGGAATGATCTTCAGCTCACCGTTATTTACAACTTCCATAGCTTTCTTGGCCATTTCATCACATTTGACGTACCTGAAAGAAAATTAGAAGAGAAAAAGTCAAATTTATTAGAACAGCAATTCTACCACATTAAAGATAATATCAGAAGTCTCAAAAACCAAGTTATCACTTAATTCAAAGCAGGTAAAAATGCATAAAATACTGGGGCCCCCCCTCCCCTCTCCATAGGAAATTTTGTTGAAAATTAACTTCTTCCTACTATAAATTTACTAATTTAGGATTAAATAAGCAGGTGTTAAGTTCAAAAGCAAAGTTAGGTTTATACTTGATTGTATGTTCTCTGCGGGTGAAGCAGTAACTTACACTGTTAACTTAAAACCCACTAACACGTTAAACACTTCATGATACAAGTATGTAAGAACCCATTCTTTTCGTTATGGACGGGACACTATGTCTGAATAACTGACACAACTCAAAAACTTATGGTCAACGGTCCGTGACACTCTTTTTTTTTAACAATATCTCATCAAAATTTCACACATACATATTTACAAAAAAATTGATGGTTCAAAACAAACTGTCTTCTTCTACATCCCATACAACTTCGAAAAAATGTCTACTGTAAATGTCTGCATTTTACCAGATTACAAGACCAAAGAGACATGTGCTTCTGATGGATGAATGGCTGCATTATAAAACAGAGACTCACCACTGTGGTTTCATCAATGGTTCAACTATATCTTTAGATCTGCTACAGATTGGCACAACCATCGGATTATTTTTAGTTTCAACAAAAAGCTGTTTCTCCTTTAACTCCTCAAGGACGGCTTTCCTGGCATCAAATCTTCTCATACCCTGAAAGAGATGTGATCAAACACTTAGCATCACTTAGCATCTGGGATATTTTTTAACAACGAAAGTTAGGAGATAGTTGCTGATAAGATACATCAAAAATGGCTCAAACTTAAAAAAACTTGGCTGACGACAAGTAAAATTATGGAAAGCATTCATGAGATCTCCTTTTGTCATAAGGTTCCCAAAAGAATCTTCCACATCACAGCAAGGGGGGACATTTCTTACCCCCACTCTACTGCTCCAGCTGTGAGAGATGTAGTCTCATAACCGAATAATTGGGAGGAGGGCAAAGACATTGAGTCGGAATTAGCTGTGCGTGTGTAGCGAGTACTACGGGTATTGTTATCCCAATACAAACCGAGGGCTGAGCCCTATGCGCTTTCTTTTGTTTAGCATGGGCGTTGAGGACAGGCCATCACTGATTTGTATATCACCTCTGACATCTTCCTTGCACTGGAGAGGGTCAAAATATTTCTCCTCTCGCAGTGATGTGGAAGATTCTTTAGGGAGCCTAAGTGACTGGGGTAAATTTTCATAGATGCAAATATGAGAACAAGTTTCAGATTTTAAGAGTCCATAAAGACTTTTGACATGACATGAACTTCTTTTCTTAAGTTAAAGCATTAAAGAGTTGAAATGAAGATGTTAGAGGCAGTATAATGTAGAAGTGAGACCACGCACCATCTATCTTAGCCATGTTAACATCAGGTGATAAATTTTTATTTCGGGGTCTCAACAAAACATCGTCCAACTGGACCATACATTGGCTGATGAGCATGTCGATGTCCATAGCCAAGGCCAACAAAGCATCTGAGTTTTGTCGTTGGTCATCAGTCAACGTATGGTCCAGTTGTGCATTGCTTTTACATTATTCTGTTGAGTCTCCTAAAAAAAAAAAAGTTAGCCACCGCACGATCGGCTATATTGTTGTCGCTAGAATACACGGTCTCTGGAAGAAAAATGCAAACATAGTCAATGTGTCAATAAACAATTGACTAAATTTTCAAGATGGGGTCAAAACGAATGTTGAAAGAGGAATTTCAGGAAATCTAGTCAAGAAGCTAACTTAAAATAATTTTCTAATGACACACTACATATAAAGAGAAATTGATTCAAGTTGCAGTAAAATAGTCAAAATACGCACATACTTAACCCATTGACATGTGATTTAATTTGACAAAAGTTGCTAGGCAACAATGCTTATTCGTTCATTCTATGCATACGGCGCACCTAGCGGTGAAACCGTGGAAGTAGAGTGAAGCGAGTGGCGCTATCTAACCGTAAATGCCGCAAGCTCTAGAACTCATCGTTCCGTTGCTGTGAGATCGCCAAATCGGTGGTATGAATTTCTTCAGAGTCATGACGAGTCTGACTCGTCTATACATGGCAATGGGTTAAACCACTATTCTTGTAAAGTCCGCAATACTATAAAAAGAAAACTCTTAACTATACAAATTGATACTCACAGTGAATTTTCCATAGTCACCAATGACATAACCTTCATCACTAAATATTGTTATAAACGGAAGATTGTGTCTTAAACCGACTTGATAATCATTATGATCGTGAGCGGGTGTGATTTTCACAGCACCTGTTAGAATCATAAAAGTCTGATAATTAAATCATCATCACAAAGGCATACTACAAATCGCAGGTCCTATGCAAGAGCAAGTATTCACGGAACTTAAAGATAACATTGCATTTCAAGAGTTAAAAAAACATACGATTTCTCATTTAACTCTCCGTACGTGTTTCACAATCATGTTTATAATTCTTAATTATTTCAAAAGCAATAATATTTCATTTAAAATAGGTAGTTGGATGGAAGAAGGGTGTGAGAACCCCTTTTATAATTCTGTTGTTGCTCTTTAGATTCCCATTTTTTTTCAAAACTTTAAATTTAAATAACTTTTTCAATAAAACAAGTGCCTAATCCTATCAAAAGGACAGCAGTAGTAATCACTGTAATGGTGAGAGATATTTCGGTAAAACGCATATAGTCGCACTCTTTCCAAAAACTAAGAAACATTTCTGCAATCAAATCTCACCCCCCCCCCTCCGCCAGTATCATTTCCCCTCTCTCTTCCATATTCATATCATTTCCCCCCTCTTTTTCAAATTCATCAAATCTGATATATATTTATATTTTTTCTTTTTTTTCAGTTTCCGTTTATATCTGCTGTTTCTTATTTACTAGTAATGTGACTATTGATCGCACGATCTAATATATATGTTGTACATATACTTAAGAAAAGTTTGTGTAGTGCTTGTTGCACTGAACTTATTATTGTGACCTGTTCGTTTTATTATAACTAAAACACGCAATAAAAAAAAAAAAAAAATCAGGCACAACAACTTCAAACTTAAGATCTATACTATGATGTCTAAAAAAAGCACTTAGCTGTTTCAGTTATACGTAAAATGACACAGTTGGCAAAACTTTAAAGCTCGTTTTCTCAAAGCGCAATTTTGCCACTCACGCCCTTCTTCCATCCAACTCCTTATGTTTACTCCAACCTTTCCTGAATATTTCAGAATTTTCTCAGAATTTGTGCATTTTCCCCACAGCCTTATCAAAGTTGAAAAAAGCTCTTAAAGTGGCCATAAGGGATCCTGCAGGCTGATTCTCCCTATTCCACGAGACGAGACAAGATAGCAAGAAACGATGAATCCCATTGGTTTAAATGGCGTCATGTGACAGATTTGAAGTCATTTGGCGGCCGCACGGCAACGGCGGCGAGTCATGAATTTGGAGAAGAATGACTCGGATCCCGTCGATTCGCCGTTGCCATGGCCGTCGAAAGACTTCAAATCTATCACGTGACGCCATTTAAACCAATGGGATTCATCGTTTCTTGCTATTTTGTCTCGTCTCGCAAAATAGGGAGAATCAGCCTGCAGGTCCACCTACCCTAGGTCCATGGCTCTCAAACGAGTAAAGGAGGTAGAAAAACAGACAAACCTGTTCCAAACTGCATATCAACGAAATCATCAGCAACGATTGGAATCTTGCGATCACAAAATGGATGTTTGACGGTCTTTCCGATGAGATGCTTGTACCGACTGTCTTCAGGATGGACAGCGACGGCTGTATCACCGAGCATTGTTTCGATACGCGTAGTTGCAACTATGACCGACTCGTTGCTATTCTCTACTTCATACTTGAAGGATACGATCACACCAAATTCTATTTTGTTGTCATAACCAGGAACTGGTAAAAATGTTCGTTCTGTTAATTCCATTTTATCCACCTTTAGAGAAACCATTAAAGAGAAACAATTACACTAACGAGCTAGTAATTTGCATGAAACAAAAGATAAGTACAGTTTAATTGGAGAAAAGGCAGTCTATGGAGAGGGGGGGGATAATTTCTCAGAGAAGGGCTCAAAAATGTGACTTAAGTGATGTTTCAGACAAGTTTGCTGAGAAAAAAAGACAGCTCTTAACATAATAATCCTCCAAACAGATTTAAGCTCCTAATATTTCATTCATTTTCAGCTAGTTCAATCGATTTAATTTTGGTTTATGAATTTGGATTGAATATAGAGTCTGAACCAAAATGAAAAATGGAAGTCTCATCAGCTAGTCAATCCGAAATGGAATTTTTAAACCCAAAATCTGCTAGGTACTTGGATCGGTTTTTGAATCAGTTCAAAAATTTATTTTGGTTCACAGTCTGAGTTAGAAACCCTATTGGTTGCAATAAGAGCGTTGAATGTTTGAAAAAATTTGACCCCTCAGAAATTCACTAAACTGCATAACTGCATCAGTGGCGGATCCAGAGAGAGAACAGGGACACAAATCTTCCCCTTCTCAAGAAGCCTTAAATTATGCCTTTTTTCAACAAAAAATAGTCCAAAATTGCTTCCTGCGGAGCTTCAAATTTCAAATTCTATTTAGCACGCCCAGCCCCCCCCCCCCAGAAAAATTTTCTGGATCCACCACTGAATTGCATTATTGAGGGTGACAGCATTGTAATTTTGTTAGAGCTATTGTTTGCTTCACCTAAGAACTATTGTTATTATTGTCTAAAACTATTGTTATTCGTGTATTACATTTGTACCTGTGATGTGTATCACCGCTCTGGCATGTATACTAATTAGAAATAAATAAATAAATAAATAACAACAATTTTTTTTAGAAGTAACATGAGATTTCTTTTAACTGACCTCAATATCGGAGATGGCAGATTTGAGTGAGCAAGACCAATTGACAAGTCGATTACTTCTGTAGATATCACCTTCATCATAAAGTCTGATAAATGCTTCTACGACAGCTTTCGAAAGTTTGGGATCCATTGTAAAGCTTGCTCTGTCCCAATCAAGAGATGAGCCCAACCTTCGCAGTTGCAAATAAATTCTGTCTCCTTTTCTGTTCAATTGGAAAAAAAAAAACGTTAGGTCAAGGCAGAACTTAGCAAGAATTTTCAGTTCACAGTTTCGTAAACAATAAAACCATAGCCTACAAGTGCAAAAATGGTTTTTACCAAAAAAAAACCACTTTTTTAAAAGTGAGAGAACGTTATTGATTAAACATGGATCCAAAAGAAATGATGAGATTTAGATCAATAATTGTTTAATTTGCACTAGATACTCTTGCGAATACATAGACGTTCGGTCTATAGACTCATTTAGCTTGACTTCCTTTTCATGACTGGGTGTGACCCAAAAAAGGAACACAGCCTCAAAATTGAGGTAATGGTTGAAAGCAAATAATCTATTAATTTTAAGCAGAAAACCTGTTTAAAGCAACTGTAAAACATCTTTAAACTTACAATAATGCAAAATATGGAGAGTTCTTAGATTTTTTTTTACTCTCAACCGTTATATTAATTTGGAGGGAGTGTTCTTCGACAGATCGGGATCTATTCATTCGAGAGGTAAAGTTTTTCTAAAGTTACATAGAAAAATGTGTTAGAAATAAAACAAAATTAAATGAAAGAGCACCAGAGACAATATATAATAGAGACCACGCACTAGCCGTGCGCGCGGTGGCTGACTTATTTTTCGGGACTCAACAGGAATTAACACACGGAGCATGAGAGTGCACCATCCAACACGGTCCATACGTTGACTGATGCAATTTCGGTGCTTCTGGCTTCACTAGGCAAAAATCTCAACGATGTTTCTCATCAGTCAACGTATGGACCATGTTAGCGGTGTTCTGTTGAGACCCCGAAAAAAAAAGTTGCCACCGCGCGCAAACATGGGCAAGATAGATAGTGCGTGGTCTCTATTATATATTGTCTCTGAAGAGCACTAAAGAGCAGAAATTATGATAACTGCTACAAAAGAAGGAAACATAGATTATGTAAAGAAAGGGTTTGATGAAGGTCATACCTTACACACTTGGAAAGGAGGTTTTTAAGTGAGAATTGAAACAAGATTTCTGGCATAGTCCGCAGAATTTTGGAGAGGTAATTTCTGTGGTAAAATCGAAAACGGACACAGACAGTGCTAAAATCAAGTATTCTCAAGTATAATTGTGGGTACTTCATGAATTTAAGTAATTATTTCAAGTTTACCGGAAATTCCGAGAAAAAATTTAGAATCAAGCAATGTCAAGTATTTTTGTATAATTAAGGGGGTTCCATAAATTTGAATATTTCAAGTTTACAAGAAATTCCGAGACAGAAATGTTGAATTTTCAAGCATTTGTAAGTATTGCATGAACCGTGTTTCAATCTGATCCTGACAAAATTTGAACAATTACCAACTTTTGCATAAAGTACTTACTCGCGCTTCCAGTCCCAAACTTTTTCTACAAATTTTTCACGACCGATATCATGTCTTGTTTTCTTTTCGTCCCTCCAGAGTTTTTTCTCTACGACAACTTGAGTGGCAATGCCAGCATGATCACAGCCTGGAACCCATACTGTAGTGCGACCTTTCATACGGTGCCTGAAATAAAGACAAGATAATTACAGAGATAAAATCAGGTATTACAATGTTTTGTTTGTTTTAAACTTTTCACTGCATTCGAAGAGTATATACTTGTGCACCGCAGTGCGTTCGACGAGTATACTCATACGGTTTCCCCGTGCACTTTTGCCGTCTGTACAGTTACCGCATTGTCGCGGAACACAACTATAAAGACTCTTTCTATCAGGAAGAGTATGAACTATGTGATGGAGGTGCTGGCAACGGTATTCGCATCAAGCAACTTGGGATTTAAAAGAACTCTGCGGTGAAAAGGTTAAAATTCTTCACGGTTGCCTCTCTTCTTCCGATTGGATTAGTTGAGTCCAAGTTAGACAGGTTCCAATTTCCATTAGAGATCACGCTCCCTTAGTCATACCGGCTTCACGTTCTAATCTTCACTTTTTTTTCTGTGTTTGTTAGATTGATGAGCTCCAAGAATGCCTTGCCCTGCTCCATCCGCAATTGAGGAGTTCTTCGGTAAATGGGCGGATAAGCAAAATTATAGTTGTGAGTAAAAACGCGTTTTTTTGTTAAAAAAGCCTGTAGTTTCAAAATTTTAAGAAATTTTTTCAATAACTAAAATTTTTCAGATAGATCAAACCATTAGGAAATTTTTCCAAATAATACGTGATTTTCGGCAAATATTACTTGTTATTTTTGTGGGAAACACTAGGAACATGTACACATTATATATATTCTGGTAGCTTAGGGCTTAAGGATTCCAGTAAAGCGATCTCCGCAAGAAGGGTGGATACGCGTATCCGCCCTTTTACGGAAGAACTCCTCAATTTTGACGCATCGTTTCTTTTTAAGTTTAATGCCAAATGCCATACTCTTGAATTTCATTAGTTTCATCAGATCTGTTAAGTGTTTTTGTTCTGTTTGTGTTTCAGTTGGTCATGTTTTCTGGTTTTTTTTTATTTATTTTGTATTTGGGCAGTTAGCCCGTTTGTTGCTTCGATAAAAAAAATACCAGCAGAGAGTTGGAAGTTCATGATGACCTTTCAGAAAATAAACTGACATGTTTTCACACTGATGACATGAATATGATATTAAAATTAATGAAATATTTATATCTATGATAAAGACTCCTACAGAATTGAAGAAGGGGGATTTCAGACGATGAAGTTTGTTAAAATTGCAACTCAAATTGGTTCACAACTGCTTCGATACTCATGAGTACCAGAGAAATTAACTCACCATCTAGTAATAGCATCTTCCACGGCATTTGTTAGGGCATGTCCTAGATGGAGGGAACCAGTTACGTTTGGTGGAGGAATCACCATGACAAATTGTCCTTTGGGATTAGGCTCGGAGATTGATTTCCGCTGAAAAAGGGAAAAATTAGAAGATAACTAATCAGAGCAATCCCTAGTTCAAACACTATGGATGCTTTAAAGGTATTTGAAGGTGCTATTCAAAGATCAAAACAAAAAACTTCCTTGCGTTGGCGCTGACTTGAGACTTCTTGACTTAATTGTATATTTATGATTTTTATTTTTATTTTTTTTATTACTTGCACATTTACACGGGCTACATATTGAAACTAATGCTTACGCACTATCTTCCAATTTTTTCCCTATAAATAATTTAAACTATAGCATACTGCTTTTGGCAGTTAATTTCTATTTGACTAAGCCTTAAATATTTACATCATGTAGTACATTTACAATATTTAATTTATGATGGTTCAGAAGGCAGGGCAACCGTAGCTTCAAATACTGCAATTTAGAGACATGTTCTCAAGGTAGCTAACAATTTACCTTCAAAAAGTGGCTTAAAATAGTTATATTTGAAGTTGCATTCTCAACCCTTTTTGTCCTTGAGGTAGGGATACGCCTGAGCAGGGGTATGAAACATTTTGTAAAACACCAGAAGTTTCATGTGATCAGGAATATTTTTCCACAGGATTTTCAAAAAATTTCCTCACAAAAATTTGAAAGATGAACCTTTCCCCTCCCCCCGTTATTTTAATAAATTTGAACGTATTTTAACATCCATCGTACTCGGCTGATAATGATCATTATTTTTCAAATTTTGTGACCATTTTCCTGAGAATACGTTTGCTAGGTGCACGAATTTTCTTCTAGGACCTGCAAATTTCCTCACTTGCTTGCAATCCCTCCATGGCCAGATCGGGCATATTTTTGCACCCCTGGGCCTGAGTGTTTGAAGACTGCAACAGTTCTTAATCGATTATAATTTTGAGTATCAAGTTTTGATCAAACATGTCTGTCCCACCGAAATTTCGAACAATCGAATCTTCAAAAATTGCATTCTAACTGAACATTGTCTTTTTTGATCGCAAAGACCTACGATAACTAATAAACGGATACCCCTTTCTACCGCAAGCTATAGCATGACCATTTTGGGTATTTGGTTCTGACAAGTAGCGGTACGTGCTACCTAACAGCATCAAAGCGCATCGGTGAGCAGTTGATTAACAACGACTCACTCTGCGCAAAATCAACCGCTGACCGATACGTTTTGATGCAGTTCAGTAACACGCACCACTACTTGTCAGAACCTGAAACTCAACATGGTCCTGCTCTAGGACAGTTTGAAAAATTTAACTTCGCCTAAAAGAATGAAATTTAGGAAAAATGAACAAAGAAAATCAGTTGAAGCAAGCTAAAAGAAGAAGAAGAAAAAGAGAAACTTTTCATAAATACTTACCCCGTATTCTGGTTTGAAAAACCCTTCCTTCTCCCACCAGTTGTACCAAGCTGCTTCGACATACTGCGGGCTATATGCGTCAGGCATGGGTCCTCCGACATCTTTCTTTTCTCCATCAGCGGTGTTACCAGAATAGACGGCTGCCTCTTTCTTCACTTCTTTCTTCTTTTCTTTTTTCTAAAGCCACAGAGTTGAAAGATTTCAATTGATTAGAAGTAGATTTTTAAAAATCATTTATCTAGAATCTTCTTAAAATTAGAGCAGGATAAAGTTGGCTGAGTTTAATACAGTTTGGCTGAGTTTACAGGAATTTATTATTATTATAATAAATTATAATTCCAGAAATATTTTGGAATCGGAATTTTTTCTCTTCAAAATGTCGGCTTTCAATTTGTTAAATCTATTATACTAACGTTTTCAACTGCTAAATAATGCGGGTTTCTAAATCAATGATTTAATTAACTTGTAAAAAGTTAAAAGGGTCGCAACAAAGCAACGTCCAATGGCTCTTATGTGGACTGTTGAGCAAAGATGTTGATGTCAGTAGCCAATTAGCGAAGCATCAATGTTTTGGTCGTTGGTCATCAATCCACATAGGAGCTGTTGGATGTTGTTCCCCATGTTATTTTATTGAGTCCCCGAAAATAAAATCGTCCACCGCGCAAGCAGCTAGTGCATGGTTTCTGTTGTTTCTGGATGATTGCCTTAATCTTCGGACACTTTCAGGAATGAATTCCATTTGGTAACATTCATGGGAGTGGGAACACATTGCTATCAGTCGAGTAGCCTCCAGTACCGAATTAGCGTTCGGCCAGAATTTTCCCTGCAACTCCAACAATTCAAAGGTTTTCAAGAAATTCCGGACTCCACATCCCTACCCTGCTCTCAAGTTTGGGTCACGGAATTATTGGGAGCAACACCCTCCCCCACCTCAACAATTTTAACTAAATGTCCTGCAGGTTTCAGAGATTAAAAGAATAATTAAGCCTGTCTCAAGAATAAGGGGTCATAAAATAATGGGTATGCTCATCAGAATAAACTCTAATGAGATCGTATGGCATATTTTCTTGGAAGAGCACACCTGGTTTTATTGGCCCTTCTTCCAGAGACAGCCACAGTTGGAAATTTCTCTTGTTGATGAGGAAAAAGTAACAAAAGGTACACAAGATTACATGCAGCAGATGAGAGGGTAAAATCGGTGGACATACAAAGGTATGGTCGCTAGCACTTACCTCGGTAGGAGCTTTCGGCTTCGCATCGACAGTTTGCTGTTTCAACTTGAATTTTTCTAATTTAGCAAGCTTTTCGGCTTCTTTTTTTAGCTGCTTCGCAGTTTTCACCGGCTCACCTTGATTTTCTTCCATTCTAATCACAGATACAAATCGCAGTAATCCCACATAAAACACGGGTTAAGAAGTGGGAAGTGGAAGGAACACGAGTGCAGATTGCGAAATCAAAGTGAGGTTATTTTTTTGTTTTGATTTGCACATTCCACGATGACTTATCACCGAAAATTCCCAGTCACCGTTCATCGGTGACTAGACTGCCTGTTGCCAAATCATGAATAAAAAAAAACTCCCAAGTCCAGTCCAATGCAGCCGCAACTTTTTCAATCTCTCAGAACACAAAACACTTGTGATGACGAAAACCTTTTCATAGTTTGGAATTATCAAAATACAAATTCATTTTATTGACGATAAAAAACTACAGTCCTTCAACATTACAACCCTGTAAAGGGCCACATCATCCGTGATTGCGCGATGACGTCATAGTTGTCATGTGTCACGAAGTCAAAAAGGGCAAGGGTCCATTCCATTGGGTCTTTTATCAATCTTTGGACTTTATGGACCTTCTCGTTCAAAAGCTCTAAATCGTCAGCTTGACAACACTGTAGAAACCAGTTCATTTATGTAGGCAAGATATTTTCAACTAATAGTTTTTATTGGTGGGGGTTCGTCTTCCCCCGTCCCCCGTCTCCCCTTCGGCCTTTCCTTTCCCTTCCCTTCCCACCCTCTCATCCTGCGTCTCCGCCGTGCACCGCACTGCGCACTAGTTTGCTGTTTGAGTATCTTCAGCCTCGCCTCGCTGGATAGACTATTTGCCTGTCTCCGTCTCTCCGTCAGTTGAGTCATCTCTCGCGTTCCACGAGCCTCGAATTCCTCGCGGTGTGTGTTATGTGTTTTTCAATTAATCATCGGGTTTAGTGTTTTTTACGTTTGTCGAAATTTAAGTGTTTACTTGCCATGGCGTCGACCGTAAATGGCCTTAACGGTTTCAAAGGTTTGTCTGAAACTTTGTCCAGGATGAATTCTGACGAAAAAGCGGAACTACAAGAGCAGTTCACAGCGGTAAGGAATCTCTCTCAAGTTTACACTGCTTACGAACATGCACAAATATTAATTGCTCACGACTTGAATATTAATACGTCATAGCATTCTCGGGTGTTTTTGTATTCATTACCGGTCTAGTCATGTGTTATTTTCTTACCGAAATTCGTGTGATTAGCTGCGCGGTCCATCTGTTCTAGGATTTTCTTAAATATTTCCCTTTCAAGGAGTGTGTCTGTATCACAAAAGTGTCTGGGACCCTAACCTTAAAACTTGCCCTTTGATAATACTCAGTCTGTCTTATCAATGATGTTGACTTTAGCAGACACTCCTCGTCATATTTTTGAGTGGATGGTATTCTGAATTGTATAATATTTGCTACACTCACATCTTTCCCTTTATTCACTCATCTCGACTTTATCAAGTCTGATTTGATTTGTTATAATGGAAAAGCGTCATTGTGGCTGGAAGCTGCAGAAAGCTGAGTTAGCTCGCAGCAAATAATGATCTGTTGCAGGTTTTCCCTGGAAATATTAGACTTGTTATTTGTTCACTCATTATGAAATTATCAGTTTCATTTTGCTGTCAAAAAATGGTGCTAAGTATCATTGGTACGCAGCCCATCAATATTTTCTCGAAAGCAGCAGAACTGTCTTCTCTAGTCCAATTTAATGCAATCTAATCAGTCTCAGTGATTGAAGTTCTTTCCAATGAGTTGGCTAGTGACAGTTTTTACGCGTTAAGCACGAAACACTTGGGACAGGTTTAGATGTCTACTTTGATGGGCAGAAGCCGCTAGTTAGCCAACTTCGAACAAACATTGCAAACTGGCGTAGGCAAACTTTCCTGAAAGTATGATTATTTACTTTGAAGAAGCGCCCGAACACTTTTCTAAATATTGCACGTTTACTTGCTTGGCATGAACCATTCGGAGAGCAGACGGACCTTGAGTGTCGGAATTCAGAAAAGTAGTAGTGCCTACGTTAAAGGTAATAGGTTGATATGAATTGAAACAATTCTAAACTCTTTTGCTAACCAACTGCTACTCGCTAAGTTTTGACTTGTTTACGGTAGCTTAAAGCTACTTATCAAGACCTGATATTCATAGTGCCTCTGCTCTAAAACACAGTGTATACAGGTCCAGAAGTAAGGCTTGGGAATCTAATTTTGTTTTTTATTGTTTTATTATTATTATTATTATTATTACGTTGCTCGTAGAAGACAACCTGTTAACCCATCACATTCGTGTGTACAATAAAAGTGAAAAGTGTTTTCCAAAGTTTTTGAATTTGATTTTATGCCAAAAAATAAGATGTAAACGTTTTCTCACCGATTTCTTGTTTGGTATGCAAGAGGAAAGAGTGAGGAGTGGTCTTGCTTGTAAAGAAACCATGGAGGCAAGCATAGAAGGTAATGAGAGCTGAGCGCAAACCTTTTGCTGATTGTGTCTTTCCACTGTCTTGGGTCAGAAGTGGATCTCCAAAACTTAAATCAGGTGTTGTGTTCATTATTTGAAATCACTGATTTACCTAACTCAATTTGTTGGGGGTTTTCGTTGAAAATGATAATATATGACTTCAATCTTGTTTCTGGACAAGTTCACGTTATACTCCACCTAACATTTCATAATTAACATGCAAATATGCAACAACATTTGGAAAAGTGTTGGGGACCTTCAACATATTTACTTACCCATACTTGATGTATGAACGGTTGACTGAATTTTTTTTAATGAATTTTATCAGACTTTGTTTACTCAGCTTGCCATTGTGCCATTATTTCTGCAGGTGGGCACATTTAGCGGTTAGCTCATCCAAGATTCTCTTTTGGGAGTAGATTTTATTTGGTTGATTTGTACCAATCCATGCTTCATATTATGTGCCTTTAACATTAGTTAGGTTAGAAACTGCTGATACGAAGATCGGCAACAACTAACGTTCAACATAAGTCCTCTTGATAATGCATATCCTAATAACAGTGACTTTGTTTAATCAGTCGTATAGACTGAATAGTAAAGCTCATGGACTATTATCATTGCAAAATTTTTCTGTTTTCCAGTGGCGTCAAATGCTGCCCCCCCCCCCCTCCGGGATCGGCTAAAAGTAAAAAAGTGCTGACCTTTTTTTTTTTTGTAAAGAAAGTTTAGGTTAGGTTAGTGCCAAGGTCTACGATACCGTTTAGATCTTGGACCTTTGGTCTTCTTGGATGAAAGCCGCAAGATTCTGTGCCGCAAGTGAGGGAGTTGAGATGGTCATTTGAATTGTGAAGGGCGCGGGGGGGGGGGGTGTATTCGAAAATCTTCGTTGCGTCTGATTCACAGAACGAGAGGAGTTGACAAATTTTTGCTGAGCCTCGTCATATTTTCTGTTTACACTACTAGCTATTGAACGTAGCGTCACGCGCCGAGTTGAGTCCGGGGCCCCACATGAAAACAGCCGCTTCAAGTAAATATCAACATAGTGAGTTATTGGAATTGCGCAAAAATATAAAAAAAATGGAAGGGGGGATGCTGGAAGATGAAGAGAGAGTAGAAGGAAAAGGGGGAATGGAGAGAGAGAGAGAGGGGGAGAGAGAGAGAGAGAGAGAGAGAGAGAGAGAGAGAGAGAGAGAGAGAGAGAGAGAGAGAGAGAGAGAGAGAGAGAGAGAGAGAGAGAGAGAGAGAGAGAGAGAGAGAATGGTATCGAGGAGAGACAAATGTCATGTACTCGGTATTATCTTCGGAAGAAGTAAAGTGTAGAGCGAGCGCTTGCATACAAGCACACAACCGATTGTATGCGAGTGTACCGTCGTATGTCGTTTAAGCTGTGACACTGTGTAATAAATATCAGAACAAGGTTGTTGCAAGGCTGACTCAGGTCTCTCATAAGGATGACGCAGAGTGAACTTGGATTGTGTGACACTGTGACTCATTCGCGGTTCACGAAAGGTCAGGTTTGCTCGTTACTCGTCGAGGATGTGGGCAGGATACGGATCATATTGGCAGGATCGCGAACGCGAAGCATACAATGGTGACGTCTCAAACGATGGGTTCGGATATTCACCGGTGACTCGACCGGTATCACAGAAATCCACCGGGAGCGTTCGGTACTTCACCGGTACCGCGCGTTTTTTTTATTTTTTATTTTTTTATTTTTATTCACCGTTGCAGTGCAGCTCTAATGTGAAGTAAATGAGAGGTGGGAGTAGCTCCGGTTTGGCAATAAAACTCCAAATTCAGACTACGGAAGGAAAAAATACACATAAAAAACTGAACAATAGACGGATTTAAATTATAAACAATAGACTGTTGTCACACCGCGGAACTTACCCCAAACTCTCATTTTCTTAGCACAGTCCAACGATGGTCTGAGATCGTCAGAAAAATGCAAATAATCAGGAAGTTAATTTCTCATCAATTTATCTATCTTTTAAAAACTTTGAACACCAATATTTGTCCTATGGAACACTTCAAACTAGTAATTTAAATCTAGAAATGACGCTGGAAAGTTCTAAGTGAGTGGTCCTGCAGACATTTGCGCTACCAAAACAAACATGAAGTTTTAAAATTTTCTCTCAAAAGTCTTTGAAAATTTTGTCAGTTCGCCTCAATTTTGAACGCTGACACCGAATTTGATAGCTTTTTGAGCGATTTTTCACTAATGCCTCTTGAATCTAGCTTTTCTAGATTCAAGATTTTTCTAGATTTTTCCCTCAAATTCGTCAAGACACTAAGTTTTTTGAAAAAATTCCGCACTTTTAATGAAGCTTTTGAGACCTTTTATCTGGTTCAACTCTTATAGCAGCGCACAAAGTCTTTGGTAGCGCAAATGTGTGAAGAATGTAAAATCCGAAAGTTTTAAAGTAACCTTCGAAGTTCGAAAATTGTGATTTTTGATAATTGTTTTTTCCCCACTTTTCATCCTTTTCAGACTAGCGTGCGTCAGCGAGCCTAGTGCATTCTTGACTGTCAAAAACAGCTGTATCTGACTCACGCGGTTTCAGTTTTTTATTCAAAGTAATCGTGGTTCCAATTTTCAAAATTTTACCTGAGCGCCTTCAATCCATAGTGTATGCAAAATCAGCTCTGCGGTGTAGGAATATTTAACTACCCACTTAAATTAAGCGAAAGAACATGGATTTATTTTCTTAACCTGACTGTTGAAGGGTTAAGCTGGTTAAGCCCGATTATGAGAGTGAACTTCGTGATTTTTTAGTTTACTCATCGTCATTTTTACAGGTTTTTATGCAAGAATCAACTCTTCAATACTCTATAGCAAAAGTTTGCAAGAACCCTATTATGATATAAACACAAGAATTCTGGTAATGGGTCTGAACAGACATTGCAAACTTTTGCTACAACGATTAAAAGAGTTTAATTTAATGTAAAATCGCCTGAAAATTCTATTGGTGGCATCAGACAGTCATAAAATGCAATAATAAACCCACAAGAGGCGTGTAATGAAAGCCAAGATAGCGGAGAAATGTCGAGCAATTTGAATGCACGCACCATGAACATACAAGAATGGCCAACTTTGACAGCCTCACTGGAGGTAGAGGTTATGTGTTTGTTTACTTTGTGATTGGTTGTGATCGATACTGTGAGGTTGGCTATCCTTTGGATGTTCGTGGTGCATGCATACAAATTGCTCGATATTTCTCCGCCATCTTGGATTTCATTAAACGCCTCTTGTGAGTTTATTGTTGCATTTTATGACTTTCTGATGACACTAATGGACTTTTCAGGCGATTTTACATTATATTAAACTCTCTTAATGGGTTTGTTGCATACTTTTGGTACAACAATGTAGAACCTTCATTCGTATGTAAAATTCGGCGAAAATAACGATGCGCACATTAAAAACGTTCAAAATCTACTCATTAACTCAGGAAATCACTTCAATTTCAAACAGCCCGCGCTACACTAGACACTATTTGCACCGGTATACTACTACATAGACGGAACCACCGTGCCTAAGTAAACAACATCGATAACTACAGAATGATGTAGGTAATTCCTGGGTACCTAATTCCCTTCTAAATACATGAACTATTGGCTGCATTTGCTGTCTGGTCTTTTCGGTTTATCAAAGACTACAAAATAATGGAAGAAGTGTACGCATCTAATCGAAACATTCCAATGTTTGTAAGTTCTGTTCTTGTTTACATAAACGAGATGATTCCATCTATGTAGTTATAAGTCGGCGACAAAGTGTCTAGTGTAGCGCGGGTTGTTTGAAATGGAAGGTATTTTCTGAGTTAATGAGTGGATTTTGAAAGTTTTTAATGTGCGCATCGTTATTCTCGCCGACTTTTACGTTAGAAACAATGAGTTATAATGGTGTAGCAAAAGTACGCGCAACAGACCCATTGTTGTAGCAAAAGTTTGCAACAGATCCAATGTTCCCACATCGTCTTGCTTTTGGTAATTTTTTTTTTCGAAGTTTTAAATGTTTGTTTGCCAAACTTGACAACACTGTCGCCATGCATGCCAAGCGCAGCCGCCCGTCGCGGTTGAACCAAACCAAGTGCCTCAGTGGCACAGTGCCGGAGCCAGCGCAGCGGCCGCGGTGTCCGCGTCCAGGTTCCAGCGGAGGAGCATAATAATGCGACGACATGACGGGAGAATGACTCGTAAGCGCCATCCAAGGATACTTGTGGTTCTTTTAGTTGTCGTAAGCTTCGAGTTCCTGTGTCCTGATGTGTACAGTATAAGTATTTCTTTCTTGTCTCTCCGGAGTGTAGCACAAGTGCAAGTGGCGTCTCAGACATTGGCGGATACAGGCTATTGTCTTTCTCTCTCTCTCCTTCAATTTGAACTTATGTGTTAGAAAAGGACAGCTTATGGGGGCATTAACTGACTTTGGCTCCCTCTTCTGTCCTTTTCTAACGCACGTTTTCAAATGGGAGGAGAGAGAAAAAGACAATTCCCTGTTTCCGCCCATGATCTCAGAAAGGAATTCCGCTCGTGCCTCGTGTCATGACAAACTGATAAAACCGCCCGGATTTATTTGTAATGGGACAACTGGACAGTTATTTTTTGCTTAAATTACCGGTAATGCATTCTTGAATATCAACGAGCTTAACTATGTTGAGGGGGTTTCTGGGACTTAATTTTGAGATTTTGGATTGTAAAATTTACAATTTAAGTCGAAAAATTTACAATAAAAATTGGAAAATTATTAAAACTTAAGCAAAATTAATAGTTCAAACAGTAAAAGTAGCAACAAGTTCACTTAGCTTTACCAAAAAAAAAACTAGTAAAATTAGCATCCATTTCATTTTTCTGATTTTACTAAACTTATATTATACATTCTTTTTTAGTAATTTCATTTTTCTCCGTGTACGATGGAAATCAATCATGGACTTTTTCACACGGACTCAGTTTGTTTACTTCCTATGCTTTTTAAAAGCGTTTGGCGAAACGAGATTTGATAGGCATCCTATGAATTTCTTGCTTTCTCCCTTTCTTTCCTCACTCATAAAAATATGCATTCATTACTTAACATTCAGCGAAAAAAGCTTTTGTGAGACACGATTTGATAGACACCCTATGTATTTCTCACTCCTCTTCACAGTACCTATTCATTGTCAGTGAAAAAAATTTCGATGAGACACAATTTGATGGACACCCGATGAATTGCTCACTCTCACTCCCTCTTCCTTTCCTCTAGCTTTTTCCACAACATTCACAATCAACGAAGAAAAGCTTTTGATGAGACAGAATTTGATAATTCGTTTGATAAACACCCTATAAATTTCTCACTCTCTCTTTCTTTCCTCACTCATCAAAATATGCATTCATTACTTAACATTCAGCGAAAAAAGCTTATGTGAGACACAATTTGATAGACACCCTATGAATTTCTCACTCTTCTTCACAATATTCAGTGAAGAAAACTCTCGATGAGACATAATTTGATGGACACCCGATGAATTGCTCACTCCCTCTTCATTTCCTCATTCTCCACAATATTCACAATTAGTGAAGAAAAGCTTTTGATGAGACAGGATTTGTTTGATAGACACCCTATGAATTTCTCCCTCCCCCTTTCTTTCCCGACTCTTCAAGCTTTTGATGAGACAGGATTTGTTTGATAGACACCCTATGAATTTCTCACTCCCCCTTTCTTTCCTGGGACCGAAAAATGTCGGTCCTTTTACGGGCAACTACCTTTATACATTGGTGGATGGTGAGGATTCGAGCATGCTAGTAGATAGTTTACGGCCTCACCATGCATCTTTATCATGTACTTTTTCGGACCGACATTTTTCGGCCCCTGGCTCTTCAAGCTTTTGATGATACAAGATTTGTTTGATAGACACCCTGTGAATTTCTCACTCCCCCTTTCTTTCCTGACGCTTCAAGCTTTTGATGAAACAGGATTTGTTTGATAGACACCCTATATGAATTTCTCCCTCCCCCTTTCTTTCCTGACTCTTCAAGCTTTTGATGAAACAGGATTTGTTTGATAGACACCCTGTGAATTTCTCACTCCCCCTTTCTTTCCCGACTCTTCAAGCTTTTGATGAGACAGGATTTGTTTGATAGACACCCTGTGAATGTCTCCCCCCCCCCCTTTCTTTCCTGACTCTTCAAGCTTTTGATGAGACAGAATTTGTTTGATAGACACCCTATGAATTTCTCACTCCCCCTTTCTTTCCTGACTCTTCAAGCTTTTGATGAGACAGGATTTGTTTGATAGACACCCTATGAATTTCTCCCTCCCCCTTTCTTTCCCGACTCTTCAAGCTTTTGATGAGACAGGATTTGTTTGATAGACACCCTATGAATTTCTCACTCCCCCTTTCTTTCCTGACTCTTCAAGCTTTTGATGAAACAGGATTTGTTTGATAGACACCCTAATGAATTTCTCGACTCCCCTTTCTTCCCCTGACTCTTCAAGCTTTTGATGAACAGGATTTGTTTGATAGACACCCTTGAATTTCTCCCTCCCCCTTTTTTTCCCCGACCTTCAAGCTTTTGATGAACAGGATTTGTTTGATAGACACCCAAATGAATTTCTCCCTCCCCCTTTCTTTCCTGACTCTTCAAGCTTTTGATGAAACAGGATTTGTTTGATAGACACCCTGTGAATTTCTCACTCCCCCTTTCTTTCCCGACTCTTCAAGGTTTTGATGAGACGGGTTTGTTTGATAGACACCCTTGAATTCTCCCCCCCCCTTTCTTTCCTGACTCTTCAAGTTTTGAGAGACAGAATTTGTTTGATAGACACCCTTGAATTTTCCTCCCCCTTTTTTTCCCCGACTCTTCAAGTTTTTGATGAACAGGATTTGTTTGATAGACCCCTTGAATTTCCCCCCCCCCCCTTTCTTTCGACTCTTCAATTTTGATGAGACAGGATTTGTTGATAGACACCCTTGAATTTCCCCCCCCCCCTTTCTTTCCGACTCTTCAAGTTTTGATGAGACGGGATTTGTTTGATAGACCCCCTTTGAATTTTTCACTCCCCCTTTCTTTCCGACCTTCAAGCTTTTGATGAAACAGGATTTGTTTGATAGACACCCTGTAATTTCTCCCCCCCTTTCTTTCCGACTCTTCAGGTTTTGATGAGACAGGTTTTTTTGATAGACACCCTATGAATTTATCCCTCCCCCTTTCTTTCCCGACTCTTCAAGCTTTTGATGAGACAGAATTTGTTTGATAGACACCCTATGAATTTCTCCCTCCCCCTTTCTTTCCTGACTCTTCAAGCTTTTGATGAAACAGGATTTGTTTGATAGACACCCTATATGAATTTCTCCCTCCCCCTTTCTTTCCTGACTCTTCAAGCTTTTGATGAAACAGGATTTGTTTGATAGACACCCTGTGAATTTCTCACTCCCCCTTTCTTTCCCGACTCTTCAAGCTTTTGATGAGACAGGATTTGTTTGATAGACACCCCGTGAATTTCTCACTCCCCCTTTCTTTCCTGACTCTTCAAGGTTTGGATGAGACAGGATTTGTTTGATAGACACCCTGTGAATTTCTCCCTATCCCTTTCTTTCCTGACTCTTCAAGGTTTGGATTAGAGTCCCTGTATATCAAAGAGTCTCGCCATATGGGGTATAGATTCTGGTTGGCTGCTAGATTTTAGGCTGTCACAGAGCTCGAGGAGGCGTTCTGTGTTATTCTCCATAAGAAGACCGTTGGAACGCACCTACCGAGGAAGCGTACACGCCCCTCAGCGAACCCAACCAATCAGAGTGGACGCCTCCTTCGAAATTCTTCTTCTTCATGCTTCACGTGGCGAGACTCTTTGATATACAGGGACTCTAGTTTGGATGAGACAGGATTTGTTTGATAGACACCCTATGAATTTCTCACTCCCCCTTTCTTTCCTAACGTTCGTCGTTCAGTCATTACCATTTTATTACACTTTTATTTACTTATTTACACGCTATTTAATTAGGTTTGTATTGTCAGTCTTGAGTTCCTTTTTACTCTTGATACGTGTGACGACCCATCGACCCATCGCGTCGTCCGCCTGCCCGCTCGTGCCACGCTGCACACTGGTCCGAGGCATGCATTTTCCCGGACATGAATCATGTTGGTTTTCGCTTTCAAAAACATTTTACAGATGTGACATTTTCTTGAAAAAGCATGTAGTTTGACTCATTTTAAGCTCTGAAATGTATGACTTCACACATTTTTAAGTTATCTTGATATTTAATTTTCATAATCTTGATTTCTATTCGTAAAATTATGTCCCGGAAATTCGATGGTCGAACCACTGTGCGCTGATGCCACCGCATCGGATCCTATCCAATCCCGCGCGGATCTCACCTCCCTCCGCTCCGGTGCACGACTTCACGCTGACGCGCTCCTCGCAAGTTCCAACGATGAAGGCCGCCGTCACAGATGAGTAAAATAGAAAAAAAAAAAAATAAAACAAAAAACACGAAAAGCAGTTCTCCGCGCGAGCTCCTCTCCGAGATCGCCTGCCCGCGGTGATTCATTGATATCTAATTATCGGTTAGTGGTAGGTATTGCATTCGAATTTTTCTATTAGAGGAAATTTTTAGATGTGCAAAACATCTACTAAACAGTTGAAACCCCATATCAAAAACAAGACGAGCAGTGTGTAAACTGAATTTTCTTTGTAGAACTAACAAAGTTCACAAAGCGAGCTAGAATCCCTATAGGCCTATACATTCAGGGTGTTTCACTTAAGCTGCTCACCATGGTTTTCTTGAACGGGTGACCATGTAAAAATCTGGAAAAATCGGTTTTATAGTAATTTGGACCTGAAGTTTCATTTAAAAATCCTGTCACAATCCAAAATTTGTTTGGGGGGGGTGTGGGTCAGGGGGGCACTCCCTGAATCTCGAAATTTTCAAATAGCAACCCCTACGTTGGGAAACCACATTATTTTGAAAGGGCTTTCTATTCTAAGCATTTTGGCGAAGTCCATATCTTTTTTCGTGTTCGAGATATCGAAGGTCGAAGTTCGATTTAGGACCAATTTTCGAAAATTCACAACTCCTACAACGAGAGTCGTAAAACAAAATACTGCACACGTAAAATGCTCTACTTGATTAGTACTTTCAAGGAAAAATACGTATTTAGAATCAAATTAACCGGAAGTCGACTTTAAGGCATGCACCTAAAAAATTTTGGCGAGAAAACCCCCATTTCTTAAAATTATCTAATGGCAATTAAACCCCCATTTCTTAAAATTATCAAATGGCAATTAAACCCTATCTTGATATTGTAATATCTCACAATCAGTCGAAAAGTCGTAAAAAGTTGTACATTTTGGCGCAATCAAAATTTCGATATCGTTATTCCTATTCGATATATTGTACTTCGATTTCGACCATTTCGTTCGACCCTTGATTATCATGAAGTCATCCTCCGAAAAAACGACGATTGCGATTACTCGGTAATCGTGTAATCGGTTATTACTCGGTAATCGTGTAATCGAATACCAGCCCCATTTGCCCAACCCTGGCATGCGGGACCGTGAGGAGTGAGGACGTGTAAGTATAACATTATTAGGTCCCTGAACATTTTTTAAGCCTTGGTATGTATTACCTACACAAAACAACGGATTGACCCGTCAGTATAGAAAAAGAGGTACGAAAATAGTTCACTCTGACATTACAACGCTGTCTTGACTTGTCGATTGAGAAATCGGAATTCGGGGGTTTATGTTAGTTAGTTTGTCATGGCGTGCAAACAATGGGAGGTCTTTTTGTATTGACATAAATTGCCCTTGTCGTCAAGATAAGACGCGCGTACAGCAAGCGTACAGTTGTATACTCCTCGTATAGTTTCACTCTCGCACCAATACACAAGAACCACAGCCATCGCATTCTCCCGCCACAAGCCGCACCAGCTGGTGCCGGTGAGTATATAATAGTGAAGATCGCGGCACACGGTGATGTTTTATGTATTCAATTAAACACTTGTGCGCGTATACAATATACATGTATACTGTGAATATGTATGTATAGAGACCTCTTTGCTATTTTATTGCCCGCATATTTCCTCGCTGTCTCTATTTGTTTTCGAGATCATGAGATCTTAAAGCTTGATTCTATGTATACAGCACGCGTACCATTCACGAATCACGCCTCGAGCTATCGATACCTGTCAATGGGTCTTTTGCAGTTTTGCACATCTTTGATACAGCAATACGGCGCTCGAATGGGTCTGTTGCAAACTTTAGCCGTATTTTAATTTGCCATCGCGATGGCAGTTTTGATCATTTTTTTTTTATAGGTAAACATACACTGAGAGAATTCTACTCTTAATCCTTAAAAAATCATAAAATCCACTCCCAAACTCAGAAAATGCTTTCAAACGCGAGACCGTAGTGGCGGAAAGGCGGTGTTTACCGCCTTTTACATTGGGTTTCCCTAGCTCAATTAGCGACGTCACTCAAGAAGAAGAAGAAGAAGCATACAATTTTTCATAAGATTTAGGCGGTAATCGGCATTACGGTCTCCCTCTTTAAAGCATTTTCTGAGTTAGGGAGTGGATTTCGTGCTTTTTTCAGTGCGTTTATCGTAATTTTTACAGGGGTTTATCCCATTATCAAACTACTGGAAAGTCTGTCGCAAAAGTTTGCGACAGCTCCATTAGATAAAACTTGTGAAGTCTTTATATAATTTTCGACTTCCATTTTGTAATTTTTTAAACGCATTTATCGATTTTTAAAATGGATTTTGGAACATTATGATGTTATCAACGTTATTTTCGAGTGATTTACACAGGAAATGACCCTCCATAATCCGTTTGCAAAAGTTTGAAACAGTTTCATTTCCTTGGATTTTACTGATTTTATTTGTCGTGATGATGTTTGACTGCCTCCAGTGGCGTAGCGTGCAATTTGGCAACGTTGTAAGTTGTCCATTTAAACCCATGTAAAAGGTCGAATGCCTAGGTGAACCTAGGTGTTCACCGAACACCCAATACTTCGATATTTTTCATGCGTTTAAATGGACGAACTGCAACGTTGCCATATTGGACGCTACGCCTCTGACTGCCTCTCTGGATAGATGCTCGTTGAGTGATATGGATTACTGTGTGCGGGGGGGGGGGGCTGAGGAGATCTGTGTATGCAAGGGACAAAATTTTAGATGACGAGGTTTTTGAAGTATTTGTGACAACAAGCTCACTACGCGTGATTGCTTTAAATCAGGCTCAAATGACTAATGAGGTTGGTAAAACTTTCTCCTGGCTCTGAAGACTGCGTCAAATTCCTGTACTTTTTGTTCTCTCGATCCGACCAGCAGCGAAGCGTCGAAATCCTCCGAAGTATGACAGACTCCTCCGCTCTTTCTTCAGTAGGATTCCTTGCACCAATTACTTACCAATGTATAACAAAATTTCCTGTTATTTCTTCTTTCTACCATTTTCAAATGCTAAATTGTTATCGGCCTAACAAGGCAAGGGTGCCTAATTGATTTCCTTTGCTTTTTTTTAGGGTCGTGTAGGAAGAGAAGAGGATTTTTCGTCATCATTTCACAATCCCCCCCCCCGTATCTCCCATAAAATCCCTCTCAAATAATTGAATTTTTTTTTCTTTCTTTTTTTCTTTCTTTCTCTCTTTTTCTTTTCATTTTTTGAATTCGCGCATTCATACCTTTATGTATAACAATCATGGGGGGGGGGGGGGAGACAGGTAGAACTTACCATCTGCATAGCTGATTTTGAGGTCTGCTATCAAGTATGGTAAATTTTACCATCATATGGTAAATGCAACTTACCTTGTGGTAAATTAAGATAACATGTTGGTACATTTCTCCACAAGGTACGTTGTATTTACCTTATGATGGTAAAATTTGCCATACTTGATAGCAGACTCCAAAATCAGATATGCTGATGGTAAATTCTACCAGTCTTTTTTTTTCGCGTTCGAGTGATTTCTATTTTCTTCAACACTCTTGCCGAAACTCTGCTGCCAATAAATTGAGACAGATCGAAAAAATCAATTTCCACGGCAAATTTCATACGATCCGCCGCAACAGAACCTGCGTGGAAAGCACTTTCTCTCAAAGTGTATCTTTATATACCTCTTTGTTTCAATTTTAACACCCCCCCCCCCTCCAACGAGAAACGATCTAGCACTTGTTACCTGCTTTAGCGGGGTTTTCTCTCTCCCTTAAAATTGCATCCTTATTTATAAGAACATTTGAGTGATACCTTGTTTCTTGGAACACCTTGATATTTTTGTAAAGGAAACCTATACTATCAGAAACTCTGTTTCTCTCGTTCTATGTTGGTAAACTGGTTCCCAGATGATAAGTCCAAAACATGAATGTCCAAAACTTTTTCATCCAAAACTATATTTTGTCTATATCATCTTAATGTCCAACGCGCTTGCGTCCATAAGACTATAATATCCATTATAGACAAGTCCAAATAGAAAAGTCCAAAACATATGAAAGTGAGCAAAGTAATGTCCAGAAAAATTCTTTTGTTTACTCGTAGTATCGCTTCTTTTTATTTTTTCTCCTTTAAATTGATCCAATCCGTATCGACATGTATTCTTAATTGAATGCAGCTCCACCGCGAGCGGTGTCATCTTACATATGTTAAAACTTTATAAACTAGTTGTCATGACAAAATCAGCAGTATTATCATGCATATTTCTGTTCATATTTTGATTATTTCTAACCTACAATTCAAAATTTCTGCGCGCAACAATTTAACTTTTCGGTCCTAATTGCAAATTATACTTTGTAGAAAATTGACGCAACGTGTTTGGACATTTTGTTAATCTAACTTGACATCCGTTTATTTGGACATTAACGATTTGGACATTTCATTTTGGACATTCAAGCTTTGGACGTATAATTTTGGACATTGCCGTTTGGACATAACATCTGTGGATCGGTAAACTTTGTGATTCGTCAAAAGCACCTGTGTGGAGCTATTTTTCATTAACAAGAGGACCTCACAATTTCAATTTCGTCGACGATGAAAGCTAATTTGCTGTGGCTAAATTGAGAACGGTACCCTATAGGTTATTATCCAATTATCGGTTGATTTAATTGCTCTAATGATCCTATTCAAATATTGCGCACGTGTTTGGAGTGCAATATCCAATGAATAATGGGGGTCTACGTCGCATCGACGCGCGGCAGTTATAAATTTTATTATACATGTTTATGCTTGATTGCTTGCAAACTTTTTGCTTTGATCAATCATCGACATGGGCGAATACAGAGAATTGTCTTTCTTTCTCTCCTTCCATTTGAACTTATGTGTTAGAAAAGGATAGCAGAGGGGGCCATCACGTGACTTTGGCCCCCTCTTCTGCCCTTTTCCAACGCACGTGTTCAAATGGGAGGAGAGAGAGAAAGACAATTCCCTGTATCCGCCCATGATCATCGATGAGTTGCGCGTTTTATAACCAAATGATGTATCAGTTTCTTTGATGCATATAAGGCGAATTTTCGCGATCGAATATCATTAACAATACCAACCTAACTACATATTCGAGGAAACCCAATTGTGCTTTTAGATGTGTTTTCGGAGCATCGATGGCATCAATTCGATTTCAAAACACCGAAAAAGTTCGAAAAACACGAACCAGTTTCGTGTCATCCACTGTTGTCATGCGCAGGTTGGCAATGATTTTGTATAATTTCGTTGGATATATTCGTCGCGAAAATTCGCCTATAGTGGTAACTCTTTGCTCGCAAATATTATTATCACGCATTGGGAAGGGGCATAGGGGTACATATTCTTTCTGAGGAATACATTTTTTCGAGATCGTGATTGAGTTCATAGGTCTCAAAATATTATGCTTCATTACCACGCAAGTTATGACCTTTAGATGCTTTGGTTTTTTTTTTGGTTAGAAACAGCGCGCTTGAAGGCGAGCTAGTTTTAGCCCAACAAGTTTCAAAACTTTCGCAGCATTTCTGGAAGAGGAAGGAGGCAAATGAAAATAAGAATGCAATTTCGCAACAACGGATTCTCACCATTTAAACCTGTGTAAAATAATCGATATGTAAGCTGTTCGTTGAACCCTATGAACTCGATACTTTTGCATTAGTTTAAATGGCAAAATGCATTGTTGCCAAATTGCACGAGCCGCCACGGGACACCGGGCATGTACGTCATGGATGGATCCCTGGTAATTTGGTAACCATGAATTCTTCTCATTTTAACACATGAGAACGAATCGATTCTTGAGGAGGCTTTGCAGTACCGTCTTTAAACATACCAAGGTGCTTCTTTGAGACAGTGGCGTAGCCAGGGGGGGATCCCAGGGGGTCTAGACCCCCCTCTCTTGACACCAAAATTTGTCCATAAAAAAGGTAATTTTTTGCGTTTTCAGATCAAATTTTACCAAATTAGTATCGTTGGACCCCTCCTCGACAATTTTCGGACCCCCCCCCCCCAGAAAAATTCATGGCTACGCCAATGCTTTGAGGTTAGGGTTGTCTTGGTATATGTACGCTTATGGATAATGAAATATTGGTGAAATGCAAAATCGTGATTTATCCTCTCCAAATACGATTTTCAACTCTTTCACTGCTTTGAGGAAGTGACTAAGCCCAAAACTGTCATTATACTAACGTACTTTTCCAATTTTGGTTAAACTTCAAAAAACCAACCAAATACTCGATATCGCCATAAACGTTCCATAAGCTTACATACATATACCAGGACGAACCCTAACCCCTTTTTTTCCAAAGAAGCAGCCGGGTATGTCTAGAGACGGCATTGGGATATGGCCTTTTTACCAATCGATTGTTTATCATACATTTAAATGGGAAGAATGCACAGTTGCCAGATTGCTGCGGATCCGCCGTTATTGATTGACGGTGTACAGTTATCGGACGCGGGACGAAGGACGAAGGACGATGCACCGGCCGATTTTTCCTCGACTCGTCTCTCCTCTTCTTCTCCTCCTTCTCTTTCTCCAGTCCTCCCTCTTTCGCGACAAACTTGGATTTTTCTCGAGTTTACTGAAGTAATTAAAGAATCGGAGACCGAGAAAGTTGATATGAATTATTTATGTTACTAGGCCTCGATGAAAGTTGTGGGAGCTGTTGAGCTTCCTTCCGCGCCCAAGTTTCCGCAGCTTGTGTGAGTGTAAGTGAGTGTGTGTTTGTGAGTGTGAACTGTCCTGTGTTGCCGTTTATTTTTTTTAAATAACTCTTTACTGTAATGGGTCTTTAAGCTCATACTTTGGTAGCGTTCTAGAATTCATCCCTTTCTTGTCTCGATCAACGAGAGCTATATATAGCGATAGAGAGGGTTTGTGGGATATTTAAACTTCAAGGAGTTAGCCATGATGGAAATGTCTTATGGACATTTACACACGGGCTCAGTTTGTTTGTATCACTTTTTTTTAACCTTTAAATTTTTTAAAAGAAAAAAAAAAAAAAAGAAAGTGTCAAAATACATTGGAAATTGGTTATAAATGAAAGTGCAAGTGTTTTAGAATGGTTATCTGGACACAAAAATCGATATTACTGTTTCTTCTGGTATGGTTTGCAAGATGATGAAACTTGTTCATGACAGGAGAAAAAAAAAAAAAAATCTCACCTGGATAGTTGTATTAGAATTCTGTGTCGTTTGAAACCGATTTCGACTGGATTAAATTACAATTTTTGATTTGATTTTAAAAAAAGTGAGGCAAAAAAACCAGATTCAGATCGCCCATACTGTCGGTACCGCTCGTTGATGATCTCGATGCAGAAAAGATTATGAATAGCAGTATCACAGGATAATGTAATCTTTTTTGCACGGTTGCACGATGATGCAGTAAACGGATTAATTCTCTGGCACGCTGGAGTTACCTACAGCAATATTGAGCATGGATTCCCATACTAGCAAGCATCGTCACTGTGTGAATCAGTGGCGTAGCGTGCAATTTGGCAACGTTGTAATGATTCCATTTAAACTCATGAAAAAGATCGATCTATTGGGTGTTCGGTGAACACCATTTGACCTTTTACTTGGGTTTAACCCTTTAAGGGCCAAGCCCGAGTATACTCGTCTTTCTTCTCTAGGCCCCTTCACATTGTTTCAGTCTTCATTCCGGATAAACACAACTATTGATAAAAACTTGTACAAAATAAGATGTCGTCAAGCGCCTTCAATGTATCGTATAGGCAATTTTAACTCCCCCGAGTACGAACAGTTAACTACCTTCCCTTTATAAACGGAAGAGGATAGAAAGATAAAAACATGTACTTACAAAATAAGATGTCTTCAGGCGCCTTCAATGTATCGTATAGGCAATTTTAACTCCCCCGAGTACGAACAGTTAACTACCTTCCCTTTCTAAACAGAAGAGGGGCGTCCTTTTGTAATAACCTGGCCTTTAGAGGGTTAAATGTACACATTACAACTCTGCCAAATTGCACGCTAGAGGTAGTTTCAGAAGTGTAGACTGTAGGCGGACCTAGACCGATAATCTTTGGAATTTGTCAACATTATTTCTGATATTACTCGATGAAAATGAATAAAAATGAAATTGAGTGTTCACTTTTCAATGAGGGAAACTTTAAACACAAAAGAATAAAGTCAGGAGCAAATTCGGTATTGATTTGTAGGAATGAAAAATGAAAATTCGCCAAAGATTATGGTTCTGGTCCGCCTACACTTCTGAAACTACCTCTGCGTCACTACTTGTGTGAATGTGCTTGTGATGGCTGGCATCGCTGTGGCCACGCCGACCACTCGGGCAGCCGTCCGGTCCGCGTCCGTTGGTTGGCCGACTCGGGCCCGGGCCTCGCGGTCACAGATTGAATCTGATCTGTCTCGACTCGACGGCGGATACATGCCCGTTTTGGCATCGCCGGTTCTATGGCTGATAACATTGATGCTTAAAGGCTCAGAAGGGCGGGGTGTGGGGGGGGGGGGAGGAGCAGGAGGGTAGAGACTTAGGTGATTCCAGGCGAAACTTTACCAGATTAAAATCCGATAGATAGCACCGTTAGTCGCTTCTGGGGAAAAATTGTGTTTTTGTCATTTTAAATGGGGTTCTTGCAAAATTTTTGGCACATGGGATTGAAGAGTTGATTCTTGCATAATAACCTGTAAAAATGACGACGAGTACACCAAAAAGGCACGAAATTCACTCTCTGAATCGGGCTTACAAGGGGAGGCTCAGAAGTCGCTGCCTCCGATTTTGAAAACAATAATTGCACGAAAATGTAGCTAAAGTAAAACTATTAGACCCGTGTTTCTCACTTTTTGCCAATGGGCCTTCCTAAAGCGTCAGGAATTTTTTGAAAGTTGCCGAAATTCAGGAAAAACCCGAGCGGAGAGCGTTCCGAATATTTATGTGAATTTCGACAACTTTCAAAAAATTCCTGACGCTATAGGAAGGCCCATTGGCAAAAAGTGAGAAACACGGGTCTAATAGTTTTACTTTAGCTACATTTTCGTGCAATTATTGTTTTCAAAATCGGAGGCGGCGACTTCTGAGCCTCCCCTTGTTAGTGGCGGAAAGACGCAGGTATCATGGGAGATTCCTATCTAAATTAATTGAGACATATCTCTTGTGTTTTCTTAGAGAAAGTGACAAATTAGACAGGAATCTCCCTTGATACCTGCGTTGAACTGCCATTATGAACTTGACGTTTTAGCAGTTATGTGAGTTTATTACTGAATTTTAGACTTTTCGTGATTTTCGCTGGTTTTCACGTCAGATTGGACTATTAACTTGCCCACAGCAAAAGTTTGCAAGAGCCCAATTGATAACAAAGAAAAAACGCGAAATCCAATAACTTCAACACCTGCGAAATTTTTAAGCCTATAACAAGCAAAATTGGTGTAGAATTAAAGCCATAAAGTATTCGAAATTTATTTTGCCATAAGCCTAGCGAGTGCAGAGAGTGAGGGCGAGTGATAATGTGCCGCTATCTGCCTCACCCGCACTCATTCAAGATGATGGGAATTTTCGCATTTCATAATTTCCGGCTTTATTTTTGACACGGAAAAAAAACTACGGTGAAATTAACCATACGATAGCTGATTTTGGCACCTGCTAGATGTTATGGCAATGTTAACCAAAAGTATACTATGTTTTGACAAGGTACTAGGTGATGTTACCTGATTGCATGTCGAATTTACTCAAAGTATCGGTAAATGTACCATACTTCTGGTCAAGTTTACCATAACATCTAGCAGGTGCCAAAATCAGCTATCGTATGGTTAATTTCACTAATCTTTTTTTTCCGTGCTAGTGTTTCGGTTTGAAAATTTCAGGGTATCTCCCATAAATGTCCTCGCAGGTGCTGATATTCCTCAAATTTGTGCTTCCAGCGTCAAATACTGGCAAAAATAGCCAAAAACTGTTGACCTTTTGAGCAGCGCGACGTGGTTGGTGTCCACAGTTCGAATTGAAAAATCCCGGAATCATCTTACGGTGATTCTAGGCAAATCTTATCAAAATTTCAATCCGATGGATAGCGCCTGCACTAGTGCTGCTCCTGAAGTCAACTTTTTCTTGGCTGAAATTGATGAATTTACCCCCAAAAGTACAAACTTGAGGAACGTCGGCCCCAATGACGCATCTATGTTTTGATGTATTTATTGTAGGAATCCCATTTAGTAATCGTGCTCGCAATTGCGTTCCACAGCTTAATGTTTTACCCTTAAGATGATTCTTCAGCGTTTAGTTGCAATTTCTGCCACCAGAGCGCTACCGTCCGATTAACGTCGAATTACCGGCCGAAATTAATTTAAATTTAAGAAAACAAAAATTCAATTACTAGAGAGAATCATCTGAAGAACGTCTCTGCAATGTATCTTGTCAATAACTTCAAAAGTAAGACTAAAAGTACCAAAATATAAAATATCGCAAATCGATACAAAATCTATTTGCGATATTTCATTTTTTGGTACTTTCAGCCTAATTTTTGAAGTTATTGAGGAGGTAATTTTGCTGAGACGTCCTTCAGATGATAATCTAGTAGCTGACACTCCGTTTTCTTAAATAAAGATTACTTTCGGCCTGTAATGGGGCTATTGCACACTTTTGCTATAAGCGATTTAATAGTCGATTATGGCGTAAAAACCTCAAAAAATAACGATGGTGGCACTAAAAACTTCCAAAATCCACTCCTAAACTCAATAAACGCAGTTATTTGCACGAGCGTAATGGTGGCCGACGGCACTAACAATGGGAGATTCCTATCTTAATTTCGTCACTCTTTCTATGCTGACAAGGATGATTCACAGAGTAATTAGTCATCAGAGTGATGATCCACATCCGATGAATGGTACCGCAACACCAAGTGACACCGGTGTCGAATGAAAGTAGTCTCTCATTGGTCACTTCTTGATGGAGTTTCAGAATTGTTAGATGGGAATCTCCCATTGTTAGTGCCTTCGGCCACCATTACGCTCCCGCAAATAACTGCGTTTATTGAGTTTAGGAGTGGATTTTGGAAGTTTTTAGTGCCACCATCGTTATTTTTTGAGGTTTTTACGCCATAATCGACTATTAAATCGCTTATAGCAAAAGTGTGCAATAGCCCCATTTGACATTAATTGGACGGTAGCGCTCTGGTGGCAGAAATCGGCACTAAACGCTGAAGAATCACCTTTTCTTTTAAGTTGAAGTACTTGTCCGATCGCGCAACCCTGCTCAGTACTCATTGTCAGTCATCGAACCAAGAACTCGTTCGTCTTTCCTGTGATCATGGTTGCCAAATTTACTGGAGGGAAATTCATTTGATTTTACTTTGATTTTTATTGAATGATGTGCGATTGGCGATTGACGATCTATCGCAACCAACCGACCATCTGACAACTCAGCCTGTGATCGAACACTGCCAGTTGCATTCCAATGTATTATATTTTAATGACTCTTGCGTATTAAAGAAGAAAAAGAAAAAAGACAATTTCTTTGCCCATCGCTCAAAGGCAATATCCCCATTCCTCATCTCTAACTAGAACTTACTGTAGAGTCACTTGCCCGCAGAAATCTGGAAAAATTCTCCTCGGATTAAGAAAGGAAAGAAAAAGTGTCGTGCATTCTGTATTCCACATCCAAGCCTTGCCTATTCGCGCTGCGAAGTTAAAAATTACCATCTGCAAGAAATTTTTACGTTACGCATCTAATTCTCGGAATTGTTTATCTATTATTATAAAATATAAAATGGGATACGTTCTGTATAATGGGTGCTCGATTGAGCAGAAAAAATATGTACTAAAGAGTAGAGACCATGAACCATCTCTATCTATCTATTGTTAAAATCGTGCGGCATTTTTTCTTTCTTTTTTTTTCGAGTTTCTCGACAATTCAACGTCGAACTGGACCATATACGTTGGTTGGTGAGCAAATCAGAATCAAACAGACCTATCAGAAGTTGACTATCCTTTTGTCTTAACCAGAGAGTAAACAAGAGTCGCAATGGGTCTGTTGCAAACTTTTGCTACAACGATTGAGAGTGTTTAATCTAATGTAAAATCGTCTGAAAAGTCCAATGGTGGCATCAGAAAGCCACGAAATGCGATAATAAACTCACAAGAAGCGTTTAATGAAATCCAAGATGGCGGCAAAATATCGAGCAATCTGTATGCATGCACCACGAACATTCAAGGATAGCCAACCTCACAACATCGATCACAACCAATCACAACGTAAACAAACACATAACCTCTACCTCCAATGAGGTTGTAAACGTTGGCAATCCTTGGATGATCACGGTGCATACATTCAGATTCCTCGATATTTTGCCGCCATCTTGGATTTCAATAAACGCCTCTTGTGAGTTTATTATTGTATTTCATGACTTAATGATGCCACCAATGGACTTTTCAGGCGATTTTACGTTGGAATAATAACTTTTTATCGTTGTAGCAAAAGTTTGCAACAGACCCATTGAATGGAAGGCCTGCGTAGTCAACGCAGATAAGGGATCGGAACGCGGGCTGGCCTCTGATTGGCTGTAAGCCTGGTGCAAAACTGTTTCAGACCATAGGGAAATTAACACGGGGTTTTCGTTCCGGAACGTTTATCTCGAAACCTATGCAAAATTGCCTCTAAACAACTAGTACGAGTCGATTTAGCAGAATTTTCCGAACAAATTGATAGGTCATAAGTGCCACTTTATTGCAAATTCGAAAATACTGTTTCAGTTGAAAAGTACGCACAATAGTGTGTTTACATGCTTGGCGTGTGTTTGAGCAGTGTTTGAGTAACTCAATATTGTGCGTACTTTTCAACTGAAACAGTATTTTCGAATTTGCAATAAAGTGGAACTTATGACCTATCAATTTGTTCGGGAAATCCTGCTAAATCGACTCGTACTAATTGTTTACAGGCAATTTTGCACAGGTTTCGAGATAAACGTCCCGGAACGAAACCCCAGTGTTAATTTCTCTATGGTCTGAAACAAGTTGGCACAACGCTTGCAGCCAATCAGAGGCCAGTCCGCGTTCCGATCCCTTATCTGCGTTGACTACGCAGGCCTTCCACTCAATTGCGACTCTTGTTTACTCTTTGGTCTTAACTCTCGACTCACATGGACTTTACTGGTAAAGTGGCACGGCAACTCGCAAATCGCTGTCTCGGTTAATTCGAATCGTCCTCGCATCAAAACATTCAAAACAGGGAAAGTAAGGAAACTTTCGTTTCGATTCTTTTAATTTATTTTTTTTTTTTATATTTTTTTCCTCCACCTCCACCACCACTCCTGCAATAATTATTTGGCGGTGACTCTTCAGTCTTCTGCTGTTGTTATGATTCAGTAATGGGACGAACAGGTAACACTCGAGAGAACACCTAGCCCATTCATCAACGGAGGACGCAGACTTCCCCTCCCCCAAACCCTCCCTACACCGCTCTCCCTACGCACAATTTAAAATATGAATGAGAGTGTGCATGTTTGATGACTCATCGTAAAATTTGGCTCACTCCGAGACTTTAGTTCCAAGGCTTCCCCCTCCCTCTCTATCTCGTTGTCTCGCTCTGTCTCTCCTGTCTCGCATTTTGATTCTCTCTCTCTCTCTCTCTCTCTCTGTCTGTCTCTCTCTCTCTCTGTCTCTCTCTCAGTCTCTCTCTCTGTCTCTCTCTCTTCATCTCTCTCTCTCACTCTCTCTCTCTCTCTCTCTCTCTCTCTCTCTCTCTCTCTCCTCTCTCTCTCTCTCTCTCTCTCTCTCTCTCTCTCTCTCTCTCTCTCTCTCTCTCTCTCTCTCTCTCTCTCTCTCTCTCTCTCTCTCTCTCTCTCTCTCCCTCTCCCTCTCTCTCTCTCTGTTTCGTTTCGCATCCTCGTGACTGTCTCTCGCGGAGTAAAAGTTGAGTTCGGGGGAAACCTCGGAGTCAGAGCCGAGTCGGTGAATGGTGAATCATAGCTCCTCGTCAAATCATTGATCCGCACCGATGAGACGGACACGTGAACGTGATGCGACGTCCCTCTCTATCCAGTCTGTAGTCTGTATGTCTATCTATCCCGCCTTTTCGGTGCACGAGGCGGAGTGAGCCATGAGCCATAGTTTCACGGTAAAAAATAGAATGGTCCAAGCGTCGTTTACGTCGATAGTATAATTATTAGTGGGTCTGATGCACACTTTTGCTACAGCTGTTGAGAGCTTGAGAGAGTCAATTATATTTCGTTATTAGCGCCTTCAATGAATGGTGTAGGCTAAACTGACTCTATGATGTAGCAATATTTAAAGCTTTTTTTTTTTTTTTTTTTTTTTTTTTTTTTTTTTTTTTTTTTTTTTCAAAATATTTACTGGTAAGATGTGAGATTTTAAATCATAGATTAGGCAAATTTTAGCGATCGAATATCATTCACCGTCGTATGATAATCGGTGGACTTGCATTTTATTATCCGATTGTTTCGTTGGTCTCACCGGAAACCGTTGAATTCCAACAATTGGAAATTTCGAATTCACCTCCGGAGGTAGATTCGATTTTTGAATTGTTGCAACCAGGGGCGTCGAGAGGGGGGGGCTGATGGGGCAAAATGCCCCGGGCCCCCGCTCTCAGGGGGCCCCCAAATCATGAGAAGAAAGAAGAAAAAAAAAAAAGAGGAAAGGAAAGGAAAAGGAAAAAAAGAAAAGAAGAAAAAAAGAGAAAAAGAGAAAAAGAGAAAAGGAAAACAGGGGAAAAAAGCGAAGAGGGGGAATATGAAGAGTAAAGAAAAGGAGAAAAGCAGAGAGGGAAGAAGTAGTGACTGATGACATGATGCTTGAAAGTGGGGTCGAAAAGGAAGAGACTACGTAATTTCACGGCCTGCGGCGAGCCGAATAAATTGGGGGCCCCCAGCCTACTTGAATTTACCTTAAAAACAAAAATGTTAAAGTTCGATCTAACCCCTCGGTGAACCCCCTCCGTGAATATTCCATGGCTCCTTCATCCACATTCGTTTTGACTCTTCTCCCTTCAATTACCATGAGTCAAGAGCAACGATTTCATGCAGGCAAAATCGAAAATATATTTGAACATTTCAATTTTACTGTAATGAAAGTACCGTAAAATTCAATCTGAAGGTCAGGAAAATAAAAATAAAAATCCGGGGGAGGGCCCCCGGACCCCCCCCCCCTCTCGGTGAACCCCTTGGTGAGAATATTCCATGTGGCTCCTCCAACCACATTCCACTTGACTCTTCTCCCTCCTATTAAGAGTCAAGAGCAAAGATTTCATGTAGAAAAATCGAAAATATATTTCATCATTTCAGTTTTACTAGCTGTACATGAAAGTATACCATAAAATTCAATTTGAAGGTAAGGAAAATTGAAATTTTTTTCCGGGGGAGGGCCCCCGAACCCCCCGTTTGTCCTGAGGAGTATTCCATACCCCCCAGACCCCCCGGAGTTTGAGTCGTACCAAAACCCCCCCAAGGCAAATTTCTCGGCGCGCCACTGGTTCTTAGCAAAACCTCCAGAACTTTTTCGACGTCCCTGCCAACACTTGTGAAAATGAGTTTAGCCAAGGAGGGCTGAGAAATGAAAAGTTGAAGAATGAATGTTTTTTTTTATTTTTAGAAATCAAAGTAGAAACGAAGAATTTTCTGTGTCGAAAACCTTCAAGTCAGTCACATCATGTGGCAAAATAAAACGTAAAAATCAAACATTCTGTTGCTGTGATTATTTGAAATTTTTCAGTAGAGATAGCTTAAAATTGCGTCAATTAGAAGCTTGATTTTAAAAAATTTCCGGGGGAGGACCCCCGAACCACCCTTAACCTGCGGAGGAGGGTCCCCCAGAACCCCTAGGGGGGATGATACAAAAAATAGGGCCCCAAATGCGAAGTTTGCCCCGGGCCCCCAAAATCCTCTCGACGCCCCTGGTTGCAACCATTGTCAGAAATCTCATCTTCGAACCTTTTTGACTCCTTTCGCCACGATAATTTCGGAAACAACGAACTTTTCGAATAAAGTTTATTGTACAGACCATGCGTAGAAGTCATTTTCCTATGAGACAAACATAATTTTAGCTTCGAAAACGCTAGTTTTATTGTTAAAAATGGCCGTGTTATTCAGAGCTGATTTAGAGGTTATGTTATGGAATATTACTATCGAATTTTTCATTTTTACGAGAATATCACTCAGAAGTTCATTCTCGACTCTCATTGGCCAGATTTTTTACCGATCAGCGGCATCAGTTAGCAATCATCAATTCTTTAAGTGAATGATGTTGGATCGGCTTATTATTTTTGAAGATTTCCCTGCATGATGCATCTTTTCCAAGTTTTCTTCAGATTCCAACGTTTTCTTGCAGTTTGTTCCGTTTTACTATGCCTGACGTCTCGTAATAAATTTTAAGTCATACGACCGTATCAGTTTCTCGAGCGGTGAAAAGAGTTGCGGGTTGCCTTCATAATCTAAAGGCGCGTTGACAGGGCTGTGTATAGTATACTGGTGGTATATAGGCAAGGGAACACGGACGCGGGGCTGTGAAGATAGTGTTGTTGAAACATTTCCAGATATGGGCATGTTTTATTTGCCGGCGCTCGCGCTGTATCTGTGTATCACCAAGAAGAGAAGTAAATAAGTTTTTAAAAGAGACACAAAGCTCCCGCCAAAGCAGCGGTCGACAACTGTATTCACTATGCATCGACGTCCACTTCGGAGACACCAATCAACGACCCACAGTGAACCGAAACTTGGGTTTCTCCGAACATGAAGCAAATTTTAGCGATCGACTATCATTCACTTAAAAAATTGATGATTGCTAACTGATGCCGCTGATCGGTCGGTGACGAGAATGCACTCCTGAATGATATTCTCGTGAAAATGAAAAATTCGATAGTAATATTCCATAACATAACCTCTTAAATCTGCTCTTAATAACATGACCTTTTTTAACATTAAAACTAGCGTTTTCGAAGCTAAAATTATGTTTGTCTCACAGGAAAATGACTTCTACGCATGGTCTGTACAATACATTTTATTCGAAAAGTTCGTTGTTTCCGAAATTATCGTGGCGAAAGGAGTCAAAAAGGATAGAAGATGAGATTTCTGACAACGGTTGCAACAATTCGAAAATCGAATCTACCTCCGGAGGTGAATTCGAAATTTCCAAGTGTTGGAATTCAACGGTCTCCGGTGAGACCAACGAAACAATCGAATATCATAAAAATAAAATGTAAATCCATCGAATATCATAAGACGGTGAATGATGTTCGATCGCTAAAATTCGCCTATGGTCCTTGCTGGATATTCGTTTTTCTCTCTCTTTTTGCCTCTGGCGGTTTGTGCACTAAAGTGCACAAAGCAATGCAAAGCAAAGCAATGTGCTATTGCTAAAGCAATAGTGATTTTTTCCCCATTTTATTTTATTTTATTTTATTTATTTGAGATTAATACAACAGCTTTGTTTAATAAAGCTCGGTACAAGTCAAATACATAATTTTCCTTAATGCCAGACACAGCCATTGAAAAGAAGAATAAGTATAGTAGGTATATGAATAGAAATACAATAGCTTATTTATCGTAAAGGAGTACACAGATTTGTCTATTACTTTAGTGGTTTTAAGTATATGCATTGAGATTATAGAATGGATTCTATAGGCTCTTTGAAATATTTGTTTTGTTTTTATTGAAAATGTGCTATCATCCAACATAGTTTTCATAGATTTGGGAAGTTAATTGGATATCTCAACTGATCGAAAGCTCAAACGTTTCTAATTTAAATACTTGTAAAACAATCGATTTTCCAGGAGGATGTCAGCAGTGCGCCAGACTTAGCCGCATCAATAATCCATTAATAGAACAATCGAAATTTGAATCAACGATCTATAGCGGTTGAGAGGGTTTGTGCAGTGGCGTCGCTTGCAATATGGCAACAATGTATTCTATCCATTTAAACTCATGTAAATGATCGAATTCAGGGTGTGCACATTGCACAAGGAAAATTCGATATATTTAATGAGTTTAAATGGAGCAGTTGCATTGTTGCCAGATGGCACGCGACGCCACTGGGTTTGTGGCAGATGAGTAAATATGGGAGTGGTAATTGATTACAAATTACAGTGCATGTACACGGAATTACAGTTACAATTTTTGATTGAAAGAAAAAAAAAATAATAATGATAATAATAATAATAAAAAAAACGGAATCAGATCGTTCATGCTTTCATTGCTGTCACTAGGACTTTCAACACGTATCCAGGAAATTCCATATTTCCATCCGCCGATGCGCGTCGGTGAGAGTGCACGGTGCGGCTGGCGCCAAGCGATGCCACTCCGAATGCTGATTATTGCTGACCCGTTTCAAGTTTCGACCAATCAGCACCATCGGTTGAGCTTCACCCTGTTTAGTGTTTGTCATCAGCTGCTACTCTCGATTCGCGTTGTTGGGCCAGTCCAGGGTCCAAGTCTTGCAAGCTCCCAGCAGCAGCCAGCCGGTTGTTGTTTTATTATACCATTTTATCCGAATGCCATTAAGCCAATATAATATGTTATTTATGGCGGATTGACAATTAATTACTTTCAGCACACGTATAATAACAGAGAAAAAATATCTTGCTGTAGAACTACAATGCACTGAATTATTTCAGACGTACACACTGAAAAAAAAAAAAAAAAAAAATGGTTCGTCCTACTAATTGAAATTCGCGAAATTTGCGCAATCAAATTAATTGGTTGTAGTTACCCAAAAAATTAGGTACTCCAACCAAAAATTGTTAACTGCGGAACCAGTTATATTGGGTAAGTGCAATCAATAAATTTGGGTGCACTGAATCCTCTTTGAGTTGATGATAGAGACAAATAGAGACCCAGCACACCGTATATGCTTCCCGTGTTAGAAAAGTGAAGCAATGTTTAGCGATCACAGGTTTTGTTCGGGAGTCATCGGCTGCAACGATAAACATTGCCTACTGTTTAATGGTGAAGCTAAGCTTCAGAAGCTCAACAAAAGGCTGTGATTGGTTCGCCGCGCCGTCCCGGAAACGGAAACCTGTTTTGCTTGTCGAATGCAAAACACACGCTCATCAGTCAACAGTAGGCAATATAGTTGGCTGTTATTCCGATGAGTTGCGACCAAAATTGAGCCAGAAAAGTGGACACCTGTCGCAAGCTTCGTGCTATGGGTCTGTATTTGCCTCTGGTTGATAACCGGTACTAATTGATTGGTAGTACCAATTTATTGGTTTGAGTACCTAATTTATGGGTAAGCACAACCAATAAATTTGATTGCGCAAATTTCACTAATAATAATTAGTAGGTCACCAATTATTTATTATTTTTTTTTTTTTTTCAGTGGCAATGTAAAGCTGCACAGAAAAAAAAAAAAAAAAAAAAATATCAGAAAAAAACGCTTTGGCATAGTGCTGACAAAATCTTTGAAAGAAAAATGACCCAGCCAAAGACTTTATTAGAGCTAACCAAAGTTTTTTTACGCTTCGGCCTAACTGAAGGGATTTTGTTGGGTGAACCGAAGATTTTGTTTGCTCAACTGAAGTCTCTTGCTGGGTCATTTCTACCAAAGGTTTTGTCAGCGCTGTACCAAAGTATTTTTTTCTGTTTTTCTCAATGTGAAGTGGGATACTATTGGTGTCGCGTATATTACGGCAACGCTGTACATTGTCTATTTAAACCCTTGCGGAATATCGATTTGATCGCCCTTGCTGCCTCTTTTTGGGTTAACCCTTTCACGAGAAGTGGTACACACGTGTAGGCCATTTTATATATAATATGGGATTCGATGGAATTTAAATGGAAATTTTGCAAAAAATTGTGTGACCCATCAAAATTCTTAAAAAACAATCCTCTTTCAAATGGTCCAAAAAAATCTTAAAAAAAGTCAAATACCAAATGCGTGCATGAAAGGGTTAAGACTTTTAACATGCTAGACGTGTATGTTAGCCTCAGTGGCGTAGCGTGCAATTTGGCAATGTTGTATTTTGTCCATTTAAACCCGCGTAAAAGGTCGAATGCGGAGGTGTTCACCGAACACCCAATGGTTCGATCTTTCTCATGGGATTAACTGGACGAACAGTAAAGTTGCCAAATTGCACGCTACGCCGCGCCACTGGTTAGCCCCTCTATTGGTGTATAGCTCGTTGGCGTGCATTCTTGACTTGTCAAAAATGTTGGTGTTACCATTCCGCAGTGCCTCTCGCATTTAAATGCATCATGTGTTTGAAGAGAACGGTGTTGGGAACTAAAGTCACGTGATACAATACACGCACCCTTCTCTATCTAACCTAAACACAATAACATATCCATTCTTACTTATTGTTAGACAGAGAGAGAAGAGAGGAGAGAGGGGGGAGAAGAGGAGAGGAGAGAGAGGAGGAGAGAGGGAGAGAGAGGGAGAGAGAGGGGAGAGAGAGAGAGAGAGAGGGGAAAAGGGAGGGGGGAGAGAGAGAGAGAGAGAGAGAGGGGGGAGAGAGAGAGGGGAGAGAGAGAGGAGAGAGGGAGAGAGAGAGAGAGAGAGAGAGAGAGAGGAGAGAGGAGAGAGGGGGAGAGAGAGGAGAGGAGAGAGGGGGGGACAGAGGGGAGGGGGGGGGACGGGGGTTGCTGGACGCGCGCCACCGAAAGACACCATGTCATCGGTCTCATGAGATAATCCACCCGCGAGATATAAATCCAATTTTGCTTTGCCGTTTGCCGCTGGGTTGCTGCAGCGTATTCCGTATTGAGTATTCAAGTGCGAAAATTCGTCTCATGTAAGAATTAGCCGTCGTCGCCTCACCGACTGAATTGTTGAATAATAATGAAAGTTGCGTTGCGTGGGCGCCGTGCCCCCCCGTACCCCTCCCCCGGTGACGACGATACGAATGAAATTGAAAATGGTCGTGCCAGTTTCGTTTCATTCCGGACCCTAAGCGAGGTTGCCAGTCCGTTTTCGTTGTATGAAGGGAAATTTGCCGCGAATTAATCCCCAAGTTGCAAAGTAAATTCCTTAAAGTTTAGATTCTTTCGCTCTAATCCAGAAAATTCTGGTGTTCCACAGCTTCCCCCAAATTTTCAAGAGCTAGTGTACCAAAACCAGAATTCTGATATTAGAGGCTGTTTCAGATAGCTTTGGTTCTGACAGTTCTTTCTTTACATGCGCTGAAGGACGATATCAAGTCTTCAATTACGCTTTAATGTTAATATTCACTAATTACGATAGTTAATCGAGACTTTTCTGTAGCAATAAGTGCTAATGATTCACGCAGTGAGCGGTGTCGTCGTTTTCACGCTTGTAAACGAACAGCTGTCAGAAACGAAGTTATCTCAAACGGCTTTTAGTACTGGCGGCCTTAGCGATGACTTCATCTAGTGAAAAAGTTTGCTAATTGTTCCAAACTTTTTTTTTTTTTTTTTTTTTTTTTTTTTTTTTTTTTTTTAACCTAAGGAAAAGGAACATTTCAAGAGCCTACAAGGACTGATAAGCTCTCAAAATTAACCCTTTAAAGACCAGGTTAGTTCACAAGAACGACATTTTTCCGTTTATATAGGGAAGGTAGTTAACTGTTCGTACTCAGGGGATTTGGAATTGCCTAGACGACGGATTGAAGGCGCCAGATGAAATCTCGTCTTTTTATACTTCATCGAGAATTGAAATAGTCTAGAGGAGAAAAATGAGTGTGCTCGGGCTTGGTCCATAAGGGGTTAAGGAACAAAAAAAAAAGTGTGAACAAAAGAAAGTCAGCTTAAAAATTTTGAAAATCCACAAAAAAAAAGCTTCAAAAAATCCCTTGATGTGAAAAGCTCCTAGATTCGACAACATTGGAACACATAGTGCAGTAATTGTGCCGGCTGAATAAACGCTGAGAGACTAGGAGAGATTTACAATATTATAAGTCCGTTATGAAATCGAAGCCATTCCTCCTCCATCCTTAATAGAGGATTTTACCGTTGAGCATCGCGCAAAGCTCTCCAGGTAGGATTTCTTTTTATGACAATTACGACATCACGAAATTCAAGATGCCCGGCATCGTTCCTAATCCAACGTTCAAGTCGTTTTGAATCGAGATTTATATAGTGCGATCAGTAAGCGTGGGACAACCTCAGCGCAGCTTCAAGCTCGGCAGTCCTATTGTGTTTGGTCGTAAACATATATTTCGTGAAAAGAGGGGACCTTTATTATATAGTAAGTTGTATGTGGATCAAAGAATGTGGGCAGCCTCTAGTTCTATTTATGAATGTATGAATTAATGAATGAACTTTGACTTGGTTCCAGGACTGCCGTTTTATGTACAATTAATCGCATTTTTCAATTCACCGATGATTCCACCGGTTGAGAAAAGATTACACAGTTCAATTCAATGTATGACTGAAATGCACGAAAATGAGCTGATCTGTAATCTCTTCTCAATCGGTGAAAACTCTGTTAATTAATTAAAATATCCGCAAGTTTTTTAAAGTCATCGTGGGCTCCACCGATTGAGAAAAGATTACAGATTCAAGCATTTTCGTGCATTACAGTCATACATTGAATTGAACTGTGTAATCTTTTCTCAACCGGTGGAATCATCGGTGAATGGGGCAGTTGCAAGGGTCTGAAATGTTGTGTTTTTTACAAAGAAAATGATAGTACTTGATGAGCTGAGAACAATGGTGCTTTCGGTTTTTTCACAAGTGTCCTGATTCTGGAGATATACACGAATAAAGTTGTAAAAAATCGTGTGCGTCGTGACGTCACTACGCGGCATTCCCATTTAAAACAATGTATTTTGGGCCAAAAGCTCATTTCCGGAACAATGAGACTTAATTAGAAACCAAAGGCATCTTTGTTCTCAGATCATCGAGTACTTTCATTTTCTTTACAAAAAGCACAACATTTCAAATTCTTGCAACTGCCCCATTGAGAAATACGATTGATTATACGCAAAACGGCAGCTCTGCTTGGTTTACTCATAATCAGTCCGGCGCTTTCAACGTGTATTTGAGTATGTTTTTAGTGGTGTAAACGAGATTTTTATCGGGGGGGGGGGGGGCAAAACAGCCTCTGGGTGGATGCCCCGAGGGAGTCTACGGGGACAGTCGGGACATTAGAGGAGTATCCGGAGGTTCTCCCCTGGAAAAATTTGAAAATTCAGGTTCTCTCTGACGATATGTTAACCCCTTATGGGTCAAGCCCGAGTATACTCGTTTTTTCTCCTCCAATCTACTCCACATTGTTTCAGTGTTTATTCTAGGTAAACGGGACTATCGATGAAAACACTTATAGGATAAGGTCTCTTCGGGCGCCTTCAGTTCATCGTATATGCAATTCCAAATCCCCCGAGTACGAACAGTTAACTACCTTCCCTTTATAAATGGAGGCGTGACGTTCCTTTGAACTAAATTCGCCTTCAATCCGTCGTATTGGCAATTCCAAATCCCCCGAGTACGAACAGTTAACTACCTTCCCTTTATAAACGGGAAGTGAGGCTTTCTTTTTAACCAATCTGGCCCTTAAAGGGTTAAGCAATTTCATCGTATAAAAATTGATGACTTCTTCGGTAAAAGGGGGTAAAAAACAGTGGGTGTGCTCGTTCTCAAAAGTCCTGGTTTCAAATTGTTATTATGTATGAAACCAAAGACTTCTAATACTATCTAGACTGGACATAACGCCTGCCCATTGAAACCGATCGGTATGCAACCACGATTACAGTATGTGCTAAGATTTTCGGAAATACATTGATTTAAATGGGAAAATGACTTCTTTGAAAAATTAATTAAAAATACTAAAAAAAATATTTTTCCATAAAACTTGGTACCGTTTGAAAGCTCATGATATGCAGATTTCGGTTCGGGCCGGTTTTTATACCATTTTTTCAATCGTAAACATTCTACAGAGGCTCAAAGTTAGGTCAATTTTCCTCGCTTCTACGGGGTGTTCCACCGTTTCGGTACCCCGCTGAGACAACCTACATAGCTGTATATACTCAATTTTACGTAATCTATGTTATGATTAAAGTTATTTGTTTTGTGTGTCTCAATAATTTATCGCATAAATTTTATTTTTTTGAGCTGTAACCATTCAAAAAAGTACAAAGAAAACAATTTTATGAAACACCCTGTAGAAAATCGGTACCCAACTGTAAGCCCCTGTAGAATGTTCCTCGTTCAAAAATCACACATAAAACCGGCCCGAACCGAAATCTGCATATCATGAGCTTTCAAACGGTACCAAGTTTTATGGAAAAATATTTTTTTTAGTATTTTTAATTAATTTTTCAAAAAAGTCATTTTCCCATTTAAATCAATGTATTTCTGAAAATCTTAGCACATACTGTAATCGTGGATGCGGCGTAGCCAGGCGCAACATGCGATTTTTGTCCCACCCCAGGTATTCACTTTCCCCGCCCTAAAATCGGCCTTATGTCCAGTCTAGATAGTATTAGAAGTCTTTGTATGAAACTATGATGAGAAAAACAGGGTTTTCTGAATTATCTTCCAATTATAACTTATACGAGGGTCGTTCAACTTATAAGTTTCCCTATTTTTTATCTCTGGCCCTGTTGATGCTAGAAACATTTTATTTATACGGTTAAATTTTTAAAATCCTCAGCTTTCCAACGGTAATTTTGTTTTTGAAATCCAAGCAATTTTTGCTGGAGAAAAAGCTATATTTAAACACCCGTGTCGAAAAATTTCCCGCCAACTTGTGAATTGGGTAATAAAAACTAACTTCGACTCTTGAAATGAAGAACGCACAAATTTAAAATAAAAAATACATTTTATTCTTGATATATTCCATTTTTACGACTTTTCCACATTATCTCCTTCCAGATTGACACAATTTCCGCAGCATTGAACCAGCTCTTTAATACCTACTTGAAACCCATGTTTTTAAACTCATGTAAAAGGTCGAATGGCGATAAGGTGTTCACTGTGAACACTCAATGCTTCGATCATTTTCATGAGTTAAATGGACGAACTGCAACGTTGCCTGATTGCACGCTACGCCGCTGCCGTTACGCAATATTTAAATGCATTTAAATTCAACTTATTTGTTGTTCATTTTACTCTTGTTTTCGTCCCCTCGGTCTTCGCTGATACGAACCGAGCGGCAACTTTTTCCCGCGCATTTTTCAAATACCGCGACCGCGTCTCCCGCGGTCTGCAAAGAATTGCGGAAGGAGCGATGAGCGATGTGGATGTGGATCACAGCTTCGGAAACGGATGCGGAGACAATTGGAAGAGGCGCTAACCTAAACGCTCCGCACGGCAAAGACAAAACGTTGAATGATGGTGAAGGGCGCGACGCGCCACTCTTCTCAAAGCTACAGTTGGTGGAGTGGGTCGGGGGCCCGTCTAAGGGGGTGGGAGGGAGGAAGGGGGCGATTTCGTAATCCCACCTGCGCCTTGCGATGCAGCAGTCACTCGCACAATCGGTTTGAGCTCGTGCCTCACCCCCTCACTGCCTCCCGCATCTTTAACTTCGGTGTTGCCGTTTTCAGCTTTTTGAAAACAAAATATTTGCATTTTTAAATTTATCCAGGTGTAAGAATACAATTTTTTTTGTCTCAATTCAACTGCTTGGAGCATATGGTGTTGTAAAATAATATTCTCATCATTGCTTCCTCAATGACTCGCGTCCGTCCAGTGGCGATTTGGCAACGTTCCTTTTCCCCATTTAAACACATTAGATAGGTCGAAATGCCTGGTCATCGCCGGTGACTGAAGCGTTCGACTCTTTTGGTGACTTTAAATGGAGAAAATACATTGATGCCAAATTGATTTGGGAACGTTCCTTTTTCCCCATTTAAACACATTAGATAGGTCGAAATGCCTGGTCATCGCCGATGATTGAAGCGTTCGACTCTTTTTGTGAATTTAAATGGGGAAAATACATTGTTGCCAAATTTCACGCTTCACCACTGCGTCCGTCCCAAACATTTTTCGGGCTTCGGTAATAATATTATATAATCGTCTGTTAGAATTATTTGTTTTCAGTAAAGGGCCTTTCTGGGACCAATCTCTATCGTCGATGTGCTGTTTCAGCAGTGGCGTCGCGTGTAATTTGGCAACAATGTATTCTATCCATTTAAACTCATGTAAAATATCGAATTCAGGGGGTGCACAGTGCACAAGGAAAATTTCGATGTATTTATTGAGATTAAATGGAGCAGTTGCATTGTTGTCAGATGGCACGCGACGCCTTTGTGTTTCAGGAAGGGCTCCTGAAATCCTATTCGGCGTCTATTCAGAGTTTTCAGTCGCGTCGGTAGTTGAACTTAATATAGCATGAATGCCCAGAAGACAGAGCAGCTACTCACAGATCTAAGAAGCAGCAGGCGGGGGGAAAGAGAGCATGTGTGTGTGAGTGTAGTCAGTAGTGAGTGTTTTGTGAGAGTGAGAAAATGCTGGAGCCGCGTGGGCGATCTTGGTAATGAGTGATTTGATTCTTCGTGTGAGAACTTCCACGCTTCCACCGCGAACAGCTTAAACCAGACCGCGCCACGCCAGAGTCAGCACCGGGGTCCATCTCCTACCGCGAGCGCGGCGCGGCTTCAAAACAGAGACAGCGCCAGCGCTCGAGCACCGTTGCGGCTGCAGAGAGAAAAGATTGCCATTTAAACCTATGCAAAAGTATCGATATCATGGGAGTACAATTGCACCTCCTGAAGATCGATTGTTTTACGTAGGCTTAAATGGAAAGAATACGTTGTTGCCACAATGCACGAGCCGCTACTGGGTCTGAGATCGGGAAAAAAGTGGTCAAAAATCATTGAAAAAAAAGTATTCAAAAATCAGTAGCGATGCGTGAAATTTGACAACGATGTACTTTCTCCATTTAAACTTACTGAAAGAATCGAATGCTTTGGTCATCGGCGATGACCAGATGTTTCGAGCTTTCTAATGTGTTTAAAGGGGGAGAAAGGAACGTTGCCAAATTGCACGCCTCGCCACTGTCAAAAATCATCGTTTCCGACCTTGTAGGCTTCATTTAAAATTTTCCAGTGATATTCCTAGATTTAATTTACTTGTTAATGGCAAGCATAACTTGACAATGGCTTGTCTGTTGCAAACTTTTACTGCTACGATTAAGAGTGTTTAATCTAATGTAAAATCGCCTGTAAAGTCCATTGGTGGCATCAGAAAGTTAAAAAATGCAAGATTGTAAATTCTACCTGTCTTTTGTTTCCGTGAACGACCAAAACATTGATGCTTCGCTCGACGCTCTGATTGGCTACTGACTCAGGACATTTGGACTCGTGCAACGAGACACCAATGGATTCTCTCCATTTAAACCTACGTTAAATAATCGATTCTCCGGGAAAACACTGAATCCCTGAGAAATCGATACTTTTACCTAGGTTTAAATGGCAAAAATACATGGTTGCAAAATAACACAAGCCGCTATTGTGGCAACCTCTCCTTTTGGAGTCCTTTTGCCTTCGCCGTGGTCGGTCGTTGAAGTCGGTCCTCTGGCTCTCGGAGTCTCAGGTTCGGTATTCGATTCGCTTCCGCGCTCTCAATTCTTCACACGATCCGTCCTTTGGATTGTGTAAAGGGGGGGGGGGGGCGGAGACTCGAGGGTTGCCTAGGTAGAAAAGAAAGTCGCCCACTCCGCGCGCTCGACGCGAAATTCACGTTCTCCCGCGCACGGAAGCCGCGCACCGGCTAGCAAAGCTTCATGCTCTACACTGTGTCAGGTCTATAGTGCAACTACAATGAAAAGTAAGTCCGGTGTGACGTAACCCCCCGAGTTATTGTGGGCATAAATTAAAAGGAAGCCTCCGTTTACACTTTACAGTCCCGCGGAATAATACGAAATTATTTCCGACGCAATGAGATGAGTCTGCGAAGTTTGTTTTGATCGGCCTCTGTGGTCTAGTGGTAAGCGCAACTGACTACTGATCCAGGGGTCTCGGGTTCGAGTCCCAGGGACCAAATAATGTTCGGTCCCAAGCGTAACTTACGCACGATCATGTGACCGTGTGGTCCACTGGTAAGCGCAACTGACTACTGATCCAGAGGTCTCGGGTTCGAGTCCCAGGGATCAAATAATGTTCGATCCCGAGCGTAACTTACGCACGATCATGTGACCGTGCGTTATAGCCCTCTGATTGGTCGAAACCGCACGCAATTCAATGTTCGGGACCTACATAATTTGGTCCCATCAGGGCGACAGAATTTGATGGTCTCAGATCTTGTACCTTGTGGTCATGGGTGTTTCTAAATGGGGCTGTTCCACACTTTTGCTACATGCGACTTGATTAGCGATTCTGGTGTAAAAATCTCCAAAAATAACGATGGCTGCTCTAAAAACTTCTGAAATCCACTCCTAAACTCAATAAAACTTTTCATTCGTGCGACTTTAATGGCGTCATAGGGCAGTAATAATGGGAGATTCCTATCTTAATTTGACCACTCTTTCTATGCTGACAAGGATGATTCACAGAGTAATTAGTCATCAGAGTAGTGATCCACATTCGATGAATGCTACCGTGACATCTAGTGTCACCGGTGTCAAATGAAAGTTGTCTCTTAAAGGTCACTTCTTGATAGAGTTACAGTATTGTTAGATGGGAATCTCCCATTATTACTGCCCTAAGCCACCATTACGTTCGCGCAATTAAAAGCGTTTATCAAGTTTAGGAATGGATTTCGGAAGTTTGTAGGGGTGCCGTCGTTATTTTTGGAGGTTTTAACACCGCAGAATCGACTATTAAATTGATTATAGTTAAAGTGTGCAACAGCCCCATTCTTCTAAAAACTCTTCTAAACTCTTCAATGTCTTCTGCAGACAAAACATTACGCTTGCCTTTCCTTCAATGTGTCTAAAGATGGATGTAGGCTCCCAACAGGAGTATGAGCCAATAAATACTAAAACAAAAAAACAAAAAGCAGTTAGTTTTGGTTAAAGGATCAGTTTGTGCAAGTGTGTTTACTTGTAAACGCAAAAGTTTTTACGAACAAGAATTCACGGAGCACAGAAGGTTGCTTTGATTATATACGCGAGTATTTACCACTTAAGTCTGTACTGTTTTGAATCAACCGAAGCGACGCATCAGCGAAGCGATTAAAAATATGCCTCTTGATAATCCGTTATAAATCTTTCTTCAATCCTGATTCTTTAATGTAAGACAAAAAATGTTTGAAAGCTTACGTCTTGTATGCATACAGAATACCCGCATCGAAAAATGACTCATCTGTAGGGAATCTGGATAAATCCCGGGCATTCGTGAAAAGATGCATCTGTGGTTCGCTTCTGCTGAAGGGAGTAACAAAGCGGAATGAAATCTAGCAGATTCTTGTTCGGAATTGCCAGATTGCATATTAAGCGTGCGCCCGGCAACGTTGCATCTTGTCCATTTAAAACCTGTGTTGAAAGGTCAAATCCGAGGATGTTCACCGTCAGAGGCGAAGCGTGCGATTTTGCAACTTCCACTTTCCCCATTTAAACACATTAGAAAGGTCGAAATGCCTGGTCATCGCCGATGACTGAAGCGTTCGACTTTTTTGGTGAATTCAAATGGAGAACATACATTGTTGCCAAATTTCACGCCTCGCCACTGTTCACCGTGTATTCCGTCGTTAGATTTTTTTCGTGGGTTTGAATTGATGGGAGCACGACTCTTCTTGGTTTAACGTACATACATTATTGACAACACGTCAAGTCTTCATAAATCCTTGATTTTTCTTTAACAAATTTTCCAGGAGGCATGCATGAAAGTAAAATAAACCCTTATTTTCACGTTTGAATTTTCACTCCAGATTTTTGGTAGATTTTTAACAGTGTGGCAACATTGCTCCTTACCGTGCAATACACTAATAAAGAGATCCGTAGAAGATGATGGACCTACAGCGAGTAGAATTGAAGTGAGAGGGGGGAGGGGTGACCTCCCACTCAGGAAGTTCTCGTGATTAGTTTGTGGGGAGCCGCGGCCGCCGCGGGTTAATTTACCGAAAATCAAGCTGTATGCAGTTGATCCTGAGCAAGAGCAAATCGCCTGTTCGCCTGTAGTTTGAGCTCGCGTGGCTGCAGTAAAAAGAGAAGAAAGTATATGGAGGCATGACCGCCAAATCTACACTGGAAAAAAAAAAGAAAAGAATCCTTGGTTTGCCTGACTAAATATTTGTGAAATTAGCGCAATCTAATTAATAGGTTGTATGGGTTGTCGCATAAAAATAAATAAATAAATTAAAAAAAAAATTAAAAAAATAAGAAATAAAATAAAAATAAATAAATAAATAATGGACTTGAGAGTTTTACAGTTTTCATGAACATATCAGCTTCAAACTGCCAATAACGCAGCCTGGTTGAAATAAAACATAAATTAAAAAAAAAATAAAAAAATAAAAAAAAAAAAAAAAAAAAAAATAGCCTGATTGGTGGTCATCAGAAGCAGAAAGAAGCTGTTGTTTTCATTCATGATTTAAGACATAATACAGTTGTCAAGTCCAATCAGTCTTGGGATAGCCTATGCTTACTCAATAAATTAGCCCTTTCCACTCTAATGTCGAATATATTCGACAAATATTACTCGTATTCTACTCCAGTGTGGGATATATTCGACAGAAATCAGCTCAAGAAATAATTCAAAAAAAGTTTTTAAATAATTTTAAAAGAAATAAATTAAATAAAATCATAAAAAATTAAAAAAATTAAAATGGAAAAGTCTCAAGAGTGGAAAGGCTTAAGCACTCTTACCAATAATTGGTAACTGGTACTAAGTATATAGGGTAAGTGATACCGATAAAGTTGTTTGTTCAGTATACCAATCCAAGTTGTCCTCGATACTAATTTATTGGCACCGAACTATACCGATAGTACCAATTATTGGTTAGAGTACCTAATTTCTTGGGTTATTACAACCAGTAAATTTGACTGAGGAAATTACAGTAAAATCAAAATTAGCCGGTTGAATTTTTTTTTTTTTTTTTTTTTTTTTTTTTTTTTTTTTGTGTAATAGGTAAAACTCACCCAAATATTTCCTACTAGCCTCAAATGAAAAGTCGGACACATTTTTTTTTCTTTTTCGGGTTAACTTTGGCAACCTCGCTCTCAATCCCGGTTGAAGTGATGGTGGCAGAGGACTAGTCACTAGAGGTGCGAGGTGAGGGCCTATTAATAACCTCTCTGTAGGAGAGGATTCTGGATCCTTCGAAAAGGTTTCTGGCCGATGCGGAGATGCGATGTTTATAATGAGCCTCTGGGGCTCCTAATCTCCGTCGTGTAAAATTAGCCATGTACTTAGAACACCAATCGTTGTTGCCAGGTAGGACGTGAAGATAAGCTTTTGGTAACCCCCCCCCCCCCTTTCGCCACAACCTTCGCCTGTGAACGCATCGTGGTCACTGTCTTAAGACTTAAGACATTCTGTGTACACACTGATGAGAGAAATATCACTTCTTTAAAAACAAGGAAACACGTTTACTTGTGACGGTTTTCCTTGCGCAAAGTAAAGTTCTGCTGCATGAAAGGAGAATCACTGTCACAACAAGGAGTCTTTTACTTGTAGCAGCAGACATTTTCCTTGAGTTAAAGGAATTCCCCCTTAGTCAATATTTCACTGTGCAGTTTCTTTAACACAAACGAAATACACTTTGGATTAAAAAAAGAATTCTCTCAGTGCAGGCTGATTTTAAGTGACGTTCGTTGATGTTTGTGCTTTTCAGGCGTAAACATACGGGACATTGACGGGGAAAAAAAAGACTTGTAGAATTTACCATCTGGCATAGCTGATTTTTGAGTCTTCTAACAAGTATGGTAAATGCAACGACGCAACGTACCTTGTGGTGAAATGTATCCACAGGTTATCTTAATTTACCACAAGGCACGTTGCATTTACCATATGATGGTGAAATTTACAATTTTTGATAGCAAACTCCAAAATCAGCTGTGCAGATTATGTAAATGGGGCTATTGCACACTTTTGCTGTAAGCGATTTAATAGTCAATTATTGCGTAAAAACCTCAAAAAATAACGATGGCGGCACTAAAAACTTCCAAAATCCACTCCTAAACTCAATAATCGCAGTTATTTGCGCGAGCGTAATGGTGGCCGGAGGCACTAACAATGGGAGATTCCCATCTAACAATTCTGAAACTCCATCAAGAAGTGACCAATAAGAGACTACTTTCATTTGACACCGGTGTCACTTGGTGTTGCGGCACCATTCATCGGATGTGGATCATCACTCTGATGACTAAAGGGGTGTCTCCACCTGCGAATTTAAAAGCGCGAATAAACTGATTGAGCCAATGAGCTGCCTTGAAGTCGATAGGTCGAGTCCGATGTATCGACAACAAAGAAGCTCATTGGCTCAAGCAGCCAATTCGCGCTTTTACATTCGCAGGTGGAGACACCCCTTAATTACTCTGTGAATCATCCTTGTCAGCATAGAAAGAGTGACGAAATTAAGATAGGAATCTTCCATTGTTAGTGCCTTCGGCCACCATTACGCTCGCGCAAACAACTGCGTTTATTGAGTTTAGGAGTGGATTTTGGAAGTTTTTAGTGCCGCCATCGTTATTTTTTGAGACTTTTACGCCATAATCGACTATTAAATCGCTTATAGCAAAAGTGTGCTATAGCCCCATTCTACCAGTCTTTTTTTTCCGTGTTACAACGCTCAACGAGCTTCATCAACTGTGCGATGACGTCCAGTGGCGCGTAGCGTGTAATTCGGCGACATTGGATTGGGTCCATTTAAACCCACGTAAAAGGTCGAATGCGAAGGTGTTCACCGTACACCCATCAACAGTTCGATCTTTTTCATAGGTTTAAATTGACGAACTGCAACGTTGCCAAGTAATAGCACGCCACGCCACTGATTTGAAGTCATCACTGAAACCGTTTATTGAATTGGATATTTGTATCCGCAGTATCGACTATCCAGCCCGGAGGAACTAATCCTCATTAGTTCCAACGTTGGAGTTGAAGATAGATAGTTAAAATTTGATTGCGGTTGCCGCCTGAAACTGTTCCGTTCGAATCGAACGTTAAGTTATGATGTTGTATCGAATACCGATGACTGATGCCGATCGATGGTATCCTTCCATTCACCATACACCAAGCAACCAAAAAGCACCGCGATCCACGTCTTTTGGATTTCGATTGCTGAGCTGCCGTTTTGCGTATAATCAATCGAATTTTTAAATTCACCGATGATTCCACCGGTTGAAAAAAGATTACACGCATCAGTCTAGTGTATGGCTGAAATGCATGAAAATGCTCGCATCTGTAATCTTTTCTCAGCCGGTGCGGTGGAGTCGTCGATTACCTTAAAAAATCTTGCGGATATTTTAATTAATCAACGGAGTTTCCACCAATAGAGAAAATATTGCTGATCAGAGTATTTTCGTGCGTTTCTGTCATACTCTGAAGTTCGTGTAATCTTTTCTCAACCGGTGGAACCATCGGTGATTTCATCGGTGATGGCACTATGGTCCGAGATCGTATAAAAGTAGCAAAACATCAGAAAGTAACTTTCTGAACAATTTATTATTTCATCTTTCAAGACCATTTTTATTTACATCGAGGACGGTTGACAAGGAATCAGAACCACAGAATAATACAATCAGAACGGAAACTCTGTCGGGTTTTGAAGCAAATTTATTTCGCGTCCGCCATGTTGGGATATAGGATGTTTACATCTGGATTCGCGCGTGAAAAACGAATATAGGACATGATCCGCGAAATTTTCATTCTGAAATGCCAGTAGAATAAAAGTGAGGCCGGAAACTTAAGATTTCTTTCCAGAATTTACAGAAATAAATGAGTTTCAACACAAATCACACACGTCCGCCATGTTGGGATGTAGGACCACAGCGTTGCCTATTGGTGCCGTTAAATTCCAAACTTGCCTTCATTGGCTCTTATGGGAGTTTCCGTTCTGATTGTATTATTCTGTGTCAGAACCAGTGGCGTACCCAGGAATTTTTCTTGGGGGGGGGGGGGGTCCGGGGTTCGAAAATTGTCATGGGGGGGTCCAAAGATAGTAATTTGGTCAAAGTCTGAAAACGCAAAAAATGACCTTTTTTTTAGGACAAATTTTGGTGTCATGGGGGGGGGGATCCAGACCCCCTGGACCCCCCCCCCCCCTTGGCTACGCCACTGGTCAGAACCTTGAGTCCCTATGGACTGTTTTAGTAGAGCGATATATCGTATTTATTGCCGTCCGAGGACCTCTGGTTTTAAAGGAACTCTGATTCAATGCATTTTCCCCATAAGCGGATTTTTGAACGGAAATTTAGACTATTAAGTCGAACAATTGATGCTACCTTTTTGCAATTATGAATTCTACATCCTCGAAAATGCTTAATTTTGCCTGGTTCCGCCGCTGAAACTGCCGAAATTATTTAGATATTACAGATTAAATGATGCGTTTGGAGGTTGGAATGACCCAAATGTTGTTGTTGTCGCGGAATTGGCGGGATTTCGGGCGATTCTAACCAACAAATGCAACGTTTAATCTGTAAATATCATATTGATTTCAGCAGTTTTAGTCATGGAACCAAGCATTTTCGAGGACGTAGAATTTATAATCGCAAAAAGATCGCAATAATTTATTGTTTGATTTAATATGTACCCTAAATTTCCGTTCAAAAGTTCGCTTTTGGGGAAAATTACATTGAACCAGAGTTTGTTTGGAACCAGAGGACCTCGAACGGCTATCGATTCGATTTATCGCTCTACTAAAACAGTCTATAGGTATGTAGAGAGTTGAGACAAGAGGGTTGTCAACTTCTGATTGGTCAATGAGTTTTAGAATCTGCGGACGCCGCCATTGGGTGCGATTTCGCACTTTTGTTTACAATCGTAGTTGTTCACCAACGGTGCTTTACGGATAAAGCGTTAATTTTCGAGGATGCGTATACTTTTGCATTTCTCTCTCGTTTTTAATTCGATTCAAAAGTCAATGGCACGCGCGTGGGTGGGATCGATCCCACGACCTTTCGGAAACAAGTGACACGGACAAAGTCGTGGCGGGTCGATAAAAACACCTGACCGCGTGCTAACAGCCAACAGGGCAAACGAAACGGCGCGGCGCACAGTGGAGCGAGTCACTGGCGCAACCAGGATTTCTTCCATCTCTCTCGTTTCCCATTTGAATGTATAAGTAGGAAAAGGACAGAAAGAGGGGGTTCCATCCCCTTGCCCATCCTTGTCTAACATACGTTTCTTAATGGAGAAAAGAGAGAGATGAAGAAACTCTCGGTGCACTGGCGCAACCAGAATCTCTTCCATCTCTCTCATTTCCCATTTGAATGTATAATTAGGAAAAGGACAGAAAGAGGGGGTTTTATCCCCTTGTCCATCCTTTTCTAACATACGGCTCTTAATGGAGAAAAGAAAGAGAAGAAGAAAATCTCGGTGCGCTACTGGAGCGAGTCAATGGGAGGGGTCGGACATGGAACAAACTACTTATAATGCAAATTTGAATGTTTGTACAATCAAAAAAACTATAGGGAATACCTTACGAACACTTTCTCATATCAAATTTACTCTGGGGGAGACCCCCAGACCCTCCTTCAATATTCTTGGGGAGACCCCCAGGCCCCCTTCAATATTCTGGGGGAGACCCCCAGACCCCCTTCAATGTTCTGGGGGAGACCCCCAGACCCCCCTTTAATAACCTGGGGGAGACCCCCAGGCCCGGATTTGACATTCTGCTCGGAAAAAAAAGAATGGTGTAATTTACCATTCGCATAGCTGATTTTGGCCCCTACCAGAGTTAAGATAATCTTGACCAGAGTTATGGAACATTTGAATAGGGATCAGGCCAATTTCACTTGATACCTGGTCAAATGTTCCATAACTCTGGCCAAGTTTATCTTAACTCTGGTACGGGCGAAAATCAGCTATGCGAATGGTAAATTACACCATTCTTTTTTTTCCGTGTGGGGGAGACCCTCAGAGACCCCCTTTGATATTTTTATCTAGATCCAAAGATCCATTTTTGAAATATTTATACTTTTTCTTTTTTTTTTTTACCCATTTTCCCATCGATTTTAATGGAAACCATTTTTCATCCATAACTAACTTAGAAATTAAAATTTCAGAAAAAAAGTCCTCCTGGGGAATTTTAAAAGCAACATCTCTGCAAATTTTGGAGGCGTATGGACCAAAAGTTGAAAAAAGTTATGCTGGGTTTCACGTCTTACGGCTACAGACAGACAGACAGACGCTACAGAAAGTGTGTGCATTTACCCCTCCAAGCCACTTATGGTTAAATAATATTGAAACTTCATGGATGAATATTATCTAGGATAGTAGAGGTCGTTTCACTAAAGTTGACCGATGACGGATGGGTTTGTTTACTGCGCAGGGACGAGTTTGCGTTTTTGCGCATGTGCAAGAACGCGAACACGTCTTTGCGTAGCGAGCCGCATGATCTGTCATCGGTCTTCTTTCGTGAAATGAGCTCTATTAACCCTTTATGGACTAAGCCCGAGTGTATTGGTTTTTCCCTTCTAGCCTATTTCACACTGTTCCAGTATCTTGATTTCTTGATTCCCGATGTAGACACTTGCAGGATAAGGTTTCGCTCGGGCGCCTTCAATTCATCTTATAGGCAATTTCAGCTCCTCCAAGTACGAACAGTTAACTACCTTCCCTTTACAGACGGAAGAGTGGAGCTTTTTTAATTTTCCTGTTCTGAAAAGGGTTAAGCATGATGAGAGCCAGTTATTTTGTAACTATCATGTTTTACTTAGTCGTAGTGGGCCAAGTATCGAAACAAAATACCTTTTGAAATCTCTGCGCCATTGCAATACTTTCTCTGTTTCTAACTTTGCTAGCAGTGAGAAAGTAAAAACAAGCTGTGAAGGGTGATTCTTGTAGGGAATTTTACAATACAGCCAAAGGAAATGCATTTAAAGCTGCAACGCCGTGTCCGGCTTTCCTCATTGACGCGTTCCACTGTGCGGCGAGGCGCGTTATTCTGCGAGGTCTCAACTTGTCTTGCATGTGACAGCAGCACCGGGCAGGCACCGGCACATGTCTCGTCAGTTTTTGCTGCAAACTGTGTTTGTGTTTGCGGATCGAGAATGTGTGTTTTTCTTTGTTTTTTGTGGTTTCTTCCTTTCTTCTCCTTAATTCCTTCCTTCCTCCTTTCTGTGTAACAGTCGATCTAATAGCTATTTAAACCGTGAGTTTAACCCACCTCGCAGTTAATGCAACGTCGCAATATGGTCTATGATTGTCACAAAGTGGCAAAAAAAATAAAAAAAAATCATCAGTTTATCATTTACAAATTTTCAGGACTTATTATAGACAGACAGAACCCTTTTAACAAGTGATTTACACCTATAGAAATGTTACTGGAAAGTTTTTAAGTATAAGCGTAAAAGATAGGGAACGATTATTTTTTATGACTTTTTTCCCACTGATTTTTGGTCCTTTTTTTTTTTTTTTTTTTTTTTTTTTTTTTTTATCTCTGACCATAGTGCGCCGTTTTTAATGGTTTTACCTGTCGTGTATTCTTTACTTACCTACAAGGCCAAATTGATAGCCTGCGGCCTCTGTTTTGTTCGAAAAAAATAAAGGAGATAATATTAAATAAAATTGTCGGATGAAATTGGTGTCTCCCTCCAGAATTACAGAACAAGGAATGATGGTAAGACAAAGTAATAAGGAGATAGGTATATTATAATGGAGACCAGGTTCATTCGAAATTGCGATTACACTTGCAAAAAAATGGTAATAGGTAGTTTGCCGAAGATTATAAGGACATTTGTGAAGCCGCTTTCGGAGAAAAGAGTGAGTCGGAAGCATTGCCTAGAACACGCAGCTAACACGTCAAAGTGACAAATCTTCATTTTCAATAATGCATCTCTGGCGGATCCAGGAATGTATCCTTCTCTCTCTTTCCTCCATTAGAATGCGTGTGTTAGAAAAGGACAGATCAGGAGCAGTCACGTGATTTTCGCCCCCTCACCTCTCCTTCTCTAACACAGGCCTTCTAATGGGGAAAAGAGAGAGAAACCTAGTCTACTGGCGGATCCAGGAATGTATCCTTCTCTCTCTTTCCTCCATTAGAATGCGTGTGTTAGAAAAGGACAAATTAGGGGCAGTCACGTGACTTTCGCCCCCTCTCCTATCCTTCTCTAACACTTGCGTTCTAATGAGAAAAGAGAGAGAAGGACAATTTCTTGGATCTGCTGGTGCAATAATGAATTAAAAATATTCCTTGTCTTCTCTCCCATGCTCCGTTTAAAGAATAGCCATTTAATTTGTTCAATAATCAGTGAAGCTGGTGTTTTATGCTATTTTGCTTGAAGATCGAATTATCGATTGTAAATTGTGATCTTTTGAAGGAAATGTCGCTGTTTTGATCAATTTGAGGTGATAAGATGGCTTTTATATCTATTCTATTTTATATAGCAGATTTCCGTATTTTTCCGCTGTCACCAAAAGTCGCCTGCAGGAGTCGCTTTTGGGCACCACGATCTAAAGCTTGATCATGGTCCAGCGGCATAGCGTGCAATTTGGCAACGCTGAAATTCCTCCCGTTAAACCCATTACAAATATCGAATTATTGGGTGTTTGGCGAACAACTTCGCATTCGATCTTTTACAAGGGTTTAAATGGACGAGATACAACGTTGCCAAATTGCGCGCTACGCCACTGGCATGGTCCCTTTAAAAAAAAAAAAACAAAAAACAAAAAAACAAACAAAACCAACAGGGTAGCGTCTTTTCAAAATGTGCAACTGTAGTCGAAAAGATTCGAATGGAAACGATTTTAGTCCAACACCCTGTATAAAAATACTAATTGACACTAAGTCGTGATTTGTGAATTTGTGATCTCCGAAATCGCCCGAGCAAATTAATATTCTCAGTCGTCGATTTTGTTGTTGACTCTTTTAATTGATGCAATGCGTGCGACAACAACACTTCTTCCGTTTAAAATACATTGGGGAAGTGTCTCTGTTGTAGCCAACAAAGCTTCAATTTACATCGGAGTCCGCTCACAAAATCTCATGGGAATCGCGATTATGTTGTCGATGCAGTTTCAAATCGGAAAGGAATATCGCGCTGATGAGCTCGTTAAAATCTGACGATTTTTTTATCACCTTTATTTATTAATTCATTTTAATTTTGTCTGCGGATGAATACATCATTCGAAACCCGTCTACCGAGGCTCTTGATCTCATCTCGATCTTCTTCCTGCAGTTTGATGGACTTGACTGAAAGTTGACATGCAAGTTGGATTATTGTGAAGCATGGGTATTGGGTAGTATACAGTATGTCTAAAAAGTCGTAACCAATAAGCTACAGTCGAAAAACCATTATTACTGCCCTCAGCCACCGTTACGCTCGCGGCAATTATATCATTGATTGAGTTTATTTTTTTTTTTTTATTTTTTTTTTTTTTTTTAGGAGTGGATTTTAGAAGTTTTTAGTGCTTTTATCGTTATTTTTGGAGATTTTTACACTCGAATTGACTATTAAATCGCTTATAGCAAAAGTGTGCAACAGCCCCATTCTGCAGGTTATCGGTGTGCTCCGCCATCATTTCTGAAAATAAATTTACTATTTTTTTTTTATTTGTTTTTTTTTTTGTTTTTTTTTGTTTTTTGTTTTTTTTAGGAGTGGATTTTGGAAGTTTTTAGTGCTGTTATCGTTATTTTTGGGGGTTTTTACGCTAGAATTGACTATTAAATCGCCTATAGCAAAAGTGTGCAACAGCCCTATTCCGCAGGTTATCGGTGTGCTCCGCCTTCATTTCTGAAAATAAATTTACTTTTTTTTTGTTTTTTTGTTTTTTTGTTTTTTTTTTGTTATCTTATATCAGTAATCTGCTTCAACCAGTTGAATCATTATATGACATGGATATTTTTCTTTTTGTGTGAATGTGGAATGTAGAATGTCACTAAATGTACTTACGCTATACGGCCCGGCAGCATTGTGTCCGGGCCCCCCCCCCCCGGGGGGCCTCGTGCTTCCCCCCTCCCCGCCCCTTCCTCACTTCTCCCGAGTTGCCGTTAAGGCCACGGTATACCCCTCAAAAGTATGAATCTCGCTCAACAGATCGCTGCACCGTCGGTGTTTGAGCGCCACATTCAAAATCGTAAAAAATCTAGGGTTTTTCCCATGAAAATGAAGGTAGCTTCCTTAATAATTGGAATTTTAAAAATCGGCTCTTTGGCACATTTTAAGGATGGTTTGAGGAATCGATCTAAAAAGCCACATTTAAAATTGGACAAAAATTGACGGCGGGATCTGGCCTGTAAATTTGAAATTTCCTGAAATCCTTCGCGCGGGCTAGATTGAACGGTCAGGTAGGGTTGGAACCCTTGGTCTCGTCGTCCCTCCTCACACCGCCCACCCATCGACCTTCTAGCCGAGGTTGAGCGGTGAGCCTTGATTGTCCGCGTCCTTCTTCTTATTGTTCTGTTGTCATTGTTCCTGACACCCGTCTCGTCGCCTTCGCCCTCCTCCTCCAGTCCAGTTTCAACACTTGCTATTTCGGGCTTCGGCAGAGCCAAAACTGATTTTCTCAGTTATTGCCTTTATTTGATGACTGGCGTGAATATTTGAAGCCTTGCGTCCTATACATGTTCTGGACTCGTATGTTCGTAGCTGTGTTGAGGGTATCCCCCTCCTGGTATTGAATTATTGAAAATGCATACGGCGATCAACTGTTCAAACTACTGCGCAAAATGATTATTCGGTTACCATTCCATTCGACCGAATAAATTCTTCCTAAAGGCTCTATGATGCTTTTTTTTTTTTTTTTTATTCTCCGGTGCGCGCATCGGTGCAGCTCCCTGCACCGTAATGTTTTTTTTATTCCGGTGCCCCAGCACCGGATCGCACCGGAGCGTTTTTTTATTAGCGGTGCAATGCACCTGGTGTTGCTCCGGTGCAAGCTCCAGTGTATCGGAGTTGAAAACCGATGCACTGGAGCTGGAGCTCCGGAGCTTCTGGAGCTTCCGGTGCTCCACCATACAGCTTCGGTGCAGCTCCAAAAACTCCGGTGCGGATTCCGGAGAATAAAAAAACGCACCAATCCTGTATAAGTCGCGAAGAGTAGTGTATCGTTTCGCAATTTTCATTTGCGCCGCCCGCAGAAAAATGCCAAGGTGGCAGAATTTTCGCACCTCAATAGAAGGTACAGGGGACACCATCCAGTGATTGGCAAGTATAGAGGTACCGTCACCCCTCCTCAATTTTTCTTCCAAACGGTAAAATTTTAAGCTACTATGAATTGTTTTACATATTATGTATTATGTATGAATTAAAAATAATAGGTTGGACGTGTTTGATAATATGAATAAAGTGACAACAGCTAATAATGATAGAAAAAAAATGCTTACTATAAATATTCCTCGCAAAAACTTTATTAAAATTGTAAAGAAACGCGCCGCGCGCCGCCGTAGCCAGATACGATATTGTCTTTCTCTCTCTTAGCTCATTTGAACCCATATGTTACAAAAGGATGGACGTACGGCTATCCTATCACGTAACTTCTGCCCCGGTTTTTTTCCCTTTTCTAACACTTTCAGCCAAATGAGCTGAGAGAGAGTAAGACAAAATTCCTGGCTCTGTCTACGATACCAACTGATACATATGTATAGATGATAGATGCATTTTGCAGTGCGGAGGTACCTATATCTAACGGATAAACAAGCAAACCTACATAAAAACGCAGTAGCGCAACGCCGCAACCGGATATCCTTTCGGGCCACTCAACTATATCATATGAATTCTTGGAGGAATAAAACTTTGAGGAAATTAGTCTGATGAAAATCGCTCGAAATTGACCTTTCATTACAAAAAAGGAGGGTTCAAACTTCATCCCTCCTCCGCGTATTGTGCCATTGAATGATGATAATAATAATAAAAATAATTATAATAAATTGGAAAATAAATAATTTCAGTTCCACAGTGAAATTTTGAATAAAAAAAGTATTGTGATATTGAGGCGCGTCAACCACTAAGGATAGTCATGATGTCGTGTTGCGTGTTCTGATTTTTATTTTTTTATTTTTCCAACAATTTTGGGCATCGCCGTTGAATTTGCATAACTAAGATATTGTCTGTACTTCTTTTGTGAGCAAAAATTAAAAAAACATGACATTTGGACGTAAAGACGAATACGCGCTAATTTGTTGACGATGTATGCCTGCGTAAGCAAGTTACGGTACGCGGCGCCCAGCATAAATCAGTGGCGTAGCGTGCAATTTGGCAACATTGGATTGGGTCCATTTAAACCCACATAAATTGGTCGAATGCGAAGGTGTTCACCGAACACCCAACAGTTCGATCTTTTTAATAGGTTTAAATGGACGAACTGCAACGTTGCCAAATAGCACGCTACGCCTCTGGCATAAACCTGGGCCCTTTTGTATGGGGCTGACATTTCGACTGATGGATGTTGAGAACTTAGGAATTGCGTTTCGATGTGAGAGTCACAGCAGTCATCAAATGGTAAAAACTGTCTAACCCATACAAAATTTGGGCCCCGGGCGTAGTCTCTACTTTGGTAAGGTTGCAATTTGCTCATTTATGGATAAATGTTGTAAAAGATCGAATTCGAAGGTTTCACCGAACACCGAAGAGATCGATCTTATTCCTAAGTTTTCCTAAAGTGGTATGTTGCCAAATTGAAAGCTACTCCTCTAGCTTAAAATTTGCCGAAGCTGATAGGATCTTATTTTGCTCTTCTCACCTAATCTATCGAATGGACTGACTTCCTAGTAAGATTTAATTATAATCGTACCGAAGGAGGGTGAAGGGTGAATAAAGTGTGACGTAAATGGGCCGATTGCACAAATTTTGCTAAAGCAATAAGGACAGTGGCGGCTCGTGCAATGTGGCAACAACGTACTTTCTCCATTTTAACCTTTGAAAAACAATCGATCTTCAGGAGGTGCAATTGCACCCCCCAGATATCGATACTTTTGCACAGGTTTAAATGACAAATAAGCATGGTTGACAAATTGCACGAGCCGCCACTGAATAAGGAGCATGAGTTTTGGTCGATTTTATTAAAACGATAAAATCGATGAACGGACTAGTGACCTCATAGTCCACCCACGAAGTCGTGAAATTAAAGTCGTAAATTCGAGTGAAATTAAAGTCCGTAAATTGAAACAGCGCTCTCCTGATTCTAATGGGCACTCTACAAACGAACAACAAGTTTGTTGAATTCTTTTAGAACAGCAAAGCAGATCGGAAAATTGAGAGGGGGGAGGTCTAGATTTTTAAACGATTTTTTTTCAGCATGATTGGAGAAATCTCTTTTTCCAAAAGATCAGAGAGTCACTGCTTTGAAGATTAAAATTTTCGGAGGAGAGCCCTCCCTTGGCCCCTTTCCATCGAGGGAATGTCGGCACCCCCCCCCCCCCCTCAATACAATCCTGTGCAGTGTGCACTGTGAAAGAAAGAAATCAGCTGAGGACTCACTTGCCCTGACTCATGATCAATTTATAATTGGTTTTGTCTGAAAGGAACCTACTATGTGTTGTTGTTTTTCTTCAGCGAAAAACAACTATAACTGTCCATGTCCAAGGACAGAGGCAGATCTCCGACGAGCAAGCAGAGCCGAGATCAGCAAGCAAGCCGCAAGCTGACACTTATTTGTTGTTGACAAGGCGATTTGTGTACTTGAGTCGTGAAAGATGCCGATGATGAATCTATATAATAGTATAACAATGAAAGGGGTTGCTGGGGGTAGGTAGTGAGAGGTGACCGCGGAAATAACTTCTTTCGGTCGAGTCAAGAGTTCTACCTGCCCAGCCCGCCTGCACTCTCTCCGGTTGTGTTGAGCCAGTGTGCCTCCCCTCTCTCGGCTCTCCTTCGCAATGCCCCTCGCCCATCGGAACGTAAATTAACAATAGAAAATAAAAAAGTTTATCTGTGCGCCACAATTTTTTACCGATTTTAGAATTTTAAAAGTCTCCCGATGCCCTTTGAAAATATCTAAGTACGCCAAAGAGCCTTTTTTCGATATTTTTATTTGAACAGAAGTTATGTAGGAAAAACTGAAAAGTGCTACTATTGGCGCCATCTGTTGGATTTATCTGACTTTAAAAGGTATACCGTGGCCTTAAGTCACTGGCACAGGCGCGTTCACTGCTTGTTCACTCTTTGTCATGAATACTTCTCGAATCACCTCACATTCTCACAATCGACACCTCGTTACGCCGTTTTCAGTTTAATGCAACTTTAACCTCCACCTTTGAGCTTTTGATTCTGCTTCCTCCTCCTCTTCTCCCTCTCCCCTCCCCTCCTTCTTCGTTTATCGCGCTCCGATGCTTCGACAGTTGCATGCATCTCTCTTTGTCGCTCTCTATGACCATGCAAGGGCACTACTATAACTGTTAAACTGTATATAGTTTTTACTACTCGTACTATATATCACAAACTACATATAGTTTACTTTCCTCCCCCCCCCCCTTCTTCTTTTTCTCTGTTCTCTGTTGTGGTAGTGATCGCTCGCGGACAGGTCACAGTTCACAGTGGGTAAAAATCATTGATTTGGCGGTCAAAAAGCAAAAAGTGATCAGCATATTTCCGGACTATATTAAGGTAGATGTCCCAATTACCGCCCCTGTCCCAATTACCGCCCCCCTTTTCATTTATTCTTTAAAATAAGCCTACTTTAGCAGACAAATTTAAGCGTATATGGGATAAGTGTTTTTCATAGGTTGGCTGAACTGGTGAAAAAAGTTTGAAGTTGATATTTAGCAGCGTTGTGCCCTTAAAAAATCATAGAAGTTGACACAGGACACCTGCCCCCGTATTACCTGTTTTTGCCGATTTCTCTCAGCAGTTACTTATTAAAAATCTGTTCTCTTTACTTTCTGCTTTTTAAATTATTATAATGTCATTATTTCCTGACAATAAACATGATGATTTGAATGAAAAGCCAGCGCAAATATGTATGGCTATAATTAGGGCACCTGATATGACAATAATTGGGACAAAGCCACTTTTGGTGTGGCGGTAATTGGGACATGGGTCATTTTTTCGAGTTTTATTAATAATTTTTTTTCCTGATTGATTACGCCAACTTTATATTTTTTTCATAAAACTAGATAGTATTTGAGAGGCCCTAGTGAAAACCGATCATAGATTTGATAAAAATTAACATTTTTACAGGCATTTTACGGCAATTTTTTCTTAAGGGGGGCGGTAATTGGGACATCTACCTTAAGTTGCACTCGCGAAAAATTTGCCGTATTAGTGCAGTGAAGGCAGGGGCGTCATTTCGAGTTTGGCTTGGGGTGGGGGGGGGGGGGGGGGGGGGCAAAAATCTGATGACTTTTTTTTTATTTTTTTTTTTTTTGCTCATCAACACAATTTTAGAGCCATTGAGCCGGCTTGGCGGGGGCAAATATCTTACGACTTTTTTTGCTCATCAATATACTTCGTTCCCGTTTTTGAGCCTGACTTCGAATCCTTGGAGGGGGGGGGCGGCAATTTCCCACCCTGCCCCACCTCAAATGACGCCACTGAGTGAAGGTACCTACACAACAGGCCCATTAAGGCTGCTCTATTTACGCACGATTCGTTTTATTGTTTTTTTTTTTAAACCTTCTAATGTTTTTTTTTTTGTTTTGTTTTGTTTTTTTGTAGATCGACAAAAATGGGGACGGATGGATTGATCTGTCGGAGCTCAAAAATGCGCTCGACTCGTGCGGGTTCAAACTTCCGGGTTACAAAATCCGGAAAATGGTCGAGGAATACGACGCCAAAAGAAAACTGCAACAGCCCGGAAAAATCAACTTCTCTGAATTCGAAAAAGTAAGTGTTTAGAAACCACTTATTGCCTCGTTTATTCCTCCCCTAGACATAGACTGTTTTAACCACTTATGGGCCAAGCCCGAATAGTCTCGTTTTTCTTCTCAATTGTTCCAGTCCTCATTCCCGATAAAAGCGGAATTGATGTAAACACTTGAATAATAAGATTTTTTTGAGCGCCTTCAATGCCTCGTGTAGGCAATTCCAGCTCCCCCGAGTACGAACAGTTAACTACCTTCCCTAAATAAATGGAAGAGTGGCTTTCCTTTGAACTAACCTGGTTGTTGAAGGGTTAATGGTGAGCAGGAAATTTAAAATCCGGGAATCTGGTTGGCTTCGATGCTTTTATTAAACTTGAAACCGACGTTTGATTGGTCAGCTTTGAATTTCCCGTTTCTTCACGGAGAAAAATTTTTATTTGGGACCACCAGAATTATTTCTGCGTAATAGTTAAATGTAATTCACGTATCCGTAACTAGATTTCTGGTACTATTCAAAATATACTTTTTTCTTTGAAACCAGCAATATCTTCACAGATACCTTTAATTACATATCTGAAATTGTGTGAAAATCTTGCGTCAATCTTTAATTCGTCGATAGTACGCCTCCTCGGTTGAGTATCACCATTTTTCAACTCTGGAGAAGTGCATATTATGACTATATCTCTTTCCTCCTTTTCGCACCATTTTCTACTTTGCAATTATCTTATTACTCTAAAAAGTATTTACCGGGAGAAATCATGTCTTTTTTGTAACTGAAGTCGGATTGAACATTTTTAACAGTGAAAGGTCATTTAAAAAAATAAATCAATTAAATTTTATTTATTTATTTAAAGCAGCGGTTGCCTTGTTTTGCTCAATATTTATGTTCTCTGGGCCTGGCACGGAACTGAATTTCCGGTAAGGATGTTCCTTTATCTATACAATACTCCCATATCGTTATCAATTCTGCGTCAGACATGCCTGTTCATTAAAACGCCCTCCCAACCCTCCCCCCCCTTCTGTCTCCATCTCAAATTATGTTTACTTTTTTTTTTCTCTCTCTCTCTCTCCGTGAAGTGGGATTCTTGTTTCGTCGTCATCTCAACCGAATTCGTGCAGTTATTCGATGCAAACCTTGAAAATTGTCTGGTGCGATCGGGAACGGGAACAGAATGTAATCCTAAGCACGTATTGTATAGACTTGAACGCGAGCTGATAGTGCACGGAGCGTAGCTGTCTTTTTATCTCTAATTAATGGCATTCCACCGGTTGAGAAAAGATTACACAGTTCAGTTCAGTGTATGACTGAAATATGCACTAAAATACTCGAATCTGTTATCTTTTCTCAACCGGTGCGGTGGAGTCGTCGATGACTTTAAAAAACAAGCGGATATTTTAATATATAAACGGCGTTTCCACCGATTGAGAAAAGATTACAGATCAGAGTATTTTCGTACAGTACAGCCATAAACTAAACTTAACTGTGTAATCTTTTCTCAACCGGTGGATTTATCGGTGAATGGAAAAATATCATTAATTATTCGCAAAACGGCAGCTCTGATAGTGCATCAAATGAGTCGTCAAGTGGTTCGAGTGTATTCTTTCATGATCCCTCGAAAAGTAATATTCATGTCGGAAGTTCTTGACTAATTTTCATGTGACACTGTTCTTACATTAAAGTGAAAAGTTAATAATGTAAGGTGCCATTTTCGGCCACCAGAGCGCTACCGTTCGATTGATGTAAAATTACAGGCCGAAATGGGTCTGTTGCAAACTTTTGCTACAACGATAAAGAGTGTTTCATCGTATGCAAAATCGCCAGAAAAGTTCATTGGTGGCATCAGAAAGTCATGAAATGCGGTAATAAACTCACAAGAGACGCTTAATGAAATCCAAGATGGCGGTGAAATATCGAGCAATCTGTATGCATGCACCTTCAACATCCAAGGATTGCCAACGTTGACAACCTCACAACTTCAGAGGTTATGTTTTTATTTACGTTGTGATCGGGTGTGATCGACATTGTGAGGTTGGCTATCCTTGGATGTTCGTGGTGCATGCATATAGGTTGTTCGATATTTTACCGCCATCTTGGATTTTTTTAAACCTCTCTCGTGAGTTTCATACTGCATTTTATAACTTTCCGATGCTACCAATGGACTTTTCACGCTATTTTACATCAGATTGAACACTCTATAGCGCTGTAGCAAAAGTTTGCAACAGACCCATTAATTAATATTTAAGAAAACGGAGCTTGAGTTACTATATAATCATCTGAAGAACGTCTCAGCAAAATATCTCGCCGTTAACTTCAAAAATAAGGCTGAAAGTACCAAACAATGAAAAATCGCATTTCGATACATGAACCGATTCGCGATATTCCATTTTTTAGTACTTTTGCAGCCTTATTTTTGAAGTTATTGTCGAGATATTTTTCAGAGACGTTCCTCAGATGATTATCTAGTAACTCAAACTCCGTTTTCCGAAATATAAATTACTTCCGGCTTGACATCAATCGAACGGTAGCGCTCTGGTGGCAGACATCGGCACTAAACGCTGAAGAATCAGAACAAAGATGCCTTTGGTTTCTAATGAAGTTCTATTGTTTCGGAGACTAGATTTTGGCATCAATAAAAAGTTGTTTTATATGGGAATTCCGCGTAATGACGTCACTACGCACACTATTTTTGACAACATAACACATGTGTATCTCCAAAATCGGGACACGTAGGAAAACCCAAAACGCCACTATTTCATCTCATCAAGTTCTATCTTTTTCTTTGTACAAAACAAAAAAATTCAGACCCTTGCAACTACCCCATTGACTATTCAATCGATTTTAGCAAAAGTTAGAAAAAGTTTCTTTTACTTCGCCTGGATCCTCGTTTTTTTTTCTTTGTTTTCTTTTTTTTTTTTATGGAATCTCTGTAATATCGCAACTTCAAAGGATGATGTAACACCAATACTTTGACTGTAACCTATACTCTCTTTCCCCTATCTCCGCCTTCGGTAGCGTACCTACTAGAATTCAACCATTATTTTGCATCCGTGCAGAAAAGATAACATTATCCTGTGATGTAGTATATCTATGTTTATTGAACAGTATTGCTATTCATAATCTTTTCTGCATCGAGACAATAAAGAGATGAATTCTAGAACGCCCCCCCCCCCCCATCACCCCGCAGTTTCTTTGATCATTCGTGCGTTCACAATATTTTACGCACGGGCACGCGTGGACTGTGGAATTGAAACGTGCGGTCAAGTCAAGCTTTTTTTTTTTTTTTTTTTTTTTTTTTTTAAGAGGTCCTCGGCCGCGTCCTCCGCACCCTTTCCTTTCCTTGCTGGCCGCGGCCACGCCACGGCCCCGCACTCTGTGCTACTGCTATGTGCCTCAACTCACCGCCTACACGAGATCAGGGTCATTACTATACTATAGGCGAAAGAAAATATTGTGTCATCCGCTCTCGCGTAAACTCCAGCGTTTGTGTAACAAGAGTGTCTACGTGTGTATCTAGTTTTTCACCAAAAACTTTTTCACAAAAAAAGTAGTCGAGCGGCCCAGTCAGAAAACGGCGTTAAATTTTTGCTTCTTGGCAGGTTATTATTCTCTTTCGGCGTTCAAAGGTACTGATATGTTTCATTGAACGCCCAGTCAAAATTCTTTCTCCCCCCCCCCCTCTCGCGTTCCTCCCCGCTCTTCCCTCTAGAACTTGGTACAAGTAGTGCAGTTTCTTTGAAAGAAAGTAATTCTCTTTCGGCGTACAAAGGTACTGATATATTTCATCGAACGCCCAGTCATAAATTTTTCCCCCCTCCCTCTCTTTTTCTCTCTCGCCCCCTCCACCCCCTTTTTATTTGGTGCTTCGTAAAAGATTCTACGCTGCATGTAAAGTTGCATTCGCTCTCCAAGTATAAAAGCGAAAGAAAAAACGTAAGTAAAAAACTAACTAAAATAAAAAAAAAATTTCAAAATTACAGGAGGGGAAAAAAACTGGGCCGGTTGTTCTTCCCCCCCCGCCCACAACCAGTCTTCTTTCCCTCCCTTTTTTTAACTGCGGTGCTTTTTACAGAAAGTTCTACGCTGCATCTAAGATTGCATACTTTCTCAAATCTCAAATCTTGTTAGGTCCCGAGCTCTCTGATTGGTCGAAACCGCGCGCAAGTGCACGCAAGTCGCAACGCTCGGGATTTAACAAGATTTGGTCCCAGGATAAAAGAACAGTGTGAGACTGAAAGCGGGAGGGAGAGAGGGAGTGAAAGATTCAAAGAAAAGAAGTGAAAGGGAAAGGAGAGAGGTGGGGGTTCTTCCTTTACGGACAGGTAATACAAAACCCGGCCCAGTTTTTTTCCCCTCCTGTAATTTTAAAATTTTTTATTTTTATTTTAGTTAGTTTTTTACTTACGTTTTTTCTTTCGCTTTTATACTTGGAGAGCGAATGCAACTTTACATGCAGCGTAGAATCTTTTACGAAGCACCAAAAAAAAAGGGGGATGGAGGGGGAGAGAGAAAAAAGAGGGGGGGGGAAAAATTCATGACTGGGCGTTCGATGAAATATATCAGTACCTTTGTACGCCGAAAGAGAATTACTTTCTTTCAAAGAAACTGCACTACTTGTACCAAGTTCTAGAGGGAAGAGCGGGGAGGAACGCGAGAGGGGGGGGGGGAGAAAGAATTTTGACTGGGCGTTCAATGAAACATATCAGTACCTTTGAACGCCGAAAGAGAATAATAACCTGCCAAGAAGCAAAATTGAACGCCGTTTTCTGACTGGGCCGCTCGACTATTTTTTTTGTGAAAAAGTTTTTGGTGAAAATTTCAGGAGTTTTGAGAAGAAAAACTTAACATTTATTTTTACATCTCTCTTCCAGTGCTCAAGCAAATGCACTTTCTTTTTTTTTTTTTTTTTTTTTTTTTACGTTAAAAATTATTATTTTTATTTTGAGCAACCTCCTCCATTCCCCTGATAGTTGCTCCTATCCTCACCTTCTGCAGTAAAGTGCCTTGATCGACTGACAGTTGCAGTTCCATTTATAAGTGGGTAATATGAACGAGACCACCGCAACAAACCATGTAATTTTCTCCCTTTCTATTTTTTAATAATGAAAGGAAATTCGGTTCAGTATTGTGTCTTTAGAGTGTATCTTATCTGACCTAGAGTCCCTGTTGTATATACTATGACAGGGACCTTAATTGAAGCTCAATGGTGTCGGGACTTCATAACAAACAGGTTGCGTAAGATCTCACCAACTCACTAACTCATTTGTTAGTGGAAGTTTGCACTAGCGGCACTTTAATCTTCCGAATTTAAACCTGTAGAGTGCGCGTAATAAAGCGCGACGCGACAAGTCTTCGGACGCGACGGTGCGGTAAAATCGGAAGGAGCTGGATATGCAATTTGTCCGTCACAGCACACTGCTTTCACTGCTAATAATAATAAAAATAAGGAAACACAGCTGACTTTGCATTTCGTATATTGGTCAGTAGGTCATTGCAAGAAAGATTATAGATACTGTAAGGAGAAAATGTCATCTTTGTTGGTCACATTAACTTTTGTTTACATGACAATGTTACACTTACGCCTCGAAACGCGATGGGAATCGTACTGCAATGAAACATAGTTCTTAATTAACTTCTAATTATTATTTTAGTCATTCATACTTCACTCCCCAAATTTCTCAACACTACCACAGTGCTTTTTCGTCGAGCCTCGTATCAACCTTAAAAATGATTGGAAATGTGATGCAGAGCTACAACCGGTTTTGTGGCAACTTTGCTTTGGTTTCTTTCAAAATAAATTACTTATTATTTTTTTACTATCACCTACTTTTCTTTCTCCGATCCAAACATGAACTTGAACTGCACCAAGTATTTTGGTGTCCATTGGATTTGGAGCAAATCTAATTTTATGAGTACCTACTATGAATAAAAATATTAATAATTTCCTCTATCAACTTTGCGGTAGAACAGCAAATAGGCATTCTCACTACCAGCTGGCCAGTGGTGCTCCTTAGGTAATTTGAGTGTTCTCAGCCAAGTTAAACTTGTCTCCCAACCGCACATCAGCTGTATAGAGACAAGACCAAGATGAAATATTGCCACTTGCAATTTGAAAAGATCTGACGTTTCAAATGAATACAGTAATACACATCCCGTTGATAATCACTGCGGTACGGGGTATCATGTGACCGCACCGAGGTCAACATTCAACAAGTTTCTGATTCCAGAGTACTATTGCTACATGCTTGGGGGGAAGAATTTGCCCACAGTTTGTAACATTTTCTTTTTGAAATCACTCAAGAAACTCTGTCTTAAATTGTATGGGCTTGGGCGACTGTTGACGCTGGCTTGCGATCAGCCGGGGTATGGGCAGTTACCGCTGCCTTGCGTCATTCTTAAATTATACTACTTACAGGGGTGGTTCAATGCAATTACACCCCTAAGCAAGATTTTGCAATGGCCATGGCTAGAGTATACTATAAGACCCAAATATTCTCAACGACGCCATGTTCGGTTAGCGAAATTGATCGCGCGGTTAGAGGACAGTTTTGGCGCGTCATTCAAATAAGACGAGGCACCCTTCCCCTGCTATCAAAATATGTTGATTAACTCATTGTGCTGTTTTAAATTCACAACCATGATTAATGTTGCACCGAAAAAATTACCAATAAATAAGAAACGACTGAAGAAACGCGATTGCTCACTCAATGTTTACATTCCTGATATGCTGATCGCCCCATTTTTGGTTAGCCTCAGCTCTCTCATCAGAAGCATTGATCGGGAAAACTCGGGTCTTATAGTATACTCTAGCCATTGCCCAATAGTTGACTTTTCTTTTCGGAATTACTCGGAAAAACTCTGTCTTAAATTGTATGGCTGCCCCGGGCTGTCACCGCTTATAATCCGCATAGACCTGGGCAGCGACCGCTGCTCACTGAGCAAGATACAGCAATATCCTTGGCTTGGGACCACAGTCCTTGTTCTATAGTGTAAGGAACAACGTCTATAGTTGTGACGGAACAATCTGCCGCAGTTTATGATCAAAAGTGAGAATTGGCAACTTGGAGTCGAAAACAATGTCCGTCCACACCGAACATTTGTTGGATTGAGTAGTTTTGCGGGGTGAGAGAAGTAGTTACGCATCAGAGAGCACAGGTAAACTTAAAAGAAAAATAAAGAGCCGAAACTTACTTGCATTGCATGTCTTCAATTTTGGTGCACTCACGACTAATAACACACAAATTTTACAAGTAGCGGAGTCCAGCGACGAAAAAACTTTCTGCAGGCAAGGACGAATAAACCTTTGTTCTAACCAAACACAGATCATAGGGTTACAGTTCTTCACCGACAGATGATGATTCAAGCTGGTAAGGATAAGTTTATCATGATCATGACGTTCTTACCAAGGAAAGCTCTTTGGAGCCAACATTTCTTGGACAACAAAGGCTTAGTTTTCAAAGAAGACTGAATGAACACCGTCTGTAATCTGGAGATCGGTGAGGCACTTTGCAGAGTTTCTAGAGAAAACTTCATAGAGTAAAATGAAATAACCTGCTCTTGCTAATCATCTAACCCTCTTTAACAGTGAGGAACCATTGGACTTCTCTGGAAACTGATGAACGAAACCTTACATTTCCTAGCTTTCACACATTTAAGTGACGAAAGTGAAGCGGCGAAGAAGTTGATCGCGAATTGACAGCTTTAAGAACTTTGAATCTTTATTACCACGTTAATAAAGTGAATTGAAATGATTTTATTTGGGGGTAAATAGTCGTGTTGATGAATCCACGAGTAAAGTGTAAACCTAACCTACAATCGTGATGCGATTATATCGATTGTATCGATCTGAAAGTTTTGGCTGGATCTCCACTTGAAATCTGATTTGAAGCTGTAACTTTCTTAATAAGCGATGGAATTTAGCCAACTTGGCAAAGGTTTCTTCCTTAGAGCATGAGGAATTCAACCGTACCAAGTTTTTTCCATTACGCGCTATGGTTACCGCTGCAGCCGTGACTAAAGTATGGTCCTAAAAAGGGCATTTTTGGCACTCTTTCTTCAATATCTCCCCCCACACTTTATGGATTTACATTTTTTTGAAAAAGCACCGTACGTGAATAAAATACGATTCTAATGAGACCAAGTTTTTAACGATCCGTCTCACGGTTGCGGAGGAAATGAATAGGAATCATCGAGCACGCACGAACTCCGGTTTTTGCGATATTTCGTCAATCTGAAGCAGTTTTTTGGCTGTTACTCTCTCAGATTGACATTAAATAAAAATCGCTCTCGTCAGTCACAGCTCTGTGAAACGCTGAACCCAAATATACAGGGTGTCCGAGAAATGAGTTCACACTTTTGCTGTGAGCGCCTGGGTTTATTGTAAAAATCTGAAAAATTCAGGAATAATCTATTACCCTTAAACGACTTCAGAGAAAAAATCGGGGGGCTCCCCCCCCCCTTAAGGGGGGGGGTAGGCCCCAAAATGTACCCCGTGTTGCCAATATATCGCATATTTCAAATGGCAAGGGGTATTTTTTTTTTCATCATTCAAAAAAGGGTCAAAAAACTGAGTAATTTCGTTTTTTTAGATTTTCGGTAGCCCCTCTCAAAACAAAATGGCGGCCAAATAGCTACCCCATACTTTAGAGGCCTATAACTTCGGTTTGAATCAATATTTTTTCAAAAACTAAAAGTTTTCTGAATCCTCAGAACGTCTTCTTTCCAATGATGTGCCACACTTTATCATTTGGTGGGAAAAAAATGGGGCGCGGAGCCCCCCCAAAAATTTTTGAGTTTGGGGGCTGTAGCTCAAAAAAGTCAAATGTAAAGGGGGGTCGTGTTGTACATCAATCGAAAGGTCTTAAAAAAAAGGGAGAATTTGGCGCAAACCCGAAGTCGGTACGATGCGTCTATTCAAAATGGCGGCCATTTAACCATTTGGGGGTGGGGGACCGTCCCCCCCCAAAAGAAATCCCTCCATCGAGTGATACACCAATCGAAAGGTCTTGGAAAGAGAAAGAGAATGGCGCAAACCGGACGTCAATACGATGCTTGAATCCAAAATGGCAGCCGGTTAAAGTTTTTTGGACTATGAACCTGCAGGCCTATAGCCAAAAAACTTTAACCGGCTGCCATTTTGGATTCAAGCATCGTATTGACGTCCGGTTTGCGCCATTCTCTTTCTCTTTCCAAGACCTTTCGATTGGTGTATCACTCGATGGAGGGATTTCATTTGGGGGGGACGGTCCCCCACCCCCCAAAAGGTTAAATGGCCGCCATTTTGAATAGACGCATCGTACCGACTTCGGGTTTGCGCCAAATTCTGCCTTTTTTAAGACCTTTCGATTGATGTACAACACGACCCCCTTTACATTTGACTTTTTTGAGCTACAGCCCCCCAAACTCAAAAATTTTTTGGGGGGGGTCCGCGCCCCATTTTTTTCCCACCAAATGATAAAGTGTGGCACATCATTGGAAAAAAGACGTTCTGAGGATTCAGAAAACTTTTAGTTTTTGAAAAAATATTGATTCAAACCGAAGTTATAGGCCTCTAAAGTATGGGGTAGCTATTTGGCCGCCATTTTGTTTTGAGAGGGGCTACCGAAAATCTGAAAAAAAGAAATTACTCAGTTTTTTGAGCCTTTTTTAATGATGAAATAAAAAATACCCCCTTTCCATTTGAAATATGCGATATATTGGCAACACGGGGTACATTTGGGGCCTACGCCCCCCCTTAAGGGGGTGGGAGCCCCCCGATATTTTCTCTGAAGTCGCTTAAGGGTAATAGATTATTCCTGAATTTTTCAGATTTTTACAATCAACCAGGCGCTCACAGCAAAAGTGTGAACTCATTTCTCGGACACCCTGTATAGCACACTTATGGGTTTTATTCTACGGTGTGTTCACATAATCGGTGGACATTTTCGAAAATCCACGAAAACGCAGTTTTGAGCTGTTTCGTGTATAATAAGCGGTAGGTGTACCCTCCCAGGCTCCATCGGTGTTTTCTTACTGGGCCTGTGCGGCTACCGCCGCTTATGATCTACTAAGCACATTTCGCCGCGTCTAATAGGAATGTAGGAAGCAGAGCTGCCATTTTGCGTATATAATTATTGACAATTTTCAATTCACCGATGATTTCACCGGTTGAGAAAAGATTACACGGTTCAGTTCAGTGTATGACTGCGTAATAAACGAAAATACTCTGATCAGTAATCTTTTCTCAATCGATGGAAACTCCGTTAATTAATTATAATATCCGCAGGTTTTTTTAACCCCTTATGGACCAAGCCCGAGTTTACTCGTTTTTCCCTCTAAGTCTATTTCACATTGTTTCATTGTTCATTCCAGATGAACGCGACTAACGATGCAAACACAAGAAAAGGTTCCTTCCGGTGCCTTCAATTCACCGTATAGGCAATTCCAACTCCCGAGTACGAACAGTTAACTACCTGCCTTATTTAAATGGAGGAATGGCGCAAGGTACTCATATTTAACAGGTATGCTCGACTCGCTTCCCGCGTCATCTTCAGTGGCGCGCAGTTCAGAAAGCATTCCAAGATGGCCGACAAAAGAAGAAAACATTGTATACTGTTTCCTGAAAACATCGGGCTATTTTCTGCTTTTCTGGAGAGGGAAGCCCAAAGAGTAAACAAGAGTCGCAATTGAATGGAAGGCCTGCGTGGTCAACGTAGATAGGGATCCGAACGCGGGCTGGCCTGGGCTGGCCTCTGATTGGCTGCAACGGGTGGAGCAAAAATGACTCAGGGTATAGGGAAAATAACACGGGATTTTCGTTCCGGGGCGTTTATCCCGAAACCGCTAGTCGAGCGGCCCAGTCAGAAAACGGCGTTCAATTTTGCTTCTTGGCAGGTTATTATTCTCTTTCGGCGTTCAAAGGTACTGATATGTTTCATTGAACGCCCAGTCAAAATTCTTTCTCCCCTCCCCCCTCTCGCGTTCCTCCCCGCTCTTCCCTCTAGAACTTGGTACAAGTAGTGCAGTTTCTTTGAAAGAAAGTAATTCTCTTTCGGCGTACAAAGGTACTGATATATTTCATCGAACGCCCAGTCATGAATTTTCCCCCTCCCTCTCTTTTTCTCTCTCGACCCCTCCATCCCCTTTTATTTGGTGCTTCGTAAAAGATTCTACGCTGCATGTAAAGTTGCATTCGCTCTCCAAGTATAAAAGCGAAAGAAAAAACGTAAGTAAAAAACTAACTAAAATAAAAATAAAAATTTCAAAATTACAGGAGGGGAAAAAAACTGGGCCGGTTGTTCTTCTCCCCCCGCCCACAACCAGTCTTCTTTCCCTACCTTTTTAACTGCGGTGCTTTTTACAGAAAGTTCTACGCTGCATCTAAGATTGCATACTTTCTCAAATCTCAAATTTGTTAGGTCCCGAGCTCTCTGATTGGTCGAAACCGCGCGCAAGTGCACGCAAGTCGCAACGCTCGGGATTTAACAAGATTTGGTCCCAGGATAAAAGAACAGTGTGAGACTGAAAGCGGGAGGGAGAGAGAGGAGTGAAAGATTCAAAGAAAAGAAGTGAAAGGGAAAGGAGAGAGGTGAGGGTTCTTCCTTTACGGACAGGTAATACAAAACAACCGGCCCAGTTTTTTTCCCCTCCTGTAATTTTGAAATTTTTATTTTTATTTTAGTTAGTTTTTTACTTACGTTTTTTCTTTCGCTTTTATACTTGGAGAGCGAATGCAACTTTACATGCAGCGTAGAATCTTTTACGAAGCACCAAATAAAAAGGGGATGGAGGGCCGAGAGAGAAAAAGAGAGGGAGGGGGAAAATTCATGACTGGGCGTTCGATGAAATATATCAGTACCTTTGTACGCCGAAAGAGAATTACTTTCTTTCAAAGAAACTGCACTACTTGTACCAAGTTCTAGAGGGAAGAGCGGGGAGGAACGCGAGAGGGGGGAGGGGAGAAAGAATTTTGACTGGGCGTTCAATGAAACATATCAGTACCTTTGAACGCCGAAAGAGAATAATAACCTGCCAAGAAGCAAAATTGAACGCCGTTTTCTGACTGGGCCGCTCGACTACTTTTTTGTGAAAAATTTTTTTGGTGAAAATTTCAGGAGTTTTGAGAAGAAAAACTTAACATTTATTTTTACATCTCTCTTCCAGTGCTCAAGCAAATGCACTTTCTTTTCTTTTCTTTTCTTTTTTTTTACGTTAATAATTATTTATATTTTATTTTGAGCAACCTCCTCCATTCCCCTGATAGTTGCTCCTATCCTCACCTTCTGCAGTAAAGTGCCTTGATCGACTGACAGTTGCAGTTCCATTTATAAGTGGGTAATATGAACGAGACCACCGCAACAAACCATGTAATTTTCTCCCTTTCTATTTTTTAATAATGAAAGGAAATTCGGTTCAGTATTGTGTCTTTAGAGTGTATCTTATCTGACCTAGAGTCCCTGTTGTATATACTATGACAGGGACCTTAATTGAAGCTCAATGGTGTCGGGACTTCATAACAAACAGGTTGCGTAAGATCTCACCAACTCACTAACTCACTCTGTTAGTGGAAGTTTGCACTAGCGGCACTTTAATCTTCCGAATTTAAACCTGTAGAGTGCGCGTAATAAAGCGCGACGCGACAAGTCTTCGGACGCGACGGTGCGGTAAAATCGGAAGGAGCTGGATATGCAATTTGTCCGTCACAGCACACTGCTTTCACTGCTAATAATAATAATAAATAAGGAAACACAGCTGACTTTGCATTTCGTATATTGGTCAGTAGGTCATTGCAAGAAAGATTATAGATACTGTAAGGAGAAAATGTCATCTTTGTTGGTCACATTAACTCTATGTTTACATGACAATGTTACACTTACGCCTCGAAACGCGATGGGAATCGTACTGCAATGAAACATAGTTCTTAATTAACTTCTAATTATTATTTTAGTCATTCATACTTCACTCTCTCAAATTTCTCAACACTACCACAGTGCTTTTTCGTCGAGCCTCGTATCAACCTTGAAAATGATTGGAAATGTGATGCAGAGCTACAACCGGTTTTGTGGCAACTTTGCTTTGGTTTCTTTCAAAATAAATTACTTATTACTGTTTTTACTATCACCTACTTTTCTTTCTCCGATCCAAACATGAACTTGAACTGCACCAAGTATTTTGGTGTCCATTGGATTTGGAGCAAATCTAATTTTATGAGTACCTACTATGAATAATAATATTAATAATTTCCTCTATCAACTTTGCGGTAGAACAGCAAATAGGCATTCTCACTACCAGCTGGCCAGTGGTGCTCCTTAGGTAATTTGAGTGTTCTCAGCCAAGTTAAACTTGTCTCCCAACCGCACATCAGCTGTATAGAGACAAGACCAAGATGAAATATTGCCACTTGCAATTTGAAAAGATCTGACGTTTCAAATGAATACAGTAATACACATCCCGTTGATAATCACTGCGGTACGGGGTATCATGTGACCGCACCGAGGTCAACATTCAACAAGTTTCTGATTCCAGAGTACTATTGCTACATGCTTGGGGGGAAGAATTTGCCCACAGTTTGTAACATTTTCTTTTTGAAATCACTCAAGAAACTCTGTCTTAAATTGTATGGGCTTGGGCGACTGTTGACGCTGGCTTGCGATCAGCCGGGGTATGGGCAGTTACCGCTGCCTTGCGTCATTCTTAAATTATACTACTTACAGGGGTGGTTCAATGCAATTACACCCCTAAGCAAGATTTTGCAATGGCCATGGCTAGAGTATACTATAAGACCCAAATATTCTCAACGACGCCATGTTCGGTTAGCGAAATTGATCGCGCGGTTAGAGGACAGTTTTGGCGCGTCATTCAAATAAGACGAGGCACCCTTCCCCTGCTATCAAAATATGTTGATTAACTCATTGTGCTGTTTTAAATTCACAACCATGATTAATGTTGCACCGAAAAATTACCAATAAATAAGAAACGACTGAAGAAACGCGATTGCTCACTCAATGTTTACATTCCTGATATGCTGATCGCCGCCATTTTTGGTTAGCCTCAGCTCTCTCATCAGAAGCATTGATCGGGAATACTCGGGTCTTATAGTATACTCTAGCCATTGCCCAATAGTTGACTTTTCTTTTCGGAATTACTCGGAAAAACTCTGTCTTAAATTGTATGGCTGCCCCGGGCTGTCACCGCTTATAATCCGCATAGACCTGGGCAGCGACCGCTGCTCACTGAGCAAGATACAGCAATATCCTTGGCTTGGGACCACAGTCCTTGTTCTATAGTGTAAGGAACAACGTCTATAGTTGTGACGGAACAATCTGCCGCAGTTTATGATCAAAAGTGAGAATTGGCAACTTGGAGTCGAAAACAATGTCCGTCCACACCGAACATTTGTTGGATTGAGTAGTTTTGCGGGGTGAGAGAAGTAGTTACGCATCAGAGAGCACAGGTAAACTTAAAAAGAAAAATAAAGAGCCGAAACTTACTTGCATTGCATGTCTTCAATTTTGGTGCACTCACGACTAATAACACACAAATTTTACAAGTAGCGGAGTCCAGCGACGAAAAAACTTTCTGCAGGCAAGGACGAATAAACCTTTGTTCTAACCAAACACAGATCATAGGGTTACAGTTCTTCACCGACAGATGATGATTCAAGCTGGTAAGGATAAGTTTATCATGATCATGACGTTCTTACCAAGGAAAGCTCTTTGGAGCCAACATTTCTTGGACAACAAAGGCTTAGTTTTCAAAGAAGACTGAATGAACACCGTCTGTAATCTGGAGATCGGTGAGGCACTTTGCAGAGTTTCTAGAGAAAACTTCATAGAGTAAAATGAAATAACCTGCTCTTGCTAATCATCTAACCCTCTTTAACAGTGAGGAACCATTGGACTTCTCTGGAAACTGATGAACGAAACCTTACATTTCCTAGCTTTCACACATTTAAGTGACGAAAGTGAAGCGGCGAAGAAGTTGATCGCGAATTGACAGCTTATAAGAACTTTGAATCTTTATTACCACGTTAATAAAGTGAATTGAAATGATTTTATTTGGGGGTAAATAGTCGTGTTGATGAATCCACGAGTAAAGTGTAAACCTAACCTACAATCGTGATGCGATTATATCGATTGTATCGATCTGAAAGTTTTGGCTGGATCTCCACTTGAAATCTGATTTGAAGCTGTAACTTTCTTAATAAGCGATGGAATTTAGCCAACTTGGCAAAGGTTTCTTCCTTAGAGCATGAGGAATTCAACCGTACCAAGTTTTTTCCATTACGCGCTATGGTTACCGCTGCAGCCGTGACTAAAGTATGGTCCTAAAAAGGGCATTTTTTTGGGACTCTTTCTTCAATATCTCCCTCCACACTTTATGGATTTACATTTTCTTGAAAAAGCACCGTACGTGAATAAAATACGATTCTAATGAGACCAAGTTTTTAACGATCCGTCTCACGGTTGCGGAGGAAATGAATAGGAATCATCGAGCACGCACGAACTCCGGTTTTTGCGATATTTCGTCAATCTGAAGCAGTTTTTTGGCTGTTACTCTCTCAGATTGACATTAAATAAAAATCGCTCTCGTCAGTCACAGCTCTGTGAAACGCTGAACCCAAATATACAGGGTGTCCGAGAAATGAGTTCACACTTTTGCTGTGAGCGCCTGGTTGATTGTAAAAATCTGAAAAATTCAGGAATAATCTATTACCCTTAAGCGACTTCAGAGAAAATATCGGGGGGGTCCCACCCCCCTTAAGGGGGGCGTAGGCCCCAAAATGTACCCCGTGTTGCCAATATATCGCATATTTCAAATGGCAAGGGGTATTTTTTTTTTCATCATTCAAAAAGGCTCAAAAAACTGAGTAATTTCGTTTTTTCAGATTTTCGGTAGCCCCTCTCAAAACAAAATGGCGGCCAAATAGCTACCCCATACTTTAGAGGCCTATAACTTCGGTTTGAATCAATATTTTTTCAAAAACTAAAAGTTTTCTGAATCCTCAGAACGTCTTCTTTCCAATGATGTGCCACACTTTATCATTTGGTGGGAAAAAAATGGGGCGCGGAGCCCCCCCAAAAATTTTTGAGTTTGGGGGGCTGTAGCTCAAAAAAGTCAAATGTAAAGGGGGGTCGTGTTGTACATCAATCGAAAGGTCTTAAAAAAGGCAGAATTTGGCGCAAACCCGAAGTCGGTACGATGCGTCTATTCAAAATGGCGGCCATTTAACCATTTGGGGGTGGGGGACCGTCCCCCCCCAAATGAAATCCCTCCATCGAGTGATACACCAATCGAAAGGTCTTGGAAAGAGAAAGAGAATGGCGCAAACCGGACGTCAATACGATGCTTGAATCCAAAATGGCAGCCGGTTAAAGTTTTTTGGACTATGAACCTGCAGGCCTATAGCCAAAAAACTTTAACCGGCTGCCATTTTGGATTCAAGCATCGTATTGACGTCCGGTTTGCGCCATTCTCTTTCTCTTTCCAAGACCTTTCGATTGGTGTATCACTCGATGGAGGGATTTCATTTGGGGGGGACGGTCCCCCACCCCCAAATGGTTAAATGGCCGCCATTTTGAATAGACGCATCGTACCGACTTCGGGTTTGCGCCAAATTCTCCCTTTTTTTTAAGACCTTTCGATTGATGTACAACACGACCCCCCTTTACATTTGACTTTTTTGAGCTACAGCCCCCCAAACTCAAAAATTTTTGGGGGGCTCCGCGCCCCTTTTTTTTCCCACCAAATGATAAAGTGTGGCACATCATTGGAAAGAAGACGTTCTGAGGATTCAGAAAACTTTTAGTTTTTGAAAAAATATTGATTCAAACCGAAGTTATGGGCCTCTAAAGTATGGGGTAGCTATTTGGCCGCCATTTTGTTTTGAGAGGGGCTACCGAAAATCTGAAAAAACGAAATTACTCAGTTTTTTGAGCCTTTTTGAATGATGAAATAAAAAATACCCCTTGCCATTTGAAATATGCGATATATTGGCAACACGGGGTACATTTTGGGGCCTACGCCCCCCCTTAAGGGGGGTGGGACCCCCCCGATATTTTCTCTGAAGTCGCTTAAGGGTAATAGATTATTCCTGAATTTTTCAGATTTTTACAATCAACCAGGCGCTCACAGCAAAAGTGTGAACTCATTTCTCGGACACCCTGTATAGCACACTTATGGGTTTTATTCTACGGTGTGTTCACATAATCGGTGGACATTTTCGAAAATCCACGAAAACGCAGTTTTGAGCTGTTTCGTGTATAATAAGCGGTAGGTGTACCCTCCCAGGCTCCATCGGTGTTTTCTTACTGGGCCTGTGCGGCTACCGCCGCTTATGATCTACTAAGCACATTTCGCCGCGTCTAATAGGAATGTAGGAAGCAGAGCTGCCATTTTGCGTATATAATTATTGACAATTTTCAATTCACCGATGATTTCACCGGTTGAGAAAAGATTACACGGTTCAGTTCAGTGTATGACTGCGTAATAAACGAAAATACTCTGATCAGTAATCTTTTCTCAATCGATGGAAACTCCGTTAATTAATTATAATATCCGCAGGTTTTTTTAACCCCTTATGGACCAAGCCCGAGTTTACTCGTTTTTCCCTCTAAGTCTATTTCACATTGTTTCATTGTTCATTCCAGATGAACGCGACTAACGATGCAAACACAAGAAAAGGTTCCTTCCGGTGCCTTCAATTCACCGTATAGGCAATTCCAACTCCCCCGAGTACGAACAGTTAACTACCTGCCTTTTTTAAATGGAGGAATGGCGCAAGGTACTCATATTTAACAGGTATGCTCGACTCGCTTCCCGCGTCATCTTCAGTGGCGCGCAGTTCAGAAAGCATTCCAAGATGGCCGACAAAAGAAGAAAACATTGTATACTGTTTCCTGAAAACATCGGGCTATTTTCTGCTTTTCTGGAGAGGGAAGCCCAAAGAGTAAACAAGAGTCGCAATTGAATGGAAGGCCTGCGTGGTCAACGTAGATAAGGGATCCGAACGCGGGCTGGCCTGGGCTGGCCTCTGATTGGCTGCAACGGGTGGAGCAAAAATGACTCAGGGTATAGGGAAAATAACACGGGATTTTCGTTCCGGGGCGTTTATCTCGAAACCTAAGCAAAATCGTATCTAAACAATTTATACGAGTCGATTCAGCAGATTTTTCCAAACAATTTGATAGGTCATAAGTGCCACTTTATTGCAAATTCGAAAAGACTGTTTCAGTTTAAAAGTACGCACAATAGTGTGATTACATGCTTGCCGTGTGTTCGAGCAGTGTTTGAGTAACTCACTATTGTGCGTACTTTTAAACTGAAACAGTCTTTTCGAATTTGCAATAAAGTGGCACTTATGACCTATCAAATTGTTCGGAAAAATCTGCTGAATCGACTCGTATAAATTGTTTAGATACGATTTTGCTTAGGTTTCGAGATAAACGCCCCGGAACGAAAATCCCGTGTTATTTCCCTATACCCTGAGTCATTTTTGCTCCACCCGTTGCAGCCAATCAGAGGCCAGCCCAGGCCAGCCCGCGTTCGGATCCCTTATCTACGTTGACCACGCAGGCCTTCCATTCAATTGCGACTCTTGTTTACTCTTTGGGGAAGCCCAATGTTTTTTGGAAAGAGTATACAATGTTTTCTTCTTTTGTCGGTCATCTTGGAATGCTTTCTGAACTGCGCGCCACTGAAGATGACGCGGGAAGCGAGTCGAGCATACCTGTTGAATATAAGTACCTTGGGAATGGCGTTCTTTTGAATTAACTCGGCCCTTAGAGGGTTAAAGTCATCGATGACTCCACCGGAAAAAAAAGAAAAGATTACACAGTTCAGTTCAGTGTATGACTGTAATAAACGAAAACACTCTTGATCTGTAATCTTTTCTCAATCGGTGGAAACTCCGTTAGTTAATTATAATATCCGCAATTTTTTTAAAGTCATCGATGACTCCAGCGGTTGAGAAAAGATTGCAGATCAAAACTTTTGATGTCGTTATTATACATCTCGGCAACTTATCGAGACAAAATTGTAATGGTTCAGCGACATTCGACGTTCGGCGTAACGTAATATACACGCGGTGAGAGATTTCGTTTCAAGACCTACAACATTGACTCGACTCCGATGAGATCATATTCGGTTTATTTTTTGTTTATTTTTTTTTCTCATATATCTTTGCGACATATTTCTGATAAATAATGCAGTAACTCCACCGCGCGGAAAAATTCATTTCTCCGCTCCATAGACCATAATGAGGATACTAGACGCTGCTTATGCTTGAGCTACGCTCTTTAAAAGCATTTCAGTATGAGCGTTTTAGTATAATTATGACTTCACAAATTTCATGCCCTGTCTCTTTGCACCGAGAATAATCGATTGTTGTTGAAGCGCTGCTTCGATTTAAAATCGATTATTTGACTTAAAATCAAAGGGAGGATGGACATTGTTGCCAAACTGCATGAGTCGCCACTGGCCATCGGAAAGCTTTATTTACAGTCGATATAAAACGGTTTACATAAAAAGGTGCGGGCTGTTTGGCAGTATTTCCGGACCAATGCAATCTTAAGGCCGCCCCTCCCCCACGCAAATTCACTGAGTGCTTTCTATATGGATTTTTTAGATATTACAGGACACTCCTTTAAGCCGCTGAAGAAACGGTAGTTTCAAAATCACCCATCAAATTACTCCGAGCATTTCTTGGCATGCGTCAGCAGACTTGTCACAATATCGCTTCGCAGTGCGCCTACTATTTTATGAGAACATTATTTGTAGTACGAGGTGGATACTGTCCACACCTTAATGTATGCTTTAACCGGATTTCCAAACCGCATCTTTGCTACCATGAATCGACCTAACCTGCAGCTTCGAAAAAAAATATATTTTCTGATACAACCAAAGGATAAACATTTAAACAAAATTCGCAATTGCATTAAGAGCAAGCGTGGTCAATGCTGATAAGAGTCGGCTTCTGATTGGCTGGAAATGGAGGGAAATCGTGGGTCGAAACTGTTTTTGGCTTTATGGAAATTAACACGGGGTTTTCGTTCCGGGCCATTTATCTAGAAACCTGTGCAAAATAGACTGTGGAAATTAATACGAGTCAATTTAGCGGAATTTTCTCAACAAGTTGATGGGTCATGAAAGCCACTTTATTGCAAATTTGGAAAGACTGTCTTAGTTGAAAAATACAAATAATAGTGAGTTACTCAACACACTGAGCATGAAAATGCACGACTATGTGTACTTTTCAAATGATTGTGAGACAGTCTTTTCGAATTTTCTCAAAACTGGTACTCATGACCTATCAATTTGTTGAGAAAATTCTGCTAAATCGACTGGTATTAATATGCACGTATCAATTTTGAACAAATTTCGAGATAAACGGCCCGGAACGAAAACCCCCTGTTAATTTCCCCATAAGGCCTAAAACCGTTTGGACCCTCGATTACAGCCAATCAGAGGCCAGCCTGCGTTTCCGATCCCTTATCTGCGTTGACCACGCAGGCCTTCCATTCAGTTGGGACTCTTGTTTACTCTTTGGATAGAACCAACTATTGCATCATTCATAAAAATTAAGGTTTTCTGATGAATTACTAAACGAGATATAGGCGGTTTTAGTGATAACGTCATGTGGTGAGAAAGTTCTTTGAGCGTTCCAGGCTATTTCTCTCACTCTTACGTTACTCTTACGCACTGCTATCTTCCTCTCATCGCTAAATTGGTATATAGGTAGAGACGCTTCGCTAGATGTGATTTTTTAAGGGTTGGAAATGAATTTTTGAGTACCGTCAAATGGGGTTCCTCGAGTCTACAGGCTAACTATCATGGAACAATTGGGAGAATTTTTGCGTCAGTGTCTTGGCGGCTTTGCATTGTTATTTTTTGTGATTATATTGCTCCAAAAATATATTTTATATGTATAATCACAAAAAATAACATTGCAAAGCTGCCACGGTCACTAACGCAAAAATTCCCCCAAACTGTCCCATGTTAGCCTGTAGTCCTAAGTAACCCCATTATTTTGACGATAATTTTAATGCAATTTTGAGAGAAAAAAATTGTGAAACAAGGCCCCGTGAACGAAATTTGATACTAGAAAGAGATGACTGAGCATGTTTCTTAAAGAAAAGAAAAAGAAAAAAAAGAGAAAGAAGGAAAACAATTGGAAGCTTGATTGCCTCTGAAGATTTTCGACAGTGGGCGTCGATTTTCTTTTCCGCTTCGGTATTTTTTTTTTTTTTTTTTAGATTTTTGTAAAACTTTGCTGACCTTGGATGGTTTGAGTCATTCTGGTTTCGTCTTTTTGCGTCTACATCAGCTGTCATAATCAATCTCCTATCTCCGCAAATGAACTGAGGCGCATGTTAACTGTTAACCTCACGTCTTGTTGAATAATTTTTGAAGGCTCCAACTTACTATTAGTTCCATCACTTGGAGATTTTTTTTTTCAATTTATTTTTCTCCTGAAAGGTATGTTTTTTAATTAATTCCCGGGTCTTAATAATGTTAAAGGGCTTGTTTTAATGAATGTCAAGTCTGGATTAATGAATTAAAGGTTTGGTCCTACCCTTGGTGGTGCGTTTTTTTTTTTTTTCCCAAGTTTTTTTTTTTTCGCCAATTGGGCGCCCCATAAGAAAATTTTTGTCGAAACACCTTTTTTTTCCCGATGGAAACTTTTTTTACTTTTTTCTTGATGCTTACGATTTTTTTTTAAATTTCCCGGGGGGTTAAATTTTGCTTCAAATGGGCCTTGTGATTTTCCGGAAAAAAAAAAACCTTTAAAAAGTTAAACAGAAAAATCCAAATCTTAAAGAAATTCCCGGAATCCTCAACGCGGTACGGGGAGTTCCAATTGGAAAAAACAGTAATAAAATCAAAAATAAGGCAATTCGTAATCCTAAATCATACGGGAGTTCCCTAATGCCTTTTTCCTCAGAAACAAAGATCATTTTGGGACTTTCCTCCCAACCAGACCCCATTCCTTAGAAAAACCTCTGAAAAGAAAGTTCCGAAGGTAAAAAAAAAGGCCCAAAAAAAAAGGAAAAAACACATTAAAAAACCCCCAAACCTTTTAAAAAAAAAAGTAGTCGAAGGCGTTCTTTTTTTGAAAAAAGTTTCTATTTCGGCTAAAAGGCTATATATTTCAGAACGCCCTCAAACCCCCCCCCTCTTTTCCCCTGACCCCTCCACCCCTTTTTATTTGGGGCTTCGTAAAAATTCTACGCTCATGTGTTCATTGCTTCCAAGTATAAAAGCGAAAGAAAAAACGTAAGTAAAAAAAATAACAAAATAAAAATAAAAATTTCAAAATTACAGGGGGGAAAAAAAAATGGGCCGGTTGTTCTTCTCCCCCCCCCCCCCCCAACCAACGTCTTTCCCTGCCTTTTTTAACTGCGGTGCTTTTTACAGAAATTTCTACGCTGCATCTAAATTGCATACTTTCTCAAATGAAGGCACTTCAAAAACTCCGCAGACGGTTTAAAATGGTCCGAGTAAAAAATGTTGCCAGTAAAAAATAAAATAAATTTTGCCACAAGGGTAAATGTTCGGTCAGGGACCAAATCTTGTTAGGTCCCGAGTCTCTGATTTGGGCGAAACCGCGCGCAAGTGCACGCAAGTCGAACGCTGGGATTAACTTTGGCCCCGGATAAAACAACAGTTTTCCGGGGGGGGAAGAAAAAAAAAAATTT
>VMOF01000388.1:8531290-8560133 GCA_011764245.1 Trialeurodes vaporariorum
AAATCGATATTTTACATGATTTTAAAATGGATAGAATACATTGATGCCACATTGCACGCGACGCCATACTGATGCCATGGCTCCTTCAACCACATTCCACTTGACTCTCCTCCCTCCAATTATGAGTCGGGGCAAAGATTTCGTGCAGGCAAAATAAAAAATATCTGAGCATTTCAATTTTACTGTACATAAAAGTACCGAAAATTCAACTTGCATTTAAAGGAAAATTGAAATTTTTCCGGGGGAGGGCCCCCCCCCCCCCCCCCCGAGTTTGAGTCGTCCCAAAACCCCCCCCCCCCCCCCCCCCCCAAAAAATTTCTCGGTGCGCCACTGCTACTTATATTTAACAGGTATGGCACGGAGGATTTCCAAGAGCCGGCAAACTTTAAAATTTACACACGTCCCGAAAAATTGCGAACGGTCTAAGATACAAAAAATGGACGAAATTTTCGGTCTTTATGGGGTAAAAACTCGGCAAAGTCGACCGTTAGCCGTTGATCTCCCGACTTCTCTTTTGGCACGGAAAATTTTTTCCCAAAGAAACGACGGACTCTAAAATTCACACACGTCCAGTGAAAATTGCTAACGGTCAAAACTACGAAAAAACGGACTAAATTTCGCCCTAAAGGGCCCAAAAACTCGGCAAAAATAGTCGAGTTCATCAATTTAATCTTGTGAAGATTATTACTACTCATCTTCTCCCCCCCCCCCATTGTTGTATGAGGTTTTCCCGGGCAAATTTGCGAGCGTTGCTCATCACGTTTCTTCAGATTCACTGTTCGAGTAAACGATCAAATGCGCGATTAACACACAGGAATAAGGGAGGGAACGCGAGGTTAATTATATACGGTTGTTCCGTGAGGTTTTTCGCCCAACACTGACGGATACCCTACATATTTTTTCCCATTCAATTTAATTATGCTGAATGCTTAGACTTTCTTCATATTTTACCTGCAGTTCGATAGGAAAAAATAATATACAAAAAAAATTTCTCTGGAAATGCTTTAATTTCCGTGCCAGCGGGTAGGTTCCTTGGTAGCCGAATGGTATGAGTGCGTTGGCTCCCATTCGTTTTGCCGAGCACGACCCACAGGCCACAGGCTGTGAGTTCGAATACGACGAAGTCCTCGTCAACACAAACACAGCATTTCATGAAGGAAATAGAACTACTCCGCAATAAGGAAAGTCAGCCGAAGTCTGACTGAGCGAGGGACCCCCGGGCCTTGCCTCGCCTTGTTGATCAAAATATGAAAATGTTGAAAAGTACGAGCCCGCGCGGCGGTACACGGGGAAAAGAAAAGTCCGGTTCGAATTTGGAGAGAATCGGAAGTCGCAAAGAAACAAAAAAAAAAGGGACGGTGCGGTGAGGCGTGCGATACGCGTAACTTGGTGTGTAATAAATGTCCCCTCCCCCCATCGCCGCACTGCGCCGAGGCGTTACCGGTCGGGTGAAAAACAATGACATCTGTTTTGTACGGATAGAAGCAAATAATTCAGACAATGGTCAGATCACTTCCATCGGATACGAAGCTAAAATCAAGGGGTTTGATTAAGTTATAAACACGCAATCGCAAACACGAGGGAAAAAGAAGTAGGACCAAAATGACAAAATCATGCGTAAGACTAATGAAGAATGTGGGTTAGAACCGCAAAATATTTAATCGCAAATTGAACAATACAACGGTCAACGCCCCAACGGTTATCTTCAATCATGTGAAATTTCAATTCAGTGAATACTTACAGGAAGAACCGACGTGGATTACTTCAATGCAGTCTGCTTGATGAAAGAAAAAAAAAAAAAAAAAAAAAAAAAAAAAAAAAAAAAAAAAAAAAATGGAGCGGAGCACTTTTGCAGCTCCGGAGCTGGTTTCTCGGGGCTCCGGCTCCGGAGCGGAGCAAATGTATCCGCTCCAAAGTGGAGCGGGCTCCGGCTGGAGCCGATAAACTTCGGCTCCGCTCCGGAGCCGGAGCCCCGGAGCAATTAATGGAGCTGGACCAGCTCCATTTTGGGAGCAAAGTATCTTTGGGCCCCGCTCCGGAGCCGGAGCCCCGGAGCAGCAAATGGAGCTGGAGCCAGCCCCCTTTTGGAGCAAAGTATCGTCGGCTCCGCTCCGGAGCCCCGGAGCAGCGAATGGAGCTGGAGCCAGCTCCACTTTGGAGCAAAGTATCGTTGGCTCCGCTCCGGAGCCGGAGCCCGAGCAGCGAATGGAGCTGGAGCCAGCTCCACTTTGGAGAAAAGTATCTTTGGGCTCCGCTCCGGAGCCGGACCCCCGGAGCAGAGACTGGAGCCGGAGCCGGCTCCACTTTGGAGCGGAATACGTTTGCTCCGCTCCGGACCCGGGGCCCTTAATAACCACACCGGAGCTGAAAAGTGCTCCGCTCCAAACCCTGTATCTCACACATCAAGACTGTCGATTTTTGCAAATTAGCCGCCGCGCGCCGTGCCAGCTCTGCCGCGCCGATGTTAAACATACAGAACCGAAATTCGGCTCTCTTTCTCTATGCCCATTAATCACATGTGTTAGAAAAGGATGGATAGAGGGACTATCATATGTCAACCTTTTCTAATCATGTGATCTAATGGGCAAAGAGAGCTGGCGGTGAATTCCTGACTACGACTATAAAATTTTTAATCAAATTTAATGTAAGTATTAGGGTGTCCCTCTTTTTGAGAATTTTCAAATTTTTAACCTCGCCCGGGCAGTTTTAAAGGTGCCGCATCGAGCTTAAAGTTGCGAAGCGGGACTTTCAAATTTTGAATTATCGCGTTTTCCTGCCTTTTCGGGGGGACGTTTGACCCTCGTGCAGGTAACCTAGGGCTTCAAAAATTGTGCGAGTAAGACACTGGCAGCTATACTTTCAGCTAATACAGTTAAATTTTATCATTGCAATTTAAAATTTTGTTGGAGCTTCCCCCAAAAATTGGGCAAAATCACGTTCGCGCAGCTCGAAACGGTAGATTATCGCTTTTTTTTTCGCAATTTGAGTGGTATATTTGACAAGTTGCAGTGCTCGCAGGACTTTGACATATTGGTAATGTGACAATTCCCAAAAGTACTTTCCTAGAATGTAATACGTTTTTGGACAACGTTGTCAAATTTTTTACTGCGGCCGCGTCAAAATTGTGAAAAATCACGTTCCCGTAGCTCGAATTGAAAGATTGGCCCTAAATTGCATAATCTCGCCTGTTGACAGGCGTATTTGACAACGTTGCATTGCTCTGAGGGCTTCGATATTTTCAGGATGGACCCTTTCCCATACTTTACTTTTAAAAAATGACTTGCAATTTTGCATGGAAATTTTTAAAAAAAAATTGAGCATCCGTCAAATTTTGGAAAATCACGTTTGCGCGAGGCTCGAAATGGTGGATTGACACGTAATTCAGCTTTTTTTCGAGATCATTTGACAACGTTGCAGCGTTTTCAGAGCTTTCAAATTTTTAAGATCAAGACAAGTTTTAATGAATTTTAAGATTTTCAAAATAAGTTTCTGATTATTTACACTTTGATTCCCCTCGCAACTCGTTAAAAAAAACAACAAAATTAGGTTTGGTCGTGAACTCGTACGAACTTTATATACTTACTTTCAATACCTGCGGCAACAAAGTTGATTAAAATTTCTTTTTCAGGGTTGCTTTTCGGACGTCGGGGCAGTGGCGTCGCGTGCAATTTGGCAACAAAGTATTCTATCCATTTAAACTCATGTAAAAGATCGAATTCAGGGGGTGCACAGTGCACAAGGAAAATTCGATATATTTAATGAGTTTAAATGGAGCAGTTGCATTGTTGCCAGATGGCACGCGACGCTACTGCGTCGGGGTACTTTTTTCTATACTCACTAACGCACTGCAGTAAAAATTGCGTTTGCTCTTCGTCCTTGGCTAAAATTCCATGATAGCCTTCCATGAGTTTGACACCGCGCTCTGCTACATCATTGACTACTCTTATTTTCTTCAAATATCGAAATTTTTCTTGAAGCATTTGTTTTCTTGAAGAGGCCACTTTCTCGGATCAGTTTGTAAGACATTTTCACACAATTTGAAACGTTTGAAAAATTGTTTGGCTATAGGTGTGACGAAATTTGAAATTTCTTTCTTTTCATATCCGATATGTTCTGAAACTGGACGCGCTTCGCCGTTTCATCTTCAGCCAAATTTTTCCCCGTTAAGTGCCGTAACCATTTTTCTTTTTTCGAAAACCGGTATATTTGCATCAAAAAATGAGAACGCAACCGTTTCCGGCGCTAAATACCATAGGTGATTTTGAAACTTAGAAATGGTTGCGCGAGAAATTGCCGAATCACGAGTTTCGTAATCATCAGTATAGCTTCTTGATAAATAAAAGATCATGAAATGGAGCTTTTATTGCCGACGGCGCCGTAAACCAGGGTCTGATTCCTGTAGATTCAGTTTCACCTCACGCAAATTGAAAAATAACGCTTAAGACGTCATTATTGGATGGCAATTTGGATCCAACAATTTGCTGAGTGTGTTGGCCAACAAGGAAAAATTTTAGTTTAATTCCTTAAAATCTTTTTTTTAGACATAATTATTGAAACATATAATTTCTTGGAATGACAAAAAATGCGCCAAAACAAAAGCCGTTGTGGGTAGGTATAGGTAACCGAAGTTTTCAACGTTAAAAATCATCAGCTGTTGAAAGTTTGAAAGCTCTGAAAACGCTACAACGTTGTCAAATGATCTCGAAAAAAAACTGAATTACGCGTCAATCCACCATTTCGAGCCTCGCGCAAACGTGATTTTCCAAAATTTTGACGGATGCTCAATTTTTTTTTAAAAATTTCATGCAAAATTGCAAGTCATATTTTAAAAGTAAAGTATAGGAAGGGTCCATCCTGAAAATATCGAAGCCCTCAGAGCAATGCAACGTTGTCAAATACGCCTGTCAACAGGCGAGATTATGCAATTTAGGGCCAATCTTTCAATTCGAGCTACGGGAACGTGATTTTTCACAATTTTGACGCGGCCGCAGTCAAAATTTGACAACGTTGTCCAAAAACGTATTACATTCTAGGAAAGTACTTTGGTAATTGTCACTATTACCAATATGTCAAAGTCCTGCGAGCACTGCAACGTTGTCAAATATACCACTCAAATTGCGAAAAAACGCGATAATCTACCGTTTCGAGCTGCGCGAACGTGATTTTGCCCAATTTTGGAGGAAGCTCCAACAAAATTTTAAATTGCAATGATAAATTCAACTGTATTAGCTGAAAGTATAGCTGCCAGTGTCTTACTCGCACAATTTTTGAAGCCCTAGGTTACCTGCACGAGGGTCAAACGTCCCCCCGAAAAGGCGGGAAAACGCGATAATTCAAATTTGAAAGTCCCGCTTCGCAACTTTAAGCTCGAAGCGGCACCATTTAAAATTGTCCGGTCGAGGTTAAACTTTTTGGGGGGTGTTTTCTACCTAAAAGGAACAACTTTGGGGGTGAGACGGTTAAAATTCGAAAATTCCCGAAATAAGGGACACCCCAGTAAGTATGCCTCTGTAATAATTTTCACTTTTAATCATGAGCCCGTGAAGCAGAGTTAGGCAAATTGGACTCCATTTTGACTCCAATGGACTCCAGATGCTTTTGATTTCTTCCCCATTGAACACGATCGCACCCCATAAAAAACCGATTCAAAATAAAGCTCGCTCACTGACCACTGACGAACCCCAAATTATGGCGATTGTCGATTAGTCGGAACCAAGTTATTGATCTTTTCAATTAAAATTCGGCAACTCAAAGAACCGGCGATGAAGTCGCTCCTTGTCATTGGCATTGAATGGCTTTCAAACTCGAAGTTGGAACAAACATTTGGGGATATGAACGAACGAACGTAAGCGGCTCTTGTAAGGGGATATAAGGGGGTCCCCTGTCCCCTCCTCCCCCCCTCCACTTTCTTGAGGACGCGGGAATTAAATGTTCAAGAAAAAGAGCAAAAAACAGTGTCTGATGAGCCGAAAAACGGGTCAACGGTTTTTTTAGCCCTCCCCCTCCCCACTTTTTGATCCCACATGTCAGCCATGTCTACGAACAAATTGCGTCAGATTATAGTCACCTTATCACTTAATAGAGTGACACGAGTCTTCAACTCTGAGGAATGCTCCTACCAAAGCACAGCACCCACCCCCTCCCCCTCCCGGCCAGTCAATATTTTTTACAAGGAAACGGGAAAAAGCGCATTTTTTACAGGAAGGACATAATTTCACTCGAGCCGACTTTTTTCTGGGATTCTCGGGATTTTTAAGATTCCGCGTCACTGGTCACTGAACTTCTTCAGGCAGGAATTGAAAAGAAGTTTTGAGTATGAGGTAGACTTTGACAATTATCGTGAATTGAGATTGATTGAGATTGATTGAGATTGATCGACAACCACCCAATTATTTGAAATCGACCGACCGTCAATTAATCGACCGATCGTCAATTAAATTTACCGACCGTCAATTAATTTACCGACCGTCAATTAAATTTACTGATGGTCAATTAATTGACTGATGGTCAATTAATTGACCGACCGTCAATTAAATTTACTGATGGTCAATTTAAATTTACTGATGGTCAATTAATTGACCGATGGTCAATTAATTGACCGACCGTCAATTAAATTTACTGATGGTCAATTAATTGACTGATGGTCAATTAATTGACCGATGGTCAATTAATTGACCGACCGTCAATTAATTGACCGACCGTCAATTAATTGACCGACCGTCAATTAATTGACCGACCGTCAATTAATTGACTGATGGTCAATTAATTGACCGATGGTCAATTAATTGACCGACCGTCAATTAATTGACTGGGTCAATTAATTGACTGATGGTCAATTAATTGACTGATGGTCAATTAATTGACTGATGGTCAATTAATTGACCGACCGTCAATTAATTGACCGACCGTAAATTTAATTGACCGACCGTAAATTTAAATTGACCGACCGTCAATTAATTGACTGATGGTCAATTAATTGACTGATGGTAAATTAAATTGACCGATGGTCAATTAATTGACCGACCGTAAATTAATTGACCGCCCATCAATTAATTGACCGCCCGTAAATTAATTGACTGATGGTCAATTAATTGACTGATGGTAAATTTAAATTGACCGACCGTAAATTAATTGACTGATGGTCAATTAATTGACTGATGGTCAATTAATTGACTGATGGTCAATTAATTGACTGACGGTCAATTAATTGACTGACGGTAAATTTAAATTGACTGATGGTCAATTAATTGACCGACCGTCAATTAATTGACCGACCGTAAATTTAATTGACCGACCGTAAATTTAATTGACCGACCGTCAATTAATTGACCGACCGTCAATTAATTGACTGATGGTCAATTAATTGACCGACCGTCAATTAATTGAGATACCGTCAATTAATTGAGATCTCGTAAATTTAAATTGAGATATAGTCAATTAATTGAGATATCGTCAAATAATCGAGTATTTTTCCCTACACCTGAACAATTTCTGATCAGCGTGATCATGCTTAAAAATAGTGTTGTTGTTGAACGAGTTCATTTTTGCGTCGGGGTTGTCTAGGTTTCTTCTCGACGCTCGATGCGCCGTGCGTTACTTCACCTCCCCCGCCACAGCGTGCTCCGTCATTTTTCGACACTCCTCTCTGTCTCTTTTCCTCTTTCTTTCTCTTATCTCACCCATCACTCGCGCACCATCACCGCAGCCGGCCATTTCCCACTCAAGTATTCACCCCATTAGACTGCCCAGTGCCCATGCTTGTGTCACATCCGTGTTCACTGAGTTCACTGCAGTTTGTCGTACGGTTATTCTCACAATCACCTCATACACGAGCCTCGCCCCTTTGATTAAAGTCGTTTTGACTCTCTTCTATCTTCCTACTATGAATTACCCTTGTTTCTCGGTTCTTCCGTCGAGGAGGTTTTATTTTGTTTGTCTTTCTTGACCATCGCATCGGCCGCTTAAAAGGCAAGTCTAAGAGCTACGACAAGCTCAATTAAACGCAAATATTCTCATTTGCAAATATCTCGAGACATATGTATACTCAACCGATTTCAATGAACTTTTTTTTTAATATTTTCGAAACTCGTTCGTTTGAACAACAGAAATCGTCAGAATTACCACATAAGTAAACTATTATGTAGTAGGTAATATTGATGTAATTTGTCATCACAATGCACTTGTGTTTAGGAAGAGTCCTCCCCCCCTTTTATATTTTTTAATGGTTGCAGATAAAAAAAAAAAAAAAAAAAAAAAAAAAAAAAAAAAACCGGAGCAGGGGTAATTTGTCATCACAATACACTATGTTGGAAAGAGTCCCCCCCGTTTATATTTTGAACGGTTGCAGATAAATAAAACAAAAAAAACAAAAACAAAAAAAAACCCCGGTACAGCGGTTTGTCATCACAATACACTATGTTTAGAAAGAGTCCTCCCCCCCCCCTTTATATTTTAAACGGTTGCAGATAAAAAAAAAAAAAAAAAAAAAAAACCGGAACAGGGGTAATTTTGTCATCACAATACTCTATGTTTAGAAAGAGCCCTGCTCCTCCCCCCCCCCCCCCGTTATATTTTTGAACGGTTGCAGAAAAAAAAAAAACAAACAACAAAACAAAAACAAAAAAAACTAAAAAAACAAACAAACAAACAAAAACAAAAAAACAAAAAAAACCGACCAAGGGTTCAGTGGCGGATCTAGAAATATATAAAGAAGGCTAAAGCCCAAAAGAGAGAGGGGGGGGGGGGTTTAACGTCGAATTTGTCATTGAAAGCCCGCATCACTTTTCCAAAAATCCCCTCGAAGACTGCGCAAAATTTTGTTTATTACAGTCCCTTTATTACCGCCTTGGTCCACCTATGGCCCGATATTCATACCGTTTGTCTGACAGCGTAGGGCAAAAATTATTCGGAAATTATTCGGTGAGTCAGGCAACGCCGAATCAATCGAATTAATCTACGAATAATTCTACAATTGACCTATACCTTCCGTGTGTTTTCTTTTCCAGCTCAGGTAGCAGATCCAGTTTTCAGTGTTGCCGGAGTCATTTCATTAACTCTCATTATTTGGTTGCCCAACTCTTCCGTATGAGAGCTAGTTTTAAGCGTTCCCAAAATTTTTATTGGCGTATTTTGTAGGGGGGGGGAGGATTAGCCCAAACTTATGATTTTCAAGTAACTTACATCTTGTTCCGATCGTTACGAAAAGGTGCTCAAAACTGAGCATTTCAGCGCAAACTCCGGATTAATTTTTTTTTTATTATTATTTATTTTACTGTCGAGATCCGATCAAGGTCAACGTTCTATCTTGTTCATTCTCAAAAATCAAAACACTTTTTTAAAATTCAGAAGGAAAAAAAAAAACACTAAACCCCCTTAGGAGTTTAAAATTCTGTAAAAACTGTAAAGTAAGTTACTTGTAGACAAAGAAGTTTTGAAATAGTAAACGTTTGGTTTTAGCGCCTATTTTAAAATGTTTGCCTCTCAGGCGAAGGCAACCTCAAAAACTGCGATGGACGACTTCCATTAAATAATAGATGAGAGGGAAATGTAGATTAAATTTTTGGCGAACCCGTATTTATTTCGGAAAAGTACTTGCTTATTATAGTATTTTAAATTCGTCGCTTTGAAAATGCTGACTCTTTAAAATAGGAGTGATATTTTGATGAAAATGGGTTTAAATCGAACATTGGCGTTTATTACATCGGAAACGGAAAACAATAACGATCTCCGACGATTTGCGCAAGAAGGCATAGAATTTCTCGCCCTTCCGAATGCTGTATCTCAAGGAAGGATCCCCCCCCCCCCCGAAGATAAGAAAAAAAATTACGTTTTTAGATGAGTTTTTTGCAAACATTTTATGGAATGTCGCATTTACTATTTTTATTTTATTTTTTTTCCTTTCCCTTTATTCGTCCTGTTCATCCTAAATATGTTACCCATAAAAATCGCTATTCCACTCTTACAATTTAGGTAAAATAAAGAAACACCACCTTCAAAAATGACAACAGTGTTACATAAAGTCCCCCCCCCCAAATCACCTTTAGGAGGAATCCTCTACATCAGAATACTTAAATGCGGCCTTCAACTTATCACTCTTGTCACAAAGAGCGTAATCAATGTGGCAACGTTGCATTTGGTCTATTTAAACACATTCAAACATATAATTCGATTTACCATCGTATACTCGCCTACAATTTTCTTAAACTTGTCAAATAGAAACGTTACCGGATTACACGCAAAAGCCTCGCCGCGGGGGCGCCTAAGATGAAATTGGACTTATGAAACAAAATCAATATAGTAATGAAGGAGAAAAATTGCATGGAAGGACAGACAGTATACATACATATTTAAAAAAGAAGTTCAATTTGTTGCTCCTAATATTCAAGTTTGGGAGATTGGTTGTTCGGAACTAATTTAGCGAAACGTGCGATGTAGCAACGTTGCATTTCGTCAATTTAAATCTGTGATATGGAGATAAAATCCTAGGGTGTTGTGTAGGCTTGCATAGATATCTAAAACATAATATTTGTTTTATGGTTTTAAATATGGCCAAGTAAAAAAAGAGAGATAAAATGCCATCATTTTCCAATAGCCCCCCCCCCCCCCCATCCTTGATGTTTTTGACATCCTGGCGAAGCTTGTCGTTTATGCCTACAAGCTCCCTTCCTATCATCGCACGCTTCACCACTCTTCAAAAAGCAAATGGATTTGGGGGGGGGGGGGTGTTGCATAGCATGTACTAACCAACACTTGCACTCACCGCAAGTATACACAGGCCTGAATTTGGTTCCAACCAGCGAAAATTTTATTGAAATCGGTTCAGTACAGCTCGAGATATTCGTAAATGAAATATTGCTGTCTTCTGATATTTCTTTCTGAAAAGAACTGATAATTTTTCTGTTGCTTCTCATGGTTTGGTCCCAAGAAAAATTTGACCATCGAGATCTTTGATGAGTTGATGACCCTTATTCCCTTTTTCGCTTGCAATCCAAGCAAATGGAGAAAATCACAAATTGAACACATTTATTCAACTTCTTACAAATAATTAAGAACTTTCTGGACCTAGACTCGCTAAATTTGACCGCTCTTTTTTCTATTCTTTTTTTCTCTTTTTAGGATTTTTGAATTTTCCGTCTTAGCCGCTAATACATCGGCTGATAAACCTATAAAAATCAGAGCAATTTTTCGCACGATTATGCTTGTGCTTGTTACGTCCGAAATTACTAAAAAAATTAGTAGAGCATGGCTTCAGTGTAATAATAAATCGCCTAAAGCAATCAGCTGTCGGAAATTGGTTTTGTTGTTTGTAGGTTAGATTCGGCCGTATTCTTGTAAAACCTTGAGTGTCCAGGGCCCAATAAATGTACGGTACGGACGGTCCGTTGTTCTTGACCCCAAGTAGCGAATCCTCGCTTCTGATTTGTTAGGGCTGCACTGAACCTAACGTTATAGAACAAGGACCGTCTGTACCGTACATTTATTGGGCCCAGTTTACTAAATTACATTTTCCCCACTCACTAATGGAGGTTTGAGGCGTACATGAGGAGATCAGAAAGAAGTCGAGAAAGGGGTAAGCGCTAAGTGTGAGGTGTGAGTGGAGTTGCGACAGTTTCGGGGTGAAAAAATTGAAAGACCAAGTCACCAAGCAAAGAGTAAACAAGAGTCACAATTGAATGGAAGGCCTGCGTGCGTGGTCAACGCAGATAAGAGATCGAAAACGCGGGCAAGCCTCTGGTTGGCTGTAATCGTGGTGCAAACCTGTTTTAGGCCTTATTGAAATTAACATGGGAAATTCGTTCCGCAAAGAGGAAAATAATTCGGTAAATTTTGATCACCGAAGTGTTCCGTTGCAGGAAACCGAAATTTTTGGTCCTGAGAACCGAATACTTTATCGGAAGTACCGAAGTCCGAAGACTTCGGTAATTAAACTTAAATTCCGCCCCTACTGAAGTTCTTTGGTACTACCAATGAACTTCGGTCGTACTAATGAACAATTCGGTACTCGAGACCGAAAATGTCGGTTTCCTGCAACCAAACACTTCTGTGATCAAATTTTACCGAATTATTTTTCTCTGTGTACTAATCTTAATTTTGTGATGGAGGTTAGGTTAATAGGTTTACGTTCACCGCCACTTCCACTGCCGTGCTAAATCTCAGTTTTGAATTCTGCGGTAAGAAAAATGGCGGCGCAAGCGCTTTTTTGGCGAACCAATAAGAGCCCAAGGTTATAGATTATCAGATATGCTCATCTGACTTCGCGCCACAAATTCAGTGGCGTGCAGTGCAAAATACGGCAGCCAAGATGGCCGACAAAAGCAAAAATAGGCCGACTCGCCCAGGCAACTTCGGGCGATACTCTCGAAGTCGCCCAAGTGAGTCGTTGTGTTTTCTGCTTTTGTCGGCCATCTTGACTGCAGTGATTTCGAACTGCGCGCCACTGAGTTCGTGGCGTGAAGTCAGATGAGCATTGAACATACCTGTATAATCTATAACCTTGGTTCGTAGGTATCTGTTCTCCATCTACCTTGGCAACACTGGATACTGCAGTCACTGCACTGATTGGAGAAATCCGTTTTTAATTAACCAGAAGCAAAAATCCGGCGGAAAGACAAAAATAAAATGCGTACGGTAACATCACGCTGAACCGGTACTTAAAACGTAGTCAAATAGTGCCGAAAACTTAAAGCTGTTCGATCGGCGCAAAGGCCGGACTGAAAAATTCATGATAAAACAAGAAACAAGTGACCGCCCATCGTAATGAATGAATGAATCCAACTTATTGATAAAATATTCGTATAACTATGAGGGTGGAAAACCCATACAAGAATGGAAAAAGAATATCGTTGGGGGCCCCAAGCCTGGGGGGGGGGGCATTGCCGCGACTGCCCTACGGTATAGTTACGGCCCTGAAGTTGCCATTTAATATCGACTTTTCATTCCCTAAAAAAAAAATCTGGTTAGAGAAGAAGAGTCCTTGGAAGTTTCAAGAACTTTTATGTTTTAAGTAAAAATGAAATTTACATCAAGGCAATACCTAAATCCTTAAATGTCTCATTTCAGTTAATATCGTGAAGTTTTGAGTGTCCTAAAGTCTGGGCGGGTGAGAGGTTTACCCCTCCTTATCCCGGTGCCCATGAACAGTGGTGTAGGAATTAAAAAAGAGGCAAATTTTAAAATAAATAATGTTGATGCTTTGGAGAAATTTACTTGCCAAATGTGAGATATGAGTAGTTAAAAAAGGAGGCAGAGAAGAGCTCGGTTATCCTTATCCCTAAAGTAGATTCGATAGAGTTTTTCAACGTATCTTCAAAAAGAGTCAATGTTTGAAAAATTTACACTAAACCTTCAACAGTAAATTATTTCTGGTTAATTCCTTTCTTGGCGTGAGAACACACAAACAAGAGAGTTCAAACGAGTCATTCTCGAGAGTTTTTTTTTCTTTTTTTTCAGTAAAACATTTGGTTCAAATAGTCAATAAAAGCAAACGGATTGTTCAATCCTCGTAGTTATTCTAATGTCCTCAGTAGTGACCCGGATTTACCCTTTTGCCGCCTCTGGGAGCTATCTTGAAGTCGCCGCTCCTCACCGTTTATCAATGTGCTAATGGGGGATTAACCCCTTCCCCAGAAATGTTGAAAATTTGAGTGTTCTTAGATGCAATTCTCGCCTTTGTATGTAGGAAAACCAACTCCAAAATGATCTATTTTCTCCGCCCCCCCCCCCCCGAACGAAACCAATCGAGACCCAGATGCACTATGATGCATAAAAATCTAAAAAACGCGTGTAAGAAACTTTTAGGATGAAAATGGACAGGTAATTGACTTCGAAAAAAAATTTCAAAATACACAATTTATTTATTTTATTTTGATGTAATACACATAACTCGAAGGACTATTCATAAATTAAAGCTTAAAATAAAACAATCAGAATGGAAACTGCCGTAATAAGAGCCAATGGAAACAGTTTTTCGGATTCAATTTGAAGTTTCTCAAAATGGCGGACATATCTCTATCTGCAAGGCATATACCGGGAAGGAGTAGAGATGCAGTCCCCAAAAACGTCAAAGTAAGAGGGAAAATGTAATAGATTGCCTGAATGTGAAAAATGTGATATTCACGCGCTAAATGATGCCCCCCCCCGTCTGGATTTTTTTCTGGACACGCCCTTGTGTCTGTCTTTCGCATTGCTTTATGGCTTTTAATTGGAGGCTGAAGCAGCTTCCGCGCTCGTCGTGTCGTTTGGGGGGGGGGGGGGGCGAATGTTTGTAAGTTTTATTTTATTTGACATTTTATTTCACCGTAGATATTTTGGGGCTGAGTTTTTTTCCTTTTAATTTTCTTCTTCTTTCCCTTCTTTTCCTTCCCCCTTTTTTACTATCACAGACTAAATATTGCCGATGTGGGCAGATGCCCTTTTTGCACCCCTCCAAATCCGTCCCTGGGTGTCTAAAGTTTCTAACAAGATTCTCCTCGATTTTATCTTTTTTCAGTAGAAAAAATTCACTAATCCAACTTCTTGAAACTTTTTCTCCTATTTTTCCAAACTAGAGACGAGACCAGTTATGATTGTGACCAACTTGACACTTTACTTCGCCTTTTAAATTTCTTGATCGCCATAATGATTAAATATTTACATGATCTCAGGTCCATACCACTATGTAAGAACCCGAAGCGGGCGTGCGCGAGTTTTGATGTTGAGTTTCCCTTCAACAGACTCAAAATTCAGCTTTAAAGAAGGAGGATAAGGCGATCAAGTAGCTACATGGAGAGGCAAAGAAAAAACTGATCACTGGTTAAGAGTGCAAGCAGAGGCAAAAGCGGTGATATGGGAATGAATAAAGCAAAGGGTGGACCTGGACCCACTGTAAAAAAATAATCATAAACAATATACAATGAGCACTAAGCTGCAGGGGAGAGGGCAGAGGGTGGCATAGCAGAAAGCCGGTTGGTAGAAGAGCGGCACAAGGCATGAAATGAAAGATGAAACTCCTGCCGAAAATATTCCAAGATCAAAACCTCAACTCGAGCGAGCAAGCGGGACAAGCAATGCGCACGAGAGAGGCAAGTGGAAGAGGAAAGAGGAGGGGAAGGAAGGTGAGTGTTTACAAGACGCGCACCATAGCGCAAATTCGTTTGGGGTCTGTTATCTGTAAGTCCGATGGTGAGAACAGCATGGACGGAAATACAGGGTGTGTAACAAAAAAGGATCAGGGGCGAATATTTCGGAAACCGCTTCGATTTTCGAAAAACGCTCAAACACGTTTTCGCTTATTTGGAGGAGGGCATCTTTGGGGGGGGGGGGGGGGGGGGGGGGTCACTTTCTGCACCCCAAGGGGGGCCGGGGCGGGGGCACCACCCTCCTAAATTGCATATTTCAAATGGGACCCCACATTTTTATTACAGATTTGGAAAGCATTTAAAATTCTAAGATTTTTAACGCAAACCGCATGTCAATATCGATTTTCATCTTCGATACATCGAACTTCAAAGTTCGATATCGACCAATATTCGAAAAATCAGAACTTCTCCATAAAAGGTCGGATTTTTAAAAACTAAGTGGCTAAAGTACTTTCCAGAACGAGTACTTTTCAAATAAAAATACACCTTTTGCATAAAATTTACACTGTTGCCATTTTGGGGCCCCGAAATATTCGTCAAAATTATCGAACATTTTTAATTCGTTTTTTTCTTGAGAAACGATCCAAGTTTAAATTATTAGCTCCAAAATTATCCAATAACGGGTAATGTGTGTGCTGAAATACGCTTAAAAGCTCTTAAAAGTCTCGTTTCATTAATTAAAACAACAAATTTTTGGCTCAATTTCAGAATTTGATCACATCATTTTTTTAGGCTTTTCTGAGTCTTTTGACAATTTATTAGCGTATTTTAGCATACGTTAACCTCATCGGACAATTTCGGAGCCAATATTTTGAATTTGGGTCGTTTTTCAAGAAAAGATCGAATTAAAAATGTTCGATGATTTTGATAAATATTCCGGGGCTCCAAAATGGCACAATGTAAATTTTATGCAAAAGGTGTATTTTTATTTGAAAAGTGCTCGTTCTGAAAGTACTTTACGCACTTAGTTTTTAAAAATCCGACCTTTTTTGGAGAAGTTCTGATTTTTTGAATATTGGTCGATATCGAACTTTGAAGTTCGATGTATCGAAGATGAAAATCGATATTGACATGCGGTTTGCGTTAAAAATCTTAGAATTTTAAATGCTTTCCAAATCTGTAATAAAAATGTGGGTCCCATTTGAAATATGCAATTTAGGAGGGTGGTGCCCCCCGCCCCCGGCCCCCCTTCGGGGCGCCGAAAGTGAAATCCCCCCAAAAAGATGTCCCCCTCCAATTATGCGAAAACGTGTTTGAGCGTTTTTCGAAAATCGAAGCTGCTTCCGAAAATTCGCCCCTGATCCTTTTTTATTACCACCCTGTATAGGTGTTGCAGTAGAGGGGCGGAGACGCGACGGCCGCGCGGCGTGCGACGAGACAGGTCAAGACTTGAGCTGGCGACAAACATGCAAATGATGATGAATGTTTGTGCGTTACCGATTTCTCAAATAATTGAGTATATCTCAATTAATTGACGATATCTCAATTAATTGAGCGATGGTCAATTAATTGACGGTCGGTCAATTAATTGACGGTCGGTCAATTAATTGACGGTCGGTCAATTAATTGACGGTCGGTCAATTAATTGACGGTCGGTCAATTAATTGACCATCCGTCAATTAATTGACGGTCGGTCAATTAATTGACCATCAGTCAATTAATTGACGGTCGGTCATTAATTGACGGTCGGTCATTAATTGACGGTCGGTCAATTAATTGACGGTCGGTCAATTAATTGACGGTCGGTCAATTAATTGACGGTCGGTCAATTAATTGACGGTCGGTCAATTAATTGACGGTCGGTCAATTAATTGACCATCAGTCAATTAATTGACCATCAGTCAATTAATTGACGGTCGGTCAATTAATTGACCATCAGTCAATTAATTGACCATCAGTCAATTAATTGACGGTCGGTCAATTAATTGACGGTCGGTCAATTAATTGACCATCAGTCAATTAATTGACCATCAGTCAATTAATTGACGGTCGGTCAATTAATTGACCATCAGTCAATTAATTGACGGTCGGTCAATTAATTGACGGTCGGTCAATTAATTGACGGTCGGTCAATTAATTGACGGTCGGTCAATTAATTGACGGTCGGTCAATTAATTGACGGTCGGTCAATTATTGTCGGTCGGTCAATTAATTGACCATCAGTCAATTAATTGACCATCAGTCAATTAATTGACCATCAGTCAATTAATTGACCATCAGTCAATTAATTGACGGTCGGTCAATTAATTGACCATCAGTCAATTAATTGACGGTCGGTCAATTAATTGACCATCAGTCAATTAATTGACCATCAGTCATTAATTGACCATCAGTCATTAATTGACCATCAGTCAATTAATTGACGGTCGGTCAATTAATTGACCATCAGTCAATTAATTGACCATCGGTCGATTAATTGATCGAGGTTGAGATTGATTGAGATTGATTGAGATTGGATTGATTGAGATCGAACCGACTTCACTCAATTTCTCAGAAATTGTCGAAGACTAGTATGAGGTATATCAAAATAATAAAAAAGCTTTGTTGACTGAAAATGTCACAGTGGCATCACCTACACAATAACAGATCCTTTCTCAAGCAGGTTAGCGGAAACAAAAGAAGGAACGAGGGGCAGAGGCAGGGACGGGCCCCAGCGGTTGGCCGAGAGGCGAGTTCACAGGATATGAGGGGTTGAATGTGTGAGTGTGTTACCGAAGTATTGAAATGCCGCTGTGTGCGTATCGTGTACACAGCCGGGGAGTTGATGGTGTGAGTGAGTCCGACACTGTCGGAGTGCCGCTGTGTGCGTATTGTGTACACAGTGGAGCAGTTGAGAGAGCTAGGGATGTACACACTCACCGACGCTCTCATAGCGCTGGTGTCGCTGCGCTCTCAAACACCGTTTCGTTTTATAACATTGAGTGACCACTCTACCTATTCTTCCTTTATGGAAGAAATTCTCGGTGCGCTACTGCGCACGTAGGAGTATTTGACCCGAAAACCTGGCCAAAAACGGAAAATTGAAAAGTCGTCCAAAAAACAAACTATTGATGGTTTTTGAGAGGTAAGTAACCGCTCTATTGCGTAATAGATGTGTCGGAACATCTACGTTTATCTACTGTTTAGAGGACAACATGGAACTGAGCGCTCGACGCTTCTGCGGTTGTTCACCGCTCGAAGCGCTGTAATAATCAGTCAACATTTTCCATCGAGGACAAGCGTTGGGGCATCCAAACATTCAGCGATTATGGACGTTTTTTAGATGGTATGTGCTTCATTTTGGTGGCAACAATTTCTTTTTTCGTGCATTTTTGACTCTTTTACATCTAATTTAAAATGGACATGAAAAAATCTCCAACTTTAGGCTCTATCTTTTTAAAATAGGCAATTTTGAATACGTTCCGGGCAAAACCGGCACAACCAAAACAAGTGGGTAGAGTAGAAGACCCTTTTAGGCAACTGCTCCCAAGTCAAAAATTGCAATAAATTGCCCCTTTTTTTAAAAAACATGTTGAAGTCAAGCCTTTTTTATGAAATAAGTGTCAATAACTCGGCAAAAGAATGAGCTATCGACCTTTGGTTTGAGCCAAAATTCTTAATTTTTTACGCCTTTTCCAACCATAAACCGTGCAATAGGAGTTTTGAGCTTAAATTGGAAAATTAACCAAAATCGATTTTCAAATATTCAAGAACAAGCAAATATTTTTGGCCAGGTTTTTGGGGTAAATACTCCTACGTGCTGCGGCAGAGGCTGATTGTTCTCGTAGGACTTTTCAGCCTTTGCCTCCTCCTATCATCCCTTTTCCTCTCTTCAACCTCCCCCCCTCTCTCTCTCTCCCTCCGTTTTTCTTTCTTCCGCTCTCTCCTGAGTAAAAATATTTTTCCTTTGAGTAGGTACTGTACGCCCCCCCTCCCTTTACGGCCCTTTGTGGCTCCACTCTCTCTAGGTTTGAGGATCGACCGCGTTTGCCATAGACAATGCGTCGAGGCCGCCTCTAATAGCTCTAGGCTAAACCCTAATCGACCGTTTTCTTTTCTTCCGCACATTCCTTTTGGCAAGCAAACTAACATATTTTCTCTAAACATATGGAACCAATATGGTCGATCCCTCGATGTGCACGTACCTCATATTTTTGGCAGTCCAATTTATTGCCTTGTTTTCGTTTCATCCGTCAAGCTCTTCTTTCTAGCTCTCTCTCTCTCTCTCTCTCTCTCTCCCCTCTCTCTCTCTCCTCTCTCTCTCTCTCTCCTCTCTCTCTCTCTCCTCTCTCTCTCTCCCCTCTCTCTCTCTCTCTCTCTCTCTCTCTCTCTCTCTCTCTCTCTCTCTCTCTCTCTCTCTCTCTCTCTCCCCTTTCTCTTCTCTCTCCTCTCTCTCTTCTCTCTCCTCTCTCTCTCTCTCCTCTCTCCCCTCTCTCTCTCTTTACTTTCGTTCCTATTTTCTCACAGTTCCACTTCCTCCTTTTTCCCACCCTCGCCTATCTTTTTTTTTTTTTTTTAAACCAATCAGGGTAATTTTCCGAGAGCTCCGGTCGATTTCCAGGGGGTTGCCGAGTGTTGCTTTTAGTTTGCGTCTAGTGCTCTCTCGAGACGTAAGATTTTTCTTCCGGGTCGCGAATGCAATGGTCTAGTGGTCGTTGACCAAGTGTCGCGCTTATAATGTGTTTGCAGTTCTATAATAATTATTTAAAATGCTGTTACATAGCTTTCTCACAAAAATAAATATCATGACAGATGTTTCCAAAAAAAAAAAAAAAAAAAAAAAAAAAAAAAAAAAAAAAAAAAAAAAAAAATTGGCGCGGAAAAAGTGAGAACGTAAACGAAAATTGTTCGAAAACAGCGGAGTGAACTGTGCAAAACTCATTGATGTACTTAATGGTAAGTGTGTGTTTGTGTGTGTGTGTGTGTGTGTTTGTAAATGATGTTAGTGTTGCAAGTGTTTAACTATCGAGCGGTTTTATCTTCTTCTAGAGAGGATAAAAAAAATAAAATAAAAAAATAAATAAAAAAAAAATAATGGATAAAATTACGCGGAAGCAGGGGAATGAACTGGGAACTGGGGCTGTTGTACATTTTTGCTGTAAGCACTTTAATAGTAGATTCTGGTGTAAAAACTTCCAAAGATATCGATGGCAGCACCCAAAACTTCCGAAATCATCTCTTAAACTCAATAAATACTTTTATTAGCGCGAGCGCAATTGTGGCGTACTGGGCAGCAATAATATGAGGTTCCTATCTTAATTTCGCCACTAGCTCTCTGTACTGACAAAGAAGATTCGCAGAATAATTAGATACCCGAGCAGTGGCGGATCCAGGGGGGTGCCCCCCCCCCCAGGAGCCTCAAATGTTGCCTTTTTTCTATAAAAAATAGCCCGAAATTGCTTCCACCAACGCTTTAAATTTAAAATTTCACAGGTGTGCCCCCCCCCCCCCCAATTTTTTTTTTCTGGATCCGCCACTGTACCCGAGTTACGATCTACATCCGATTAATGGTATCGTGACACCTGGTGACACCTGGTGACACCGTTGTCAAAGGAAAGTCGTCTCTTATTGGTCACTTCTCGATGGAGTTACAGTTATTACAGTATTATTAGATGGGAATCTCTCATTACTACTGCCCTGCGCAAGCATTACTCTCGCGCAAATAAACACGTTTTTTGAATTTAGGAGTGGATCTCGGAAGTTATTAGTGCTTCCATCATAATTTTTTTTTTTTTCGAGGTTTTTTTACACCGGAATGGACTGTGTTTACCTTTCGCACCGTTTAATCTTCGGTCTTGAATGAAAATGGCTCAAAAAGTGAAATACTTTGTTGAGCATTCGGTAAATGGGACACTACAGCAACTGTTGACATTTTCTCTGTTGAAGAACAAAATTAGGGACTCCAAATTTCTGATCACAGTTGTTGTAATTGCACCGACGAAACTGAATCTTTTCATGAAAAGACTGTTAAATTACGTCTATTTAAAGAGGTCAAAATCCAGGGGCGTCATTTCGAGTTCGGCTGGGGGGGGGGGGGCGAAAATGTGATAACCCCCCTCCCCCTTCCCCCCTATCATCAATATAATTATTTTATAGTCCTACAACCCTGTAATCTGTATACCGTATATTTACGGCCCTAAATTCCAGCAAAATTTGTTGGTTACCACCGAATTCTGGTTCGCAATTTTTTTATACATAAAAAAAGGTCAGCTTTTTGCTGCTCTTAGCTGACCCCCCCCCCCCCCCCCCCCCCGCAAATGACGCCACTGCCAAAATCCGAAGATTTAAATTTATCTTCCTTTTAAATTTCACCCGAAACAGAACCCTACCAATTCAGTGATTCAAAAAGCGTTTTTTCGGGAAGGTGGTGTCAACCACCAGTCGCTTTGGGAAAGCTGTGTATCGCAAAATTTGTGATGTGCAGCAGTAAAAATTAAAACAAGAAAATAATTTGCTTCGATGGTTATTCAGTCATTCGGTTAGCAAGAAACTTACGAACTAACGGAGCGGCGGTCAGTAGGCAGAAAGACGCAGAACAGAGGAGAAAAAGTACAGAGAACATGTTGGTGAAGTGACTCGCTGAGAAACTGTGGCCCGTGGAAGTAGATCCTTGCTCTTCCAAAAGATTTTCAACTCGCCTTGTGACAAGTTTTCTTTCCAGTTGAGTTATTTGAGGTTTTGTCTTTTCCTCTGCGGCATGTTTCCATGATTTGTGCTCTCACAGCTAGTACTGGCGCACGGTGGGCCAGTTGCATTTCGTAGCGTGCCAAAAGTCCGAAAAATGAGGTGCTTTGTTTCGACCGATAATGGCCTTAATGTACTCCATATGACCCATGAGTAAGGTCATTGTGAGGATTTGTCTCCAAATTAACTAATAACTGAGATACGGTTACGGGGGTCGAAAGATGCATCTATCTGCAAGGCTCGCCCGAGTTAAAAAACAGGTTCTCAGTCATGTGCTTCATGTTTGTTTACTTTACGGGTTTTAATGGAAAGCTACGGCAGACCTGGCTAGGGAAATGACTTCTACAGAACCCAGTGAGTATTTTTCACTACTAAATTTTGATTTTCGAGCGATCATTCTACATTCTATGGCAAATTTTCATATTGTTGTCAAAAAAAACCTCGAAAAACGTAAAAAGTGTCAACTTTGTTAGACCCGGAAAAAAAAAATGTCAAAAAATGTCAACCCGGTCTCTTCATTTTCCAGTTGTACATATGCTGAAAAACGAGGGAAAAAAACCCCAATAGGTAATTATAGGTAGAAACCCATTTTTTTTTTTTTAAAGATCGTTGTTTTTAACGAAATATTGACATTTTGATGATCCTGTTTAGATATTTCGTTAAAAACAGCGATCTTTAAACTAAAAAAAAGGGGTTTTCTACCTATAATTACCTATTGGGGATTTTTTCCCTCGTTTTTCAGCATATGTACAGCTGGAAAATGAAGAGACCGGGTTGACATTTTCAGACATTTTTTTTTTCCGGGTCTAACAAAGTTGACTTTTTTACGTTCTTCGAGGTTTTTTGACAACAATATGAAAATTTGCCATAGGATGTATAATAATCGCTCAAAAATCAAAAGTCAGTAGTGAAAAATACTCACCAGGTTCTGAAAAAGTCATTTCCTTAGCCAGATCTGCCGCAGCTTTCCATTGAAACCCGTGAAGTAAACAAACATGAAGCACATGACCGAGAACCTGTTTTTTAACTCGGGCGAGCCTTGCGGATAGATGCATCTTTCGACCCCCGTATCTCGATTATCAATTAATTTGGAGACAAATCCGTACAATGACCTTACCCATGGGTCATATGGAGTACATTAAGGCAATTATCGCGGTCAAAACGAAGCACCTCGTTTTTCGTACTTTTGGCACGCTACGAAATGCATCTGGCCCACCGTGTGGCGTTTTGCGGTTTTTTTATGACATTCCACAATCCATCGGCGAATTTTCCGGTTGAATCAAAGATTACATACATACGTTGAGAAGTATGACAAAGGCTCATAAAAATACTCAATCCAGTAATCTTTACATCAACAGGTTGAATCATTGATAGGATTCAGATTGCGCCGTTACCGGTTGAAGCAAAGATCACTTGTACCAGGTGATCTGAGTATAACAAGGGCTCACAGAAATACTCAAACCAGTAATCTTTGCTTCAACAGGTTGATCACCGATGGGATGAAGAGTGCCGTGAAATGTACGTAAAACGTCCTCACTGTGAGTTACTACTCTCCATCAATATGATGTCCTTGTCCTATGATGTCTGCGACTCTGTAAGTTACGAGTCGTAGAAGTCTAAATCATTCAACGCTATGCAAGCGTGTGAAATTATTGTAGTAGTAATTGATTTACGGGCCAAACTGTCTTGTTCTATCGACTGTCTGCTGGCCTTGACCATTTTTACCCCCCTCCTGGGGGGGGGTTGCTCATCCGAAGGGGTATCAGTATAGAGGAAACATAATTTTTAATTTGTAAATTAAAAATTATACTTCTTTTATAAATAAATTAGAAAATCGCGTGAGCTTTTTGCGCAAAATTATCTGTGGTCAGATGCGTTTTGGGGTGCATATCCATGTTGAGATGAGAAAGTGGGTGTATCCTGAAACGCTTCAGATCATTTACTTTATCGTTGAACCGATCGTGAAGACTGTGTAGCGTGTATGAGTGCTTCTAGTGGTCGAAATGGGTCTGTTGCAAACTTTTGCTACAACGATTGAGAGTGAACAATCTAATGTAAAATCGCGTGAAAAGTCCATTGGTGGCTTCAGAAAGTCATAAAATGCAGTATGAAACTCACGAGAGACGTTTAATGAAATCCAAGATGGCGGTAAAATATCGAGCAATCTGTATGCATGCACCTCCAACATCCAATTATTGCCAACGTTGACAACCTCACAGCTTCAGAGGTTATGTGTTTATTTACGTTGTGATTGGGTGTGATCGATATTGTGAGGTTGGCTATCCTTGGATGTTCGTGGTGCATGCATACAGGTTGCTCGATATTTTACCGCCATCTTGGATTTCATTAAACGTCTCTCGTGAGTTTCATACTGCATTTTATGACTTTCTGATGCCACCAATGTACTTTTCACGCGATTTTACATCAGATTGGTTACTTTACAGCGCTGTAGCAAAAGTTTGCAACAGACCCATTTGTAAAAATGGGCCGTTGCTATGGTAACTATCGTTAAGAGTCCCGTTAGTTAAAGGTTCTTCATGAGTAACCTTTAAATAGCGGGCACTATGTAACATAACGATGGTTACCATACCAACGGCCAAGTTTTACAATATTCGACCAATAGAATCATTCATACACAGTCTTAACGATCGGTTTAGCAATGAAGTAAATGATTGGTCCGCAGACCATGGATAATGGGGCTCTTGCAAACTTTTGCTGTGAGCAAATGACTAGTCCAAATGTTGAAACCAGCGAAAATCACAAAAATCACACCGAGAAAGTCTAAAATTCAATATTAAACTCTCATAACTGCTATAACGGCAAGATGATAATGGCGGTACGACGCAGGTATCATGGGAGATTCCCGTTTATTATGTCACTTTCTCTACGGAAACACAGAGATGTGTCTCAATTTAGATAGGAATCTCCCATGGTACCTGCGTCTCTTTGCCATTAAGCCCGATTCTGAGAGCGAATTTCGCGATTTTTTAGTGTATTCATTGTCATTTTTCTAGGTTTTTATGCAAGAATCATCTCTTCAATCCCCTGTAGCAAAAGTTTGCAAAAGCCCTATTTTGCACCAGTGGGTTTACGCGAATTTCTTTCTTAGAAATATAAATGGGGCAGTTGCAAGGGTCTGAAATTTTGTGTTTTTTGTAAAGAAAAAGATAGTACTTGATGAGCTGAGAACAATGGCGCCTTTGGTTTTTTCCCAAGTGTTCCGGTTGCGAAGATATATATACACGTGTAATGTTGTAAAAAATCGTGTGCGTAGTGACGTCACTACGCAAAATTCCCATTGAAAACAAAGCATTTTTGGCCAAAATCTCATCTCCGGAACAATGGGACTTATTTATTGAAACCAAAGGCATCTTCGTTCTCAGCTCATCAAGTACTTTCATTTTCTTTATAAAAAACGCAACATTTCAGACCCTTTCAACTGCCCTATTGATTAAATACTGGGCAGTGCAGTGGTTTAACCCTTTACGGACCAGGTTTGATCAAAAGAACGTCACCATGAATATAGGGAGGGTAGTTAACTGTTCGTACTCGGGGGAGTTGGAATTGCATATACGACGAATTGAAGGCGCCCGAACGAAACCTTATCTTGTAAGTGTCTACCTCCAGAATCGCGTTCATTCTGATTCGCTAAATACAGGAGCAATGTGAAATGGACTAAATGAGAAAAACGAGTATACTTGGGCTTGGTCTATAAGAGGTTTTAAACCCCTGATTAAATGTTATTTATTCAGGGAAAGTTTTGTCATCATTAAAAATTTGGAATGGGGGCAATGGGGCTTTTGCGAACTTTTGCTACACTGGATTGAAGCAGTGGCGGCTCGCCTAAGGAGGCAAGGGAGGCTGTGCCTCCCCAGACATTCAGAGGGAAGAAAAAATAACGTCGACAAGACAGTAATGAGGAACAACATATTAAAATTAGGCAATCACAATGTCCGTGACTCTAAAACTTGAGTAAATCTTTTATAGGAGAGAGCGCAAGAGAAGGAAGTTATAAGCGGGCGGGGAACGAGATTTCAGAGTCGCGAAACGACAGCAGTCAGCAAGTCAGCAGTGCCGGAGTCTGTGCCTCTTCGAGAGGCACAGACTCCGGCCGAGACGGTCGAGTCAGAGTCAGTCAAGTGGTGTTCGGCATACACACACACAACCAAGCAACGCACGCAAAGGAATCGAAGGTATCGGAGGCTGCTATCCTCCATGACTCCCGCTGCGTTGCCGAGCCAGTAGCCGGATAACCGTCATGCCAGTCGCCGGACCAGCCGAGCCTGTTTGTGTTTGTGTGTTTTGTTTCGGGGGGGGGGGGGTTCCCCCAGACCCCCAAACAGCCTCCCCTATACCAAAGCCCACGAGCCGCCACTGGATTGAAGAGTTGATTCTTGCATAAAAACCTGTAAAAATGACGATGAGTACACTAAAAAATCGCGAAATTCGCTCTCAGAATCGAGCTCAATGGCGGGTCGACGCAGGTATCATGGGAGATTCCTATCTAAATTGAGACATACCTCTGAGCACAGAATAATACAATCAGAAGGGAAACTCCCATAAGAGCCAATGGAAACAAGATTTGGAATTTACCAGCACAAACTGGCAACTGTGCCTACTCACTTCTCAAAATGGCGGACATGCTTTTTCAGGCTATACAACCAATCACAACTCGGCCATTTGCCGAAGATCTGCCGAAGATTGCCGAAGATACTCACTTTCGAACATGGCGGCCCGAAGTAAAGAATGTTTCAAAATGAATTAGAGTTTCCGTTCTGATTATAGTATTCTGTGCTCTGAGTTTCCAAAAAGAAAGTGGCATATTCGATAGAAATCTCCCATAATACCTGTGTCGAACCGCCATTACGATCTTGTCATTTATGCAGTTATGTAGGTTTATTCCTGACAATGAATTTTAAGCTTTCTCAGTGTGATTTTCGTGATTTTTGCTTGTTTTTACATAAGAATGGACTATTCATTTGCTCACAGCAAAAGTTTGCAAGAGCCTCATTAGGAGTATTGCCATTTTTTTTTTGACATCTGATGTCCCTCGAGAGTATTACAAGCGTTGAATGGTGTGTACTAGTAACCAGAAAAGTTTTGATTGTCACGTGGACTGCACACGGAGCGCAGATGGTTGCTTTGTTTATGCGAAGATTCGTCACTTAATCTCGATTTCTTGACTCACAAAACTTTTGCGTTCGATAGTACTGTGCGTTGCGTATTGCATTCCCAAGCCAGGTATCATTGTCCCCCCTTTCAAGGAAGGATAGGCAATTAGGTACTCAGTAGGTTCTGCGCATCATGTGATCTTATCAACAAGCTACGCCGGTAGAGAGGGCGGCATATGTTATATTAAGTCCTATCTCTAAGTGTGACAGTATTGAATATGGGCGATCTGAATCTGGGCGATCTGTTTGCCTCACTTTTTTTTAACCTTAATTTAAAAAATTGTAATTAATCCAGTGGAAATTAAACAAAAGGACAAAAGTTTATAAGAGTGGCTATCTGGACACAGAATTCTAATAAAACTATCCCGGTGAGGAAATTTTGCATATTTCTTTTATGTGTCAGTTTTTTCACTGAAATCCTTCCAGAAGAAACAGTTATATCAATTTCTTTGTCCAGATAGCCACTCAGAAACACTTGCACTTTCGTTTCAATCCAATTTCAAATGTATTTGTCACAATTTTTTTTTTAAAAATAGTGAGTTAAACAAACCGAGCCTTTGTGAAAAATGTCCATAAGAGATTTTAATCATGGCTGCCTCCGTGCTGTCTTAACATAACGTCCCACATATCCTCTCTATCGCTATAGCTCTTTGGATCCCATACGAAGTGCTTTAAAGTTTGTCGCGGTCCTAGGCGCGGATTTACCATTTCGCAAAATACGCAACTGCGTGGTGACTCAGAACTAAAGGAGGCCTCACTTTTCGAAGGAAAGAAAAGAGAAAAAAAGGAAAAGAAGAACTGGAGAAAAGGAAGAAGAGGAAAACGAAAGGGAAGAAGAGAAAACAAAGGGACGGCAAAGGGAAGGGGAAAAAGACGGAAATAAAATGATTCGATTTGTGATTTTTTGAAACCCCCTCTCCAAACCCACAATGACGACTCGACGCCCAGCAGGCTGATTCTGCTCATTTGGACGAGACGAGACGAGATAGCAAGAGACGATTAATGCCATTGGTTTAAATGGCGTCACGTGACAGATTTGAAGTCATCGCGGCGCGATTTGCGAGTGCTCCTAGTCATTTATTTCAAAATCGTGACTCGGAGCACTCGCAATCGCGCCGCAATGACTTCAAATCTGTCACGTGACGCCATTTAAACCAATGGCATTAATCGTCTCTTGCTATCTCGTCTCGTCTCGTCCAAATGAGCAGAATCAGCCTGCTGGTCCCTAAATATCTACCGTCATAGAGAGGCCTCCCTAGTCCGTAGTTTGAGGAGTAAAATAAAATATCGCAAAGATTCCGTCTTCTAAAGCTCCCAAAACTTGAAGGTAAAAGTGAAATCGAGAAAGTCGATGCTATTATGCGACGGGCCCAATCCAGCAAGGGGAAACAATGGGTCTGTTGCACACTTCGGCTAGAGCGTTTTAAAGTATAAATTCTTATGTAAAAAGCTGTAAAAATAACCATGGCAGCATTTGAAAAACACCAAAATTCATTAATAAACTCACAAATTGCATAAAACACTAGACACTATCCACCCCTGTATCTTTCCACCACGTGCACGATATTTCGCGAAATTAGCGCGGCACATTCAAATAAACACGGCCGATTGTCATCACAGCTGACTTCATAAACAAATAAACAGTAAACACGGACGGCGTCTGTTTGAATTCTTACGTCTCAATATCCTCAAATCCACACGAAAGTTTAAGAAAGGTACGGAAACCGACATTTGTGTCGAAAACTTGTCAAAATGAAACAATATCACACAGGAGTTCCAAAGATGATGATTGAAGTGGAATCATACTTGGAACTCCATGTGTGTTATTGTTTCATTTTGATAAGTTTTCGACACAAATGTCGGTTTCCGTACCTTTCTTGATCTTTCGTGAGG